>CM028243.1:51307949-52507949 GCA_016432835.1 Brassica nigra
GTACCGTTTAAAAATGCATAAATATGTTAATTTTGGAATTTGCATTGAAAAAGTATTGAGACCTTAATATTTAATTTTGATCGAAAAAATATCACATCAAAAATTCTGAGATCAATGGTTTAAATTTTTTGTTACATAGAATATACAAATGTTAATAAAACCATATGAGTAGGAAGTCTCAATAATAACTGTTTATATTCAAATATACTATATATTTATGTTAACATCATTGAAATTTAATTATATACCATATAAAATAAACAAAATGATTATTTTGATTTATTTACCATAAAAATATTGTAAATAAGCAAGATGTATTGTTTTGATTTATGTGATTACTCTAATATCCTATATATTAATTGAAAAACAATTGATTACTCTAGCAACTGTAAGATTTGATTAATTAATATTTTTCAAAAATCTTACAAGAGATCGATACAACGAAGATTTATTTATAAGCTATTGAAGTCACCTAACGAGACATGAAGTGCGTATCAAATTTGTTTTCCTAACCCTAACCCCATTTCTATTCATCACAACACCAAAATGGATTATTTGGAAGTGTCGATTGACAATCTGAAATGGTAATGTTTTTTTAAGTTCAATCCATTGTTTTCCTCAAATTGACATAAAACGGTTATTAGTGATTAACTAAATGGGTCACATGCATAGTAAAATGTGTTTTAGTTTAAAAATTGTTGCATATCCAAAATCATATGAATCATCATCATTTTTGTTTAAAATTTTGTTACAATAGAAATATAAGGTTGGGCAAAAAATCTAAATCTAAAAAACGAACAAAGTCTGATCCAAAAAATAGTACTGAACTTTAACCAAAACTGGATAGATATCCGAATGGGATCAAAATTTTCGTATCTAAAGAACCGGAACTGGACCCGATCCGAACAGAAATATTCCGGGTATTCGAATATATCTGAACCAGATTTATAAACTTAAATATATTAATTATTTTAAATTTAATATCTAAAAGAATATACACAAAATATAAGATGTTTTTAAGTTTTCTAAAATACTTGGAAATATATACAAATAGTTATAAGTACATGTTTAATACTTTATTTAAGCACCATTTGATTTAATAGATGTCCAAGAACGATTATTTGTGAGCTAGTAGGCGTAGACATGGACGAAGACATGTTCATATGGACATTGCAATCATGAGGAACATAATTGCATAAAATATGGCTGCAGTGCATAATTGAAAATTTTGGGACTAATTAGAATACAAATCTGCACATTTGAAAATTTTGAGGGTAAAAACAAATACTTACATAAATACATGGATCAAATGCATAAATTCATAATTCTTATTACAGATGCGATTAAGCTTTTATCCATGGAGATACCAAGCTCAAACCACCGCAGCACCTAGATGATGGACGAGACTTTGCAGATATGAGCTGAGCAAGGCGAGGAGTCAACTTGGGCGGCAGATCTCGTGGTGGAGGATTGCGACGAGCTCGGACCATCCAACTTCACCGATATCATCGATGGTGATGTTGAGCTCGAATCCATGGTGTCATCATCGGTTTCATCATGATTCGATACAGAAATGAAAAGGGGCGAGGAAGAATAGAGGAAAATGGAGAAATTTGATTGAGAGAAGAAAGGTGGGAGGAGATTGCAGAATCAAACTCCCGGCGAGGGCTCTGGATTCATAGTGTTCTTCGACAAATTGAAGAAGAAGAAGAAGATGTTTCGCGGAAATTAGGGTTAGAAACTGAGAAAATAAAAAATTTGGGAAAGTATATGAAATATATCTGATTTTGAAAGGAAAGTTGGAGAGAGAGTATAAGAAACTTTTCGAAACAAATAAGAGACTGATTTATCCATTTATTTTTTTATTTTAAAATTATTTTAAAATTCTTTTTTTGTCGATTACCCATCTAGACTAGATTAAGTGAAGAACAGACGAACCGATCCTCAGAAGAGCATCTCCATCTGTCTGGGTCTGATCCATATGACAAAAAGTGTAGCCTCTGGTCCTTGCCTCTTTTGCTAACGCGTCTGCCCGGCCATTTCGACTCCGATGAATATGAGATAGGCTCACATCCTCGAAGTCTTCCTGTAACATCTGGAACATCTCGAGCTCTGTTGCGAATGATGGCCAATCCATCGGGTTTGTAGTCATGTCCACTAAGTCCGAGCAGTCCGTCTCGAAGCGTACCGAGGTTATCCTTCTGTCTCTCATGCATGAGGCTACCCAAAATAAACCTTCCATCTCAGCATGCAGAGCGGAGAGGCTCCTGTTAAACGTTTGCAATCCAAAGTACTATGTGCTCATTTGATCCTTGAAACTCCACCTTAAGCCACTAACACTGCCATTATTGATCCATGATGCATCAATTTGACAGGTAGGGATTCGGAGGATCCAAGGGAGCACTGCCTCAACCTCTGTAGTAGGGGAATCGTCGGGATCCTCATTTGCTTCCTCCTTTTTATTAGTCTTCCTCCAATATTCTGCCTCAAGAGACGCGTGTTGGAGAGTGTCAATAGGGGATACATCTTTCCCATTAAAGAGTTTGTCGTTCCTCGCATTCCAAATGTACCAACAGATCCATGGGAAGGTATCGAATTGTGGTCTCGAAGGAGCCACTTCTTTCCTCTTCCAGAACAGGAAGTTCATGTTTTGATATATGGATGTACTCGAGAAATAACCCAGAAGGGACGGATAATCCGATAAATCCCAAACCTGAAGGGCTGGAGGGCATTCAAAAAGAAGATGATTAATCGACTCCACTGGACAAGCACGTCTAGGACAACTCCTATCGGGACCCAGGTGTCTATACATGAATCTCTCGATCTTTGTCGTCGCCACACAGCCCGAGATAACTTACCACAAAAAATGCTTCATCTTACTCGGAGCCTTTTTCTTCTACACATGGCTATGTAGGCTCGTGATACTTGGTTCTATAACCTCTTTTTGTGAAAGGCTCAACTTGGTCGATCGTAGTAGGTCATAACCGGTTTTAACTGAATAAACTCCTGATTTTGTGTGATTCCGAACATATCCATCCGGGACACAAGAGCGAGAAATTTTCAGCGCAAATATCAAAGGAATATTATCAGGGCGAAAAATTCATGTAACAGTTGTATATTCCACTCCTTGGTATCATTCCTAACAAAGGACTGAATAAGAAGTTGGGGAAGTCTGTATACAATGTGGTCGGCAGGTCTAGGTGGCCGAGCCACTGCATCTGGAACCCAAGACTCACTCCAAACCCCCGTATCTTGATCCGTACCAATTGTTTTCCGTAAGTCCGATATGAGTAGAGGTTTTGTTGCCATGATACTATGCCATCCATATGATGGTGAGTATATAAGCCGATCTTCCAAGGGAGAAGTGTGATTATAGTATCTTCCTTTTAAAAACGTGTTACTAAGGATTTGGGGTACTGAATTAATCTCCATAGTTGTTTAGCAAGAAGCGTTATATTGAAATCATGAAGATCGTGGAAACCTAGTCCCCCCGAATCTTTGGGGGTACAGATCTCATCCCATGCTATTCAATGTAAACCTTTGTTGTTCTATTTTGAGCTCCACGTTTTGCTCCTTAGTTTATCGATAATACCTTGTGGAAGCAAGTAACACGATATCACAAAAGTCGGAACTGCCTTCAACAACAAGTGTTCCCCATGTGCAAACTGAAAGTCAATTTTTCCTAAAGAGTAACAAGTGTCTCCTTTACAAATTTGATTTTTACAAACCCGGTTTAATCAAAGTCAAAAGTCGGTACGTATCCGGTTTAATCGAAATCAACTACAATGTTGAGTTAAGAATCTATTATTATAAAATTGAGTTCCTTCCCTCCTCCTTGTGCGACATGTGCGTTCACGTCACAAATTCGCTTCATGACATCGCGACACGTGTCCCTGCATCAAAAACTCATCACTTTGTTAAATGAATATATCTCTTCGCATTTGCATATTCAAATAGTGTATAACTGCCACTTTAATGCACATCAATAAACGTTTATGTATATAAAGAGATCCATTGCATCCACTATATATCCTGATAATACTCTAAGATATTTTTAAAAGAACTTTTAGTTATGGCCAGGAGATAAAACAGAGGAAAGACTGGACTTGCAGGTGTCGTTATCTTTTCTCAGTCACAAGCGTATCTAACATTACCTACACAACATGTGGCTCGACATCGCGTTCGTACTGCTTATGTATCTTTAAAACATCCAAAAGTTGTTTATTTATATAGATCATTGCAAAGTATTATTATTCAGAGATTATATATTTGTTAGTATTGATTTTATAGAATGTTTAGGTATATATTAAACAACTATATTTACAAATACAAAATAATATTTGATTTTTGTTACATATTGTAATAGTGGATTAAAGAAAAAAAGAAAAAAATATGCTTATAATAATGTTTTAGTTTTGAGTTTGAGGGAAAGAAAAATAATAATAATATTAAATATATTATGATTTTGAAACTAAAAAAATACATAGGAAAATTGCACATTTTGGATGCGAGTGCAATTCATATTAATCGGTTTAGTTTAGAGTGCAATATTATCTTAAAAAAAATTAGATGGAAATTATATTTATATCCATAATCTAGATAATATAAGTTTTTAAAAATTTTGTGTACATTATTATTCTAATTAATT
This sequence comes from Brassica nigra, assembly GCA_016432835.1. NCBI lineage: Eukaryota > Viridiplantae > Streptophyta > Magnoliopsida > Brassicales > Brassicaceae > Brassica > Brassica nigra. Next base: position 51,312,598 of record CM028243.1, read on the forward strand.
TTAAAAGTTATGTTTTGAACTTCAGAAATATTATTATCACTATTTATAAATATATTCTTAATTTTAATATTTAAAGATTAAATGAAATAATATATATATAAGAAACATGTGCTTTTACTATCAATTTGAGATGTTAATATATTCATATTTTAGATTTACAAATAATTTTAATACAGATATTGAATATATATAGTTATTCTATTAACTAACCTGTACTATAGTGTAATAAAATAATTTAAAAATAATAGTTAGTTCAATATGTATTTTGCTGATTTATAGTATTTTTATATATAATAATATATGGTCGTATAAGTTCTGTTTGTGCATAATATTCTATAGCTAGATTAAAATTTTATGTAAGTATATATATATATATATATAATCATCAAAGTATACTATTTCGTATATTTGGTATTTTGTAAATTTGTTTTAGTTTATCTCTAGCAAATTAGTGACATAACATAAACCAAAAATAAATATTCAAATACAGCATAAATATTAAAAAAAAAGTGTTAATAGTATATATTGTCATAAACAATTACAAAATATATTCGATTAAGATTATCTCAAAGTTAAAACTTTATTCTTTCATTTTATTAGATACCCTGACATAAAAATAAATTCTGGCGTTTGAAAACTCAATCTCATTCTCTTAACATAATTACACTTTAACCAACTGAACATAGAATAAAATTTAAATAAGATTATATATTTCATAAAAATAGATACATCGAATCCAGCGCATAGCATGGATATGCTATGGTCTAGTAAATAAAAAAATTCCCGGCGAGAGAGGTGTCGGTGGCTGTGATGGGTTCGTAGATAGAGAGAGCGTAATAGGCAAAGGCTTTGATTGAACACTGACCGAATCACACCCATCAAATTTACTTTTTTAAAAAAGTTATCTTTTTGACAAAATCATCACAGATTTGTAAAATCTTTGTCTCTCTTTTCTTTTTCTTTATTCTTTGGTTCTCTTCTAACCATTCTCCGTGACACCATTCAAACACACATTTGGAGTCAGAGGAGGAGAGTGTAATAAGAAAAATGGGGGTGGATTTGAGGCAAGTGGTGGCTGGAATCCTCACCATCACCATGTTCGTAATGCTCGGACAAATGCTTCATAGAGATTACTTTGATGCTGTTCAGGTATATCACTAACCCGACATGTCTCTGTTCGTGTTCTGAGCTTAATTCAAAGTGGGTGGGTTCTGTAATTTGTGGATCGTAGATCTATAGTTTATACAGAGTCTTATAGTTTTTATTCATTCTGAGTCGGATAAGGATGTTGCATTGATGTTAAAGACTCATACTTTAGAGGAAATGATTATGAAAGCTTCAAGCTTTTTGTTTTTTTTTTCTGTTGGTAGCTAAGACTCCAAATGTTTCTCTCAACTTCTCTTTGTTCTTTGTGTGTTTGTGCATTTTGCAGGTTCAAGGAGATGCGCATGATATTGTATTCCATGGATCAAAAGTAGCTCTTGAAGAAGATGGGCTTGTTAGAGCAAGTGAAGGGCCTTGGATGGAGGATAGTCATCAACTTAAACCTTGTTGGTCAATATCTCAACCTGGTATATATATATGCCTCTCTGATAAGCTCTGCTTTCAAATCTTCCCTGCCGTTTTTTTAAAATTGGTTTGCTTCAATGCTTTTTAGATGAAGAGTTATCATCAAAGGGCTATGTTACATTCTCCTTAACGAATGGTCCTGAATACCATATATCTCAGGTATTCTTCATATTGACTCTTAAAGTGTTCTCCTTTAGATATCTTCTCTTCTTTCCTCTCTTATGTTATCATCTTGTTTAGATTACTGATGCTGTGATGGTGGCCAAGCATCTTGGAGCAACGCTGGTCCTCCCTGATATAAGAGGAAGCAAACCTGGTGATGAAATGTTAGTGGTTTCTCATAAACCTTGTTTTGGTTTCGTTATAATGGCTTGTAACAAGTTTTAATGCTTGACCAGGAACTTCGAAGATATCTATGATGTGGACAAACTCGTCAAAAGCTTGGAAAGCGTCGTCAAAGTTGTGAAGAAACTCCCAAGCCACGTATCTTTAAGAGACATCGCCATTGTTAAGGTTCCTACACGAGTTGCAGAAGACTACATCAAGGAACATATCGATCCCATCTTCAAATCAAAAGGAAACATCAGAGTCACAACCTACTTCCCTTCTGTGAATCTGAGGAAATCATCTCTGGATGCTGAGACCGACCCTGTTTCTTGTTTGGCAATGTTTGGTTCCTTGGAGCTGCAACCAGGAGTGAATGATCTTGTTGAGTCGATGGTTCAGCGGCTTAAAACGCATAGCAAGAACTCTGGTGGCCGTTTCATAGCCATAGACTTGAGGGTTGAGATACTTGAAAAGAAAAACTGCCGTGAAACAGGAGCAGCTGGATCCAAGACCTGTTACAACGCACAAGAGATCGCATTGTTCTTGAGGAAGCTTGGATTTGGCAGTGATACAACTATATACTTGACACAGCCAAGATGGGAGAGCAGCCTCAACATTCTTAAGGACATTTTCCCTAAAACTTTTACTAAGGTGTGTAGAAAGAATCTTTCGTTCTTTGTTCAGTCTCTGAAGAGTTCTCATCCTTTTGCTAATATTTGATGGTTTCTGGAAATGGCAGGAGAGTATCATGCCGGCAGACAAGAAATCGAAGTATCTTGAGTTGGAAAATTCAGAGTATGAAAACGTTATTGACTTCTACATAAGTTCAAGGAGTGATGTGTTTGTTCCAGCCATTCCCGGTCTGTTTTACGCTAATACAGTTGGTAAAAGAATAGCTTTAGGCAAGCCTCAAGTTCTTGTTCCAGCCGAGATCTCAGGAAGTTCTGGTCTTTCGACTGATTACATCTCTCCTTACATCTCAAAGAAGAACCACTTGGCGTATTCATGCTTTTGTTGAACTTCTCTGGTCTCATTTATGACGGAAATGTTTTTGCCGAAAGTGATATTGAAGACAAGAGAGTCCATGAAAGGTCTTCTCACCAAGAGTAAGCCATCTAGTTACCAGAGGGGTTCCGGTTGTTCATCGATAAGTTTAGTTTGATACGGACACAAATCTTAGTCAAGTATTTATCATTGAGGTTGTCTTGTTTAGTAAAGAAAAACTTCTGTAAGTTACAGTTTGAATCTATTGGCTCATAGCTTTTTCATTCTATTCATTTGGTAACGATGGTTTGAGTACTCAAGTGTGAGGAGGAACATAAGAGGATAGGGCTAGACATTGTTCATTGTCTGCCAAACGTTGCTGAAAGTCAACCGTGCGAGAGAATAAATGCAATGTATGATCTGGATTTTTGCTCATTTAGATATAAAAAGATAAGATGCAGAAAGACCCAATGTGATGATACAAGAACAAAAATTAAAATGAACAAGGAGAACCATGTAAGGGTTCTTTTGGATCATGAAGAGTGGATGAAAATGGTGAGATTACTGAACTTTTCATAATGTCGACCATTGAGTCTCTTGTGTTGTCTCTGCAGTTCTTCAACGTGTCCGAGCCTTCTCTAAGGCCAGACACTCGGTGAGCTCCATAACAACCCGACTCATGCTTGTTTCACTTCTACCTGCACAACCGCGTGCTATCACCATAGCTTTCCTGACAGAGTTAGGCTCAAAGTCACCGTTAAGCCTTGAATCAACAAGCTCCAGAGCATCACCTTTAGCGACCTCTAGATTGAACCACGTGGCAATGTGAGGACTTTCACGTTTGACGTCAACCACAGGTTGATTGGTTATCATTTCCAACAGAACAATGCCAAAGCTATAAATGTCGCTCGCTTGTGTTAACCTGTTTGAACTGAAGTACCTGTATTATCACAACAACACAATACTCAGAGAGTACATTCCTTATCGTCCATTAAAAGTTGTAAGGAAAATATTTTTTCTTCTCTTACCGGCAATCCACGTAAGGTTCTCTTCCAGGTTTTACATATATCTTATTTGACGCCTGTGTGTCAGGGTCAGTTGGAAAGGATCTAGACATCCCAAAATCAGCCAATTTCGCTTCGAAGCTTCCGTCGAGTAGGATGTTTGTCGGCTTAACGTATCTGTGGAGGACTCGCAAGTCTCTATGCAAATAGTCCAGACCTGTAAATGCACATCAGTGATGCAATCAAAGCAGAGGTTATCTTTCTTCTGTTTCAATAACGTGAGCTTCAAGTTACCCTTTGCTACTCCGATGATGATTTTTAACCTGCTTTCCCAGCTAAGGACAGTACCAAACATGCCTGTGACAACAAATCAGAGGTTATATTTCTTCTGGCATTTGTATAGTTTGATGAGCAAACTAAAACTAGAATGTGGTTATATACCAGATAGATGATCCTGCAAGTTTCCATTTCCCACGAATTCGTAGATTAGGGCCAAGTGCTCACCTTCATCGCTATAACCAATGAGTCTCACCAGGTTTTGGTGACAAACTTTGACAAAGTCAAGAACCTGATAAACCAACAAAAAAATCAACTGATGACTGTCTAATTTGTTTGTTTTCAGGGAAACCAAACATTAAACCACGTTACCTATTTGGTAAACTGTTGAATGTCATAGATGGATGCTCGGTTTAGTATCTTTACTGCTACTTGTTTTCTTCTTAGAACTCCATGATAAATCACACCAAGCCCTCCTTTGCCATGAACTTTATTGAAGTTGTTGGTAATTTTCTTAACCTGCGAATAGCTGTACTGATTCTCCGGCAAGGGAGGAGTCGAACCTGTATAGAAACGTTTGGTAAAGAAATGGTTAGAAAGTGGAGGATATATTTGAAGTTCCCGAATGTTTAGATGTTGGGAATTTGACACACAGCAAATGAACTTAAAAATAAGACGCCTCCGGCCTGTCATTGTCTACGCTGCAAACTGGTTTGTCTGTTTCTTAGAAACACAATGGCCATTAAATACAAAAGAGCAGAGAACTTTTCCACGAAAACTTCAAAGAAAAGTCGTCTTCTCTTATCGGTATCAGCTTACCCGTTCCCACGTTAGATATGACACTTGCAGAAACTATAATTTTCATCCACAAGATCGTATAAATCACTATAACAGCTCTGTATATTTTCTTAGACAATGGCAACTTACTCTGGTTGTGTCCATATGTTACGCTCACCAAATAATAAATCAACTTGTGTTTTTATTCGATTTTCTTTGAACAACTTGTATCTGTTTTAATGAACAGGTAAACGGTTGTTAAGTAGACAAAAGATCACACTTTCGTTTGAATTGACTAAGACAAAGCTCAATCATTCACACAACTTTTCTCCGTAGTAAACACACTGTTGTAGCTTAGAGTATCTCCAACTCATTTTCATTTTTCACTTCAAATTCTGAGTCAACGAAACGAAGTAACACTCAACCTCATATGAAAAAATACAGCGAAGATCTGAACTAAACGTTTCTACAACAAGCTTTTTGTTGTGCATAGAATTTAAAAGTTACACTCATGAGACTTTCTAATATCAAAAACATGATAGAGAAGAAACCTGACGCAACACTCTTTCTATTTCTCCAAGAGTGCCAGACTCGTGGCTTCCATTTCTTGAGGCCAAGAGATTGTATCGATAACTCAGACCTTGGAAGAAAGTTTCAGATCATAGAGATTGGTCTATGGGATTGTGTGCTTCGATGTCGACGTGCTGGATTCCAGGGACAAGCTCTTGGATCTCTTTCTCTAACCGGTCTACTTCGCTTCCTAAAGCCGTTACAACCTCCTCACCTGCAACAATGATTTTACTCAGGTTTTGCTTCTAGCTTTGAGCATAAAACTATGACAAATCTACAAGTAGAACTTGGTGCACTGCTTACCGTAGTTTGACATAACATTGAGCATTGCAGAATCGTCTCCTCTCTTAGCAGCCTCGCGAAACTGAGCAAGTACACCATCCATTTTCAGAAACTTTTGAAGTAACTAACCACATAACTAACTATGAGATAATAAAGGTGACAAATTCAGTTACCTGTTTCGCCCATTCTTCACGCCCAGTTCTCTTCAGATAGTTTTGGACAACAACCTGCCCGTTGAAATCTGTTTGAATATACCAGTTAATTCTTCAATCTTTAAAGGTTTTGCCTTTTTATCTTCTTACTAAGCCAAGGGAACAATCCAACCCTTTGAACAGTTGAAGAAACTCACCTATTTCAGCCTTGAATCTGAAGGATCCAGGGCCAATCACTTCACTTTTGCAATCGTATAAAGCATCTACAGCCTACACACCAAAAAGTTCCATCTCTGAATAAGCACTCACCTCTATATGCGTTAAAATATAATATTTTTGAATTATGAAAAGAAGAAATCTGTACCGAGTCGTTCTTTAAAAAATGAAGAACTTTACGCATGTCTTGATCATCCATTGCTCTTCCAATCAAGGCATGTCGGTTCCGTTGAATGAGAAATATAGCCACCTAGTAGAACGAGAATCCATACTCTTTGGTCTTAGCATATGTAATATAGTGAAGTGATATTACAAATTAAGTAGAGCAGGAACATACCATTCCAAGTAAGTTTCCAACTACAATAGATCCTATAGGATCATAAATAGGGTTTCCTGTCACCTTGACAGCAACAAGAGATGCCGCAGCAATTGCCAAACCTGTCACTGCCGCACCATCCTGCATATTTACAGTATTGACAAACATATAATTTAGAATTGACTTTCATGGTTCACTCTAGCAACATTCCCTTGCTCTGTTTCTCAATATGTTCAAAAACTGATACAATAAAAAAGTAATACCTCTGTCATAACAGCAACAGAAGTAGGATCATGACCACGCCATATATAATCTCTTATGGTCATGCCTTCTTGTGCAGCTCCTTTTTTGACAGATTGAATTGCAACGAGAAGTGAAGCACCTTTAAGACATACAAGATTGTTAACAAACGGCATTGAAAGTAGCAAGATGAAAAAAATATTAAGAAAGAGTTGTTACCTTCAATTAGAAAAGAGCCACCAATTACCAAAGCAGCATATTCCATATTTGGAGGGGGCTGAGAAAGATCATCAAATTGATGAAAAACCAGCATAGAGAAAATGTACAAAACTATCTAACAACGCAAAGATCAAATAGCAGATAATGTTCCGAGCCAATTACCTGAGAAGTCCACAAGTTCTGCACTCCATTAACTATGGTAGCACCAGAACCAAGGCAAAAGATACCAACAGCAGATATCAAAGACCATACAAATCTTTCCTTTGAGTAGCCATAGCTGAGCAAGGAAACAAAAGTTGGTTAAAGAAATTTCAGACAAAAGAAAGATGTTCTGTACCACTACCGTATAGTGTATATGTATAAGATTGATGAAGACTCACGGATGAAGTGCATCTGGTGCACGCCTTGAGCTACTGAGCCCATAAGCAAGAAGTGCCTAACAACATCAAAATATATCAGTTTCTCTGCACCAATTACTCAATACACTAAACTGGACCAAAAAATAGCAAAAGAAAAGAAAAAATAACCGCAACAAACCAAACCTGGTTAGCAAAATCAGCGACAGAGTGAACAACTTCAGCCATTATGACATGGCTAGAGCTCGTCCACCAAACCCCAAACTTGAGCGAAAACACAAGGAAGTTGCACCATAGTGCAGTAGTGACAGCTCTCTGACTGCAAGATGTTCAAAAATTATAACTCAGGAAAAGAACCAAGTAAAGATATAACTAGGGAGGTAAGGATTTATCTTCTCATGATATGTCACTAAACAACAGCACTTAAAAGCCAGACAAAAAGATATGAAACTAAACCCAAAAATAAGCTAGTATAAATACCCAAAAAGATACCACACTGAATTTTCATGAGGACACCAGAGCAGATAAAAAAAATTTCACTATTGAAACTCAAAACAACTATGAATACCAAAATGTATTTAGCTAACTGGAACTGGAAATGCAATAGATGTTATCAATTTTTCCATTCTTCCTTAACAAACAAGACTACTTAAACTACACAAACATAGCACACACTGACACTAGTCACATTACTAGAAAAACAGAAACAAGCATTACCTATGTTGATCATTGATCTCAATTCTCTTCACTTGTTTAGCCCGAGTGAAGAAATCTGTCATACCAAAACCAATAATTACTAAGTAAACCAACAAAGCAACACTAACAATTAATAAAAATGAAAACTTTTGGGTAAAGAAGAAGAAGACTACATACTCCGGTGAGAAGAGAAGGAATCAGTAAGGGGAGTATCTCTATCGAGCGAGACAGAACATCTCACGCCAAGCCCCCGACTTGATACAAGAAACCCTCTTAGCTGCGGATTGGAACGAACTAGAGAGCTGAAACTCCGATTAGCTTCCACACACCCATCGTTTCTCTCGTCGAGTTGCAGCAACAAGTGAAGTGAGCCGCCGCCGCCGCCGACACTTGTTCCCCTGCTGTAACCCTTCAGTGGAGAACGAAGAAGAAGCCGAGAGAATATGCGATGCGGTGATTGCATTTCAGAAGTCTTGTGAGCATGCAAAGTTTGGGTTTTTATATATTTTGTACAGATGACCGGAGAAAGGAGAAAACTTTGCTTTTGTTCCCGGAGAAGAGGGATTCGGTAATCACTTTACAAGAAACATAGAGATGTGAAGAAAAGGTTTAAGGATTGTGAAAGGAGGAAGATGATTTTGGTTTCGTGGTGATAGGGCTCGGCGGAGGTCTTTGCTCTCTGCGACTGCGTGTTGTCCATCAAGTTTTAAGAAGACAAGCAAAATATCTTTCTTTCTTTTATTTTTTATTTTTTTAATTCTGTGTAAAAATCTTATCTTTAGATCAAAAATAAATAAAAATAGAATATTCGTAAAGAAAAGAAAATTCAAAATAGATATTAAACTCAGAAATTGAAAAATAAGGATGGTATATTCCTCATAAAAATATGTAAAAAGATATATATAAGAAACTTTCCAAAGATTAGCTCAGAAATGAACAAATAAGAGTGAAATGTAGTACAACATCTAAAAATTCTAAATGATATCTGAAATTTTACTAATTCAAATATTATTTTTAAAAATAATTATTTTAAAATAACACTAAAATTTCAAAACTACCACATAAAAGGAAAATTTTCTGAAAATAGCATTAACTAAAAAATAAAATAAGAAATATATTATTTATAAGAATACTATTTCAAAATAATATCTAGATAGTAAACTATACATTAAATAAATATTTAGATTTAGGTTTAACATTTGTTTTAAAGCATGGTTGGAATTTAGGATAATCTTAATAAATGCTATTTTTGAAAGAAAAATATCATTGTGTGCTATTGATGGAATTCGCCAAAAAGAAACATGAGGAGATTTTGTTGATAAGATGAGGTAGTTCCTCAAATTTTATAGAGCATTTTCCTTCCTATGAAAAACAAGTATGGAATCTAAAATATCTTTGAACAATTGGGATATTAATAAGTCTATTGACAAAAAAAATCTTCTGTTTGCCACTGAAAACCAAGAAAGCAGTCACAATCATATTAAAAGATCTTTTCAGCAAATTTCTATTGGTTAATGGTTAATACTATCACAAGTCTTGTTGAAAAAAAAAAAAAAGAATTCTCACAAGCAACTTTTCTTTCTTTCTTTTTTTTTTTTTTGATTAAAGCTTTGACCTAAGAAGCATCAGGCATTTGAGTTAAAGAGGTGAAAACATGGTTCCCTTTACATGGTGCTCCAAACCCTCGCTATATTGGTGACATTTTAAATAAAGGTGCTCCAAACCCTCGCTATATTGGTGACATATTAAATAAAGTGAGTTGTCTTATAAGAAGATTACATTAGAGGTATGGTGGACCAGTGCAACAACAATTTATGAAGCAGTATTGAATCATGATAAGAAAAGAAAAAAAAAACATACATAACAGAGCATTATCAATAAGATTACATCGTGATAGATCAAATCCGGATGATCAAACTCTGTTTCAGATCTTTCTCTTGCCTGTAATGACAAGAGTCAATGTGTTCTCACTGTGAGGTACTTATGTTGTTATTGTCAACTGTTATCATCATTTGATCAGCCTCAAGATTTGCATCCTGCAACAAGATATATCAGGATGTTGCTTATTATAATAATCTTCAAGTACCTATTCAGAAGAATGAATTCGTTTTGGTCTAAACCTGACGATGTTGCTTACTTCATTCTTCTTTAACAGGAAGATTCTGGCTGTTTGAGGAGAGCCTTTGGATACGTCTCTAAGAGCACCCTATGATTTTTTTTTGAAACTCATCAACTATTTTCAATTCACCAATATTTGATACAGTCTTTTAACCTCACACTAGATTATACCACGATTACAATGATGTGATCTATAGAATCACCCTTAATCACTATTTGGATCCAACGCTTCCAAATCAACACCATTGTATGATCAGCACATTGAGATAACTTCACTTCACTACCCGAAATGAAGCATCCCTTAAACCCCTAAATTAGATCTCAAAACAAGGCTAATCAAAAACACAATGAACAAAGTCTATGCTGAAACCCGATTCTTGCTCAAGCTACTAGTAACCAAAAGATTAAAACATGAAGAGCTCGTACTGGTAGCATCGACACCGGAGGCGCATTTTCAACATCGGCTTCATCCACCGGCTGTAAAATTCTTGATCTTTCAGCCAGACATTCAGTCCGGACTGACAAGGCGGGCTTCAACATCAGGCCCGAACCGGTTTGCTATTTCAAGCTTTCGGAGGTGTGGACCACGAACCATCGGACCGAGGACAACTCAGCACCCACGCTGGGATGAACGGCTCTGCCATGTACCTCGTCGAGGTCTGCTTCTCCGGTTAACCACTCCTTCGTTGCAAGAGCCCGGGTACATGTTGCCGCCGAGAACCGACGACAAACCTCTTTCTGCTACTCCGTTAGATCTCTCTTCCGATTGTCTCACCTCCGCTTACGTTGGGAAGAACTGAAGTGGAAGAGGCACCTAACCGCGTCACATGCCGTCGTTGAGTTTGGAACCACCATAGACCTTAAAAAGGAAAACTAGATCTGGCGGACCAAAAACCCTAAAAGCTGACTCTTTTCTTCTCCGTCGCTTCATAGGTCTCGCCGCTGCTCCAGATGTGATTTGAGACTGGCTCCGTTGAACCCCTAAAGATTCTCCGGTTAGATCTCGTCAGACCAGAACCGCTTGCATGTCGACATAGGGGGGAGGAAAGGAAAAGAGCAAAGAGAAAAAGAGGAAATGAAGGAGGAGAGCCTCCGGTACCGGCGTAGGCCGGACCGGAGAGAGACGAAGAACTGTCGGTGGTGGTTTTTTAGAGAGAAGGAGGAGGGTTTAGAGAGAGATTTTTCTGCTTGTTCAATGTCCTCTCACAGCACCCTATAATTATAAGTGTCATAACTTAGACAAACCAATGAAGCTATTGTGCTATGAAAAATGCATTTATCAACTTAAGAGATCTCTTGATTCTGACCCCATCTAGGTCCAGCAGACGAAGATTCTTCAACAAACATGGCAGATGTGAACTGACCTTTATTGTGTTGCATCTTTATACCATTTTAAAAAAGGCAATCAAGGTGCAATCTCAAAAGATGCATAACTGGAACACGTTGTGGATTTAGCAATAAATGTACTTCAAAATTACCTCCTTGGACACTGTATATCGAATCTTCTTATCAAAAATTTGACCAAAGAATCTAACCGTTGTGGCATACTAAACCTTTGAGGAGTACCAGGCAAACCATGTTTACTGATAAGTCAGAAACTTACTGCTTATAAGTTTAGCATCTTTCTAGCTTACTACAATAGCTATAACAATGCGGTTATAACAATAGAATGTAAATCATCTACTATAACTAAAAGGAGGATATCCTCAACAGAGAGGCCCTCCACGTTGACAATTAAAATCAGCCAATAGGGTTTGTTTTTTTCACCACGTCACATATCCATCATTTGGGTTTGGGCCTCTGAATTCTAACATCATGTATTTTGGTCCATAACCTGACCCAACTTTTCTTCGACTGTGATCTCCCAATAGCGACGCCTAGACTTCTTCGTCGTCGTTTACATTGGGAGAGTCACATTCCGCTTTGACATCTTCTGATTCATAAAGGATCATTAGTGCCAGCAACCGTAGCGATTCCCTTTGCTTTCCTGACTATATAGCTATCCTACAAATCTATTCCCTTCACCGGAGTCACCATAACAAAGCAATCACATCAGGCAATAGCTTCCAGCGCGGTGAAATCAACCGCAAGGACCCACGGTTCAGTTCTTCAATAATTTCTCAACAGGCTTGAGAGAGGCTGAGCTGCTTTTCGGCTAATCATTTTGAGAAGCACCGAATACAGCAAAAGGGATTCTTCTAATTGGCCTAGAGCTTCTTCTGAAATCAAATTCCTAAAGCGTTTATTTCACTCCCAAAGACCAGTTTTTTTTTTTTTGCTCTATCACTTGCTTTTCAGCCATACAGTCATTGCGAAAATATAACTCTTAGGAAAACGATCAATGAAACAGGCGATCTTGGTGACTGGTCTGGGAAGATGCCAATGCGGTTTCTCGCCTACATGTAAGAGCTGAGAGTGAAGGACGATCCGTGGAGCAACAAGTTTCTAGAGGTCTGTAATTTCTAAAACACAAGGATTCCTGCAAAACTTAGTCTTAGCGACTTTCCTCCACTAATATCTTCGTCATGTTTTTCTCAGACTTTACTTTCATGCCTTTGCAGTCTAATCCAATTTTAGAAGCTATTGGCATTGCAAAAACCATTAGAAACAATAACTCAAGGTGGAGTTGATGACTCAGGTTTGTTAATTTGTCTCTTTTTTTTGTATCTCCTTTAGCCTAAATATAAGATACTTAAATCCCATGTTGCAGTCGCTTTGGTAAATTTGTGGAGATTCAGTTCGATTAAAGAGGAAGAATCTCGGGAGCCGCTATCAACCAGACAACAAGCGAACTTACTGACTTACATTGATTTACATTGATGGTATCGGAGAGTGGCACCGAAACATTTTGTTTTACTTTTACCTCACTTCAAGTATTATTACTATTGCTTCTCTTCAATGATATAACTTAAAAAACTAATCTTTTGATGATTATCAAATTCTTGACATGTGCAACCCAAGAGCTGATCAGAGGAAGAGAGTCCACTTAGCAATCGATAAGTACACTGAGTGTGGACTGACGTCCATGGAAAATCGTTGGTATGTTGCCTTTGTTTTATCCTCCAAGACATTAATTATAGTGCAAATACATTAGAAGAGCTTTAGACGTCTGTCTCGACTTGATCACTGTTTAATATCTATCTATTTATATACCTTTTTTTTAATCTTTGACTTTAATCTTATGTTGCATTGGTTTTATTATAGGTGATCAACATGCTACTTCCAAAAAGACTGAACCTATGCTCGGTATGGGATCAAACATGTTTCAATCAGCTTCTCTACTTGGTAATCACTAAACGAAAGCCTAGCTGCTATCCCCATCGAACAGTTGATTGAGAAAGCTGATGGCTTTGCTGGTGTCTTCCCAGATTAGTTAAGAAGAGTTTTTATGTTCATGAACTTTCTCTCTCTCTCCCTACGGAGATGTTTTGGTTTATGTTTCAGCCAGAGCACAAGTACAAGATTATGAAGAAGTTGCAAGAGTTGAAACAGATGACTGGTGATGGAGTAAATGATTCTCCTGCGTTGAAGAGAGCCTATATTGGAATTGTTGTTGGTAATGCTACAGGCGTTGCGTGAGGTGCTTCGATATTGTTCTCATGAGCCTGGGCCCATGTTATCATCAGAGCTGTACTAACCACTAGAGCTATTTTCCAAAGACTGAAGAACTATACAGACAGTGCTCTCTTTTAACAGATTTATGCAGTGTCGGTCACCATTCATATAGTGGTAAGCTATCAACCTTGCATGTATTCTTGAACTTCTTAATCTTTCTGTTTATGATCTTTTTTTGTACCTCTTTTTTAGTTCGATTCATGCACATTGATTGGATATGGATGTTCGACTTTTAGCCATTCATGGTTTTGACCATTGCTATCTTGAACAAAAGTGAGTTTCTCTCTTTTAAAAACTTTCTCCAAATGCCTTAAATTAAAACATAACTAACGTTGTTAATTGCTCAAAAGGAATAATCATTGACTATCTCAAAGAAAAGTTGTGCCTTCTCTTACACCACATAGCTAGAAATCAAAGTAATCTTTGCAACACGCCTTATTTGGAGGCTACATGGCTTTGGTGACTATCATTTTCTTCTGGACTGCTTACAGAACCGACTTCTTCCTGGTATATATCTAACATATATATAAACAATCTCTCTTTTTTCAATCAACTTTCCAATCACACAAGCATACTTCTCTTTGTTCTTTTCTTTCGAAAACTTTTCATGTGAAAGACTTGAGAGGCAATGAACATTAATGATGTCTGCTTTGTACTTACAAGTCAGCATTGTGCCAGCTTTTATCTTTGTCACTTGATCAAGAGGCTGGTCTTTGACAGAACGACCGGGTTGTTTCTTTTGCCTTCTGGATATCATAAGCGGTGAATCATAAACAGATTATGTTTCTGCTTGCCTTTATGTTGTGATAATATTTGACTGCATGTTAAAGATCACTGTTAACCAGATGCATAAGGCTAATCATCTTTGTGTATCTGGCAACGGTAAAGCCAGAACTTGCCAATCTGAGTTCAATACAATTCATTTTATTTGTGAATAATATTTGTGAAATACTTGGGGTATTATTTATACATGTAACTACAGATTGTTTGTTATAACGTTGTCCAGGAGAATCTGAATGTCATGTTTTCACTGCGGACATCTGAAAGTATTTTACATTTCTATGATTACAGCGCTTATGTAGTTACAAATATCAATATGTTTTATACCAAATTATTTTATAGTGTTAATTTTTTCAACAAATTATCTTTCAACTTAAGATATGCTTAGACTCACACTAAGCTCAGAGTTAGTGGTCATAAATTATTTTTAAAACTATAATTAATTGTTTGTTATTTTGTTTAGTCAAACATATAGTATTAAATAAAAAAGTACGGAAATAATGATATCTGACTACATAATATAATTTGATATAATATTTGTTATTTTTTACAGCCTTATATAGTGAAAAATAATATACTAAAACCAAAAAATGTTAAAAATAAAAGTTAACAAAGTTTTGTCATAAATGTATTATTTTTATATAGTTAGTATAATTCAGTTATCATGTTTGGGACTAGAACAATAAAGTGATAGGTGTAAAATTCTTTACATAGTTAGGATGTTTGCTATGACTAATTTGAAAAACCCATATTTTAAGTAAAATTTCAGAAGATGATCGTTGGATTGTTTTAAGTTAAAATTGAATTCAACGCTACAGATAATTTTCTATTTCAACAAAATAATAGACATTATTAATAACTTCAAAAGGAAAGAAATAAACTTTTCCTACAGAAAACAGTTTTTAATAATAGTGAAAAGTTACAACAGTTTATAAAATAACAAAGCAACATTCCAACTTATCACCATCTTCTGTTTTTGTATTGGAAATCTTATATTTTCTGTTCAATGTTAAATAAAAACTTTCAATTTTAACAGGATTTTAAAGTAAATAACTTATAATATATAATCCATGAGGAAGTTCAACATCTAAGTTGTCCATATTTATTTAGTATCTATTTCATCATTGGTATACTTATACTTGATCTTTGATATCATCATTCGTAGCTTTTGATCTTTCCACTGGCTAATACTCTTCTTTGGCTTGAAGGTGATGTTTTGGAGGGGTTGCTTGAAGGATGGTTTAGAAAAATCTGGTGGGACAAGAGAACTATTGTTCTTCTCTTTACAACTTTGTGTCTTTGCTCCATTAACCTCCTTCAAGTGGATTGGTTAGTATTTGTAGGCTAAAATATACATACAAAATATATCTAATCAAAATTAAAAATTAAACAAAACCCGAGTAAAGGTCAACCCTAGTATATTTAAAACGTTTACGAGAATATCAAAGATATATTTATAAATAAAAAAATAACCGCACTGACGTATGAGGGCAAAACAACAAAACATACGACGATTTGAGTGAAAAAAAACTTGCAAAACCTTGGTAAAACGTTTGCATAATTGAATCGTCTTAATACAAATCGATACATACATGGCACTCACAAAAAAGGGCTTTATTTTATTTTGCTTGTAGTAGTTAAATAAAACAAAAATTTAAACTATTATGCCCAGGCAATATATTGGGCCAAAATTTATTGGGCCACTAAGGCTCACGACAAAAAACATCGAAAACCATAGAAGAGAGATTATTTACTATACGTAGGTGTTGCTCAAAAAAAAAAAAATACTATACGTAGGTTTCAAGTTATCCTACGCCTCCTGTCACCTATTTTCTGTCAAGCTCTCTCCTCTTCCTCTCGTTCCCCTCCAAGGTTACTCCATTTCCTCGTTATTTTTTTACGATGTTCGGAGTGTTTTATCCGATTGTTGATGCTAACTAAGAGTACCTCCAATGGGGGTTTTATTCATTGGAATTCTAAAATTGTATATATGTTGTATGTATATATTGTATATGTATATGTATTTATGGGTTCAGTGGCGGATCTAGAAAAAAATTTGAGTGGGGGCAAAAAAAATTAATATTATTATATAAATATTTATATGTTTTAATTTTTTAAAGTTAAACTAATACACCTAAAATAATTGTTTTGAAAAAATATAAGATGAAATCACTAACAAAACAAAATGAAATAAAAAGAAATAGAATAAGTTGTTAAGAAAATAATAATATTAAAAGTTTAAATGACAGAAAAAACTAATACTCATAATATTATAATATTATGTGAGAACCAAAAGAAAACAAAAAAAATAAAGGAAAGGCAATGATGTAATAAAAAGAAGTTAATATGACAGGTGGATGAGAAAAAAGAATCAGAAAAGGAAACTCATAGTAAAAAAGAATGCAAAAGGGGTCAATGGTGATTTGAACAGAAGACCAGTGGGGTAAACTAAAGATTTTGATCACCTGACCAGAAGAATCTTTAATAACTACATGTGCAGAAATTAATTTGTAATTTTTTATGGGGGCAGCTGCTCCCTCCTTATACACTGTAGATTCGTCTATGTATGGGTTCAACTATTTTCTTTAGAACCCTATCTAAAAGTTCTAAAAAATTAATTTTTAGAATCTTTAGATAGGATTCTAAAGAAAATAATGGAACCCACAAATATATACACATATATAATATATACATACAACATATATACAAATTTAGAATTCCAATGGATGTAATCTCCATTGGAGGTGCTCTGAGAATTTCCCTTGAAAACAAAGAAAGCAGTCACAGTCACATTAAAAAATCTTTTCAGCAATTTCTATTGGCTAATATTATCACTAAATCTTGTTGACAAAAAAAAATCACAAGCTAACTTTTCTTTTCTTTCTGTTGATTATAACTTATAAGTTTGATTTGACGCATTAAAGATGTGAGACCATGGCTCTCTTTACATGGGGGCTAAGTCTCTAAACAACACTTTGTTGAGATCTATACTATTATTTATGAAGTGATTTTGTTTACTTGTCACGTTCTCCATAAATTTAGGTTTTTTTTTGCTTACTTGTCATTGTTTATTGCTTATTTGTCATATTTTCTATAATTTTAGGTAATTTACTTATTTGTTATATTTTAATAATTTTAGTTTTGATTATTTGTCATATTTTCCATAATTTAGGTTAATATTTATTGTCATGTTTTTAACAATTTTAGTTCGCAATTAATTTATTTATCATATTTTAAAATAATTTTAGGCGATAATTTTAGTTTTGCTTATTTGTATGTTTTCCATGATTTTAGGTTATTTTGCGTATTTGTCATATTCTATCATTTTCTGGGAGCTTATTTGTCATATTTCGTAATTTAGGTTGAATCATTATTTTAATAAATAATTTTTAGAATTTTTAGTTTTTAAACATTTTTAATGATTATTTAATAAATATTTTCATTACATTCAGAAATAATTATTATTAACGAGTGTAATCAAACTTTAGCAGTAATTTTATAGTTTTGTTCATCTTATGTTTAGTTTAGTAATATTAAATCGTATATAATTATTTTTTATTTTTGAAAGAAAACTTTTTTTAATGCTACTGAATCATCTTATCAATCAAAATATATAGTCAAAAATATGATCTCTTGCCGTTATAATTAAAAATCCGCTTTTAATAGACATATATAATGTATTACTTTTGTTTTGTAAAATTTTAGTTAAATAGAAGTCTATATTTAATTATTGTAAATTTTGTTAATAGACGTCACTATGAACTCCGATGAAGAAAAAAATGTAATTAAGACTTTGATGAAGGGGGTTTGATTTTATATGTTTCACTGATAATTGGTAATTATGGTTTAATTTTTTAAATTTATCTTTTATATTATTTTAATTTTACAATGTAAAATTTTAATTGAAATGCATTAAGATGCAATAACGGCTAGAATAAAAAAATATCAAGTACCAAACTTATATGTATTGCGTTAAAATAAAAAGGTAAATTATATCTTATAATTAATTTAATATTTGAAACTAATTGAATAATTTAGATTAAAATTAAAAAAAAATTAAAATTTAGATTAGTTGAATATATATTATTCCGCACAAGCTGCAGACCATTATCTTGTTTTAAATAAAAGATAGTTGTCTTTTTAGTAGAGACTGCTACATTGCGTCACAAGTATATATGGTGGACCACTGTAACAACAGTTTATGAAGCATTTTGAATCATGATAAGAAAGAAACATACATAACAGAGCATCACCAAGATTACATCGTAATAGATCAAATCCGGATAACCCAAATCGACTCAGTTTATCACCTGAGATGATCAAACTCTGTTTCAAATCTTTCTCATGCTTGTAACGGTAAGAGCCAATGCGTTCTCACTTCTCACTGTGAGTGATTATGTTATTAGCCACTGTTATCATCATTTTGATCAGCCTCAAGATTTGCATCCTGCAACAAGATATATCAGGATGTTGCTTTTAATAATAAACTTCAAGTACCTATGAAGAAGAATGAATTCGTTTTGGTCAAACATGATGATGTTGCTTGCTTCATTCTTAGTTAACCGAAGACTTTGGGCTGTTTGAGGAGCGCCTTTGGATAAGTCTCTAAGAGAGCACCCTATGATTATATAAGTGTCATAACTTAGACAAACCAATGAAGCTAATGTGCTATGAAAAAAGCATTTATCAACTTACGAGATCTCTTGATTCTGACCCCAGCAGACGAAGATTCATCACTGTGACTTGGCAGATGTGAAATGACCTTTATTGCGTTGCATCTTTATACCATTAAAAAATGAAGCAATCAAGGTGCAATCTCAAAAGATTCATAACTGGAACACGTTGTGGATTTAGCCATAAATGTACCTCAAAACTACCTCCTTGCGAAACTGTATACCAAATCTTCTTCTCAAAATTTCTCCCTTTTCGTTTCCCTCGAAATCTGACCAAAGAAGCTGACCGCTGTGGCATATTAAACCGTACCAGGCAAACCCTGTTTCACAGACAAGTCAGAAACTCCCTGCTTTAAGTTTAGGGTCTTTCTAGCTTACTACAATAGCGACAAGTGTGTCCGATCACACGAGCTGAAGCTAAGCTTCAAGCTCTCGTATATCACACAGCAAGGAAGTTAACTCATGTCCCAAAAATGGTACAAAAAATCTTACCAATGCCCTATTGTTCTGATGAGGATGATCCCAGGCCTGTAGGGGATGCCTGAGGGAGGTAGTTCACGTCCACCTAACAACAGAAGCAAACAGCTTGAACCTGCATCAGATGTTAAAAGAAAGTGAGATCTTAAATAAAAAAACCATAGAAAGAGAGATCAAGAGCGCAGTGAAATAAACCAGTGAGGGCTAAAGATTCAGTTTATTATTTAATTAGCAAATCAATAAAGTGAAGGACACATAAAAAATAAATAAATATAATTATTTTATAAAAATAGCTTTAAATAAAAAATACAGAATATCTCAAGAATTTAGGTTTAAAATTTTTAGAGTTAAGTTTTTAAGGTTTATCATTTAGGTTTTATTCTGTTCAACAAAATTTCAGTTTATTGTTTAACTTTTAAGGTTTACTAGATATTAACCATGCACCCGCACAGATATATATTTATTTGTAATAGATAACATTTATGATTTACTTGTGATTTATAGATACATTATAAATGTTTGTATTAGGGATTTGTGGCTAGATGTTAAACTAACCAAAATGATATGTACATAAAATTGATCATTTTTACTATGCGGATCTTTTCTATATTATACTAGTGGTATTCCGGCGCTACGCGCCGGGTTTGTATATTTATTTTTAAATGAATTTACAATTTATTTTATAATCTTAGTAAAGAAAATATGTTAAAAAAAATATGAAGATGAATCTATGCTGAAAGAGAATGAAATTTTTTTTGCTCCATTTGATAGTGATTAGCAATTGTATTGTATTACTTCATTTTGAAGTTGCTTAAGTCAATGTGGAATATCATAAGTGGTTGTGACTGATCGATTCGATAAAATAGAATAAAAATTTGATAGTCTTAACAAAGTAAATTCATATGAAATTTAAACATAAAATAAAATTGATGTTCGAGAAGAAAAAATATAAATGTTTATGTTTGTTTTTGTGATTATCTTGTTTTAAGAAAGATAATAAATTGGTTTATCTTCTTATAATAGTAACAATCTTTGTAGGCTTTGTCTATGTCAAAGATGTGGCAATTTGTAAAGGGCTTCATTTTGTCCATATAGGTTAAATACTTTGTTTTAAAATGGATCCTAAATCTAGTAAGCGAATTTTTAATCATGCTCTAACACTGATTGAACTTGAATTGACTATTTTTCCAGGATAGTAATTTACTTGCTTTGACACATCATTAACGATCTGTGTATCAGATAAATTCAGATAAGAAAAAAAAAACGGAATGTTAGGTATTAAATGTTTGAGTATCATTTAAGAGAGGGTGTTTTATTATTTAGACAAAGCATAAAAGCTGCGAAGCGGCTATGGTGATAGCAGAATTATTTTACTTTCATTAGAAATCCTAAACTATCATGGTAGGATAATGGTGTTTTCTTTTAAAAAAATATTAGCTAAAATCACATTGTGAAATCTATGTATATATGAAAAAAATCTATGTATATTAGTACTGAATTGGCATATCAACGGAATACATATATAATGTATTCAAAAGGGTTAAAGTAGAAAATTTTACTTTTTAACAAAACAACATAAATAGACCATATTGTTTTCACTTTAAAAACCTTATTTGATGACTCTAAATTATGTATATATCATCCATCATATTTTTCTCAACATTTTACATATTAACTTATGGAGACCAAACATGTGTATGTGTAGATGTAGATGCTCAGTAGTCAGTAGAATAAATATTTGCTCGAACTCTCTTCTTGCTCATGATTGGCGCCTCACCTCTCCCCGAAAATTTCCAAATCAGAAGATTTCCGTCCTATGACGAGCTTATAAGCGTCGGGCATGATGTCTCTTACAGGTGAACTTGGTGCTTTAGCACTGCTGCTTTATCTCCAGTGACATAAGATAAGATTATGATCCCAAATTTGGTCTTAAATATGTAGAGTCAATCTAAATTACTAGAACCATATGTATGCTTGATGTGCTTCTACTCAAAACCGCTTTGCTGGTTACAATACTCAATCTCGGTTCTTCCGAATCCATTTGGAATATTCTTGAAGGCTCACCTATAATTCAAGTTTGTTAGTACGTGATATGTTTACTAATATGTTTGGTCATTTCGCCTACTGTGTATTAAATCTGTAAAAAAATTATTTCTTTATATATATATATATATATATAAGAAAAATTAAAAAGAAACTAGCATATATATTGACCCATATGGTTTTGGTTTGATTATTATCCAACGGACTGTTAAGAGAGAACAATTTTTAGTTTTACTAGTTTTATAAAATATTAAATTAAATTGTTTTTATTATTTAAGTTTTCCTTCTTTTTAGTCAAGATCTCATGCATGCATTTTAGGCTATAAATCCAGCTCTATTTTAATAAATTTTTATAATTGGAAAACTATATATACATTTCTGGTAACCACATTGACTATAAATATTTTTGTAATAGGGTGTTTTATTCTTTTCCTCGTTTTAAGATGGAATTAAAAATAATTAAAAAAGGAAAGGAGAAAATGTAACGTATATTTGAAAAGCAAAGTCTGAACAGGATTCTCATTGAGATATCAAAACTCTATAAAACCTATATACACACCTTTGTAGAAATGAAGAGAGCACAGTCGCAAATACAAGATAAGGTTTAGATCTTTTCAAAAAAAAATCACCGGTTGAGTCTAGGGTTTGTTCCTTGGTTATGAAAATTTGGCTGTTGGCAAAGCAATGAGGAATCAGATTCGTAGGAGAAGTACAATGACGAATCAGCTTCGTAGGAGTCCTAGGTGGGGTAAATTGAGTGAGTTTCCAGACGAGTTGCTGTTGAAGATACTGTCTTTTCTTCCTAGTAAAGATGTTGTAGCCACGAGTGCCATTTCAAAACGGTGGAAGTCCCTTTGGAAGGAGGTAAAGACATTCAGATATGATGATACTCCTCCATATCCTCTCACTTTTAAAATGTTTGCGCTATTCATTAGATTCATTAGAAGCAGATCAATTGTCGAGAGCTTACAGCTCAAGCTGAACCCAAATTACTCGAGAGGAGTCATCAACCCTTTGTTTAATGATGCAGTTGCTCGCTCTTTGAGAGAGCTGAGAATAGATATGCTTTACAAGTCCTTTGAGTTGCCTGAAAGCTTGTATCTCTACCCACAACTTGAAACCCTCATACTGGAGAAACTTAGTTTTGTGGATATTCCATCTAAAGTTTATTTGATTGGTGTCAAGAAACTCCACCTTTTATCGGTTAGATTCTCAAGTGACGAATCTGTGACAAAGCTTCTAAGCATATGCCCACTTCTTGAAGACTTGGCAGTAAGAAGAAGCTTATATACCAATGTGATGATATTTAATATTGATGTGCCAACGCTGAAGAGTTTATCTATTGATAATTCATCTGGGAAGTCTTGTCCTGAAGGTGTGCATGGGTTTGTGATTAATGCACCATCTTTGACGTGCTTTAGCATTACGGACACCTTCAGCAACTATTTACGGTTTGGTAATATGCCGGAGCTGGTCAAGGCGAGTGTCAACATTGTGTGTGACCAGCCTGAGGACATTCTAGGATCTCTTGCCTCAACAAGATATCTTTCTCTGCGTTTTCAGTCTCTATATCTTCCTCTTGCTACTTCTTTCCTCTTTCTTGACCACCTAGAGCTATATTCATTCCCTTCCCAGTGGTGTCATTTACTCAAAGACGCTCCAATACTCCGTGTTCTCAAGTTGTACCAGAAACACTCGCAGTACAACGACGTGGCTGATTCGTGGAACCAACCAAGTTATGTTCCTGAATGTTTATTGTCTCATCTGGAGGTCTTCGAGTGGAGACAGTACAACGGCACTGACCAGGAGAGAGAAGCTGCAAAGTACATCCTAGCAAATGCGAGTTGTCTAAAGAAGGCGTCATTTTACTCAAAATCTGCAAAGAAACATGATATGCTGAAGGAGTTAGAGTCTGTTGCAAGAGGCTCAAACACTTGCATGCTTGTGTTTGAGTGAACGCTTCGGTTATTAACAGCTTGTAAGAAGTAGTTTCCAACATATTTCTCATTATTTGCTGTAATCAAATTTGTGTTTCTTATTACTGAGTCATTGAAGTATTGATTGTCCTTTTTGTGTATGTTTCATGTGTAGAATCTGTGATCAACAAATGGTAAGACCATGTTCGTTTTTATATTTGATTCAGCATCTAGATATAGCATTTGGATACAACATCTAAATATTGCAACATCTAAATGTTAATTTGTTCGTTTTTTATTTTATTATAGCACTAGTGGTATTCCGGCGCTACGCGCCGGGTTTGTATGTTTATTTTTAAATGAATTTACAATTTATTTTATAATCTTAGTAAATAAAATATGTTAAAAAAAATATGAAGATGAATCTATGCTGAAAGAGAATGAAATTTTTTTTGATCCATTTGATAGTGATTAGCAATCGTATTGTATTTCTTCATTTTGAAGTTGCTTAAGTTAATGTGGAATATTATAAGTGGTTGTGACTGATCGATTCGATAAAAATAGAATAAAAATTTGATAGTCGTAACAAAGTAAGTTCAGATGAAATTTAAACATAAAATAAAGTTGATGTTCGAGAAGAAAAAATATAAATGTTTATATTTGTTTTTGTGATTATCTTGTTTGAAGAAAGATAAGAAATTTGTTTATCCTCTTATAATAGTAACAATCTACGTAGATTTTGTCTATGTCAAAGATGTGGCAATTTGTATAGGATTTCATTTTGTCCGTATAGGTTAAATACTTTGTTTTCAAATGGATCCTAAATCTAGTAAGTGAATTCTTAATCATGCTCTAACATTGATTGGACTTGAATTGACTATTTTTCCAGGATAGTAATTTACTTGCTTTGGCACTTCATTAACAATCTGTGTATCAGATAAATTCAGATAAGAAAAAAAAATAGAATGTTAGGTATTAAATGTTTGAGTAGCATTAAAGAGAGGATGTTTTATTATTTAGACAAAGCATAAAAGCTGCAAAGCGGCTATGGTGATAGCAGAATTATTTTACTTTCATTAGAAATCCTAAACTATTATGGTAGGATAATTGTATTTTCTTTAAAAAAATATTAGCTTAGATCACATTGTGAAATCTATGTATATATGAAAAAAAAATCTATGTATATTAGTACTGAATTGGCATATCAATGGAATACATATATAACATATTCAAAAGGGTTAAAGTAGAAAATTTTATCTTTTAACAAAACAACATAAATAGACCATATTGTTTTCACTTTAAAAACCTTATTTGATGACTCTAAATTGTGTATATATCATCCATCATCTTCTTCTCGAACATTTTACATATTAACTTATGGAGACCATACATATGTATGTGTAGATGTAGATGCTCAGTAGTCAGTAGAATAAATATTTGCTCGAACTCTCTTCTTGCTCATGATTGGCGCCTCACCTCTCCCCGAAAATTTCCAAGAAAAATTTCCAATTCACAAGATTTCCGTCCCATGATGAGCTTATAAGCGTTGGGCATGATGTCTCTTACAGGTGAACTTGGTGCTTTAGCACTGCTGCTTTATCTCCAGTGACATAAGATAAGATTATGATCCCAAATTTGGTCAAAAATATTCAGCTATCATACTGAAAAATAGACCACAAAGTAAGGGGATGATGAAGCCATTACCAGGTTAAGTATGTAGACAGAAATATCGTTGGATCCTGTGTGCCATGGCCTGTGGCTTAAACATTATAATCTTTATCTAGGTCTACCAAACGAATTGCTACCTGGTGCCATGGCTTGTGTCTCGAGATGAGAAAACGCAGGAATATAAAAAATTCCCAAATAAGCAAAAGCAGTTTCAATGTCTCTTTGTCGCTCTTACCTTACACATTTTTATGGTTGACTTGGTGGGAGAAAGACCAATCACCTCACTTGCTCTTATTCTTGTAGTTTGAATGAGATTCCACAGACTGATCCCTTTTGGGTCAAGTAGACGGAGATTCCGTCAATCTTCTTGCAAGGTCTTGTTTGGAAATCAAGAGTCGTCCTAGAGTTGTACTTTTCAATAACCTTACATGAAGATTTCTTCACATTTTTGGTATGCACACGACCCATCTCTCCCCCAATTCATTTACTTAGCGGAACGGATTGGCCGGAGCTGTATAGAAGATAAAGCGGCAGCAAATGGAAGAGTCTTTGGCTAGTTACGAATCATCAGATTGTTCTTGAACAAACCTCCACAATTAAAGAAGTTGACCTTGATATTTACACTAATCCAATAGCAAGAACATGTTGTAATAATAACAGAGGTATGATGACCATCCATAAGGTTACATGATTCAAACCCTAAGACTATTGCATTTGCCGCCCCTACATGCTGACTAAGCCACACACAAGGCAGATATGAAAAGTCCACACACTATAGAAAAGAAGAAGAAGTAAATATTTTGTAGGAAGTCTTAAAGCGATCTCAGCGGATGACAACTTCTCAGTGGCAGAAAGTATGTAACGTCACTGTAAGTATACAGATGTCACATTCTTCCTAAAGCAGACAACGTTTCCGTACCAACCATCCTATAAAAATTTCAATCGATGAATGTTGTGTGATTATTATATGTTTCTCTGAGCGTATAGATAAACATTTGTTGTCTTACTAACTGAAGATGTTCCAAGTAGGACACTAATATGGAATCCACTATTGCTTAACGTCTTTTTTAAGATGAATTTTGCACACACGTTGTCGACACTGACCAGTGCACAACTGGAATCAATGTTCAGATTTAGTATTAAGCTTTTATTTAAGGTTGAATATGAGTAAAGTGACCGAAGAAGAAGACGTACCTCAGCGTTGGGAGCACAGCCTGTTGAAGTTCATAAGGGAACAATGAGCTAGAACTCTGTTGGAAGGAGAAATTAAAAACAAATTGCAGAGTAAGATTACAGTATTCAAATCAGAGACAGAGATTTCAAATTAAACAGTTTGATGGCGAGAAACTCTCCGGAATCGAGATTAATAAGGCAAGAGAGATTAATAGCCTAATATAAGTTGATGCGGAGTACCCATATTGAAAACAGATCAAGTATCAATAGAGAAGCCGTACCTTTTGCTGGAGCCATTACTCAAAGTGAGATCCTTTCCACACATAAAGAAATGATAAACGACAGAGAACTCAGTCAGTTAGAAAGTAATCACCATGAACGTAGCAGAGGAAAAAAAAAAAGAAAAAACAAAACATCACCATGAACGTAGCAGAGGAAAAAAAAAAGACAAAACAAAACAAAGATTGAGTTCATTTTAGTTAAAGTTATCTTTCTCTACTTCTGAACTTCTCAGAATAATACTACTATTATTTTGTTTGATTCTGTCTGAAATGTTTTTATAGATTATTTATAAGAAGAGGAATGAGCAACAAGACTGCACAAATAGATCTAAAAATCAGACTATGGAATACTAAAGGTAAATATTTTAGCATTTTTCTTTTTGTATATTTTAGCACTTTTCTTTTTGTTAACATGGAAACTTCCTATCTTATTGTTATTTTTTTAATGTTATTAAGTTTTTTTGGTGACTTTTAGTTTATGTATATGTGACAAAGAAAAAAAAAAGACAAAACAAAATAAAGCTCAGAATAAAGAATATATTAATGCAAACCAGAGACGTTACTGTTAGGTGATCGTGAGTCTGCTGCAAATTTTTTTTGTTGAAGTTGAGAAGACGATGAAAACTCTACATTTTAATGGGCCAGCAATAAAAATACAAAGCAACAGACCCACCAAAAATTATAAAATCAATCGAAAAGCTAGAAGTTTTGACTTGCCATGTGACTTCATTTGCCCATTCTTCCTGCTGATGTGGAGGGCTGTGTGCAGAGCACAACTCTACTTAAGATATATAAGATGTACTTATGAATTTAGCTATTTATATATTTGTTTATACTAATTCATTTGTTTTTCTAAAAAAAATATTTATGTTAATTTTTTTTCATTTTCAAATTTATATGTCTCTCAGATAGTTTTATGTGTCAAACAAATGAGAAATATACAACACTAAAAATAAATAAATATTTTTTAGAATAAAGGTAATAATAATATGGAGAATAATTTTTTCTACACTTTAAAATTTATGTAGTACTTCCCTCAATTTCAAAAAGATGCATGTTCAGAGAAAAAATTGTTTCAAAAAGATACATTTTTTATATTTCCAATGCAATTTTTGTCAACTAAGAATGAAAAATTGTAAAGTTCAAAAACATTAATTGCATTTTGTAAAGTCTTATTGTTTAAAAATATAGTAAATATAAAATTATAGAAAACTATGCATTTATAACTAAGTTTTAATATGTTTTATTATGTTTTATTAAAAAGTGTGAAAATTCTAGAATATGTATTATTTTGAAACGGAGGGAGTATATAATACTTTATAAATTTCAGAAATTATTTCCATTTTTGTATTTTTATAATCAAAATAAAATTTTGTGAATTATATTGATATGAGAATTATTTAACATATTTTGTCGAAAATGTTTATATTTATATTTTAACATGACTTTCGAAGAATTGGTCTATTATATTCTACAAATATTATAAAGTGAAATATATATAACAATATTTAATATTTTAAATCAAACTGATTTTTTTTAATATAAAAATAGTCTTTAACTTCTTACAATTATAAATGCTTTGACTTTAATTCTATACTAATGACCTAAAACATATTTTTATTAAAACAGCGTTAAAACAGTTAGATTAATGGTTTTCAAAATTGTTATTAGGTGATAGCGTGCTTTTAGGTTGACAAAAATGATTTTATTCAAATTTAGTAGATTACTTGAATAATACCATTCAGTAATCACCTGCGATGAATGAATATTATAGCCTAGATTTTTGGAAATATTCACTTCCAGAAATCAAATAATTATTGTGAATTAAATTTGGAAAACAAATTTAGTTAAGATTGTTAATGGGCTTTGCAGAGATTTAATTTTTTTTAGTTAGGATTGAGTGGCATAGGATGGTAATTATTTAGGAAAATTAAGGGGTATTTCAAATTAGTACTTCACTTTTAATAGTTTAGATGGTTTATGAGTTGTGTATAAAGTAACAATTTAGTTATTATATTTTTAAAGGTTTATGTTTATATTTTATTTTTGAGAAAATTAATTTTCTTAATTTTCTGAATGTGACATGAAAAACTATTATGTTGTAAAAATAAAAATAGTATAATATTTGAAATCTAAACTTAATAATAAAAAATCAGAAAACTTAATACCATAACTTCAAAAACATCCTATATCAATAAAATTTACTAATATAATATGATTGATGTTACTATGTATAAAATTTACAAAAATAATATGGTTGAATTACTTAAACATAATATATATATTAATAAAATCTTGAAATATAAGTAAAACAATAGATGATACAAAATTGAAAATATTTTAGTACGTAAAATAATTAATAACAAAATTTAATATATACAAAATTATTATATATTAATAATGTCAAATAAGAAACTTAAAGAATAAAATTATTGAGTTATACAATATATAACTAGAATGTAAATCATATATTTCAAACGTTTACGATAATATTAAATTTATATATTTATAAAATAAAAAAATATCAAACTCTAGTTCTTCTTTGAAACAGAGTAAGCAACACATAAGACTCATTTGACTGAAAAAAAGAAACTTGCAAAACCTTGGTAAACTGTTTACAAATCTGACATATATGGCACTCTCAAAATGGACTATTTTATTTTGGTTGTAGTAATCTTTTATATACTAAAGCACAAGTCACTTCACCAATAAAATTAGGACATGTGGATAATCATTTTTTGAAAAAATCAATAAAAACGAATTAATCATTAACATAATAATTAAAATCTAAATCCATTACAAAATCAAACTGTATAAAAATAACGTCTCTATAAAGAACCCCACGTTTCCTATTCTCAAGGCATTATTTCAAACTATTTAATTTCTCAGAAAAACTCAAATAACTATCTTTGTTCTTTTATTTTCCATCTTCTTCAGAATTTCTCTGTTTCATCCTTTTTCATCTTTCTTTTATATTCTCAATCGTTTCATTTTTACTTTTTTGGTTGAGTGTAACATGAAGACTCGAGATAACTTTATGATTTCATTTTAGTTAAAGTTATCTTTCTCTACTTCTGAACTTCTCAGAATAATACTATTATTATTTTGTTTGATTCTGTCTGAAATGTTTTTATAGATTATTTATAAGAAGAGGAATGAGCAACAAGACTGCACAAATAGATCTAAAAATCAGACTATGGAATACTAAAGGTAAATATTTTAGCACTTTTCTTTTTGTTAACATGGAAACTTCTTATCTTATTGTTATTTTTTTTAATGTTATTAATTTTTTTTGGTGACTTTTAGTTTATGGATATGTGACAGAAAAATTAGCTAAACTTGCCATGGAAAAACGTGAAGATGGCATATTGTGGTGCTGTGTTTGACGAGATTTAGGTAATATGGTAAATATCGGTAGTTTAGCTTATTATTGTTGTTAGTTATTATAATTTCTAAGTTTATTATTCACAATTTATAGAATTATTTTTCCGTAGTATACCGGCTGAGATACTAGTTAAATAAAACAGTTGGTTTACAAAAAAAAAAATTGAATAAAACAGTTGTCAAAGAAAACAAAAATTTAGAGAGCATCGTTTTCGAGAGAATAGGGTGAAAAGAAGAAGAAAAACTCTATAGCCTCCGATCTCCCAACGTGGTTGACTGTGTTCTTCACCGCCGCTACGTGAGGGAGGATCTATTCCTCCTCTTTAATTTGAGCTAAGTCGCGTTTAATTCTGTCTTATATTTTTGAAGTTCTTTTTTTTTTTGTTCCGGAAGATGGAGGCTCCCGCAGTTCCATCGTCGTCGGTTTTAGTTGCCGGGAGGGAAAGACTCACATAGCTTCTATCATCGCTGGTTTTTGGCTCTGGAGGGTAGAGGCTCCCAAAACTCTGCGCTGCCGGCTAGGAACCCGTTGGTTGGGTTATGGTTATCAAGTTGTTTTGTGGAAGTTGAGGTGTGGCTCTTGTCGTTAGGGTGGTTTGTTCGGGTCACGGTGGATGAGATCTCGGTTACAATGAAGTTCTCTGTTGATAACGACGACATGAGAAGAAATCAAGGTTTGTTTGTTTCGAGATTTGCCGAGTGGGTGATTGGAAGGATGTGGATGAGATTTTGGGTTGTCTGATGACGCTCTCCATGGTAGGATCTTCGGTGCATCGCCGTGCAGTTTCCGGCGAAACCATCGGATTAAGACAAGGAGAGGTTGAGTGACACGTGTGTCGGTTTTCGGCCGTGTCGGTACTGAACTTTAAGGTTTTAGGCTTAGTTTCTCTTTGTTATCGTTTATATGGTTCGGACTGTGGACTTTTTGTAAGATCTTTTGGGTTTCGTCCCTTTAATTCATATTAAAAAATTGACGGAAAAAAAACAAAAATTTAAACTGCTATGCCGAAGGCAAGTTACTGGGCCACAATTTATTGGGCCACTAAGGCTCACGACAAAACATCGAAAACCCTAGAAGAGAGATTATATACTTTAGGTTTCGAGTTATCTAACGCCTCCTCTCACCTATTTTCTCTCGAGCTCTCTCCACTTCCTCGCGTTCCCCTCCAAGGTTACTCCGTTTCCTCGTTATTTTCTTACGATGTTCGGAGTGTTTTTTCCGATTGTTGATGCTAATTTTGAATTGGATCTGCATTGTTTCTAGCTTTTGATGTATTAGATGACCAATACTTACTGTTTGCTTATTATCGTACCAATCCATCGACGACTCTTTGTTTCTCGTATTGTAATCTGTCTGATCTGATCGTAGAAAACGTCTAAGGATGGATCTCAGATAAGATCAAAAAAGCCTTATATATAAACACAACACTGTCTGATTTTTAGCTGTTATACGTGTTTTATTGACTTGTTTACCAAACTTGTTTGGATCGCAATTGTATATCTTATTAAACAAAAATATTCTCTACTGCTGCATTCTTGTAAGATCTTTTTGATATTTTGACGCAGATTGAACACAAATTTTCATTATATCTTTATTTTTCTCTGTTTTCAAGCTTACGATCTATTTTGGTATTAAAGTATGTTTAATCGTGTCTTTTCAGTTGACAAATTCTTATTTCTGTGATTGCAGAGCTTTGCTTAGGTGACAAATAAAAGTTACTCAAAATGGTAAGCCTTCTTGTTTCGTTTATGTTATATCCTTGCCTTCTTGGTTCTAAGCTAAATACATTTTTTATGAATTTGCAGGTGAAGTTCACAGCTGATGAGCTTCGTAGGATTATGGACTACAAACATAACATCCGTAATATGTCCGTTATTGCCCATGTCGACCATGGTACTTCTTTCTTCTTCTCTTTCTTTTTTTTTTCTCTTTCAGTTCCAAACAATGCTCTCTCAGCCTTGATTATTTACTTATTCTAATGCTTTAACTACGCTTTTACTAACTTTATATATTTCGTATCTTGATCGACAGGTAAATCCACCCTCACTGACTCCCTGGTTGCTGCTGCTGGTATCATTGCCCAAGAGGTTGCTGGTGATGTCCGTATGACTGATACCCGTGCTGATGAGGCTGAACGTGGTATCACTATCAAGTCCACTGGTATTTCCCTCTACTATGAGATGACTGATGCTTCCTTGAAGAGTTTCACTGGTGCCAGAGATGGAAACGAGTACCTCATCAATCTCATCGACTCTCCTGGCCACGTTGACTTTTCCTCTGAGGTCACTGCTGCTCTCCGTATTACCGATGGTGCTCTTGTCGTCGTTGACTGCATTGAAGGTGTCTGTGTCCAGACCGAGACTGTGCTACGTCAGGCCCTTGGTGAGAGGATTAGGCCCGTACTGACTGTGAACAAGATGGACAGGTGTTTCCTTGAGCTTCAGGTTGACGGTGAGGAGGCTTATCAGACTTTCCAGCGGGTTATTGAGAATGCTAATGTCATCATGGCTACGTACGAGGACCCTCTACTTGGTGATGTTCAGGTCTACCCTGAGAAAGGAACCGTTGCCTTCTCTGCTGGTCTCCACGGATGGGCTTTCACTCTGACCAACTTTGCCAAGATGTATGCTTCCAAGTTTGGTGTCGATGAGACTAAAATGATGGAGAGGCTGTGGGGTGAGAACTTCTTTGACCCTGCCACCAGGAAATGGAGCAGCAAGAACACTGGTTCTGCTACCTGCAAGCGTGGGTTTGTCCAGTTCTGTTATGAACCCATCAAGCAAATCATTGCCACTTGCATGAATGACCAGAAGGACAAGTTGTGGCCTATGTTGCAGAAGCTTGGTGTCCAGATGAAGTCTGATGAGAAGGAGCTCATGGGTAAACCTTTGATGAAGCGTGTTATGCAAACCTGGCTCCCTGCAAGTACTGCACTTCTTGAGATGATGATCTTTCACCTTCCGTCTCCCCACACTGCTCAGAGGTACCGTGTTGAGAACTTGTATGAAGGTCCCCTTGATGATCAGTATGCCACTGCCATCAGGAACTGTGATCCAAATGGCCCTCTCATGCTCTACGTTTCTAAGATGATTCCAGCCTCGGACAAGGGTAGATTCTTTGCTTTTGGTCGTGTCTTCTCTGGGAAGGTGTCCACTGGTATGAAAGTTAGGATCATGGGTCCCAACTTTGTTCCCGGGGAGAAGAAAGACCTGTACGTCAAGAGTGTCCAGAGAACTGTCATCTGGATGGGAAAGAGGCAAGAGACTGTTGAGGATGTTCCCTGTGGTAACACTGTCGCTATGGTTGGTCTTGATCAGTTCATCACCAAGAATGCTACGTTGACGAATGAGAAAGAAGTTGACGCCCATCCTATTCGTGCAATGAAGTTTTCTGTGTCCCCTGTTGTCCGTGTTGCTGTTCAGTGCAAGGTCGCTTCTGATCTTCCCAAGCTTGTTGAGGGACTTAAGAGGCTGGCCAAGTCCGACCCTATGGTTGTGTGCACAATGGAGGAGTCAGGTGAGCACATTGTTGCTGGTGCTGGAGAACTTCACCTTGAGATCTGTCTTAAGGATCTTCAGGATGATTTCATGGGTGGTGCTGAGATTGTCAAGTCAGACCCTGTTGTCTCATTCCGTGAGACTGTTCTGGAGCGTTCTGTACGTACTGTGATGAGCAAATCGCCTAACAAGCATAATCGTCTGTACATGGAGGCTAGACCGTTGGAGGATGGTCTTGCGGAGGCAATTGACGAAGGTCGTATTGGTCCAAGAGATGACCCCAAGATCCGATCCAAGATCTTGGCAGAAGAGTTTGGGTGGGACAAAGATCTTGCAAAGAAGATCTGGGCGTTTGGACCTGAAACCACAGGACCCAACATGGTTGTCGACATGTGTAAGGGAGTTCAGTACCTAAATGAAATCAAGGATTCTGTTGTCGCTGGGTTCCAGTGGGCGTCAAAGGAAGGTCCTCTATGTGATGAAAACATGAGAGGAATCTGCTTTGAGGTTTGTGATGTGGTGCTCCACTCTGATGCTATCCACAGAGGTGGTGGTCAGGTTATCCCTACAGCCAGGAGGGTTATCTATGCCTCGCAGCTCACCGCCAAGCCCAGACTATTGGAGCCGGTGTACATGGTGGAGATCCAAGCACCAGAGGGAGCACTTGGTGGAATTTACAGTGTGCTGAATCAGAAGCGTGGACATGTGTTCGAGGAGATGCAGAGGCCAGGAACACCATTGTACAATATCAAGGCTTACTTGCCAGTGGTGGAGTCATTTGGATTCTCGAGTCAGCTAAGGGCAGCAACCTCAGGACAGGCATTCCCGCAGTGTGTGTTTGATCACTGGGAGATGATGTCGTCTGACCCTCTGGAGTCAGGATCGCAGGCTTCAACGCTGGTGGCTGACATCAGGAAGAGGAAGGGTATGAAGGAACAGATGACTCCGCTGTCTGATTTCGAAGACAAGCTGTAAGCAGCTGCATCAGTTAGCAGGACCACCTCTCTTTATCTCAACTCTTGTCACTCTCTCATCTCTGCGGTATTTTTTTGTTTTCTGTTGTTTTGGTGTATGATGGATTGAGTATGACTTTATCTCTGGCCATCCCTTTTGAATTTGTGGACATTCTAGTTGAGAACTTTTTTGTCTATGTTTGTTCGCAGATGTTTTACTCTTTGCAGTCATCTTATCATCCTGTTTTCATGATAACATTGTTAGATGCTGCTATGCATTGCGATCATGGGATGTTAGTCTCCAAGGCAGACCATTTGGTGTTGCAGTTTAACACAGTTAAAAACGTTGCTGACAGAGAGACTGTCATTGATGGATTGAGTATAACTTTATCTCTCGCCATCCCTTTGAATGTTTGTACTTTCTAGTTGAGAACTGGTTTATCTGTGTGTTTGCAGTTGTTTGACTCTTTGCAGCCATCTTATTATCCTGTTTGTATGTTAGTCTCCAAGGCAAACCATTTGGTTTTGGTTAGGTTAAAGGGTCCCTTGACGTGTATGAAAATATTGTTTTGATGTGTGGCATTGTTTATCTCATCTAATATACGTCGAAGAGCATTCATCATATCCCATCTTGAAATTGTATGATTGAATGCTCTCTTGGTGCAAAGAGGAAATGATGGATTGAGTATATGGGCTTTACAAGACAATAACTATCATCCACTTGTCATTTATATGGGCCGTACAAGACAATAACGTTATCATCAAAATATTCCGGCGAGAAAACGTCCGTTGACTTGGAAACTTCGAAGACGACCAAATGTCAAGTATGTCTTATTTGAAACGCGTTTCTGTAGTCGTTGGTCGGTGTCAAATGGGAAGTTTCGCAGAAGGGAACCCAACCACCTTCTAGTTAATGTCTTAAACAAGAAGCAAAATGTAACACCAAAAAATGTACATTGATATCAATTAGAAGTACGAAAGAGATCGAATGTCAATCCCAATATTAGTTTAAAAATCATAAGCCTTAATATTATTTACATATAAATTTAATTATTTTTAATATAACACACATGAATAATTTTTCTATAGTTGTCAACAGAAAATCTAATGAAATAATTAATTATATTATTTTATTAGATTTTACTTTGTTAAAAAAATCTAAGAAAATAGTATAATTAATTATGCTTATCATTTTCTAAAATGATAAAATATTATAATTGAGTATATTATTTTGGGTTTTTGCAAAAACTCAACTTGGAGTCAAACTAACTAACCTTTCTCATTTTTGAGATTTTCACCTGCATTTTATCTACGAAAATGCCATTAACTTTTTTTTTTGTTTTAAAATGGCTTCTTTCTGTCTCAACCTCATCTTCTTCAATTATTTACAACATGCCACTACCATGAATAGTTCAACAACCTTGTACTAACTGTTTGGAGCTTTTAATGCCCTTTAATGCACGTAAATCTCTTTACACTCTCTGTTTCAATTGTTATGAACTAAAACAACATTTCTTTCACTTTCTCTCCATATTCATCCAAAAACTCAAGCTTTTGATTCAAAATATTTTATGGTTGATGAGCCATATTTCTTCGTTTTGACTTACGGTTGCTTTCGTTTGAGGTTCGGGTGGTTGGAAGACCTGTGCAAACGAAGTCATCTCACCTAGTTTAAGGTACAATTTGAATTTTTTCAAGATCTGTTACGTAGAAGACTTACTAGTAAGTCATCGTATGTAAGAAGACTTCGATAAGTCTTCGGTCAAACGGACGACTTAAACTAAGTCGTCCGGCTTTGTTTGTTAAAAACTCACGACTTATATATAAGTCGCCTACGAAAAACGGGCTAGTTTTGCATTTGACCGAATCGTGTCGATCTTTGACTATTTCGACGACTTATAATTCACCGTCTGCGAAAGTTAAAATTTTAATATTTTATTAAACTAGGCGACTTACGTGTAAGTCGCCTTAGGTTAGTTTTGTAATTGAAAAATAAAACTTCATCGTTTAACTTTTACCGGCGACATAATATAAAGTCGTCGAAGAGAGTTAATTTAAAGTCGTCCGGAAAGCAAAGTCGTCCGAATTTTTCCCAATTTTCTGGTCAAACCTTGCTTATCCCGGACGACCTTAAATTAGGTCGTCTAGCTGGGCGACTTTCAATTAAGTCGTGCGGAAAGTTAAATTTCAAGTTTTATTTTTCAATTACAAAACTAACCTAAGACGACTTACACGTAAGTCGTCTAGTTTGAATAAAATATTGAAATTTTAACTTTCCCGAGACGACGAATTATAAGTCGCCCGAAATAGTCAAAGATCTGACACGAGTCGGTCAAATGCAAAACTAGCCCGCTTCGCGACTTATATAAATTGCAAAAGTGACCTCTTTAGGACTTACCTTTAAGTCTTCGGGCGACTTATTTCAAGTCGTCTGCGGCAATGTTTATTGAACTTCTTCATTTTCTATATTTACTAATGTGTTTTATTTTGAATATTTGCAGATGATTTGTCAGTTACATGCAGTTTATGGAGAATGGTTGTTGAGAGATTGCCGTTGGGATTTTGTGGTTGATGATCTCAAAGGAGCAAAATTGTTTTTATTGAATGAAGATTCAACACATGCTGAACTTGTTGAAATGGCTCAAGAAGATTATAACTGGACATGAGAACAGGATGTGGAGATTAGCTACTCATTACCAGCAGAAATGATGATGGCTCCAGGCAGTCCTCCCATTCATGTTACAAGTGATAGACAAGTTTGAAACTTGCTCAAGATACTCAAAACGCATAAAGTATGTCTTTGTGTATCAAGCTGCAGCAAGGTGGAAACGGTTTCAGAGAAAAGGGATAATGATGAAGCTGGTGAATGGGAAGAAGATGTTGGTGATGATGAAGCTGGTGAATGGGAAGAAGATGTTGGTGATAATGATGAAGCTGATGAATGGGAAGAAGATGTTGGTGATAATGAGTTTGTTGAAGATGAAAATCAAGATGGGGAGGAGGAAAATGGGGAGGAGGATGCTGATAACTCTATTGTTGGTGAAACGGATCAGAATGGTGGGGATTACAGTCTTTATAGAAAGGTTCAAGATGAGGACGAGGAAGATGATGATAATATTTGTTTTGAAGAAATGGAAAAGACATATGCTAAGACAAATGCTATTGAAGGAGGAAAATCGGATGGTACCAGTATCTATGTCAACCAGAGTTTTGTTAGCAAGGATGCCTGCTTTGAGCTGCGGTTGGCAGCGAGGAGGTTTTCTTTCAGAATATACAAATCAACGAAAACTCTCCTTGTGGCAACATGTCGGGTTAGCGGTTGTGGATGGAAGATCAGAGCGAGTGTGAAACATGGGACAAACACGTTTTGGGTAACAAAGTATGTGGAAAAACATTTATGCTCAGTGGGAGACCGAATGCTCAGCGGAGACACTGCTCGAAGTATGTTGGTAGTCTTTTCATTGATCGTGTTGGAATCATTGATGGGATAACTCCGCAGCATATCACTGATGCAATGAGGAACATGTTTGGCATGGAGCTTGATTACACCACTTCATACAGAGCACTTATATGCACAAACATTGGTGAGAGGATCAGCGAAGAAGGGTATTCGTCGGCATCATATCTCGAGCAAATCTCCATTGCAAATCCTGATTCTATCACGCTATAGAACTTGATTCTATGAAAAGATTTAAGTATCTATTTCTCTCTTTGGAGCTTCTATAAAAGGTTTTAAGTATCGAGAGAAGGGTCATTGTGGTGGATGGAACTCACCTAAGTGGAAAGTATGGAGGTGTTATGTTAGTTGCAGCCGCGAAGATGACAATTTTCAGATATTCCCATTGGCTTTGGGATCGTGGATGCTGAAGATGAACCTTCTTGGGAATGGTTTTTCACAAAATTGGCTAGTTGTATATCTCATGACAAGCCTCTGGTGATAGTCTCCGACCGCACGCGCCATTAAAAGTCGTGTGATAAGGTGTTTCCTTGGGCAACTCGAGGAATAGTTATTATCACCTTCAAGATAACATTGTCAAAAAGTTTAAAGGGAAACATCTCATGTACTTGGTGAAAGGGCTGCTTATGCTCACACGGTTTACGATTTTGACCGGTACATGGCTGAGATACGGAGTGCAAACCCGGAACTTGCAACGTATTTGGAGAATGCCGACGCCAGCCTATGGTCAAGGGTTTATTGTAAGGGGAACATGTACAACATAAAAACAAGCAACATCGCTGAATCTATTAATTCCGCACTGAAGCGAGCAAGAGGATTTCCGATTCGTTCCTGCTGGAGTTCATAAGGCAGAAGTTAGGAAAATGGTATTGGAAAAGGAGACAAGATGCATTGAGTCTCACAACTCAACATAGCCGGGGTGTTGAATACTTGCTTGCTGTTCGAACAGAGATAGCGGATACGATGACGGTCCAACCAATTGATGGATGGCGATTCTTTGTCAAAGGTGGCAAAATGGACTGTGTGGTTGATTTGGAACATGCAAAGTGTGATTGTGGTGTCTATGGAGTGGAGAAAATACCTTGCTCTCATGCTATAGCTGCTGGAACACATATTCGTTTGCATATCTCCACACTTGTATGTCCAGTGTACTCAAAGAATTATTTGTATGCAGGATACTCGAGAGAATATATATCCTATCGTGTCACAACATATTGAGGAACGAGAATGCTTTCCTCCAGACGTAAAGCGTGGTCCGGGGAGACAGAAGAAATCAAGATGGCAATCTTGGTTGGAGCTATCTAGGATGAGAGGACACAAACCCAGGAAGAAACACAGGGCAAGGAGATGCTCAAACTGCAAGGAAACTGGCCATACGAAGCCACAATGTACACAACCAGTTGATTAGTTGTCCAGACGACCTAAATTTAAGTCGTCCAGTCTTGATTACCCGTCCAGACGACTTATATATAAGTCGTCCAGTGTTTCGTCTACCAGCGTATTTTATATTTAGACGACCTTCTACTAAGTCGTCCAGTGTATTTTATTTTTAGACGACCTTCTACTAAGTCGTCCAGTGTATTTTATTTTTAGACTACCTTCTACTAAGTCGTCCAGTGTATTTTATTTTTAGACTACCTTCTACTGAGAGATAACATATTTTTAGACTACCTTCTACTGAGAGATAACATATTCCAAAATGTAGATCTTTGTTACGTCATTGTTCGACGACTTATAATTGTTCTGGACGACTTATAATTGTTCTGGACGACTTATAATTGTTCTGGACGACTTATAATTGTTCTGGACGACTTATAATTCATATTCATCTCACCAAAACATGAAAGACAATTATAAGCTGTGACAATAAGAATCACATAATATAAAACCAAGATCAAAGGAAAACTGGTTTGAAAACCAGAAAATATGTTTCAAAAGACATAACCATAATATAAAACATTAAACTTGAAGAGATTAAGAAAGCAAAGACGTTAATCAAACATCTGTGGCTCATTCAACTTGTACCAATCGATGTAAGGAATCTGAACATCAGCCACCTTGGCCTCTGCGCGCACAAGTTCGAAATCTAGCTGCTTCTTTTTCTCTTTGCTAAATGGGTTCTTCTTGAAAAGTTCATTCATGAGTTCCAGCTTACCTTGTATGCGCGACACTTCAAGCTCTTCAACATGTTTCTTGGCGATGGCATCATTTAGTTGCTTGTACATAAAGAGCTTGGCTCGGTAATGCTCAGTGGTCGCCTCAACTCCCTTGTTGAATGCCTCTTCTAGAGAAGAACCATGATCTTCAACCATGGGAGCCTTGAGTTTAAGGTCTTTGTTGAATGCCATACTGAGATTTTGATCTGGATGTTAATAGATCGAAATTATTAGAAACGGATAGATCTAAACAAAATTTATATAAAACGGATACAAAGAAAAATGATAGATCTACTTACTTAGCTAATATTGGGAGAGACTAAATTGGAAGAAGAGAGATGATAGTAAGAGATGAAATCTGTTAACTATACAGTTTATATAGAAGAGGATGTGATCAAGAGTCATGTCTTTTCACATTCCTAATAAACTTTTCAAATTACTAATCGAAATTAATATATTAAAAAGAATTTAAAGTCGTCTACAAATATTAGGAAATAAAGTCGTCTACAAATTCGTCCAAGTAGACGACTTACAAATAAGTCGTCTGTAACAGGCAAGCTGGAAGACCTTCCGCGACTTATTTGTAAATCGTCCAGCTGGAAGACCTTCCAGACGACTTATTTGTAAGTCGTCCAGCTGGAAGACCTTCCAGACGACTTATTTGTAAGTCGTCCACTTGAAGACCTTCCGACGACTTATTTGTAAGTCGTCCAGCTGGAAGACCTTCCGACGACTTATTTGTAAGTCGTCCCATGCTTTAAAAGCTTAGTCAAAATCATAAAAGCTTTAAAAGTTTAAATGTAATA
The DNA here is from genome assembly GCA_016432835.1 of Brassica nigra. Classification (NCBI taxonomy): domain Eukaryota; kingdom Viridiplantae; phylum Streptophyta; class Magnoliopsida; order Brassicales; family Brassicaceae; genus Brassica; species Brassica nigra. The sequence continues at coordinate 51,353,580 of CM028243.1, forward strand.
TCTTTTACACTAATCTGATAAACACTACAATAACATACATGCCCACGAATCTAATCATACATGCCCACGAACTTATCACCATCCACATTTTCTTTCAAATGCTGATCAAGAAGCTCCGTCCATATATCCAGCGCCATTTTATCCCTCATATTCTTCGTTGGCCCTAGCAAAGTCTTTAGAGTTAAAGGGGACTCCAAGAGCATGACATTCAATGTACTTTAGAGCGCATACAATCACCATTGTTGGCCGTGGGTACATCTTGTCTCTCATATGTGTATGGCTCCAACCCGTATTTGACCCGTATTTCGTCGGTGGCGCACTCAACAAGCAGATAAGGGACCATCTCGAGAAAAGGCTGCATTATCTCATCCCATGCTTCTGCGCGTAGCTGAAGGTATGCTGTCCCAGCGACTATGTGCCTCTTAGGGATCGATATCCAAATAGCAACCCAATGAGCGTTCTTCAAGTTCATCGATAGATATCATCAATGTCCTCCCCACACCTTCTTTGATTGGCAAAATGAAGGTATTGATCCGTCATAAAATTCCACCCACCAGGTAGAGCTCTTCCTAAACCTTTGTGATCGGTACGGATAATTTGAAGAACTCATACTGGTCTCTCCAAGACTGGGAAAAGTTGTGATCCAGGAAGCACATTCGCTCGCTCCTGGAAGCTTGTGGGTTCTCCTGATACCTCTGCCTCAGCACATTAATCCAAGCATCTATATGCTGCATATAAAATAATACAAGTTAGAAGATACCAGACGACTTAAATATAAGTCGTCTGGAAAGTCGTCGTGGACGACTTTCGGGCGACTTATCTTTAAGTCGTCTGGTAAATAAAGTCGTCTGGAAAGTCGTCTACTTGGACGACTTTGTAGACGACTTTCCAGACGACTTATATTTAACAGACGACTTAAAGATAAGTCGTCTGGAAAGTCGTCTACTTGGACGACTTTGTAGACGACTTTCCAGACGACCTATATTTAAGTCCAGACGACAAAGATACAAGATAAGCAGAAGACTTACGCAGTCTTCCAGCCATTCTCTGGCAGTCCGGAGGATGTGATACCACCAAGTTCGTGATGTACGTGGTTTTTCATCATGCTTAGTGAAATAATGACTGCAAACAATAAAGCAATTACTTACGGATCAGAAATAATCAGTTTTGGTAGACTAAATCAAGCTATTATGGGTAAAGTAATCACTTACGGATCAGTTTTCAACCAACCAGCGAGTTCCTTCAACTTAGGTTTGTTTACTGGCTGAAATGGATTATAGGCTGCCACTTTATCTTTATTTTTCTCTGCCGTATAAGGAGATATCTGCGTGGGAGAAGGTTTCTCGCTCGTTCACTCCTTGCACGCACAGAAGCAGTGGGAGCTATTTTGTCCAATACAACCAGGCTTGTTGTTGGACGCGGTTCGGTTGTTGATCGGTGGAAGCGACGCTCGGTTGTTGATCGGTGGAAGCGACGCTCGGTTGTTGATCGGTGGAAGCGACGCTCGGTTGGTCAGTGGAAGTGACAGCAACAATCTCTTTGGAGGAGACACCATCGCTTTATCCGGAAGATCTTATTTCCGCGTCACCTCATCGCGAATTCTCTCTGCATTAAAAGTTGCACACTAGTTAACCCTGGGACGACTTAAATAAAAGTTGTCTGGACGTCTAGTTGACCATGGACGTGGTGTAGCCATGACCAGAGACAAGGAGGAGGAGCTGAGTGAGAGTGATGAGGAAGAGCCAAGTGATGAACCAAGTGAAGAGATGACCTTAGAAGAAGGGAGTGAGGCTGATGATATTGAAGAGAACCAGCACCAGAGATGTATCAAGTGGACTAGCCAATGTATGGAGTGGACCAGTGACTAGATCAAGACTGAGAGCACAAGAGAAGAGTCTCCATGCCTTGCTCCAAATCGTGGGGGTTGGTCCAAGGAGGGAAGATCAAGATAAACCAGCTTGTTGGTTCAATTTAATTGCAATGTAATTGGGCTGGGCTTATTTGGTTTTCATTTAATTTAAACCAAGACAATTAGGATTTTTATTAAACCAATTTCAATTGGTTAGGACTAGAATTAGAATTAAACCAGCCTGGTTTACTTCTAGGGTTTTAACGACTTTTATAGCTAAGGGGACGCCTTTTGTTTTCTTCAACTTTGAATCTAATAATTTACAGCAGCTTAGCTTGCTCTTGTCTCTTGCTTTCTCTGTTCAGCTAAAGGAACATTGATCTCACTTAAAGGAAGGAATTCTAGTGAAACCATCTTAGACAATACAAGGTAATCTTGTGTCTTTGAGTAGCAAACCATCCTTGAAGCCATCCATAAGCTCAGGGAGACAACCACAGTTCAAGGGAGAGCTAGTAGCCTCTTAGAACAACCCTCTATCCATCCACCTTCAAGTGATCCAGAGTTTAAGCCATACCCACTGCACCAAGTGGTATCGAGCCAGGTTCAAGTGCACCAAGTGGTATCGAGCCACTTGAAGGTTAGGGTTTGATCTTGACTACTCAGATCATTCTATCCATCTAAACACTTCTCTTATCTATCTATCTGTTGTAAGCCAGCTGAGCCAACCCTGGTAATCAAAAAAAAGAGATCTTTGATCCAAAACAAAAAAAATAATAATAATAAGAAGCTGAGGAGAAATCCAGCTAGCTGAAGAGTAATCCAGCTCAGGTGGTAAAGTCAGCTGGTGCCTAAATCTCTTAATTCTTTCTCTCTGATTCATTGGGGTTTAGTTCTAGATCTTAGGTGTAGAGCTTTGAATCTTAACTGAACTTGTGAGAAGAGCGAGACTTGGCAGCTTAAAACTGAGTGAGAGAGAGTTGTTTGTTTTCTTTGTTTTTTTTGTGTTCTCTAACTGTTTTAGGTGACAATGGCTGATGAGAGGCGAATTGGGAAGCAACCAGAGGAGCCAGAAGAACCGCTGTCCAGAAAATCAATCTCAATCAAGTCCAATTTGAGGCTATGATGGCTGAGATAACCAGAAGGATGCAAGCTAACTTCAACCGAGCTCAGCAAGCTAATGATAATTTAGTTGATATTGATGCAGGACAGGAGAGAGTAGCAGCTGTTGCAGGAGCTAGAGAGCACGCATGAGGCCTATAAGGGGACCACGTTTTGAGGTTGGAGGTCATAGGATCTATGGTGAGCAAGCTCAAGATGATGAGGCTGATGAAAGTGATGATGAGTCTCAAGCTAGTCAGCACAGCAGGCACCATAACCGCAGACGGCCAGCTGATAACCTAGGCAATCTCAAGCTTAGAATTCCTCCATTCCATGGCAAGAATGACCCTGATGCTTACTTGGAGTGGGAGAAGAAGATTGAACTGGTCTTCAATTGCCAGCAGTTTACTGAAGAGAGGAAGGTGAGATTAGCAGCTACTGAGTTTAGTGGCTATGCTATAAGCTGGTGGGATCAGATTGCTACTACCAGGAGACGCCATGGGGAGCCTCAAGTAGCCTCCTGGTTTGAGATGAAAACTGTGATGAAGAAGAGGTTTGTCCCTACTCACTATGGGAGAGATCTCCACCAGAAACTGAGAAGGCTTTCCCAAGGTTCTAAGAGTGTAGAGGACTATCACCAGGAAATGGAGACACTCATGCTGAAAGCTGACTTAGAAGAGGGTGTAGAAGCTACCATGGCTAGATTCCAAGGAGGTCTTAACAGAGACATACAAGACAGATTGGAGCTACAAGAGTATGAGGACATGGATGAGCTACTACATAAGGTAATTCTGATTGAGCAGCAGAATAAGAGGAGGGGTTCTACCAGGTCACCATACGGCTCTACTTCTAAACCAATGTACCCCAAGGATGAAAAGTCATCAGATAAGCCAAGGGAGGGAGCTTCATCAGCGGATACCAAAAGAGATGACAAAGGAAAAGGAGTAGCCACACCTACCAGAACCAGGAACATTAAGTGCTTCAAGTGTCATGGTTTTGGACACTACGCCAATGAGTGTACCAACAAGAAGGTGATGACTATTCTAGCCAATGGGGAGGTAGTTTCTGAAGAAGAAGAAGCCGCCAGGAAACTGATGAGGATGGCGTGGAGTATCCAGTCAGAGGAGAGTTGCTAGTCACCAGGAGACTTCTCAATGCACAGCCTAGAGCCAAAGAAGATGAGCAAAGGAAAACTTGTTTCACACCAGATGTTTGATACAAGATAAGGTTTGTAGCTTGATCATTGATGGAGGCAGTTGTACCAATGTTGCAAGTGATGAGCTAGTGGAGAAGTTGGGTCTTGAAGTTTACAAACACCCCAAGCCATATCTCTTGCAATAGATCAATGATGAGGGTGGTTTAAAGATCAGCAAACAAGTGAAAATTTTACTTTCAGTGGAAAGTACCAGGATGAGATCACTTGTGATGTGGCGCCATTGAAGCTAGTCACATACTTCTTGGGAGACCATGGCAGTATGACAAGAGATCAGTACATGATGGCTTCACCAATCGGCACACATTTGTTCACAAGGGTAAACAAGTCACCCTGGCCTATGACACCTAAGGAGGTACACCAGGATCAGATGCATCTTAAGATGAAGAGAGGAGAATCCAAGGCAGCCGGCCAGACCTTGCTCATAGAGAGACCAGCCAGGTAAGTAAGCTCAATCTCTTTGCTACTGCTAAAGATATCAAAACTGCTGTGATTGATCAATCAAATTTGATATTAATGGTTTATAAAGAATTGCTGAGCTCTACTACTAACCTGACTCCTGAGATCCCAGAGGAGATTGAGTGTCTTTGCAGGAGTATAGGGATGTATTTCCAGAGGACAATCTCATTGGTCTGGCCAATTAGAGGGATAGAGCACCAGATTGATTTTGTGCCAGAGCTACCTTACCAAACCGACCAGCATACAGGACCAATCCTGTGGAGACCAAGGAGCTTCAGAAACAAGTCAATGAGCTGATGGAGAAGGGACATATCAGGGAAAGCATGAGTCCTTGTGCTGTACCTGTTCTTTGGTGCCTAAGAAAGATGGGAGCTGGAGGATGTGTGTAGACTGCAGAGCTATCAACAACATCACAGTTAAGTACAGACATCCTATCCCTCGCTTAGATGACATGCTATATGAGTTACATGGTTCATGTGTCTTTTCTAAAATTGATTTAAAGAGTGGTTACCACCAGATTAGAATGAAAGAAGGAGATGAGTGGAAAACTGCATTTAAAACTAAGCTAGGATTGTATGAATGGCTTGTGATGCCTTTGGTCTCACTAATGCACCTAGTACTTTCATGAGGTTAATGAATCATGTCTTGAGAGCCTTGATAGGGCGATTTGTAGTTGTTTATTTTGATGACATCCTGATCTACAGCAAGACTATGAAAGAACATGTTCACCATTTGAGACAGGTTTTAGATGTGCTTAGGAAAGAAAATCTGTATGCTAACTACAAGAAGTGTTCTTTTGGAACAAATAACCTTGTCTTTTAGGTTTTGTTGTGACTTCACAGGGCATACAGGTTGATGAGGAGAAGGTGAGAGCCATCAGAGAGTGGCCGGTACCCAAATCAATTGGAGAGGTCGGAGTTTTCATGGACTTGCTGGCTTCTACAGAGGTTTGTGAGAGATTTCAGTACAGTTGCAGCACCACTGACTGAAGTGATTAAAAAGTGTAGGTTTTACTTGGGGCCAGCCCAAGAAGAAGCATTTCAAATGCTAAAGGAGAAGTTAACAAGTGCTCCTTGCTAGCACTTCCGACTTTTCTAAAACTTTTGAAATTGAATGTGATGCTTCGGAATTGGAATTGGAGCTGTGTTGATGCAGGATAGGAAACCCATAGCTTACTTCAGTGAGAAACTAGGGGCCACATTGAACTACCCTACCTATGACAAGGAGCTGTATGCATTGGTGAGAGCTCTGCAAGTGTGGCAACACTACTTGTGGCCTAAGGAGTTTGTGATCCATACAGATCATAAATCTCTTAAGCATCTTAAAGGGCAAATGCTGAACAAGAGACATGCCAGGTGGGTAGAGTTTATTGAGACCTTTCCTTATGTCATCCACTACAAGAAAGGTAAGGAGAATGTAGTGGCTGATGCACTATCCAGAAGGTACACTATGTTATCTTCAATGGAAACTAAACTTTTGGTTTTGAACATATCAAATCTTGCTATGCTGATGATCCTGAGTTTAAAATGTGTTTGGAGAATCTGAAAAGCATGCTAGTGGTAAATTTTATCAGGTGAAAGGGTTTTTTTTCTATGATAACCGCCTGTGTGTTCCTTGTGGTTCTTTGAGAGAGTTATATGTTAGGGAGCACACGCAGGAGGGCTGATGGGGCACTTTGGAGTCGCCAAAACACTCTCCACTTTGCAAGAGCACTTCTACTGGCCGAGCATGAAGAAAGATGTAGAGCGTGTGTGCTCAAGATGTGTTGTGTGCAAACAAGCCAAGTCCAAGGTTCAACCAACAGGTTTGTATACACCTCTCCCTATCCCTACTGCGCCATGGATTGATATCTCTATGGACTTTGTTTTAGGATTGCCTAGAACTAAGAAAGGAAGAGATAGTATCTTTGTGGTTGTTGATAGGTTCTCTAAGATGGCTCACTTCATACCTTGTCATAAAATTGATGATGCATCTTTGGTAGCTGATCTATTCTTTAGAGAAGTTGTTAGGTTGCATGGAATGCCTAGAACTATAGTTTCTGATAGAGATACTAAGTTCCTTAGTTATTTTTGGAAAACTCTATGGGGAAAGTTGGGGACTAAGCTGTTGTTTTCAACTACTTGTCATCCCCAAACTGATGGCCAAACTGAATCAGTCAATAGGACATTGTCTACTCTTCTGCCATCATTAAGAGTAACATTAAGACTTGGGAAGATTGTTTACCACATGTAGAGTTTGCATACAACAGAGCAGTGCATTCAGCTACTAAACTATCACCTTTTCATGTTGTTTATGGTTTTAACCCATTGTCACCTCTTGATTTGTTTGCTTTACCTTTGAAAGAACAAACTAACCTTGATGGCAAGCAAAAGGCCGAGTTTGTTAAGTCCCTGCATGAACAGGTCAGGAAGAACATTGAGGAGAGGACCAAGATGTATGAAAGGCAGAAGAACAAGGGCGAAAGAACTTGTCCTGGCGCCAGGAGATCAAGTGTGGGTACACATGAGGAAAGAGAGGTTCCTGCTGAGAGGAAATCAAAGTTGTTGCCAAGGAAAGATGGACCTTTCAAAGTGCTGAAAAGAATCAACAACAATGCCTACCAGATTGATCTTGAAGGGAAGTACTCAATCAGTTCTACTTTTAATGTTTCTGACTTGGATCCTTTTATTGCAGATGACTTGGATTTGAGGTCAAATCCTTTTAAAGGAGGAGGGGATGGTGTAGCCATGACCAGAGACAAGGAGGAGGAGCTGAGTGAGAGTGATGAGGAAGAGCCAAGTGAAGAGATGACCTTAGAAGAAGGGAGGAGGCTGATGATATTGAAGAGAACCAGCACCAGAGAGATGTATCAAGTGGACTAGCCAATGTATGGAGTGGACCAGTGACTAGATCAAGACTGAGAGCACAAGAGAAAGTCTCCATGCCTTGCTCCAAATCGTGGGGTTGGTCCAAGGAGGGAAGATCAAGATAAACCAGCTTGTTGGTTCAATTTAATTGCAATGTAATTGGGCTGGGCTTATTTGGTTTTCATTTAATTTAAACCAAGACAATTAGATTTTTATTAAACCAATTTCAATTGGTTAGGACTAGAATTAGAATTAAACCAGCCTGGTTTACTTCTAGGGTTTTTGGGCGACTTTTATAGCTAAGGGGACGCCTTTTGTTTTCTTCAACTTTGAATCTAATAATTTACAGCAGCTTAGCTTGCTCTTGTCTCTTGCTTTCTCTGTTCAGCTAAAGGAACATTGATCTCACTTAAAGGAAGGAATTCCTAGTGAAACCATCTTAGACAATACAAGGTAATCTTGTGTCTTTGAGTAGCAAACCATCCTTGAAGCCATCCATAAGCTCAGGAGATGACCACAGTTCAAGGGAGAGCTAGTAGCCTCTTAGAACAACCCTCTATCCATCCACCTTCAAGTGATCCAGAGTTTAAGCCATACCCAGCTGCACCAGACTTAATTTTAAGTCGTCCTTGGTCAACTAGTAGTCCAGACAACTTACATTTAAGTCGTCCAGGGTCAACTAGTCGTCCAGACAACTTACATTTAAGTCGCCTGAAAACTAGTTAACCCCGGACGATTTAATTCTTGTTGGGAGAGAATTTGATACTAACCTCGGATTGTTTGGCTTGAGGGGTAGGTTGTTTCTTTTGAAGAGTAGGCTTTTTGGTTTGAGGAGTAGGCTTTTGGTTTGAGGAGTAGGCTGTTTCTTGAGGAGTAGCTGTTTTGAGTAGGCTGTTTCGCTGAGGAGTAGACTGTTTGGTTTGAGGAGTAGGCTGTTTCTCTTGAGGAGTAGGCTGTTTCTCTTGAGGGTAGCCTGATTGGTGACACCAACCTTCTTCTCCATAGCTTCCACCCTATCGGACAACTTCCTAATCTCCTTGATGCACTTCCTAAACCCTTCTTTCATGCAGTCAACTAGCCCTTCTTTCATGCTGTCAACTACGCCCTTCAACATATTTTCCAACTCCTCTCTAGTCACCCAACTAGCCTCTTCTCTAGCCTCTGTAGGAGCCTCTGTAGAGCCTCTTTACGAGCCTCCTGTAGAGCCTCTAGAGCCTCTGTAGGAGCCTCTTTAGAGCCCCTTTGCTTTCTTCAGAGGTCTTGGATTGTCTTCTCCTCCTCCACCACAACCATCTCTATCTCTTTGGTTTTCTTAGTACCAGTGACTTCCCAGCAATCCTTGGTCCACTTCCACGGTCTCCGATCATACATGACTTTAATGATGTTCTCCGGCACGCCCTCAACCTCGAGTCCCATTTTGGCCACATTTCACTAATGTCCTTCTCAACAAAGTTGATCACGCTGGTCTGCAGTAAATAGAAGAATCGAGTTAGATATTTGAAAAGACTAAATAGACGACTTAATTATAAGTCGTCTGAAGGTCGCCCAGTGGAAGACCTTCCGGACGACTTATATATAGTCGCCCTCCATTCGCCCAGCTGGAAGACCTTCCGCACGACTTATATATAGTCGCCTACTAAGTCATCCAGCTGGAAGACCTTCCGCACTTAATTTATATAGTCGCCTACTAAGTCGCCCAGCTTGAAGACCTTCCGCACGACTTAATTAAGTAGATACCTGTCTCAAGATAGCTTCTTTCATTGATCTGCGGCCTCTGCTGCCCGTAAGCCAGATCGGTGGAGACGGACTGTTTCCTCCGGGACCACCAATACTAGCACCCAATTCGCATAGCTGTGTACACCCAGACTGAAGAACTTGTATAAACCCATCCACGGTGTAACAGCCAGTAATATCTTTGTTCCACAAAGAGTCCATCAGCACCTTAAACGACTCTCCCCATGGATAATTCTCAAACCGTTCTAAATCCATCACTAGCCTTGCCAGACTAGATCGTGTAGCGGTTGAAAACTTTCTCCCTTCAATGAATCCAGTGAAGATGGAAAGGTACAGCCGCCATGCATCTTCCGTGGACCAATCCGTGATCTCTTCAGTCTGCTATTATCTGATCAGTAGTTGGCCCAGCTTCCAGATGAACTCCCAGATCGCCTTAAAGAAACCATCTCTTTGGTAACTTCACATTTTGGTGTCTCAAGGTCCTCGATGTACTTTCAGTTTAGACCAGTGAGGTTTTCAAACTCTAACAGAAAACCTCAAAGGTTCTGACCAACGAGACCACATCTCATACTTCTTCTTAATGTCCAGCTTGAAACTGAGCATGTAGTGAACCAGCCTTGAAGCCCAACCAAATCCCTGCTCCTTGAACTTGATGAAAACTCCCAAACTCGACTCCTTGAGCTCTTCAAATTCTTCATCAGTAAGAGCTTCCCTAAGAGCAGTATGCAACTTGTTATTATCCGTATGATACTGAAATGCTATTGTGGGCTTCGCTCTTCCCTAATGTGTATAACCTACGGGAGTTCTGGAATATCCATCCTTTTTGTCTGCAAAATAATCAAAGACAACAATAGAGATAAGCTAAACAAGCTAAATCTAACAAGAACACACAGAAAAGTCAGAACACAAGCTAAATCAATCACGCCTTAATTGTAACTCCAGACGACTTAGTAGACGACTTAGATATAAGTCGTCCGAAAGTCGTCCAACTGACGACTTTAGTACGACTTAGATTTAAGTCGTCGAAAGTCTTCCAACCGACGACTTATATTTAGGTCGCCTACTAAGTCGCCCAGTTGAAGACTTTCCGCATAATTTATATTACAAGTCTTCCAGAGAAAAAATTAAGCGGACCTGATTAGTAGCGAAGGAGTACTGCCATTGCGGTTATAGATCTGAAAAATAAACGGAAACGGTGAGAATGAGTAAATTGATAGAGACAACGCTTTATGTTCATCTTTTCCTCGAGATTGATGACTTACCGCGTTAGGGTTTACAGAGAAACGGCGCACGGTTTACAGAGAAGAAGCGCGTGCTAGGGTTTAAAAGCGGCGCTTAGTGTTTAGAGGAAGCGGTGAGATAGTGTTGGTGAGCACGGTGGAGAGGGCGACGTGGAAGCGGCGCTGGGTTTAGAGGAAGAGGCGCTAGGTTAAGAAGCGCGGAGAACGGTGAGAATGAAGTGAGATAGATAGCCGACGCTGTTCGGTTTGTTCGAAATAGTGGAAGCGGGGTTTAGAGGAAGCGGCGGCGCTAGATTAAGAAGGGCGGCGAACGGTGAGAATGAAGTGAGATAGATAGCCGACGCTGAGGACGATGGTTTGTTCGAAATAGTGGGAATTCAAATCGCCTTTGATATCACGGTGAGAGAGAACTGTTAGGTTAGGGTTTCTAAATTTCAAAAAATGAACAAAAAAATCACCTTATATATTGGGTAAATAATCCGTTAGCTTTAAAAGTACGTTGGTAAAATTTAAGGTTTGGTCCGTTTAGGCGACTTATTCTGGCTCATAATGTACATCGAAGACTAAATATTTAGTCGCCGTTTACGTAAGACTAAATATTAAGTCGCCCCACCTAAAATGAACCCCTAAACTAAAATGACTAAATTAACTAACTAACCACGTTATAAAATCAAATTATACTTCAATAGTGTTTAATATACACAAATGAACACGCTTTATGTAATTTTTAAATTTTCAAAACGGTTTTAATGCTTTCCAAATCTAACCCTAAGAACATATACAATACTACAACATATGTTGATGAAAGTTAAACTAAAGAATATCATGACTCACTACTTTCACTCATCTATGCTGAAAACAATTGAAATTTGTTATATCTTAATTTATATCTCTTAATACATATGTTAATTACATAATTCCCATTTTCACTTATCAAAATATTTTTACAAAATTTTAAATTATGTTTATAATAACTGTCCAGACGACTTTCAGTTAAGTCGTCCAGACGACTTAACTGAAAGTCGTCTGAACAGACGACTTTCGAGGGGTAGAAACGTAAAAAAAATTCCGTTTTTTTGTTTGTTCACAAGGGGATAGTTGTAATTTCAATAGCCTTTTAGGTTACTTTTGCCTTTGACCCAAGTTGGGGTATTCTTTTGGGTTTGACTCCAAGTTTTGAGTCACACTTGGCAATTCTCCCTATTATTTTTTCTAAAATATAGAACTTCCTTTTTTAGGAAATATAGAGCGTTCATGACCACTAGCAATGCTTGTCTAGTTCGACATCGTCCTCTTTCGCATGCGGCTTCCTCTATTACTCTCTATTAGTATGCCTGAGTATTTCAGGGTGTTTTTTTAACAACTTTGGAGCAAGTATCAGACAAACAATTATGATATCCATCTATCTACCTTCATTACTGATTTAATATCAGGTCCCGAGAGCCGAATCTCTTGCTGTCAGAGTTGTGGCATCGGTTGACAAAGTAGTAGAAATAAAAGGAACGTTTCTTGAGCTTTTCCTACAGGGTATTTGTCTGATCAGGCCAATTTTACCTATATTTGGATTGTTTTGTTTGTGTAGCTGAGCTGCTAGAAACGAGTAGCAAAGTTCGGTTTGTTGAATAATGGAACTGCTTGTACATGTAATATATTCATCATATTCTTACTCATAGTAAACACCAACAGTTGAGAGCTATCTACCAAATAACCACATGTTGTACATCAAAATATATAAATGAGGCGTAATGTTACTACTAGCTCGTGGGTTGTTCAATTCTCAACCCTGTGACGTTTGGAAGAAGTTTCACATACGTCATCTTTAGCAGACGATAATGATGAAAGCTGAGAATCTTGTTTGGAAGTGGTGGCTCCTTTCACTGTTCATCCAAGATCTTTTCCAAATATTTAGCGTGCTCTTCTATCCGCAGTTTAAACGATTTTCAGTTTTAGTTATAACAAAATTTATTTAAAAAAAAAAGAATCCGACAAGATCTTACAAAAAAGAAAAGAGAAATTAGCTCTCACACCAAAGAACTATAGTTTAATTAGCTATAGATATTATGTACTGATAATATATTCTCAAAAATCTTTTTTATGTCAGACCAAGTTCAATTCAACCATAAACTCTAAATTTTTTTGGATATTTACAATTTCAAAATTTAAAATATCGATTGCAAGTAGTTATCTCTCTGCTTTTCTTCGAGCTATCTCCATGTGTAGACACACAAACTCTCATTCTCTCTCCCTACTATGTTTGCTAGATAATTCCTTTAGCGATTTATTTACATAATTTCTTTCCTTTTATAACCCGATGTTGACAAGTTCTACTCTTTATGCGATCCTGGTAAGTGAGGCTTCTCTGTATTTGTTTTTTTTTTTTTTGATTAATCTCTGTATTTTTTTTTTCATAGACAAGCTTTGTAAGAAATGGTGTTTGTGATTTAGTGTTTTACAAAGGAGAAGAGTAAAACCGGGAAGCTTAAGATGTTGAGGAGTTATAAGAAGAAACTGAAGCTCAAAGAAAAAGAAGAAGCAGGAGTAGAGGTCGTTGTAGCTGGAGAAGAAGAAGAGTTTGTGACGAAAGTTTCCGGTTCGAAGCCTCCATTGCTGGAGAACTGTGAAGAGGTTGAAGAAGAAGAAAGTAGATCAAAAATGATCTAACGAAAGTGATTGTTCCGATAGATATTACTCTTACTGGATAGACATTCACATATATTTTTGAGACAATAAAAAACTTGTTTTTATCGACAACAATACATACTCATGAAGATTCTTTAAACCAAACCGGTTGCTCTGTATCCATATGGATAGTAAACGATGACTGATGCTTGACACTGCGTGCTAAGCTCTCCGCCTTGTTGTTATGCGCCCTTGATATATGAATAATCTCCGAACTATTGATATCTTGTGCATTTCATGGTTTTAAGCATCCATTTTGCATTCATATCAATCATTTAGATTTGCATATAGATATGTTTAGGGTGCATTGCATTATATTTGTGTGTTTTCAAGTTTGGAGAAGTACAAAATAGGTTTTGGAGCAAAATGAGTCATAAAAAGTTCAGAATGATGAAGAATGGAGTAGTAGCGGGCAAAGATCGCGACCAAATGAAGGCTGCGAACAGGAGCACACAACCACAGGCTGATTTCGCAGGGTAGAGTTGCATGTGTCCGAGTTACGAACAAAATGATGGTTTTGACCAGAGAATTTCGCAGGCTGTTGCCGCAGGCAAATGGAGGCTGCTACGGGACCGCAAGTTGGTATCGTCGTCATGGCCAGAGAATTTCACAGGCTCCCGTCGCAGGAAGAGCTGGCCGCGGCCTAAAGACAAAGTGGTCGCAACTTCACGTAGTAGGCTGGAGATGGCTGCGGCTGCATCCGAAACAATGCTTTTTACCATTTTACCCTCTACGTTTTAGACTTGAAAACCTATGTTTAAGTACTCTTTGGAAGCCATTAGTGGCAGACTATCTTTTACCTTTGAGAAAACCACCAAAAACCATTTAGAGAGTTCATCTCTTGGATTTATTTGATCATTGTTCTTGTTATCTTGTTGATTTCTAATCTATTTTCTGTATATCTCTACATGATTAATCTGAAATCCAATATGGGTTTAAGAGGAATCATGGAGATTAGTGAGTAATTCTCATTTGAATTCATGGGTTAGGGAGATTAAGGGTGATTAGGCTAGATCTAAGATGTTTTGGTGTAGATCATTCTTATTCCTTGCTAATAGAGTATCCATAATGCATCTTCTGAGTTGGCCTCTCAAAAGTTGATCTTTAGGCATTTCCCACCCACAAAGTGTTTGATGAAATGCGTGAGACAACTCTCCTAAGCTTTTAACATACTTTACCAAAGACATTTGTTGTTACAGGTGTTAAGATAGCCAATAGACTTGTTAGTAATGATTGCTTTCATGTTATTCAGCCAAAGACATTTGATGTTTGAAATGTGTTAGCAAATGAACATTCATCTAGACATAGAGTTTGTTTAACATGTGTCTAAGCTTAAGGTTGATAGTATGATTGATCATTTGCCATCTTTAGTTCGAAACTTGATCACCCAAGGTCTAATTCCTATACCCATGAGTTCTCTTTTATCATAACAAAGAAAGCTTCTTCATTTATTGCTTTATTGTTCTATTACTGCATTCTATCATTAGAAGTAGTTTAAAACCATCCAAATTATCGGCTGCACTTAGATTAAGTAGGTACTTGCATTCTTGGTGCTTTGAATCCCTCAGAACTGGTTCGACATTCACTCATACTACAACATTTGTTTTAGGAGCTTTGAAAACTCCTAGCATCAAATTGGCACCGTTGCCAAATTCTGAGTAAATTTAAACATCGAGATTTAGTCACTTGCTTGAGACTAAGTCATTTTCCTTTTATATTGTTACTGATTCTCCATCTTCATCACTCTTTGTATTTCAGGTGTATGAATTTGAGGAGTAAGGGCACAACAAACCTAGTTCCAAGAGTTGATAACATTCGAGTACTTGAGAGAGAGAATAGAAGAAGGAGACAAGCAGAAAAGCAACAGGCTCACTTACAAAGGTTGGATATAGACTTACCTCAAGGTGGAAATGTGAACGGTCAAGGTGCTGACAACAATCCACCACAAGGGCCACAACACCCACAACAACCAGCTCGACCCATTGGAACCTATGACCGGCCTAACATTCATGGTCATAGGTTAGGAATCCGAGCACCAGCTGTGGAAGCCAACAACTTTGAGGTCAAACCAGGACTCCTCAACGTGATCGAGAACAACAAGTATTATGGCTTGGCTGTAAAGGACCCATTTGATCACTTGGACAAGTTTGACAGTTACTGTGGGTTGTCAAAAATCAATGGTGTGTCCGAGGATGCTTTCAAGCTCAAGCTATTTCCTTTCTCTTTGGGGGATAAGGCACATCAATTGGAAAAAAATTTTACCTAGCGACTCCATCACCACCTGGGATGACTGCAAAAGAGCATTCCTGGAAAAGTTCTTCTCTACCTCAAGAACTGCAAAGCTGAGAAATGAGATTTCCAGTTTTCAACAGAAGAACTTGGAAGAATTCAGTGAAGCTTGGGAGAGATTCAAGATCTATCAAGCTCAATGCCCACACCATGGTTTCTCCAAGGAAAGCTTACTAAGCACATTCTACAGAGGTGCTCTTCCTAAGTACAGAGCCAGGTTGGATACTGCAAGTAATGGATTCTTCTTGGGAAGAACTGAGGAAGATGCAGAGGAGCTAGTTGACAACATGGTGAAGAGTGACGCAATCTACAGTGGAGACCACGACAGAAGCGTTAGAACTGATGATAAGAAGACGAGGAAGGAGCTAAAGGCTCTGCAAGAGAAGATAGACATACTCATTGCTGATAAAGCTACACAAGAGCAGCTGAACTTTGTTGGTAACCCAAACCAAGAACCACAACCTAAGGTCAATGAGGTTGAAGGTTTGGAAGGTCAAGAAGAGTTGTGTTTCATCAACAACAATGGCAGTTGGTACAAGAAAGAGCCCAACTTTCAGTACAACAACTACCAACAGAAATCCTATCCTAACAACCAACAGAGTGATTATCAGCCTAGGAACAACCAGCAAGGCAACTATCAGCTTCAGCAAAACCCTCCTCCTGGTTTCTCCAACAAAGGTAACCAATCTTCTCACCAACAAGCTAATCCTTCTACCTCTACTCCTCAGGAAAACAACACTGATGTTCTACTGGAGTCTCAGACTAGAAGTGAGAAGCAGGTTGGATATGAGTTGAAGAACCTTCACTCCAAGATTGATGGAAGTTACAATGAGCTCAACAACAAGTTCAGGGCTTTGGAAAACCAGTTTGCTTCCATGAACACTCACCAGAATCGCCAGCAAGGGTCTCTACCTGGAAAATCTGAGAAAAATCCCAAGGAGTATTGCAATGTTGTCCTCTCTACTACTTCTTCAGGGATTGAATTGAGTAACCACATATAAGAGGTAGATGAAATTGAAAAATTGGTGTTTGGAACTGAGATTGGACAGGTTGAGCATCTGATTGTAGCAACAGCTGAGGCAAAGATTGTGGAGAAAGCTGACAAGATGGTTGAAGCAAAGATTTTGAAGGGAGATGAACCCATGGCTGACAAACCAGTTGCGAAGAGAGCTGACCAGAATCTGAAAGAGGTCAAGCTGGAGGACACCACTGAGGTTGAGCAGTCACCCTATGACAAGCTCCCATTTCCACAAAGGATCCTCACCAAAGCTCAGAAAAAGGTGATTTCCAAGTTCAGAAAAGACCTATGTGCTATTAGAGTTAAGCTTCCAGAGATCTCGGGTATGCGTGAAGCTCATGTCCAAATGATGCTCATCAAGGACATTGTAGACCACCAAGCAGAAGTAGCAGAGCTTCTCAACATCTCCATTTTGAAACTTGATCCACCAGTCACACCAAAGTCTCTCCCTAAACTAGAATCCCAAGGAAAGTTCACCTTGTCTTGCTCCCTTGGTAAGCTCACCTTTGATGATGCTCTTGTTGATTCTGGTGCAAGTGTGAATGTGATCTCAATGGAGATGGTGAAGAGTCTTGAGATTGAACACATGGAGCCAGATACTTCCTCTCTCACGTTTGGGGATTCTTCTTCTACTACCCCTATTGGTCTCATCAAGGACTTCCCTTTGAAGATTGGATCTTGCACCATTCCTATAGACCTCACTGTCTTGAAGATGGCTACTGTGAAGAGAGTTCCATTGATCCTGGGCACACCATTCCTTACTACTGTGGGTGCTTGCATCGATTTTTCCAACAAAAAAGTCACACTCTTCAATGTCAGCAAAGCTGTCTCTTATCCAATTCAGTCTCCTCTGGATGTTGAGTATTGTGGAACCATCACTTGTGGAGACCCTCCATTGAGAAGATCAAGGCTGCAGTGGTTGTTAGTGAGAAAGAAACTCTTGAAGGTGGGAAGGATCCCCCTTCTCCACTCTCCATTTGAGGTACCACTCCACCACCTTTCCCTTGTATATACTAGTTATTTTTTGCATATTAGCTTTCTTTTGGGTATTTCTCTCAACTTAACAACACAGAGACTGTGTGACTTAAGTTTGGGGGAGGTACCAGTATTTGATCATGTTTGCTTTGATGTTTTTGCATTGAGTCTTGCATTGTACATATCTATTTGCATAAAAAAAATTTGAAAAATTTGAAAACACAAAAGAATCATTTAGTTTGCATCACTTGCATTTCTAGGAGAGTCTAGAGTATATTGGCTGCATTCACTTGCATTGGGAGCAATGATTTAAAATGCATTGTAAAGAAACTACCTCGCGCTTGAGTAGCTTATGCACCTCTCAAAAAGACTTGTATGCTTCGAGCCTTGAAAACTCTTCCTGAAACTTGTTAATTGCTGAAACTCAGTCTTTGAAGCCAACTACAACCTTATTTGAACTGGACGAACTTAATGCATCTTGCTCATGGTCCCTTGTGTACTGAATCATGGCTATACACACTTGAGTTGTCACATCTTTTATGCCAATCTTTTTGACAACCTCTAGTGGTAGACCTCTCCCAAAACCCTTTCCTCCTTTTAAGCCTTCATTGATTGATGAGTGAGGCATTTTTCGGAAAGTCTTACATGCACATAATGTTGAGAGTATTGGGAACGACAATGCTTGATCTTCATTCTTGCTAGATTAGACACACTATTGTCTAGCCATAGGATGGGGTGAGTGTTGTAAACTTTGATTTGGGAATATGAAAAGTTGAAGGAAAAGAATAAACACTTTGTGCTTAATTGACTAGTCTTTATGGGATAAGTAGAGAAACCTCTAGCTCAAGTTGTAAAAGTCTTAGCCCCAAATATATATATATAATATATATATATATAAAAGAAATATTAAAAAAATATATATAAAAATATATTAAAAAAAAAAGAAAAGAATAAAAAAGGGCTAAAGCTAGTATGAGCTAAGAGGTGTTCAAAAAGTGTGATAAATCCCTTGTAAAATAAAAAGTTTTTATGTTAAAAATGTTCTTGAGATCTTTGGGTGAGAGATGTGAGTTGGGATTGGTATTGGGAAATGAATGTGTATCATATATGTTTGGGAAAATGGTAGAACAATAGAGATTGAGCATTGTATGCATGAGTTGATCCCTTTCTTAGATATATTATGTGAAATGTCAAGGCTACTAGTCTTGAAAGTATACCACCTTAAAGATCATATTTCTTGAACCTCTTGACTCACTTGAATAAAAAGCCTACCCTTACCCAAATGATTTGGACCAATTGACCATTTGCAAGAATTCACTTGATACTATACTTAATGAACATGAGAGTTGGCTGATTTGTATGTGTGAATGTATGATGATGAGTGTAGGGACAAAAAGAGCTAAGATAGGCCTAGAGAAGCTAGAGTATAATAACAGAGAGTGTGCTCATGCTGAATTTAGATGTTGATTTGAGTGCTATGTGTGTTTCTTTTGGTTATGAGTCCCCTCTTTCAAACCTCTCCTCCTTTGTCCTTGCTAAGTTACTTGTGGACAAGTAAAAGACTAGTGTGGGGGAGTTGATATCTTGTGCATTTCATGGTTTTAAGCATCCATTTTGCATTCATATCAATCATTTAGACTTGCATATAGATATGTTCAGGGTGCATTGCATTATATTTGTGTGTTTTCAAGTTTGGAGAAGTACAAAACAGGTTATGGAGCAAAATAAGTCATAAAAAGTTCAGAATGATGAAGAATGGAGTAGTAGCAGGCAAAGATCGCGACCAAATGAAGGCTGCGAACAAGAGCACACAACCGCAGGCTGATTTCGCAGTGTAGAGTTGCCTGCGTCCGAGTTACGAACAAAATGATGTTTTTGACCAGAGAATTTCGCAGGCTGTTGCCGCAGGCAAATGGAGGCTGCTACGGGACCGCAAGTTGGTATCGTCGTCATGGCCAGAGAATTTCACAGGCTCCCGTCGCAGGAAGAGCAGGCCGCGGCTAAAGACAAAGTGGTCGCAACTCCATGTAGCAGGCTGGACATGGCTGCGGCTGCATCCGAAACAATGCTTTGTACCATTTTACCCTCTACGTTTTAGACTTGAAAAACCTATGTTTAAGTACTCTTTGGAAGCCATTAGTGGCAGACTATCTTTTACCTTTGAGAAAACCACCAAAAACCATTTGGAGAGTTCATCTCTTGGATTTATTTGATCATTGTTCTTGTTATCTTGTTGATTTCTAATCTATTTTCTGTATATCTCTACATGATTAATCTGAAATCCAATATGGGTTAAGAGGAATCATGGAGATTAGTGAGTAATTCTCATTTGAATTCATGGGTTAGGTAGATTAAGGGTGATTAGGCTAGATCTAAGATGTTTAGGTGTAGATCATTCTTATTCCTTGCTAGTAGAGTATCCATAATGCATCTTCTGAGTTGGCCTCTCAAAAGTTGATCTTTAGGCATTTCCCACCCACAAGGTGTTTGATGAAATGCCTGAGACAACTCTCCTAAGCTTTTAACATACTTTACCAAAGACATTTGTTGTTAAAGGTGTTAAGATAGCCAATAGACTTGTTAGTAATGATTGTTTTCATGTTATTCAGCCAAAGACATTTGATGTTTGAAATGTGTTAGCAAATGAACATTCATCTAGACATAGAGTTTGTTTAACATGTGTCTAAGCTTAAGGTTGATAGTTTGATTGATCATTTGCCATCTTTAGTTCGAAACTTGATCACCCAAAGTCTAATTCCTATACCCATGAGTTCTCTTTTATCATAACAAAGAAAGCTTCTTCATTTATTGCTTTATTCTTCTGTTATTGCATTCTATCATTAGAAGTAGTTTAAAACCATCCAAATTATCGGCTGCACTTAGATTAAGTAGGTACTTGCATTCTTGGTTCTTTGAATCCCTCAGAACTGGTTCGACATTCACTCATACTACAACATTTGTTTTAGGAGCCTTGAAACTCCTAGCATCAGCTGTGAAAACTTCTCTTGAGGATCCCGATGTCCTCTAAGTAACTTGCAAAAACCGGCCATTCTTCTGATTCCGAAACCATCTTTACCAATTGAGAACAATCCGTTGTAAATGTAACATGATATTGCTGTAGGTTCCTCATGCACTCCATTGCCCATATGAGGGCCTCTACCTCCGTGTGTAAAGGGGACTGACTAGCTCTTGTATTTCTAGCTCCCATTAAACCCTCAAAGCCTTCTAAAGTGCTATAGCATCCTTGCCCAGAGAAGGTACCCTTCAATTTCCATGATCCATCCGTAAAACACCATCGGCCCAGTCTAATCCGTAAACCTACGTCCGCTGGTTGTGTGGTCTGTGTCTGTCGCTGAACTACCGATTGTTGAGCTTCAGCCCAAAGTAGAGACTCAGTCTCAGCCAATTTAAGAGTGTCCCTGGGATCCATATCCAAATTACTGAAAACTTTATTCTTTCTTTCTTTCCATATATACCAAAGTATCCACGCAAAATGGTGATCATCCATTGTCGGTTTGACCCTCCAGAATAGATGGTCCATATTTGCAAATAAGGATTGCCCTGGAAATAAACCTGGGTTCGATGGAATCCTCGAAAGAGCCCACACCTGGACTGCCGGTGGGCATTCAAAGAAGATGTGATTTATAGATTCCTATGGTGCTCCACACCTGTCACAAATGATATCCCTTTGAAGGCCTCTGGCTTTCAGGTTTTTCTTTACCGCTATGAACCCTGATACCAATTGCCATAGGAAATGCTTCATCTTTGGTGGACAACGTACTTTCCAGCAAAAAGCTTTAAGGTCAGTGACTGTTGGTCCAAATTCTATGGCCCTTCTTTCTCTGTCTGGATAAAGATCGTTCCACTTGATATCCAGATTTAACTGTATATTTGCCATTCTTTGTAAAATGCCAGCCATCCCGATCAACTGTTTGTATCATGCTTAATGGAATACTTTCAACAATCTTCACATCCTCAGGATCCAGTAATTCCTGTAATGCCTGTAAATTCCATGTTCGCGATGGGGCATTGATAAGAGAGTCCACCGTAAGGTCAGGGAAAATAATATTTTGTTTTTTGTTTGCTGGCTTGGGAGGTTGGTTGTTAGCCAAGGATCATTCCATACTGATATTATTTTAGGTATATGCGAAGGCGAGTTGTTAGAATCAGTACATAGACGGATATCATTTTATTTACACGCCTTATAAATAAGGAAAGGGTAATGTAAATTATGTTAGACAGCTACAATAATTTTTGGATGCATCGTCACAAACCAAAAATAATAGATGGTTACATAATTAATTAGTCAAGATATTTAATGTTTTTAACCGGCTAACAACATTTTGTAAACATATTATCCATAAAAGTGGTGGTAAATAATTAATGTTTTTCCAATCAATTAGAAATCTTACTTTAGCACTATGGTTAGAATTAATTTGATACGCACTATGGTTAGAGTGAATTTGATACATGTAATTGTTTCTTTGATTTGAATCAAGAAAAGTAACTAGTTTGATAAAATACTAGATATATAATTAATTGATTTAGTCGTCAAATCCAATATATATGATGTAAATAATGACTCGAATGAGTTTTGTGATGGAATTATAGTAGAAATAGATATAGAACTACACTTAGGACGCGTGGTGAATGGATATTTAAGGTTTAAAAGAGATGGAGACCGCATGGCCCATCGTTTGGTTGATCAAAAGATGTGTGTTTGGTTGTCTACTTATGATTCAAAATCGAGGGGGTTCTATGTGGCCAGTTGACATTACCGGTACATTTACATATTCATCATTTTTACCCGGGTTGAGAATAAAATAACTGTGTTGTAACTTGTGTCAGACGGATAAATTTTTTTTGATGCATCGTAACAAAGTAAAAATAATAGATGGTTATATAATTTATTACACGGGATAATTAACATTGTTAGCCGGCTAAAAACATTTAATAAACATATTATAGATAAAATTATTGGTAAATAAGTAAAGTTTTTCCAATCCATTAGAAATCTCATTGTGCACTGTGGTGAGAATGAATCCATAATTATCGGTTGCTTAGATAACAGACGGCTACATAATTTATTAGACGGTCACATGATATCAGTTAGCTGCTACAACTATTATTAACATCTCTAGTACTCATATTAACCGGCTAAAAATTATACATATGTATATAAATATTTTCTCATATTAACTTGAATTATGTAATACGAAGATGTTTATCTTTGCGATAACACCTTCATGAGATTTTTGCTTGTTTCTGCTCAAACTAGTTCTGGGGCAGTGGTCTAGATTTTATGAGGTGTGAACCTATGAATTTACAAAGAAAGAAGAAAGAACTCCACGAGAGGGAACTTATGATCTTGTTCTGTGTTGATGAATGATAAGGTTGTAATTAGTTGATTATGTAGATTATTATGGAGGAACACATTCTTCGATTTTGTTTAGATTCATTAGGAAAATGAAAAAGAAGTAGAGGAAGAAGATAGTGAAAGAAGTTAACGATAAGAAAAAAATAGTATTTTGTTTATTTTAAAAAATAAAAATAAAATCTTATTCCAAATCTTCACAATATTTTATTGTTATCTGTGTAAAATTCTCAGACGATACTAGTTGTACAAAGCTAAACAAGAAAGTAGGTGTTTTGTACATTTCAAAAGGTACCGTTGTCATTTTGAACATACTTTATCTGTAACGGTATACAAAGTTTTACTGTTATTGGCATTTAGTTAATATCACTATCTTTTATGGTTTTTCAACAAATTAGCTCAAAAGAAAAAATAATTTTATAAAATAATGTATTAATTAATTTTGTAACTAGTAATATAATATTATTAAAATTAATATTTATTAAAAACAAAAATTATAAGCTATATTTTATAAATCTTAAAATTATTTTCTAAATTATACTAAAATATAAAAGCTGTATGAAATAAATATATAAAAATATATTAAATTGGTAAATTAACCCATTTATATTTAAAAGTGCTTTTGTTTACCAATAATAATATATATATATATATATATATATATATATATATATATATATATATATATATATATATATATATATATATATATATATCACTGACTGTTAAAATGGGTGAAAATTAATAAATCATGTAATATTTTAATTGAAAAATTATTAACATATCTTTTGAAACTCACAACAACGTATCATCTAAAAACAATTAAATATTTTCATTTTTATTTATTTTGAAACAACAATAAATTATCTAAAAATAATTTTATAACAAGTATAAATTATGTAAATAAATTTTAATTCGTGTGTTATTAAAAAATGTTATTAGAAAGCTTTATAATTTTAGTATTCACTAAGAATATTAAAGCAAAATAATTAACCATAATTTATTGTTTACTTACAACTATAGTAAATCTGTTAAAAAAATATTTATAAAAAATTTACCAAATTTTTCAAGTATTTTTATAATAATGCATTAGTTCAGTAAGAAAAATATTCAGCCTCTGATCGCACCGCCTTATAAACGGGCTGTTGAGCTCAAGAAAGCTTCAATACAAGGCTTCAACTCTTAAAGCTAGGCTATATGTAACAATAATAATAATGCAAAACAAAGACAAAGAAAGAAGCTTTTCATTTGATTCTTAAAAGTCAGGTTGAACAAATAAATCGAACTCAAAAATACGAACCGAATATGATCTGATAAAAATGAATCTGAATCGATTTAAAACTGACATAAATACCGAATGGATCTTGTTTTATGATATTTCGGATTATGAGTGTTATCTGAACCGAATCCAAACCTAAATGGATATCTGTTAGAATCCGAAAAATAAAAAAACTCCAAAAAAAACTTGTACCAAACATGATTTCAATTCCTAATATATATCCAAAATACACTAAAATATTATTGAATATTTAAAATAATTATCTTTTGCATGAGTAATTGACTCAAATACTTTGTTTAATATATATTTTTGGTATTTGGTTAATATTAATATTTTTATATTTTGATTAGAATTCAGTTATGAATAAGTTTGCTTTTCAAGTTTAAACAATGTTTTTAAGTTTAAATAATGTTTCTTAGGTTTATAAAACTGTTAGTTGTTAATTTTAATTTTATTTACGTTTCATTATATATGTTTGATTTTAGTTTGTACAAAGCTTTGGTTTGTGATGCTATATCTGATTTTGTTATGTATTGTTCAAAGAAAAGTCTCGGTATGATTGATAGAAGAGACTCCCAGACTTATTTTGAAAGAAAACAATATGGTTAGAGGAAACCAAACAAATTTTTTTTTGAAATTATTAGATATATATTGAGTTTAATAAAGTACAAATCAATTTTTAAAACCGATAAACCGATAAATATCTGAAAAAACTATTTGGGTTTAAGTGGATCTTGGACATATAACTAAACCCGAACTGAATTCGACTAAATCCGAACTGAACCCGATCTAAACTTTTATAATATCTGGGATTGAAATTCATAAACCCGAAAATCCAAAACCTAAATGAACCGAACCGAACCGAAACCTGGTTGAAACCTGGTTGATACCCCATTGGGTGTTTCATGTACTGTTTTGTTGTTTCTTCTTCATTTATTCTTCTTCGTCAACAACCTGCTAAACTTAAATCGGATCTGTAACTTCGATTCTTTAAGAAAGCTTTGTCTCTTCTTCTATCTCACTGAGGGATTCTAAAGTTGAATCCTTTTTCGACTTCTTCTTCTCCCCTGTTTCATGGAATCTGACTTCCCAATTCGTCTCTGTTTTTGCTGAGTGGTGTGAGAGAGATGGCGAGAAGTAGATCGATTAGTGGCTCTGGGGTATGCAAATATCTGAATCCAGCGTATTACCTTAGAAGGCCCAGGCGTTTGGCTCTGCTTTTCTTCCTCTTCGTCTCTGTTTCCATGGTGGTTTGGGATCGTATCAATCTTGCCAGAGAACATGATGTATGCTTTTGTCTGAATCTCTCTCCGTGTCTAAAGAGACAGTAGCATATGTTGTTGTTAAACATAACCGAATCTTATATAGTAACTTATGTTTTGGTCTCTTTTCATGGAATCTAGATAGAACTCTGAATCTCTCTAAGTCTAAGAGGCTGTTCTAGAATCATAGGTTGTTAATAAATAAGCATAATCAAATATTATATACTAGCCTATGTTTGAAGACTTGTATGGTTTGTTACCTTGGTAGCTTATGTTTTAGGCCTTGTATGGTTTGTTACCTTGGTAACTTAAGCTCTAGAAGTTAGAAAGCTGAGATCTTTATGGAGTCACTCACTTCATTAAGGAAGATGTGCCCTGCCAAAAAAAGAACTGTGATTGATCATTTATGGGCTCAATTCATCAAATAAATTATTATATGCGTTTATACTGCTACTGTTTAACAAGTCTTCTCTTCTGTCTTGCAGGTTGAAGTTATTAAGTTAACTGAAGAGGTTTTACGGTTGGAACAGATGGTAAAGATATGATATTTTCTTCTCTTACTAGTTACTATATAGCCTTCGGTGATTTCTTCAGCCAACTTAGAGCCATGTTTCCGTCTTTCATGTTGCACTGTGGTTATTCGTTTCTGGAAATACATCAAATGTTTGATGAACTTTGAGTAACTTAAGACCTACTAAATCTTCAGAACTATTAAGAGCTTGTAATGGTTTTCAAATGTTTAGCTAACTAGCTGTATTTTCTGGTAGTTAGAAGAGCTTAAAGGTGTTGGAAATGGTAATCCTGTGAAGACCTCGAAGGATGTTCCAGAAGATCCAGTTGACATCGAGCGAAAACAGAAAGTGAAAGAGGCAATGATCCATGCTTGGAGCTCATATGAGAAGTATGCATGGGGAAAAGATGAGCTTCAGGTAACAAAATTATTTTCCAAATGAATTTTCACCCTTGCATACATACACTCTAGTGAAGGTGGAATATACAATATTACAAATCAATTTTATTCATGACATTTGGCGCCTTTTGCTATGAGGTTATCCCAAGTTACAGCAGCTTCCATATGACTGCAAGTCTACAAGAACTGTTATTGAGATTATTTATCTGAAAAAAAAATCTTATGGTCTGAAGTTATTCTTGTTGCTTTTATTCCTTATGTCAGCCTCGGACAAAAGATGGCACTGATAGCTTTGGTGGCCTCGGAGCAACTATGATAGATTCTTTAGACACACTCTATATAATGGGTCTAGATGAGCAGTTTCAGAAAGCCAGAGAGTGAGTGACTAACCGGAGGCTCTTCGTGAGCAGTTTGTCTTTATTCGTAACTTCCAGTTTTTGAAGTGTCCATCTTTGCCAACATTCTTTTGCTTATTGTATTTTATTTCTAGGTGGGTTGCAACCTCATTGGATTTCGACAAGGATTATGACGCCAGTATGTTTGAGACAACCATAAGGTTGCTTTAACAGGTTTACTTTGGTTGTTTCCTATGTCAGTCATAGGAAGAGTTAGATCATTTGGGGTTATTAGCTGTGTTTTGATTGAGACATTAGATGTGGAGAGGGTTTATTGCATCTGCTTATGCTCTTTCTCTTTTTTTTTTCTTTTTTTTCAGAGTTGTAGGCGGACTCCTCAGTACGTATGATCTTTCTGGTGACAAAATATTCCTCGAAAAGGCTAAGGATATCGCAGACAGATTATTACCTGCATGGAACACTCCAACGGGTATACCTTACAATATTATCAACTTGAGAAGTGGAAGTGCTCACAATCCTTCGTGGGCGGCTGGGGTGAGTCCTAGACTACTTATTCTTTTCATCTCGATCCTTTTAAAGCCGTTAATACTTGCTGCAGTTTCTTATTTGCTTATAGAGATAATAGTCATTTACTCCAGCTGCTGTGTGCTCTTGTACCCTTGTCGAAGTTCTTGATTATGTTCTTAAAGGACTCCTTAGAGGCCTTTGATAGATGGAATCAAGTTCTGACCACTCTCTTAGATGCCTTAGTGTACCGTATAAAAACTTAGATCTAGAATCGCCTGAAATAGGATGTTCTTGTTTCCCTTTATGCAAAAGTTAATATTCTTTTATAGGCCGAGACTGGAAACAAGTGATGGTTTTTAGAGTTGATCGTAACTATAGTTTCTTAGCCAACTATATTTTGTTTCACTGGCAGTTTCATTGTGTATGTGATTGGATTTAGATATATTTCATTGAGTACATTTGGTCTGTAAGCTTTAGCTAATTGTTGCATCTTTTTTTTCTGTACTAGGGAGACAGTATTCTTGCAGATTCTGGCACTGAGCAGCTTGAATTTATCGCCCTTTCCCAGAGGACAGGTGATCCAAAATATCAGCAGAAGGTACATGTATCTATTACTTTCATGTGTGGTTTAAAGATCAGCTGATGGGGGAATATTTTGAGTTTGTCCAACACTTGTTATATCTTAAGTATGTGTAAAATAGAAATATATCTGTCTTAGTACTGACCTTATTCTGGATAAATTATTTGCTGCTAAAGATTGATTCGTGTGGTTAACTTTTGTCTCTCAGGTAGAGAAGGTTATTACGGAACTGAACAAGAACTTCCCTGCGGATGGTTTACTTCCCATCTACATAAATCCGGATAATGGTAATCCATCCTACTCTACCACAACATTTGGTGCCATGGGAGACAGGTAATTTTCTCAAACCAGATATCTTTTATTTTTGTTCGTTGGGTCTTCTGACCTTGACTTTGCTATGCAACGGTTACTAATGTTCTGGTTTTTGTAGCTTTTACGAGTATTTGCTCAAAGTTTGGGTGCAAGGGAACAAAACGTCAGAAGTGAAACTCTATAGGTAAGTATAGCTCGATGCTGTAATATAATTAAGTATTTCAATGTTGGTGAAAATGATAAGGACTAAGTCTTTCTTTGGCAAATGAATCAGAGAAATGTGGGAGAAATCGATGAAAGGTTTATTAAGCTTGATCAAGAAATCAACACCTTCATCATTTACATATATACAAGAGAAGAATGGGAATAGTTATAGTGACAAGGTAAAAAATCTAATATAATTCAAACTTTCTACGACAAGAGTTTTACTGGTTTTGACATTGTTACTTTCTTGTTATGTTCAGATGGATGAGTTGGCATGCTTTGCTCCTGGTATGATAGCTTTAGGAGCATCAGGTTATGGTCCTGAAGAAGAAAAAAAGTTTCTTACACTCGCTGAAGAGGTACAATAGATTTAGAATCTAAAAAATGTATTTAGACCTTTTACTGAAGTTTTTGCTCTCTGCTTATTACTATCGTTCTCCTCCACTTCACTGCAGCTTGCCTGGACTTGTTATAACTTTTACCAATCGACACCAACTAAACTCGCCGGAGAGAATTATTACTTCAGTGCAGGACAGGTTGGTGTATAACGAGTTTATTTACGCATCTGTTTGTAAGTTAGTTGGTTTGGTTTGGTCTGGTCTGTCTGGTCATACCTACAAACACATGATTGTTTCAGGACATGAGTGTTGGGACATCTTGGAACATCCTAAGACCAGAAACTGTTGAATCTCTGTTTTACCTCTGGCGGTTAACTGGCAACAAGACATATCAAGAGTGGGGATGGAATATATTTCAAGCATTTGAGAAGAACTCTCGTATAGAATCTGGATACGTTGGCTTGAAGGATGTAAGTTTATTCTTATCAAAACCGCATTTCCATCTTTCAAAACACCTTGCAGTATTTACGTTCCCTTCTTTCATTTCAGGTCAATACAGGTGCCAAAGACAACAAGATGCAAAGCTTCTTCTTAGCTGAGACTCTCAAGTATCTATACCTTCTCTTTTCGCCTTCATCCGTTATTTCGTTAGACGAGTGGGTTTTCAACACAGAAGCCCATCCACTTAAGATCGTGGCACGGAATAATAATCAGCGTAAGCCAACTATAACACTACGCCAGAGGAGGTTTGGTGGGGTTATTAAGGGTTAGTAGACAGTTTACTGCTCAAATGGAATTTGATATTATATAATAACAACAAAGTTTGAGGCACATTGTTGTATTAGTTTGGATAACAGATAAAGAACAGATGGACTACTTTTTTTTGCCAACGCAATTGTTAAAAGTAACTTACTGTTTTCTAAGATTTGAAACGGTTTGCAAAATAGAGCAGTCAACTTTTGATCACAAAGAATGGAATCATGAAGAAGGCTTTGAGCAAAGTGTGCTTGGTCTGATGTCCCTGAAACACTCGTCTCTGCCTTTGCATTCACAACCACATGTGCACCTGATACCTGCTGTAGACATTATCAATAGCTGAAAGATCTTTCAAATATATTCTACATCAAAACACACCAAAAAGTCATAATGATTTGCCTCTAATAAGAAAGTTCTCACTATTATGCAAAACAACAAAATGAAATCACACCAAAAAGCTGAGAACGTGTGACATTGTTGGCTTTATTTGCGTTAGATCCTAAGCAGTAATTCCATTTTTGGTCTGTTTTTTCTCTATGGTTTTCCATTCTCTAATCTTTGCCAAAGTCTTCTCCACCTTCATCATACGTGCCTCTAGGTTCAATGCTAGCTCATCTATTGCAAGATTTGTTTGCTTCAAACTTTCATCAACATCTTCCTTGTCATTGGATCTCTGGCTTTTTCCATCTTCATGGAGCAAACGCTTTGCTTCCTTGCTTCCATCAGCGACTATAGTCTTCTTTTTCTCAGCCTTGATTCCATTTACACCAACCTCACCATCACACTTTTGCCTTGTCTCTGGTCGTGACACAACAATGTCAACTGCTCCTCTATTAGCACCAAGAGGAGGATCTGAAGAGTTGTTACCAATACTAGCTGAGCTCAGAACCATATCCTTCCCTGCTTTCTTCCCCGTTTCTTTTCGTTGTGCTCCAGTTTCATCTTCATAAGCAATATTTTGACGTATCCACGAATCTTTGTTATCTGCCTCAAGTCTATTGTTTCTTTTCCCAAGTAATTCAGAAGCATCTCTTACACCTTTCTCTCTTTCTATGACCATCTCAGCTGTGGTAATGTTATCATAACAATCCATACAACTCTCACCAGCTCGCCTGTCTCCCAAACGCTTACTCTTCCTCTTCACTACTTCCTCCTTCTGAAACAGCTCACTAAGTGGCACTTCTCTTGAAGTTGATCCACCAGAATCTGCTATCTCGGATCTCACATGTTTTGGTGTTGTAAGATATCTAGACCTTTTGAGTTTTTCAGGAAACTCTTTTCCCAGCTTTTTAACCACTTCTATTAACGGCAGTTCTGGTATCTCGGATCTCACATTTGTAGGTGTTCTAAGATATCTAGACCTTTTGAGTTTTTCAGGAAACTCTTTCCCCAGCTTTTGAAGCACTTCTCTTAATGGCAGTACCTTAGGAGGGTTTTCATCAGATGAGCACATAGCTTTATTCTTCTTTCTCAATCTCATTATTTGAGCAATGGTTAAGTTATCATCTTCCTCATCCTTCTCTGTTGGAACCTGATCCATGTGAGTCTCATCGTCCTTACAAACTCTCGTCATTGACTTCCGTTTCTTAGAACTAGAAGGAACAGGCACAAATGCATCATCATCACCTCTTATGATGTTTCTTGGTGCTAATGATTCAGCTAGTTCAACAGCTCGTTTATGCTTCCTCCACCACTCGCAGAACATTGAAGTAAAACAAGATACTGCAGAACGAGAAGGGATGTACAATGTCAATCCATCAATAGGCTTGTTGTACTCCTTCCAAGCTGCCTTTTTGGAGATGTTATTCCTGTTAACAACAGGACAAGGAACATCCTGAAGCAATCCAAACTGTGAAGCCACTCTGTTGGGAAAGTAGTGTTCCACAGTATCCATTCCAACAAGCTCAGAGGCCTTGATACATCTAGCAAAAGAGATGAGTTCCTCATCAAGATTCTGATCAACCTGAACCCACATGGCTTTCTCAGGGTAAAACGTTGGAAACTTCCAGTTTCCTACAGGTTTTGTGTAAGGACGCCACTCAAAGCTGTTCATTTTCGAGTCTGCAAGTATCTTCCTCGCAGTGCTCTTTGCTCTATGTCGTTTCCAGTCATCCGAAAGAGCAAACCTTGGCTCACCTTTTAGCAACGGATTAGTGTGTTTGGGCGGCCGTAGTTCCTTGAATCTCTCATATGTCCAAGCTTGGACCAACTTAAACAAGGCATTCAGAACAATCTTATCGATAGACTTGGATCTAGTGTGGTCTTTCAAG
Source organism: Brassica nigra (assembly GCA_016432835.1). Taxonomy (NCBI): domain Eukaryota; kingdom Viridiplantae; phylum Streptophyta; class Magnoliopsida; order Brassicales; family Brassicaceae; genus Brassica; species Brassica nigra. The sequence goes on from CM028243.1 coordinate 51,385,129, forward strand.
AGACTTAGATCAGCATACAAGTGTGCAAGTACAGCTGGAGCCAAAGCAATCCTAGTACCACTTGAGAGATGAAGAGCAACTGAAAAAACAGCTTCATCCATATGATGGTACCGAGATGGAAACACAAAGTAGCTCAGCCACAAGACAAGAAAAGCCACATGTTCGAGCTCATCACCACTGTCTCTGAATCTCCTCATCCAAGCTGCTTGAGTCACCCTATAATTGGCTTTTTTATCGTTCTTCAGCATGAGCCATTCTTTCTCTAGCTTCGCCTTAATCTTCTCTCCTGAGCTATCCAGAGTAGCAAAAACAGGTGAACCCAAAACAGAGAAACCTAGAAGCAACATCACGTCTTCAAGTGTTATGGTTGCTTCTCCCCAAGGGAACACAAAAGTTTTAGTGTCAGGACACCATTTCTCAGCAATACCAAGAACTAGATCTGATTCTTTACAGATATTGATAGTGGATGCCGTAACTGCTTGGAAGATTCCAGCTTTTTTCCAAGTGGGTTCGTGTAAAAGAGACATTTTTATAGCCCAAGACTTGAAAGCTGAGGTCGCCATTCTCCACCCATTGAAGGAAACGCTCAAAGACAGAGCCTTTAGGCGGCGGCTTTGACGAGCTTCAGATCCTTCCATGAAGATGGTGAAACAGAGTTTTTTTAGAAACAGGGGAAGATGGAAGATAAAGTTTTGTTCTCTTCTCCCTCTCTGAAGAAGATGAAGATAAGGAGATAAAGCTTTGTTCTTTTTTTTTCTCTTTTTATGATTTAACGTTTGAAGTAAGTTAGAAATGATGTTGCAGAGGTGATGAAGCAGGTAGGTTAAGTATACAACAGTTTCCTTTTTTTTAAGGTAATTTGAAGAAGAAAGCAATTAATAAGAGGTCTCATCAATTAAATATTTTATCTTTCGGAAAAACATTTAAATGTGTCTTGTCTCTTCTGAGCCAGCAAAAAACGAATACCAAAAAAAAAAGAGTAATTTTCATTTTTATAATAGTGACACATTTTACAATTGAGCATTTGAATTGTCTTGTGCCAAATCAGAGATGGATCTTGATTTTACTGACCAAAGAAACTGATTCAAGGAAATCAAAACCAAACCTAGAAGATGGTGACCGAAAGTTTCTTGTTTTGGAATGGTTGAGATAATGTGACCTCACCAAGTTTCTCTCCACCTAATGTATTGATTCCTCATTTTTGTATTGTTTAACACAATAAGATTTTGCGTCTGAATTCTGAATCTCTTATTAGTTGTTAGCATATGTTAAAATAATTTACACTAAAAGATTGCTATGTGAGACTGTTATTTCGTTTCCTTGAATCCTTTTTTAAGAAAAACGTTCAGCCCAAATGGTAAGAGACACTAGTAGTGGCTTTGATATTGTCATTATAATATAAGATTATGGATTGTATTCATTCATGATTGTATAAGAGTATTTATATAACGACTCTATGTAAAAAGAAATGTATATAAATATGGGGAAATTGCCAAATATACCACTTTCATGATACCACTTTTCATTTCTACATTAACCAACTTTACCACTAAAATTTTAATTGACAAGGTACCTTTATACCCCTACATAATTAAGCCTAAAACTAATATCTTCTTCTCCTACATCTCACGAGTCCGTCGCCGCCATATTGAGCTCCATGCTTATCTCGTTAATTCGCCATGATTATATCCACCTCCATAGTTGTTCTCATCGGCTCCATGCTCGTCTGGTGAAGATCCAGCGGCTCCGGGAGCTCGAAAAAGTTTGGTGATCAAGCCGCCGACTGAGGATGAGGTTGACGATGAGAGGAAAAAACTTACGATCTTTAACGGTACACACTGGAACCGCAAAAGGATTTGCTAAAGTGAGTTTCTTTGAGATTCAAAATTCAAATAAATTGGAGATGATGATTGGAGCTTGATTGAATTCGATTTTTACCGGCTTTAGGAGAAGAAGCTAAAGCAAGATACGAGAAGATGAGATTTAAGATTGTTGATTTGGTATTAATTATACCTTTTTAAAAACCTGAGATGATCGATTGTCGTCACCCTCTTCATCCTCATTCTCTCCAAAGCTACTCAAATCGAACCAAGACCCTCCATTCCCGAGGTAACTGCCCTCCCTTCATTCCCATCTCTTTTCCTTCCTCTTACTTAAGTTTAATTTTAGAACCTTTCTTTGTTACCAGCGGCATTACCGTCACGAAAAGCTTGTAGAAGGACACACACCGTCACCAACACTCTGATACGCAAAGCTACTATTTCTCTGGACACAACGACGATAGACGCACACTGATCAAGTTCAGAAACCTCAAGTATCTCTCAATGCTCAATTATGCTTTTTTTATAAGGCCTTATAAAAGAAACTGTAAAAGAATGATATTCTTAAATAAGCAAAGAAATGGTGGAAAGTTGGTTAATTTGGTGATTTATAAACTCTTATAAATCACCAAATTCGGAGGTAGTAAATGATACTGGTGCAATCCGTAAATCAGTTAAGAGATGGAGAGCGCCAGGTGTGGAGAGCTTGAAATGCAATGTAGGAGTAGCCTGGTCCGAGGACAAAATGCGGGTGGGTACTTCTTGGGTAGTGAGGAACTGGCGTGGTGAGGTCTTGATGCACAGTAGAAGGGATTTTAGTATGATCGCCTCCCTTTTGGAAGCTAAGCACCTTGGTTTGTTGTGGGCGATGGAAATCATGGTGTCACATAGACTGCAAAATGTGGTTTTGGAAGTGGAGGCACCAAAACTGTTAGGATCGGTGATGCGTCCGTTGGCGTGGCCTTCAGTTCGAGCTTATGGTTCGGAGCTAGCAGAGGCGTTGAAAAATTTTAAGGACTGGAAGTTGGAAGGAGTGGTGCGAGAGGCCAATGTACCGGCTTTTAAAATTGCAAGAAGTGTGACTATGGAGAATCGTACGCAATCATACATGGTGACCCCGTGTGGCTTCGAAGTCTATTTGATCAAGAAAGAAAGGAGCTTCAGTTGTGTTGAGTTATGGGATAAGGAAGCCGAATTTGAAAATGTGTTTGGTGGAGGTTTTGGACACATGAGTTTTAGGCTCTGTGTTTTTTCCTTTTTTGTGTCTCCGTTTTTGCTTTGGCTGTTTGGTCTTTGGACATTGCTTGTTGCTTACGTTGGTGACCTTTGGGGGCAAAACTTTGTATAGTTCTTTTTGTTATGTTCTTATGCAAACTCAGAGTTTAAAAAACACATTTATAAATAGATTTATAAACCTTGTAAATTAATTTATAAACACTTATAAATAAATGTATAAACTCTTATAAATAGCTTATAAGTTCTTGTAAATAGTTTTATAAACCCTTTTAAATAGTTTTACAAATCTTTATAAATAGTTATATAAATATTTATATGTGTTTTATAAACTTTATAGGGTTTCTAGAAGTTAATCTCAATAACAATGATCTGATTCTTGATTTGTACGATTCATGTTTTGAATGATTCTTGATTTTGAATGGATCTCTCTACACTTAGCATACATATTTTCAACACAATATCATTCATGATTCTTTTGGTAATAAAATGATTTTGTAAATCTCTATAAATAATTTAATAGATCCTTATAATTTGTTATATAGACCTTTATAAACTATTATTAATGAATTTATATACTCTTATAAATAATTATATAACGATTTCTAAACAATTATAAATATATTTTATAAGCCCTTATAAAATATATTTATAAAACTTAAGAAAATATTTATAAACTCTTATAAATAGATTCATAAACTCTTATAAATAATTTTAAATAAATCTTATAAATGATTTATAGACCCTTATAAAAAGTTTCTATATTTTCATATAAATGTTTTTAAGACTTTATAAATGAATTACCTTTCTAAATATTTATAAATGATTTTATAAAACCTTATAAATATTTGGTATATTCTTATAAGTGATTTTATAAAGGTTTATAAATCATTTATAGGAATATAGAAACTATTGATAAAGGTTTATAAATGATTTCTAAATCTCTAAAATGATATATAAACATTTATAAATTATTTATAATCCTTATATAGCCTTATATACTGGTTTTATAAACTCTTATAAATGAATTATACTTTAATAATTTATTTAGAAAGCTTTATAGACGGATTTTATAAACTCTTATAAAGTCTTATTAATTGTTTTATAAACCATTATAAATAATCTTTTATTTCTTATAAATAATTTACAAACATTTATAAACATTTATAAGAAAATTATAGACACTTTTGTCAACACTTTGATACAGTAGATTAAATTCATAAAACTAAAGAACACGCAGTGCTTTGTAAAGAGATGATGATACGTGGCGATTCGAGGCACATGACAGCAAGCAAGGCTCCACCGCCAGAAATTTTACATACCTTTATAAATTGTTTTATAATCCTTTATAATGGTGTATAAACTTTATAATTTATTTTTATAAACCCTTATAAATAATTTATAAAACTTTATAAAATAATTTATAAACAATTATATATGTGTGTGTTTTTGATGATGGACAGGTCGCAGAAGATGGAGATACTCCTTCTAGCCTTGTGTTGGCATTGGCAATCATGATTGAGGAAGCTGAAATAACTTGTTAACTCTTATTACTGATTTTTGAATTACTTTTTGCGGCTTAATATTATCAAAGATATGTCCGTTTTTGTAATTATAGGTACAACTATTTATAAACCTTTTGATAAAGTCTTATAAAGCCTTTATATTTTATAAAGTAAGTTTACGTGCTGTAAAGTTACTATGTAGGGCTATATTAATCAGAACGTTAGTCTTTGATATTAACTCCACTGCTCTCAACTCCAAGGCCCCTGAGAAAGTCGTCTTTCATCTTGTCACTAACGAGATCAACTTCGATGAAGTCATAGTTTGATATGAACATGGACAACCTCAGAGGAGTCATTGTTGAGGTTCAGAAGTTTGAGGATTTCAAATGGCTTAATGGTTCTTATGTCCCCATCCTCAAGCAGCCCCAAGACTCTGATGCGCAAAGCTACTATTTCTCTGGACACAACGACGATGGACGCACACCGATCAAGTTCAGAAACCCCAAGTATCTCTCAATGCTCAATCATCTCAATGCTCAATTATACCTTTTTATAAGGCCTTATAAAAGAAATTGTAAAAGAATGATGTTTTTTTAATAAGCAAAGAAATGGTGGAAAGTTGGTAATTTGGTGATTTACAAACTCTTATAAATAGATTTGTAATCCTTGTAAAACAAATATTGTGTGAGTGTGCAGTTATGCTTCGGATGCAATTAATTTATAAACACTTATAAATAAATGTATAAACCCTTATACATGAGCTGAGATATTTGGAGCAGGAAGAAGACAGTAATTACAACATGCAAGCGCTAAGACGATGATTCATCAGATAACTAATTCACACAGAAAAATTCTCACATGTACTGGTTTGAGACAAACCCATCAAAATAGAAACTGTTATAAAGCAAGAAACTGAACGGAGAAGAGAACCCATTACGGCAAAAACCACACATCTATACAGAGAGAGTGTAAAGGCAGGAAACGTACTCTGATTTGTCTCCTTATGGACTTTTCTCCTTAGAATCTGACCAAAAAACAGAGAAGCGAAAGTCGATCACATGAAACAAACACGCACTCACATATATACACACAAGATAACAAGAAGCGTGAGTTACGTTTCCACAAGTAAAAGCCTTTACCTTCTTCTTTCTCCTCCTCTTCTGCATCTTCTTCACCATCTTCTTTATCTTCTTCTTCTTCTACTACTACTACTTGTTCCTCCTCCTCTGCTTCGTCGCATTTTCCCTCTTCTTCGTTTTTCTCCTCAACTGTCTCCTCAACTGTCTCCTCATGTAGATCTTCTGGTTCGTTATCTTCAGTTTCCGGGTCAAATCGGTCGAGTTGTTGTTGGTCTCTACCATCCCCTTTCTCGTCAGGAATCTCCGCCGCTGAGAATCTCTAACCGATTACGATCCAACTATTTTTGATCCGCAGATCACCGTAGTCCACCGACGAAGGAGAAGATCGAGGACCTAAAGAGAGAGAGGAAGAAATCAGTAATTGAGGAGAAGATAAGGTAAGGGTACTATTGTCTTTTTTCTTATTAATGAAAAGTGTATTTATGAAAATGTCTCCGTACTAATGGTATAATTGAATTGTGGTATGAAAGAAAGTGTAAGCATGAAATTTCCCCAATATGTATGTACTTGGATAACAAGTAATACTACAATACATGTTTTTGTATTGGCATGAAGCTCAAATAGTTTGGGTGTGGGACCTCTCCATCAGGGACTAAACTGAACCGTTGAAGCTGCCATCTTCTCCCATATGATAAGACAACGTTAACTAAGTCTAAGGATGAACAAGTCTTCCTATATTTATATGAGATAGGAACGGTTAGTTTTGAGTTTGTTTCCATTTGATTGTTGTAGAATATTAGGTCTATTTAAGGAGACATTAGCTATCTCTTTGTTGTTAGTTCATTGCTTTGTTCAAAAGATACAAACGAAACTGTCTGCAAAAGATACTTCCTAAGCATGAAAACCAAAAGATAAAAGACCACAAAGGTGAGACTGATCCCTGGTATTCAACTTACAATTTGTGTTTGCACCTTATATCTGTTTGTTTAGGTTTACAAACAACATCCTGATGGAGCCTTTAAAATCGTCCTTGGTAATGTAATTCAGGTTACTAGATGAGTTACAAGATACCTGCAAAATATAACTCAGGTTACTGCAGTTCCCACCCATGAACATGGCCTAAGTATGCTTGAGGAACCACAATCTCCACATTTGTGCTTGTCACTGCCAGTTTCTCGCTGCCAATGGGTTAATTTCTCAAAGCAAACATACCATCAGATGGCCATCGATAGGTGGCTGGTAACTAAGATATAGTGAACAAGAACAAAAGAATATGGCAGACACAGAAAGAATAATTACCATTTCCACCAACCAAACTATCACACACAGATAGTTTGGGAAGGTGGCCTGTCAAATCCAGGAACATAACAATGCCTCTCTGCATCATTATCAATAGCTGAGATAGTTTGATGGAACAAAAGCGGAAGTAATGATTCTCCTCCAAACTGAGAGATCGTTCAAGTACATACTAAATCAAAACACACCAAAACTTCATTTTCTGTAATAAGAAAGTTCTAAACATTATTCAAAACACCAAAAGAAATCACACCAAAAAGTTGAGAACGTGTGACATTGTTGGCTTTAGTTGCTTGAGATCCTAAGCAGTGGTTCCATTTTTGGTCTGGTTTTCTCCTATGGTTTTCCATTCTCTAATCTTTGCCAAAGTCTTCTCCACCTTCATCATACGTGCCTCAAGGTTCAGTGATATCTCATCTATTGCAAGATTTGTCTGCTTCAAACTCTTACCATCATCTTCCTTCTTATTGGATCTCTGGTTTTCTCCATCTTCATGGATCACACACTTTGCTTCCTTGCTTCCATCACCGACTATAGTCTTCTTTTTCTCAGCCTTGATTCCATTTACATCAACCTTATCATCACACTTTTTCCTTGTCTTCGGTCGTGATACAGCAGTGTCAGCTACTCTTCCATTAGCACCAAGAGGAGAATCTGAAGAGTTGTTACCATTAGCTGAGCTCAGAACCGTATTCTTCCCTGCTTTGTTTCCCGTCTCTTCTCGTCGTGCTACAGTTTCATCTTTAGTAGCAAGCTTTTGACGGATCCATGAATCATTGTTATCTCTCTCAAGTCTACTGCTTCTTTTCCCAAGTGATTCAGAAGCATCTCTTACACTTTTCTCTCTGTCTATGACCATCTCAGCTGTGGTAATGTTACGAGCTCGCTTGTCTCCCAAATGCTCTCTCTTCCTCTTTACTACTTCCTCCTTCTGAACCAACTTATTAAGTGGCACTTCTCTTGAAGCTGATCCACCAGAATCTGCAATCTCGGATCTCACATGTGTCGGTGTTCTAAGATCTCTAGACCTTTTGAGTTTTTCAAGAACCGCTTTTCGCTTCTTTTGAACCAATTCTCTTAATGGCAGTACCTTAGAAGGAGGATCTAAGGAGTGGTTTTCATCAGATGAGCACATAGCTGTATTCTTCTTTCTCGATCTCATAACTTGACCAATGGTTAAGCCATCATCTTTCTCATCGTTCTTACAAACACCCTTCATTGACTTCCGTTTCTTAGAACCTGAAGGAACAGGCACAGATGTATGATCATCATCACCTCCTATGATGTTTCTTGGTGCCAATGATTCAGCTAGTTCAACAGCTCGTTTATGCTTCCTCCACCAGTCGCAGAACATTGAAGTAAAATAAGTTATTGCAGAACGAGAAGGGATGAACAATCTGAATCCATCAATAGGTTTGTTGTACTCATCCCAAGCTGCCTCTTTGAAGAGGTTGTTTTGCTTAACAGGACAAGGAACATCCTGAAGCAATCCAAACTGTGAAGCCACTCGGTTGGGGAAGTAGCGTTCCACGCTGTGAATACCAACAAGCTCAGACACCTTGATGCATCTAGCAAAGGAGATGAATTCCTCATCAAGATCAGGACCAACAGGAACCCTCTTTGCTTTCGCAGGGTAAAACTTAGGAAACTCCCAATTCTTCACAGCCTTTGTGTAGGGACGTCACTCAAAACTGTCCATTTCCGAGTTAGCCAGTATCTTCCTCACATTGCTCGTTTTTCTCATCCTCACATGTCTCTTTGTTCTCGTTTTTACCGGTTCATCCCAAAGAGCCAACCGTGGCTCACCTTGCAGCAACGGATTAGTGTTGTTGGGACGTAGTTCTCTGAATCTCTCCCATGCCCAGACTTGAACCAACTTAAACAAGGCACTCAACTCAACTTTGTCGTTTAAAGTCACTGTCTTGAAACCTCTGATGTGTTCCTTCAAGAGAGTGAGCTCTGTATACAGGTGAGCAAGAACAGGAGGAGCAAGAGCAATCCTAGTGCCTCTTGAAAGATGAACAGCAATCGGCAAAATAGATTTATCAACATGGCAATACCTTGTTGGTAACACAAAGTAGCTTAGCCACAAGCCAAGGAAAGCCACATGCTCAAGCTCACCCCTAGCGCCCATGAATCTCCCCATCCATTGGAGTTTAGTTACCATTTGGGCTTTATTATCTTTCTTGATCTTGACCCATTCTATCTCCAGCTTGGCCTTGATCTCCTCTCCTGAGCTATCCAGAGCAGCGAAATAAGGTGAACCCAAAACAGAGAAACCTAGAAGCAACATCACGTCTTCAAGTGTTACGGTCGCTTCACCCCAAGGGAAGAGGAAGGTGTTGGTGTCAGGACACCATCTCTCAGCGATACCCACAAGGAGATCTGTGTCTTTGTGGAAGTCTTTCGTAGATGCCATGACTGCGTCGAAGATCCCAGCTTTTCTCCATGTGGGTCTGTGCAAAGATGACATTTTTATAGCCCAAGACTTGAAAGCTGAGGTCGCCGCTCTCCACCCATTGAAGGAAACGCTCAAAGACAGAGCCTTTAAGTCCGGGGGAGAAGTTTCTGAACGGATTTGACAAGGAAGGTTAGCTTTAGATTCTTCCATGAAGGCAGAGTAACAGGGTTTTATAAAAATGGGTTCTTGTCTCAAGATCAAGCTGGAAGAGAAAGTTTTGTTCTTTTCTCTATCTCTCTCCATCTCTGAAGAAAGTTTTGATGTTTCTCTCTCTCTCTCTAAAAAACGAAGATGGAAGAGAAAGATTTGTTCTTCTCTCTCTCTCTGGAGGAGAAGGGAAAGTTTTGGTCTTTCTCTCTTGTCTCTGTCTTTTTGTGAGTTAACGTTTGAAGAAAGTTAGAAATGATGTTGCAGAGTTGCAGAAGTGATGGAGCTGGAATGCAACAGTGTCCTTTCTAATGTAATTTGAAAAAGAAAGCAATTAACAAAAGGCCTGGCCTCGCACAGGCTAAACTTGGGCTAAAAAAAGGCCTCATCGATAAATATTTTATTTTCTGGAAAAAAAACAATTTTGAAGTATTTTGTCTCTTATAAGCTTGCAAAAAGAATAATCAAAACAGTTATTCTTTTGAGAAATAGCATCTTATACAGTAAAAAATCTATAAATTAATTATTTTAGTATTATAATGTTTTATTAATTTATATATTAATTCATTTGCTAAAAGAAATTATTTTTTAGATTTTCCTATTTTAAAAATATTCTTTTCTAAAATAAGAAAAATATTTGATTTTAATGTATATACATTTTAAACTTTGAAATATGACATTATATTATTTTTATTTCATTATTTAGTCTATATAAAATGTTTTTAATAGAACTTAAATGTAGTTTTAAATATAATTTTACTAAATCATATCAAAATATATCAAGTGTTAAGAAAATATTATAATAGTTTTATTGTGAGTATAAAACAAACAATAAAATGGTTTCTTTGCACTTGAATAAAATATATATACATACAAATTACTAACTTATAATTTTAATGGACCACACATTTATATAGATTTTTTTAAAAAAAATATTATCTTATTGTAGCTCTAATATCATAATACTATGGGACTAGATAGATTGTATAAGATTATCTATATAATGACTTGTAAAAGAAAAAAAAATATATGTATACTTGGAAAACAAGTAATATAACTCTAAAATATTCCTGATACCACTTTGTCAAATTGTCATGATCCTTTGTCAGCAAGAAAAAAACAAACAATCCACCATAAGTAAAAAAACAATTTCAAAGAGCTCAAAGCATTTTTATAGCAAATTTTTGTTTAAATGCTACACTTTTTTTTTTGTTAAGTGTAAGTCATACTAACCAAACATTTAAAGAGAATGCAAACAAAAGAAAGACAATCAGAATTGAACACATTATCTAGGGACTGGTAAAGGAACTAAGTAGCTAAATGTGTTTGAATTGGCATGAAGCTCAAATATTTTGGCTGTGGGACCTCTCCATTAGGGACCAAACTAAACCAGTGAAGCTGACATCTTCTCACATATGGTAAGACTACGTTGACCAAGTCTAGGATGAATAAGTCTTCCTATATTATAGTAGATAGGAACGACTAATTTTGAGTTTGTTTGGATTTGATAAATATTAGGCCTATTTAAGGAGACATGTGCTATCTCTTTGTTCTTAGATCATTGCTTTGTTCGAAAGATACAAATGAAACAGTCTGCAAAAAATACTTATTAAGCATGAAAACCAAAAGATACTAAAGCATAAACACCACAAAAGTGAGATTGATCTTTGATATTCAACTTGCATTTGTGTCTGCTTCTTTCTTTATCTACCCAGACGAGCTGATGTGACGTTCCTCTGTCTCATAGCTTTCGTTGCTTTCAACCATGCCACTATTTTCTGTGCTTTCATAATACGCTCCTCAATATCCTTTGCCATCTCTTCTATGTTGAGCAAACTCTGTTTAACTGAGTCATTACCAATACCACCTTCATCGTTGCTCTTTCCTAAATCCTCTAACTGCTCCTTGGATTTCATAGTTTCCTCACTTCCGAGGCCATTATCCTGAGGCAAACAGTCTTGTCCATGATATTGATCCCCTACATTGACGTGAGTGTTTGACTTATCAGATGAGCTCAGTCCCATACTCTTATGTTCTTTGCTTCTTTTGTCTTCACTGGCACCTTCAGAGGCAAGAAGAGGATCTGAAGAATTGTTTTCATCAGATGGGATGGGAATGTTAATCTCAGCTTCTTTGCTTCCGCCTTCATTATTCTCTTCAACCCTTTGCTCCTGTTTCATCTCCTGCTATGACACCATCTTCATTGAGCAAACAGACTGGTGCCTTGCTGCCATCATCGATCATAGTATTCCTGTCAGCATTGCTTCCATGTACATTCAGTTCATCATCACAAGTTTGCATGCTCTCTTGTGGTGATACAGCAATGCCAATTGCTCCATCAAAACCAACAGAACTTGAAAAATTGTTTTCAGCAGATGTGATCAGAACGTTAATCTCATCTGCTTGGCTTCCACTTTCATTAGTCTCCGTTTTATATCCATCATCTCCCCCTATAACACCATCTGGTTCATGGAGCAGATAGTCTGGTTCCATGCTGTCATCATTAATCGTAGTATTATCGTCTGCAGTGCTTCCATGTACATCCAGCTCATTATCACAAGTTTGCATTGTCTCTGGTGGTGATACAGCAATGTCAAGAGGAGGACTTGAAAAGTTGTTTCCATCAGATAGGCTTAGCACCAAAGTCTTTCCTGTGTTGCTTCCAGTTTCATCGCCATTTTCATTCCTTTGCTCTATTTCTGGAAGAGGTACAGTTTCATTACTTTTGGAAGCAAGATCATAACAAGTGCTTGAATCGTTGTTATCATCTGCCTCAAGTCCACTTCTCTTAGAAGAATCTCCTCTACTTCTTATTAAATCTTCTTTTTAGCTGTTGAGCATTGGTGAGTCTATCAGCTTCTTCAGTATCATCATAATCTGATGGAACCTGAACACAAACCATACTACTCTCAACATCTTCACGATCTCGCTTCTTGTTCATTGCTTCCTCAGCTATATTCATTTCATCCTTGCTTGTTCCACCAACCTCAGCATCTGGATGAACAAAACTAATACCATCACCTCCTGGTGTCAACGTTTCATTTCCATCATCCCCTGCTATGACACAATCTTCATGAAGCAAACAGTCTGGTTCCTTGCTGACATCATTGGTCATAGTATTTCTCGTCTGCATTGCTTCCATGTACATCCAGCTCATCATCACAAGTTTGCATGCTCTCTTGTGGTGATAAACTTGAAAAGTCGTTTTCATCAGATGGGATCAGAATGTTCTCATCTGCTTGGCTTCCACTTTCATTAGTCTCTTCATTTCTTTGCTCCGTTTCATCTCTTGCATCTTCATGAAAGTTTGATGCTTTGCTGCCATCATCAATCATAGTATTCTCCTCTGCATTGTTTCCATGTACCTCCAGTTCATCTCTTATGGAAGCAGGATTATGACAAGGGCTTGAATCGCTGTTATAATCTGCCTCAAGTCTACTTCTTTTACCCAGAGATTCAGAATCATCTCCTCCACTTCTATCTGCATCACCATACTTATTATTAAATCTTCTTTCTAGCCATTGACCAATGGTGAGTATATCAGCTTCTTCATCATCATCATTGTCTGATGGAACCTGTGTCCGAACACAAACCATACTTCTCCCATCATCTTCACGAGCTAGCTTCTTTTCATTGATTCCTCAGCTCCATCCTTGCTTGTTCCATGCGTCTCAGAACCTGGATGGGCAAAACGAGTACCTTCACCTTCTCTCTCCACTGAAGACCATTGTAACTGTAGAAACTTGCTGATTCTTGGAGCTTCTTGAGGTGTTGTGGAACGAGAAGGAATGTATATTTACAAATCATCAATAGGCTTGTCATAGTTTTTCCAGGCTTCCTCCTGAGAGAGGTGCCTCTGGTTAACAGGACAAGTAAACTTCTGAGTCATCCCAACAATGAGAGAAAGGTCTCTTCTTTTTTTTTTTTTTGATTTTTTAAAAATTCTGAAATAGCAGGTGAAGCAGTGCCTTTTTTAAGGTAAATGGGAAGATCTGAAAAGGTCTTATCATCAGTAAACACAAAAACAAAAATATTCATTTGACAATTTTGATTAGATATTTTCAAATACTAAACTAAATACACACATAACATCCATAAAGCTAAGTTAAAGTTCAAAAGATTATGCAACAGAGCAAAAGATTGATATGTGATATTGTTTGTCTTCTTTCAGATCATAAGGTTTTTGACACAATTAGGTTAAGCAGAAACTCCATTTTGGACATGGTTTCTTTTGGTTATCCAATTTCTAATCGTTTCCAAAGTCTTCTCCACCTTCAGAAAACGTGCCTCTAGATTCAATGCTACCTCCTCTGTTGTAAGCTTTCTCTGTTTCAGTCTTTCATCTTCTTCCTTCTCATTGAATCTCTGCTTTTCTCCATCTCCACGGAGCAAACACTCTGATTCCTTGGTTCCAGCATCAACCACTGTCTTCTTCTTCTTTGGATTGTTTCTTCCATTTACATCAACACAGGTTTGTCCTGCCTCTGGTGGTGGCAGAACCGCAGTCTCCTCTGCTTTGCTTCTAGTTTCTTCTTCAGCGTTCTCTTCATTCCTTTTCCTTATTTCTTGTGGTGCTACTACAGTTTCATCATCTCCAGAAGCAAGCGCTTGACAAATCCTTGAATCATTGTTATAATCTCTCCTCCTTCCAAGTGATTCAGAAGTGTCTCCTACATCTTCGACCAGAGTCTTCTTCTTCTTTGGATTATTACTTCCTTTTACATTAACTTCATCAACACAGGTTTGTCTTGCCTCTTGTGGTGACAGAACAGTGTCACCAACACATGGGATCAGAACCGTAATCTCCCCTGCTTCGCTTCTAATTTCTTTTTCATTCCTTATCTCTATTTCTTGTGGTGCTACAGTTTCATCATCACCAGAAGCAAGCTCTTGACAAATCCTTGAATCAATGTTACCCTCCTTGTCTCTCCTGATCCCAAATGATCCAGAAGCATCACCTCCAGTTTTCTTTCTAGATTTGACCAGCTGAGAAATAGTAATATCATCATAAGAGTCCATACTATTCTCATCATCATCATCACGAGCTCGCTTGCCTCTCATATCTTTCAAATGCTCAGTTGTCCTCTTTGCTAACTCCTTGTGAAACAACAACTCACTAAGTGGGACTTCTACTGAAATGATGCACCACAATCACCAGTCTTGGACTTCTTTATCTCAGATCCCATACGTCTCGATATTCTAAATTTCCTAGATCGTTTGGATTCAGCAGGAAACCCTCCTCCCAACTTCTGAAGAACTTGACTTAGTGGCAGTACCTCAGGAGATGCATCATCGTCAACTTTATTGCTTGCATCATAAGTTTCATTTGACTCCTCTAAACCAAGAAACTTTGAAACTGATTTTGACCACCAGTCTCGGTATCTTGTAGTAACCGAACCTGTGGCAAGACGTGAAGGCATGTACAGCTTCAAACCATCAAGAGACTTATTGTAATCATCCCATGCTTCCTTTTCTGTGAAGCCACTATGATTAGTTACCAAACCAGGAAGATCTTGACTAAACCCGAACTGCATGGCCACTCGATTAGGATAATAATCCTCTACAAAACCAATCCCAACAAGCTGAGAGCTCCTCACACATCTAGCAAACACGAAAAACTCATCATCAAGATTGTTATCAACAGTTATCCACATAGCTTCCTCAACGTAAAGCCTACGAGGGTTCCAGTTATGTAATGGTTTAGTATAGGGACGCCAATCAAAATCATCAAAACTCAACCTCTCATCACAGTCACATCTCTGTTTCAGTAAGCTCCATTGAGCAATCCTAGGTTCTCCCTTTGGTATTTCTCCAGCTTGTGGTCTTATGTTCTTGAATCTCTCCCATGTCCACACTTGAACCAACTTCAACAGAGGCATGGCAATGAACTTTGATGATAAGAGTCATCGGCACAGATTCGACCTAAATCTCTGTACAAGCTAGCGAGAACAGCAGGAGCAATAGCAATCCTTTCACCTCTAGCTAAACGGACAGCAACTGGTAACACATGTCTTGAAATAGAAAGACGAGAGTTACGTGGAAACACGAGAACCGAAAGCCACATGGAAAGAAAAGCTTCGTGCTCCAACAAATCATCTTTGTCTTTGAAACAAGAAGTCCATTGTAACTGACTCACGCAACTACTTTTGCTCATAGTCGCTACAATCTTTGCCCTCACTTTCAAAGATGCCAGCTTTTCTCCACGTGGATTCGTGCAAAGCTTCCATCTTTCGAATCCAGGATTTGAAGCTACGATCTGGACACCGAAACCCATTGGTGGAGCTACTCAAAGATAGAACCTTTAGGTCTGATGAAGAAACAGAGACACGACGACGAGGAGGAGGAAGCTCGGCTACAGGACCATCAATGGAGGTTACGTAAGGTTTTAAGAAATGGGTTTTCATCAAGCAGCAAGGATCTCTCGTTTCTCTTACACTTGAATCCATTCGGAAGATGAAAGTTTGTTTTTTTTTTTTTCGGATGTTTGAAGTTTGAGATTTGACAGTGAATGTCCCTGGGTGATGGAGCTGGAGGGAGCAGTTTCCTTTTATGTGGTAACTTGAAAGGAACTCAATTAAATGGAAACAAAAAGATCATCTCTAACTAACGGGAACGGTTTGTTTAAACCGAATAAATTGGTTCAGATAGTTCATCGATAAATCATAATTTTTGGACATTTCCGGTTTAGTAAGTTCGGTTAAAGCATCAGTTCGGTTCTTAGAGGTTCAACCTTTATATCGTCAACGCTTTATGACACTCTTTGCGTACCATTTTTTTCCAAGCGAGTTCCAAGAAAGCAAACATGCATTTTATACAATCATGGTGAAAACTGAAAAGAAACAGATGCAGCTTTTGCCCATTACTAGACCTATGACTCAAAAAAAACTAACCTAATTAGAGTTTTAGTTACTATGTTGATCTGATCATCCTCCATATGTTGTCTGAGGTAAGTCATAATAGCTTTTTTTTATGACATCCCCCTATATATTAAAAGAGAAGTCACTTTAGTGATTTCTGCTTATGTGGCACTCATAGAGGACACTCTCAGATTAATTCTTTTAATTCTATTGGTTGATTTTTGCTAATTTCTTTTTGATTTATTTTTAGATCGCCAGGAAGTGTTAACCTAGAACCACTTAATTTAGACTTCCAAACACTCTCAATGATAGAGTTAACCTAGAACCACTAATTTTAGGCTTTCAAACACTATCAACTACTTATATAAACTATTCACATACATTACTACATATATATATATACGAATAAACTATATTTGCATATAAAATATAATTATGTTTTTCAACATGCGATAATATATTTTCATAAACCTAAATTGTATGTGATTTCTTATCCTGGTAAGTAAAACACACACATACATTTTATACTAAAATATGTTAAAACATATCTTGAGACAGAAATTATATTATTTCTATTTCAAAATGATTTTAGATCTTATATTTTTTAAGAAAATTCATTTACTTACATTTTCAATAAACTTTTATTAAATAATAATAGTACATTATAGATTTGAATTATAATAATAATAAACTATAATCTTAGAGATATTATTTGTATTTACTAAAATTTATTAGTTAAAGTTATAGAAAATAGAAATATAAAAATAATACATTTATAATCAAAATTATTTTTTTCAAAATAAAAGTTTCTAAATTTTGGTAAAGTATTTATTTAAATATATTTTCGTACCTATAAAGTAAGATTATTATTGTTATTTATCTCTTTAGCAAAATATATTTTGGTCATTTTAATTTTATATGATATTTTGTCATAAAATTTAGTGTTATACTTAGGTATTCCTCTGAGGGTTAAATTTATGATTCAATTGGATCTATAAAACTATTTAAAATTGATTATGTGGTTTTAAAAATCTAAAATTATTGGATTAGCTATTTGTAGAAATAATTGATTTTTATTTATATTTTATCTTATATATTTTAGATTTTTATCATCGATATACTACAAAGGAAATCAACACTAAATACATACCTTTTGTGTTTTCTCGATTGAAAGGTAAATGTATTTTAATCATCGACAATACTAAAAAGGAAATTAACACTAAATACAAACTAAAAACGAAATCAGTACTCTTAATTGATTGGTCGATCACTAATTATTTACTAACCTTACTAATAATTAATACATGTATTAATAATTTTCCTTATTAGATATTACTTGCAAAGAATATTAATTAATACATGTATTAATAAATTTTCTTATTACAAATACGGAAAACAATCCACTCTTGATATCATATTGATTACATTGTTTAGTGTGATTTATCGTATAGAATATACAGTTTCTAATATATAGTTTCTATATACAGTTTCTAATATTGAATATACAGTTTCTCATATGATTAATCGTATAGAATATATAATATTCTCAATAATTTATTAGAGAATATTATATTTCTTAGCTTATCATGCAATCTAAATCATTGAGAAACGTCCACCAATTTACTATATATAAGACATTCACAGTAAGAGAAACGAAGCCACTGAACTTTTTATGTTGATATTGTTTTTGTTATTTTACATCATTAAGCTTTTGTATATTCATATTTCATCAGAGCTGACTTTTCTTTTGGTTTATATGCAGATTCCCTATTATAACGATTTCACCACGATGCAGGTAAGTTTTGATAATAAACCACAACCTTGATACTATTTTTACAAGCTATGGTTTTGAGAGTTATTACTTGGATCCTAACTTGTTTCTGTTTCCTCTGTAGATAAGAAACTTGTTGAGCATGAGCCATGTATCATTATCAACAACGATCTCAACACCATGCGCTAGCTAGCTCACATGGTTCAAGCTTCAAACCAAATCAACAACGATCTCAACACCATCGAACAAGGTAATTTTTTTAATCACACAACAAGGTAATTTTTTTAGTGTTACTGCTAAGTAATGTAATATAGTGATTTAAATTTAAATAAAACCCAATAATTGAAAAAGCTACACACTAATATATATTTCTAATACTAATGTTAGAATTAAATTGGTTATATACAAATTTCTATATTAAATATAAGTGATAAAACATAATTATTATATATTTCTATAGATTTACAATATATCAAAATCAAAACTATTTATTATTCTTTAATTTTATACCCATATTATGGTATTAGGAAAGATATACCTTGTTGGTAAAGGCTTTTAATTAGTTAATTCGTTTATTAATAACTTGTCTTATTTTATTATCAATTACTTGCAAGTTGATATGATGATTACCTTATTTTCTCATCAATTACTTGTCTTAAATGGTATGTTAATTATTGCAAATTTATGACAGTCAATTTTTAATATCTTTCTTTAATTGCTTCATGCTTATTAAAAGAAAACAAATATTACAAGAACAATACGACTTTATATATCACAAGAAATGTCTTTACAATAATTTTTATAACAAATATTTCAGGAACCATAAGACTTAATGATAAAATATGATTATTAATTCGTAATCATTCTTTAAATTTGAAATATTCTAAATTTTTTATTATATATAATTCTAAACGAAATAATCTTTTAGGAAGTATTTTTAAATATATATTTAGTTGACAAATTTAAAAGTTAAATTTTCGTGAAAGATATGTCTATTAATTAAATTTCTTGTTCTTTTATGATGTCATTTATTGGTAACTATATACATGTGATATTGCATTAAATGTGTATGTTCTTTATTTTCCTAATTAGTTAATTCGAAATATGATGATTACCTTATTTTGCTATCAATTACTTGCACAAATTTATATGATAATGGTGATTTGAGTTAGAAAAGCCCAAAACTATTATCCATTTAGAAAACCACAAATATAATGGTGATTTGAGATTAAGAAAAGCCAAAACTATTATCTTTATTATATTTATATATATATATACATATAAATATATGGATCTTAAAAATGTAATTTACTATATATATACATTTGTTTGTTTTTCTATTAACAGATAAATAACACAGATGAAAGACCGGTTGTAGTTGACTACAAACCATTTTCAATCTGTTTCAATAACGATATGCAAATTTAATATTATTTTCGTCTCAATAAAAAAATCTATTTAACTATTTTATATTGTACAATTGCTAAAAACTTTTTGACAATTTTTGCAGGTTTCTATGGGATTTTTAATTCATAATTGTTCTTCTTATTTTATATTACTTATGAATTATATTTAAATTTTATCACATTTTCTTTGCAGGTTTCTATGGGATTGTGATATCTATGAGATTTTATCACATTATTTAATATGTCACTGTCTCCTGTATATTTTCTTACATTTGTTTTTTAATAGTTAACTTTTATTAAAACATACTAATGATGTTAATTTTTTACTTTAGTTAAATTTCATTTGTTTTATTCTTATATACTTTTTGACTATTTAGTTTTGTTTCAGTTTAATATTGAATTTAGTTCACATACTTTATGTGTATATGTTTTAAAACATAATTTTTCTTTTAAAAAATTATGCAACAAAGAGCCTAATTAAACCGATCTAAAAACAAACCGAACCGAATATAAATTAAACTGGATATAAACCACACCGAATGAGACTAAATAAGGTTTACTTCAGTTGAAAAAATATATTAAAACCGAACTAAACAAACCAAACCGAAAAAGTAACGAATTGTCCACCCCTACTGCATCCTAGAGATCTGCGCAAATCTTGTTTTAGCTTTGAAACTCTCACTTGTTCCACTAACTACCACATTTGAACTCAATCGATACTCCTGTCTCAGCATTATACTATATTTTTATACCCGTACAGGGTGCGGGTGGATCACCTAATAATATCCTAAAGCTGATCTCTTTAACCTTCTCTCTTGTGTTTCCATGTTTAAAAACCCCTATTAAGCTCTTGTATATATACACAATTTCTCTTCTACTTCCATCTTTTATCAGTTTTTACTTCTCTGCACTCAAAACATGTAACAAACAAAAGATCCAAATGAAGTTAGCAAATAAATAAGCAACTTTTTTAGCAAACAAATAAGTACCAGTTTCTTTCTTTGCCTATACTGAGTGAGTCTGAAAAGGTGTATATATATACCTAATAAAATTTAATTTTAATGTTTACTTTTATAAGAAATTTAAATATTAAATTAATTATAAAATTTTAAATTAATATTATAAATTATAAAGCTTTAACATTAATGTTGTAATCAATGTATTAAATTAGGTTATTTTGTTTCATAGTTTTGTTTTATGGGATCTAAATTTTGAATCAAATTCTTTTCTATAGTAATAATCAAATTGGAAAACTTAGATTTGATATTAAACAATTATTATATTTGTCGACAGAAAAAAAAAATTTAGTGGTATCGAAAGGATTGTAAACAATCACAACCTATAAAAACATCAACATAATAACAATAACCACTAAGCATTACTTCCTCTGTTTCATAATAAGTGTTACTTTAGCATTTTTATCATTCTATACTTCCAATGCAATTTTGTACATTAAATCCATTTTTTACCTTTTTTGAATAACCAATAGATTTTTATTTAAATCATGGGAAATTTTACTTTTACATTTTCTTTGGTACCACTATTCAACTTTACCTTCAATCAAATGATATTTTTATAAATACCACATTCATTAATGTGAAAAAGATTAAACTAACCTTATTATCCAGTGGAGCTACACATCGAACAATACTGAATCATCGTCGCCTACGATGTCTCTTGCTCACCGGAAACAACTAGGAGTTGTCGGAGGTTTGTCCACCGCCAAGCGGTCTCAGAACACCGCTGCTAAAGCAGCGGCGCAGAGATTGGCCAAGGTCATGGCCTTGCAAAACAAAAACAATGGAGATGAAGAGGCGAGGAAGACGAGGATGAAGATCTCAGCCTCAGATTCGCACCTGCTGCTCTGAAACCTGCTCGTCGTGCACCTTCTTCTGTATCATCCACTGGGAGCAATAACAGCAATGGAGATAGTAAACCGCCGGCTGTTTCCTTCGCTCTCCGCAACAGATCGCCGTCCCCTGCAGTGAATTTCGTATCCCTGATTCTAGAATTAGCTCAGATCAGTTTGATTTTGATCATGTTATGAGCTTTGATTTGGTTTATTTCTTTTGGTTTGATTATCTGGGATCCAAAGCTTCGCAACTAAGTGGATCTGCTCCTCTCTCTCTCTCTCTCTCTGGATCTTGTACCTTGAGGTTCGTTTCTCTCCTTATCTACGACCTATGATCCAGATTTATTTGTAGAGATCGATCTCCTTATGCCTTTTCTCTTGGGTAAATCTAGCAATGTCTCGGTTTTCTCGGACGTTCTCTGTTTGATCTCGATCTGATTCCATTAAGAACAGTATTTCCATGTTTATGCAGCTGTGAGACTGCGATATGTGTAGATTCGATCGCTTGAGTTAAGAGCATAGTGAGATTGCATTCGCTTTTTGAATCTTAGTGAATCTGAAGCTATGATTTGTGTTAATGTTTTTATTGTATTTGTAGTATAGTGACGTTCATTGCTGGATCTGAGGATTTGAAGTTTTGTTTACGACATTTTCGAATTAATTCTTTAATTGTGATGTTTGCTTATTGAACGATGGATTGGAGAACAGAGATGTTGATTATATGCAGTCTATTTTTAAAAAAAAAAATTGAAGGTCGAATACAGAGACATGCTTCATTCACTGTTTGGAATTTTAACAGAGTGGTGTAGATTATTGCTGAGTAGTCATGAAAAATACTATTAAACTTTCTTGTATAAAGTTTACTTGAGCAAGGATGATGACGCTAATAATGTTCTGTGCTCAGTGACTGAAACTCGAAACCGCAGGAAACATTACATTTTGCTTATCTTGTTTGTTACTATGTGATGATTCTGATCTGTACCTCAATATGTCTTGTAAAGATGTGAAAGCCTGATTTTGGGTTTCAGTTCTCTCTACTCACTTTCTAACTGTCTCATGTAACAGTGGTACTTCTTTTATTTGAGCTCATAAGTTTGTGTAGGATGTGGAATCTGCTGTGAAAGTTCTTGAAGGTTTAGAGGGCATTCCAAATCCCGTATGAATGTTTTCTTGTTACAACTCTTCTCTGTTTTGTTTTGTGTCTTTTCTGGTTTTCTTTTAAAATGTTTAGACAGAGTCTGACTTAATCGAAGGTCGTTGGCAGTTAATGTTCACCACAAGACCTGTAACTTTCACACAATTCATCATTACTATTCTATCTTCTGGATGATTTTAATGTAAGAGAAGAAGAACAATGGGATGATATGTTTCATTTACAGGAGTAGATGTGTTCACTGTGTTTCAAGATGTATACTGTTGGGGTCAAAATCGGTCAATGACGAAATCGTTACCCGAAAGTCCTCGAAAGAAAAGTCAAGCGACGATCAAAGCCAAGAAACGGGCCGTCGCTCGATAAAACTCACGGGAAGGCTCGTCCACTCCCATCTGGCGCCAGCGGCGAGGGTCCTGGCGCCCATCCGTGCAATCATCTCATGATCTCGGGCAATGGCGGCATCTTGGTCCCTTGAAACCCATGTCCGGATCGTCCGAGATCTACAATGAGTCTTCCGTAAAGCATTCCCGATTGTTTAAATGATTCGTCTTTTAACACATCTAAAGCTCGAAGCCTCGTTGCTCACATCCTTGAAGACGGAAAGTCTACAAATCCAAGTCCATCGCAAAATCCCGATACTCGAGGAGTCTTGTTGGATTAGAAACGATTATCTCGAAATCTGCGGCTAACGATCTTCCCAGACTCAAAGATTTCCCGCAAACGACTAACGGGGAAAGATCGAACAACGAAAAACCCACAGACGGCAGGATGGCCTGGCGCCGGCGGCACTCCGGCCTGGCCGGCCGGAACCGTCCACGGCGGCCTGGCGCCGGTGGCACCACCTGGCCGGCGGCGCACGGGCGCTGGCCAGCCTGGCGCGGCACCGCCTGGCCCGGCGGCACATCGGACGGGCCAGCCTGGCGCCGGCGGCACCCCGGCCTGGCGCCGGCGGCGCCATGCGCGGGCGTCCTGGCGCCGGCACCGTCGCGGGCGTCCTGCCCGGCGCACTGGCCGTCTGGCGCCCGGCGCAGCGGCACTAGCGCCCGGCGGCATCCGTCACGTGGGTCGGCCTGGCGTCGGTCCACGGCCCTCGTCCTGGTCTCGGTCCTATCATGCCCGGTTCGATCCCATCTTAGCTTGTTCGGATCAATCTACGCAAGTTTGGTACGATCACGGTTATTCTAGAACACCAATATCTCGACTATACAAGGAATTGGGGTTCCTTCGGAAACACCGAAACCTTCAAAGACCGTTCTTTCGGAAAACCGTAAAAACGCCTAAACGGCCCAACGTGGCCAAAACGGCCCACTTACGATTTTCCGAGAAAGAAGGATAACTATGACGGTTTATCTTTATCCTCACATAAGAGATAAATGTCAAGTTTCCAGAAGATAAATGTCAAGTTTCCAGAAGATAAATGTCAAGTTTCCAGAAGATAAATGTCAAGTTTTCCGAAGATAAATGTCAAGTTTCCCGATAAACACGAAGATGGACGAAAATGGAAAAAGCCCGATTCAGCCCGCGAGAAGATAGACCGTCTTAAGAGGAGTATATAAGGAGAGCTTTGAGCAAGAAGCAAACCAGATCACAAACTTTCAGAGCACTTAGCACTTAGGCGATTTAGCATTCTTTTCTGTTTTCACTAGCGAGCTGCGACTCAACTAGGATAGACTTAGGCGACCAGACTAGCGGACTCCTCGACAGCTCTTACGGCCGATTTCTTTTCTTGTTGTACACGCTCAAACGAGAATAAAGAAATAAGATCTCTTCGCTCAACTTTTACGATTTCTATTTTCGCTTTTATCTCTATTGATTGTTTCATTATGCGCAGCAGATATCCGGGACCTTCAAGGAAGATCGGGTTAACTCGGTTTTCCTCCACAAATCTTTATCAGAAATTGACGGTGCGAATTTCGGTTCCCACAGTTTGGCGCTAGAAGGAGGGTTACGGATCTATCTATCTCGCAACTGCACACGCTTCGATCATGTCACCGCGTCACCAAAGATCAGCCAGCTACGGAACGCCGTCGGCGTAGCGTTGAAGACTCCAGCTGGAGATCGTCCGCGAGTCACGCTGATGCAAACACTGGCTTCAGGCAGATGAAGGAACTGTTTACCTCCGCCCGAACGGGCGAACAACAGACAAGCTGATAACCTCGCCGCAAAACAGGTCGACACCTTAACTGCGAGGAGCAAACTGCCGTGAGGTCCACCAAGGCACGCCAGCAGAAGACTTCGACCGGCTCTCGAACCGCGAGAAAAGATGCCCGAAAGAGCCCACTCGAGGAAACGGCTCGAAGGACAGCAAACGACCTCGCAGAACCTTCCACTCCACGGAAACAAGGAAAGCGGCGTCGCGATCGATCTAGATATCAGCGACCAATCGGGTCCTTCCGATGAAGACGCTGACATCCACCCAGGAGGACCGAAGCCAGTCCGCTCGGCGACGGTATCCTTCGATAGGCCCATGACGAAGACGAAGAAGAACTCTACTGGATGGAGCAGGAAGAACTTCGCGGAAGATCAAACTCTGATCTATCGCGACCAGCCCGACAAACTTCGGAGGCGCCGGTAGCAATAGCGAGATCCATGATCTCCGCGAATCTCAAAAGACCGTGGCGAAGTGAAGCGGTGAAATCGCAAATCCATCAGGCGACCAGTTCCGCTCCGAGATCGATAGACTTCTCGAGGAAGCACGGAAACACCGTTCACCACCGGATCACGAAACCGCATCTCAGACCGGGAAAATCAAAATCCCGGTCTATGGCGGTCAGCCGGATCCTAAGTCGCACCTGCAGTCTTTCCAGATCGCAATGGGCAGGTGCAAACTCGGGCTTGACGAGGCGGGTCATTGTCTTCTCTTCGAGCACCTCAAAGCTGCGCTCGAGTGGTTCTCCCGACTCAAAGGAACTCCATCGTGGACAGAGAGCGTCCGGCGTGGATCTATGGAGTCTAGCTCGAAGGAGGACGAGTCCTCCGCGACTTCATCGAAGGTTCAAGTTGGTGATGGCCACGATAGGCATCAGCGACAATGTCGCAATCGGCGGAAAACTCTCTGGTACAAGTCGAAGTTCCGAAAGTGGATACTACTGGAAAAGCCGCGGACAATCCAGGATACTCTCCACAAGGCAATGGACTTCATCATCATGGAAGAAGAGATGAAGCTTCTATCGCAGAAGCACGGACCACAGAAAATGTCCTCGAAAAGAAAACCTCGTAGCGACAAAATGTCCATCACGAAGGGAAGGCGCCAAGGCGCATAACTACGCCATCAACTCGAGCAAGGCAGAACCTCCGGAAACACCTGGACCAGGAACCAGTACAAGGATAATTCCTACTGCGAGTTCCACAAAACCAGAGGTCACTCCACTGCGAACTGCAAGGTTCTCGGCGCCCGACTCGCCGCAAAGCTCCTCACCGGCGAACTATCAAAGGTCAAGAGTATAAAGGACTTGCTCCGGACTCCGACCGCCCGAAGAACAAAACTGTCTCCGAGGACCGCGACCGAAAATCAATCGGCGGAAAAGCGGAAGAAGACAGGGCGACCAAAGGAACAACAGAGTCGCCGAAGGTAAACATGATCATCGGAGGATCACAGTTCTACCAAGACTCTGTCGTCGATAAAAGCCTACGGGCGAAAAGCGAGACAAGTTCCAACTGGTTCCCGGACAGCGATGTTCCTAACCACACGATGGCTTCGAGGAGAGACCGTCGGAATCGACAAACGTCACTGCGATCCTTTGGTAATCGACCTGGTAATCCAGGATCTCGAAGTCGGCCGCATTCTTATCGATACAGGAAGCACGGTCAACGTCATCTTCGCGACACCCTCTACGGATGAAGATCCCACTTGGGAAGTCGTCCCTGAGCCAAAACCTTTGGCGGGGTTTTGAGCGTCACTACCATGACCCTCGGAGAATTAAACTCCGGTCATGGCAAAGGAAGTTACAAAGATCGTCGAGTTTGCAGTAGTCGACAACCCGCCATCTACAACGCCATCATGGGAACCCTTGGATCAACTCCATGAAGGTAGTACCATCCACATATCACCTCGGTATCAAGTTTCCGACTTTGACCGGAACCGCAGCCATCTGGGGTAGTCAGAATCAATCGAGACTCTATTACCTAGCCGAGTTCAAACTGCAAAATCGGGCGCCCGGCCCAAAGCGAGCAAAGGAATCACACAACATTCCGAGGACTCAAGAAAGATGATCCAGAATCATCCGAACAGGCAACGATTCAAGACAGCGACAAAGCCTCGAGTCCACCGCCATAAAGCAGACAGCTCGACCCCACAAACCGCCGATCCAACCAGCAAGATCGGACGGCAGCGACGGGAGTAAAACGTTTGCGAAAACTATCAGAACTACGAGATGGCTTGATCCTCGAAGAGTACGTAGGCAGCTCGTTGAAACCGGCGAGTTCAGCTATCCCCTCACCAAAAGGGGGACTGAGTCGATACTCTATACTCCCACAAAACGCAAAAAATCCGCACATGTACTCGAACTTCTCGAAATTTTAATAAAATTCTTTCTATCTTTTATGCTCACTTAAGCGATCAACGCGGAAAACGAAAATCATATCTTCAAAGAAGCGAGGCGTCGCAACTTCTTAAAAGATAACAAAACTCGTATCATCCGCAAACAGTCCACTGCGACTTAAAATAACTCACGCCCGTCGATTGGCCCGACGGACGCACACAAGAAACGTTCCTCAATACAAACTCGTAGTAAGACCTACAAGGTCCTCTTACATCCGACAAGGATATCATAGCTATACAAGAAACCCAAAATTTTGGTTTAGCGTCTCGGATAAACTCCGAAGGTAGCTCGATTCTTTTAACACAAGTCATATAAGCCGGCGACTAGTCGGACTTTAAACGAAAGAATCAGGAAGAAATCACTAACAGGCAAAACGAAAGCCGATCAGTCATCGCACAGCCTTAAAGCTGAGAGTAAGCCTAGGTCTTGCCCTAAACCCAGTCTTGCTGGATCTTGACATCTCACAGACATAGTTTCATTATCTGAGATCCCAAAACATGTCTCTTATCGCTTACACCTAAAACGCTCGCTAAAAAGTAGCATACGGACCAAGCGACAAAAAAGAGTTGGGATACGAAGTGACTACTCGCATCCTTCCCTCTACACTTGACGAAAGTATAAATCAAAACAAAAGACGAAATCTCGCAAATTTTCATATTCATAAAAGCCGCAAAGACGGCAGGATTCAAAGCCACCAACGGCCAGTCCCAAAACATAAGAATGCAACCTCCAACGGTCGCAGAATAAAACTCTTAAAAACGGCCACACACGGCCAAAAATACGATTCACAAAAGAAAGTCAACATTGAGAAATCCGGATGCGGAAATCCCAAATGAACTAGCAGGCTGGTCCACTTCCTCATTCACGCCTTGAGCGTTCCCACCACCCTCGGCGTTCTCATCGGCTCCGGCCTCCACCGTATCCTCGGAAGTCTCCGGATTCTTTCTTCTACCGGAGGAACCAAGGACTCAGCATGAGCACACTCGGCCATGAAATCCTTCATCTCAGCAATCTCGGAATCGAAGGAGAAATCCGGGTTCTGAGACTTGTAGAGGTTTACGACCGAACCCCGGCACTCGCGGAAATCACCAACAAACTCCTGAGCTTCTTTAAAACATTGAAACTCAGCAGCAAACGATTCCGCCCGTCTCGCCACCTCAGCTGCGACCATCCTTTTTCCTCTCCTTTCCGCCCGAACGAGGCTCGAGCATGAAGCTCAGCTTGCTTCGTTCGCGCCTTTACCTCTTGTCGAACGGAAAAGCTCTCGCTCGCTTCGTGGTCTTGAAGTTAGCAATCCTGGATTGCGGAAACTCGAGTCAAGCGCCTCGCTAAACACTCGTAGTCCCTGCATAAACTCAAGATCAGCAAGCATGCTTATATACAGATTGAGCGTAAGGTTAAGAAGTTGAAGGGCCAAACCTCGTTGACACGTTGGGAGCCCTCGGCAAAACCAGTTGTTTCTCCTCATCCTCCAGCGACTCGTCAGTAACAAACTCGGAGGAAGGCAATCAAAGAAGTTGTTGGGGAGTGGAAAATCGCTGGATCCGCCTTTTGTTGGAGCAAAACTAGGGTTTTCTCCCAGCGGTGAAGGATCTTCGAGCCTTCCCCATCCTCGATTTCCTTCCCTTGCGAGATCTCTGTCGCCTCCGTAGGAACCGATGACGGTTCGGCATCATACAACGGGACAGGATCTCGGACCGATAAAATCTTACCGCGTCGAATCCGTTCGAGGGTGAATGACTTCAAAAAGCGGCCTTTGGCGAAGAAGATCTCTCTTGACAAAGAGATCACCGTGCAAATCGCGATAGGGTTGTTCCACAAAGCAAAACTTTTCACTAAAACTTCGCACCGAACAGGTGAAATAGACACCAGGGTTTTCATCGTATTACCTCGGTTGAAGTTCCATGCTTGCGGAAATAGATGGAGGCAGCTCTCCTCGACAGACTCACCATCTATTTGGACGAAGAAGAAACGCTCCTGCCACGATTTGGGATTCGAAGTAGTCCCCTGAATCACGGCCATATCCTTCTTAGGCAGCATGGAGTAGTAACCGTCGCTCCCCGTCGGCCGAGTGCCCCAAAGACCTTCGAAATCATCGGGACCAAGATCAATCCCGAGTTCATAGCTAGCAATCAGTACGCCAAGCCAACTCTCCAAGGCAGGAACGCTGAGCTGGCTGATCGAAAGTTCGAAGCGGTGAAGCGCACGAACAATGGCACCAGGGATCGGGAACCACATACGGCAGTACATAAAGAAAGTTTCGTAACATGTAAAGAAACCTTGCGGAGGATTCCTTGCACTCGTTGCCAACGGAATCCGGAATTTGACTCCTTCAGGAACCTGGTAAAAATCTCGAAGAACCTTGAGATATTTACGAGAAACCGAGCTCGGCGCGAAAGGAGCACCAGGCTGCCTCAGAGGTCTCCTCGGAACAGGGATCTCTGGCAGTGTTGGGGGCGAACCTTCAAGGGCTCGGTAATACGAATTCTTCGTTTCCTCTTCGACCAACTCCTACGCTTCACCGTCACATGGGCAGGAGAGTCATCCGAGGATGAATGGGAAGAAGAGTTTCTCTTTGAGGACCTTGAAGACATTGTTCTTAAAGAGAGAGAAAGGATTCTTGAGAGAGAGAGTAAATTTCTTATGATGAAGTAAGAATGAGATTTCTTACTCCATCCTTATAAAGGAGGTAAAATCACTATTTACCCCGACTTTCGGCAAACGATTACGTCTCTACACCTTCCCATACGGCTATACCGCAAGCTAGGATCCGACAGGCACTACGGTTCCTAGCTAGCTGGGGCTAACTGTTGGGGTCAAAATCGGTCAATGACGAAATCGTTACCGAAAGTCCTCGAAGAAAAGCCAGCGGCGATCAAAGCCAAGCGGGTCGTCGCCGATAAAACTCACGGGAAGGCTCGTCCACTCCCATCTGCGCGGCGAGGTCCTGGCGCCATTCGTGCAATCATCTCATGATCTCGGGCAATGGCGGCATCTTAGTCCCTTGAAACCCATGTCGGATCGTCCGAGATCTACAATGAGTCTTCCGTAAAGCATTCCCGATTGTTTAAAGGATTAGTCTTTTAACACATCTAAAGCTCGAAGCCTCGTTGCTCACATCCTTGAAGGCGGAAAGTCTACAAATCCAAGTCCATCGCGAAATCCGATACTCGAGGAGTCTTGTTGGATTAGAAGCGATTATCTCGAAATCTGCGGCTAACGATCTTCCCAAACTCAAATATTTCCTACAAGCGACTAACGGGACGGCGCGCTGGCCGGCGGCACCGACCTGGCGCCCGGCACCGTCCAGCTGGCGGCCTGGCGCCGGCGGCTCCGGCACCCGGCCTGGGCGGCACCGACTGGCGGGCGGCATCCGTCCGGTCGGCTGGCGTCGGTCCGGCCCTCGTCCTGGTCTCGGTCCTATCATTCCGGTCCGATCCCATCTTAGCTTGTTCGGATCAATCTACGCAAGTTTGGTACGATCACGGTTATTCTAGAACACCAATATCTCGACTATACAAAGAATTGGGTTCCCGGAACACCGAAACCTTCAAAGACCGTTCTTTGAAAACCGTAAAAGCGCCTAAGCGGTAGCGTGGCCAAAGCGGCCACTACGATTTTCGAAAAAAGGATAACTATGACGGTTTATCTTTATCCTCACATAAGAGATAAATGTCAAGTTTCCAGAAGATAAATGTCAAGTTTCCAGAAGATAAATGTCAAGTTTTCCGAAGATAAATGTCAAGTTTCCCGATAAACACGAAGATGGACGAAAATGGAAAAAGCCCGATTCAGCCCGCGAGAAGATAGACCGTCTTAAGAGGAGTATATAAGGAGAGCTTTGAGCAAGAAGCAAACCAGATCACAAACTTTCAGAGCACTTAGCACTTAGAGCGATTTAGCATTCTTTTATGTTTTCACTAGCGAGCTGCGACTCAACTAGGATAGACTTAGGCGACCAGACTAGCGGACTCCTCGACAGCTCTTACGGCCAATTTCTTTTCTTGTTGTACACGCTCAAACGAGAATAAAGAAATAAGATCTCTTTCGCTCAACTTTTACGATTTCTATTTTCGCAACTTTTATCTCTATTGATTGTTTCGTGTGCGGCCCAGCAGAAATCCGGGACCTTCAAGGAAGATCGGGTTAACTCGGTTTTCCTCCACAAATCTTTATCGGAAATTGACGGTGCGAATTTCGGTTCCCACAGACTACAAACGATCCTCGTGTCTCAAACATTGTTAAGTTCTCTGACTTCGTTGGAGAGCTGAAGGTTGCTCTTCTTCACTTTAACTCTTTGGCATCATAAGACTTTAAGAATTTAAACTTCTTTGCTTCATGAACAGCCAGTTGCGTCCATCAAAGATGCCAAAAGGGTTCTGTTTCGTTTCGATAGAGCAGCTTTTGCTTTGAAGTTCCTTCCATTCAAAGTTCCATATCCAGTTCCTTTAAGACTTCTTGGTGATGAAGCAAAAGGTTGGTTAGATACTACCTACTTGTCGCCTTCAGGAAACCTTAGGATCTCAAGAGAAAACAAGGTAATAAAAAATGATTTTCTTGATTCTGCTACACAAGACTAAAAGCTTTGTAGTGTTTTCATGTAATGAGGTGACATGTCTTTAGTGCAGGGAACAACGTTTTTTCTTCAGAAAGAAACAGTGCCTCGGCAGAAACTGTTAGCCACCATATCTCAAGACAAAGGAGTAGCTGAGGTAATGTGTAATGATGTAAAAAATGTTTGGTTTTGATATGGAATCAATGGATCATATTCATATAGTGTAACCACAGGCTATCAATGAGTTTCTTGCTTCTAGTCCGGAAGCTACTGGTCTCTCAATTCATTAACCTTCAGTCTGGTTCTCAGGATAAAACTATTCATGTATGTTTATAAAGGTTTATAAAACCAATCATATGGATATATGAAATAGTTTTGTATATAAATTATTTATAAGAGTTTATAAAACCATTTATGAACCATTTATAAATTTTATAAGAGCTTATAAAACTTTGTATCAACCATCTATAAAGTTTATAAAACACATATAAATATTTGACCAAAAAAAAAACTCTTCTAACTGATTTATAATCTCTTATAAATTATGTTATGAAGATTATTAAATTCTTACAATCTTTTGAAGAGTTTATAGATCATTGTTTTCAAAGGGTGGACAGGCCTGTTATGGTTCATATGATTGAGAGAATTATGCATAAATATTATGTTGTATGGCACTGCAGGAAAATATGAATATACATGAAATGAAATGTTGATACAACTCCAGCATCAGACTGAGAAATGATGAGATTGTGGAGAGGGGGTCGTCAGTGGACAGTGGAACACAAAAGGATGAGTTTTGAATCTGTTATCACAATATGTGATGATAGCACATGAATTTGTGTTGATAGTTTGAATCGAAGAGCTTAACTTAACTGAGCATGTCTCTGGACCAATCTTAGAGAAACTAAGCGCTGAGCATGTACAGGAGCTGTCCTAGAACGATTTACTCTGAGGTACAAAGCTCAAACCCTTCTTTTTACTATGTGCTCTTCTTTGCACTCACCATTAGCTTCTTTTTTGTTTCTTATCAGAGCATTTTGGAGGATAAGTTATCATGAGTTAGCTTCCCTTATGCAGTTTCACCTGTTTATACATTCTTCCATCAATACATTCCTTCTTCAAGTCTTCAATATTCAGGAAAACCAAAATATTCATTACTTGTGCCAAGAAATACCATATTTGGTTTCAGTAGTCTTTCAATCTGTCTATGTATTTTTCTATGAATATAAACCATTTATAAGAGTTTATAAAACTTTTTATGAACTATTTATAAATTTTATAGGAGTTTATAAAATCTTGTATGAACCATCTAAAAAGTTTATAAAACACTTATAAATATGTATAAAACTATTTACAAGGGGTTATAATACTATTTATAAGGCTTTATGAAACCATTTATAAGAGTTTATAAAATGTTTATAAATCTATTCATCAGGGTTTATAAATCTACTTACAAGTGTTTATACAAAATAATTATGAGTTTAATAATCTCCATAACACAATTTATAAGAGTTTATAAATCATTTAGAAGATTTTATTAATCATTTATAAATGTTTATAAATCCTTACAAAAGCTGTATCCATTCCATCATCGTCAATTGATTTCTCCTTCAAGTGTTTAATATTCAGAAAAAGAAAAATTCTCATCGCCTATGCCAAGAACTACACCATTTTGTATGATAGTTTTGTATATAAATCATTTATAAGGGTTTGTAAACCTTTTATGAACCAATAATAAAATTTATAAGAATATAAAACCTTGTATGAAACATCTATAAAGTTTAAAAAACACTTTTAAAATATTAATAACACTATTTATAAAGGTCTATAAAACTATTTATAAGGGTTTATAAAACCATGTACAATAACTTGTATATACAAGGTTTATAAATCTATTTATAAGGATTCAGATTAGAAGACTTTAATAGTCTTCATAACACAATTTATAAGAGTTTATAAATCATTTGAAGAGTTTGTTAATCATTTATAAGAGTCTATAAATCTATTTACAAGGTTTATAAAATCTATTTATAAGGGTTTATACAAAAGATTAAAATATTTTAATAATCTTCATAAAATAATTTATAAAATTTTATAAATCATTTAAAAGAGTTTATTAGTTATTTATATAAGTTTATAAATTCTTACAAAAACTTTATCCATTCGATCATCGTCAATGATTCTTCCTTCAATTGTTTATTATTGAGAAAAAGCAAAATGCTCATCACCTATGGCGAGAACTACACCACTTGGTATGATTCATCTTTCGATATATCTATATATTCTTGGATGGATTATTTGTGTTTGCAAGAATGAAACATCTACAATGAATGAAAAACTAAACAAGTGGAAATATCATTTGTGTTTGTATTTGTGTTTACAAGAATGAGACACCAAACAAGCGGAAATATCATTTGTGATCCTGGATGTAGATATAGACTTCTCAAGAGCATCTAAGAGAACAGATACACTAGGTTGCAATATCACATTTTCCAATGCTTCTACCAAAACCAAAATTTGTACCCAAAAAATGTTATCATCAAATCTTACACAAACATCATTACAAAATCAAAATCAGAACTAAGGATAAATATGACTATAGAAAACAAGGGAATTATAAATCAAGGGAACTCTATCAAAACCTTCAGCCCCATTTCCTTCTTGGCCTTAACTTGTATCTCACAGAGAAAGCCTAGGGGATTTCCTTCTTGGCCTTAAATGATAATACATAATATATATATATATATATATATATATATATATATGTTTGTAGAAGTCTAAAATCATTTGTAAATATTTTAAAATCATTTATAAATAATTTATAATAGTTTATAAGCCATATATAAGGGTTTATAAATCTTTTAAAAATCTTGTAAATCATTTATAAAATCTTATAAATCATTATAAGATTTAATGTTATAAATAATTATAAGATTTAATCTTATAAATAATTATAAGATTTAATCTTATAAATCATTTATAAAATCTGATAAATCATTTATAAGAGTTTATAAATACATTATAGGATTTTATAAAACAATTTATAGATCATATATAAGGATTTATAAACCATTTATTAGGTTCATAAATATATTCATAATTAGTTATTAAAACAATTTATAAGGCTTTTTAAATTTCTTATTAAAGTATAATTCATTTATAAAAGTTTATAAAAACAATATATAAGGATATGTATAACAAACTTGAACCTAGTTTTCTACAAGGCTTTATAAGGATTATAAATAATTTATAAAGGTTTATAAATCATTTATTATAAATCATTTATGAAGATTTATAAATCTTTATAAAATATTTATAATGGTTTATAAATCATTTCTAAAGGTATATATATATATACTATTTATAAAGGTTTATAAATCAGTTATAAGAATATATAAAAATATTTTATAAGGTTTTATAAAATATTTATAAGGATTTGTAGAAAACTTTAGTCTAAAATATTAACTATTTTTAAGGGGTTATAATTTTTTATAAGACTCATTTTAAATCTTTATAATTGATTTATAAATCATTAGAAAATGATGGCCAATTCTGACGAGTATTCCGGCAAGTTGTATAAAACCTTAGAAACCCTTATTTTCTTACTAAAAAACCATTGGAGTGAAAGTTATAACAATTCCGACATTATTTATATTGTTTATAAATCATTTATAAAGACATAGAAATCATTTATAAGGTTTTTAAAATCTTTATACAATTATATAAAGTGTTTATAAGACTATATAAACTATTTAAAACCCTTAAAATGATTTATAAACATCTTCAAAATGATCTATATATGAACCATTACAAATTATTTATAAACCATTACAAATGATTTATAATATCTTATAAATAATTCATAACACTTATAAATGATTTAGAATAGTTTATGAATTTTTATAAATAATAGAAACCCTTATAAATGATATATTTACCTCTTAGAAAGGATATATAAACCTCTTATAAATAGTTTATAAACCTTTATAAATGATTTATAAACATCTTGTAAATGATCTATAAACCATTGTAAATGATTTAGAAACCATTACAAATGATTTATAATATCTTATAAATAATTCATAACCCTTAGAAATTATTTAAAATGGTTTATGAATTTTTATAAATAATAGAAACCCTTATAAATGATATGTACACCTCTTAGAAAGGAAATATAAACCTCTTATATATAATTTATAAACCTTTATAAATAATTTATAAACTATTACAAATGATCTATAAATCTTTATTAATTATTTATAAACCATTACGAATTATCTATAAATCCTTATAAATTATTTATAAACATTTATTGATCTATAAATCCTTATAAATTATTTATAAACCGTTATTGATCTATAAATCCTTATAAATTATTTATAAAGGTTTCTATTATTTATAAAGGTGTGGCTCAAGACAATTTACAAAACTTAAAAACACAAAGAGTAATAATGTTCTATTCATCTAAGTCCTCTTCCTTCAAGAAGTACAGACCCAAAGCCGAGGTACAGACCCAGAAGACCTCTTCCTTCAGGAAGAGGAGAGTAGATTTTCTTCATCTGTTTTC
This sequence comes from Brassica nigra, assembly GCA_016432835.1. NCBI lineage: Eukaryota > Viridiplantae > Streptophyta > Magnoliopsida > Brassicales > Brassicaceae > Brassica > Brassica nigra. Next base: position 51,421,372 of record CM028243.1, read on the forward strand.
CTAGGAATATATCAGCTAGTGTACCCTGAAACGCAGCACGATAGAAGAGCTCCTCTCCAACTGAACTTGCAGTAACTACTATGGTAAACAAAAGAACAAAAACAAAAGGCTCATCAGTGGTACCAGTTCTTGAAGTTCAATTTCTCAGCAAAACTCATAACAGTTTATATTTCTCAGCAAAATATCGTAAGATGCACATAATCATTCTCAGCTTATAACACATTCCCATCAGAAAGAGATTTAAGGTTCTACTTTCTATTCACTTTAAAAATGATAAAGCTTATGATCAATGAATCATAACTCTCCAACATAAACAAACACACAAGCTGGACAATCCTCTTTGATTATCATCAAACCAGAGTTTCAGCAAGTCATGTTAATACACATACAATCAAAGAAAAGGGTTTCTAAAATTCTGAAAAAAATTACCTTTTCTAGCTCAAGCCGTTGTCTCTCACGTTTCTCTTTCAACTCAGCTTGTGCTCTCGTTCTTGCAGCAAGCTTAGCGGCTGCTATCTCTGCTTCAATTCTATCTTTCTCTGCAAATTTATTTTAAAAGGTCAACAGGTGAGAAGACCGAACAGTTTAAGCGTTTTCTTACTTTCATTATTAGAACATGTAATATAGTGTACCTTCACGTTGAGTTTTCTCCATCTGTTCTTTTTCAATCTGTATTCTAATCAGATTAGATTTGTTACTCTGTGAACAACACAACAACACATCAACTTTTAGTAAAACAAAAAGTCTCTCTTTCTTTGTAATTGGAATCAAGAAAGTGATGATGATACCTTGTCAAGGACTTTTCTGTGTTTAGCTTTCAGGATGGTCTCTGCAAACTGACACTTGAGTATTGCAGCATGAATAGCCTTCTCTGGTGGCAACAGATGCATAGAATGTGATGCCGTTTTCAACTCTGTAGAAACAGAGAGATCCTAAGAAACCATACTATAGGAATCCCATAGATCATAAGAGAGGAATGATAACTTGCCGTTATCCAAAGGTGTATCAAGCTGAGAACTGACACAATCATTCTTTGAGCTTATAGACCCTAAAAAGAAACAAAAAAAAACAAGTATAATGTTACAGAAGTAGTAGAAATATAATTAAGGGGCGTTTAAATGAAAAAAAAAGGGGAAAGAAAGAGCTTAAGATTCCTCACCATTGGAATGTGGATTTGACTCACTAGCCTGTGAACACGAATTGTCCTTTACCCGATGATCCTGTTTCCACAAAAGCATCGAAATTTGAATTCCTTTTGCCAAAGACAAGAGGAAACTCAATCATCAAAGATCAAGCAATAATCTGTGCTTATACCGTCAATGTAGAAACTTCACTTCCAGAGGAGTTACAGGACTTGAGGCATATGCAAGTTATCCTACCACATGAACTACATTTGCAGGCTGAAGTTGGAGTCGAACCTGCATATTATGCATAAAGTTATATACACTGCTGAGAAGCCACTTATTAGAAAAGTAAAATGTCCCAATGTAGTACCTTTGCCTGGGTTTTTCACACTCGAACCAAGGCCCTGCTCGAATTTCTTAATCCTCGACTGAAAACATCAAACATATGTCAATCATATCAGTCAAAAATCAACCACTACCACAGTAACAAGTAGCATTCTGATCCTATATCATACCTTTGTTACTAATGCCGTCGATGTGACAGCATGAGTATCCTTTTTTTTTCTCAGATCTTTCACTGGCTTTAACAAAAGAGATGCCTTTTGTGACTTCTCCTTCGCCCGTTTTGGCAATTCCACAGAGAACCTCCCGGAGGATGCTGATGTTCCAGGGCTGCTCTGTCTAATACAACCCACTTCAGCCGGTTGCCTTTTAGAACCTTCTGTAACTTTCTCCCCGTGCAAATTTGAAATCCTTTTCTTCTCAAGCGATTCCCATTTACCCTAAAAAAATCTCCAGAAGCTTCTTCGCCACACCGTGAACAAAATTCTCCGGAGGATTATACCTCACCGCATTGTCAAAATTCAACCTGACATCCGCCGCAAACTCATCCGCACCGCTGTACACGTTCTTCAAAAGCTTGGAACTGATAGTGCCTAGATCCATCGGCTTTGATATCACAGAGAAGTAATCAGGAATGTTCAGCTTAACAGGATCCACAGACACGCTAAACAGCTTAACAGGATCCACCGGAGAAATCGTCAGAATCGTCAAATCTCGCCGGAGAAGTCGTTTATGTTGTTCGATTTGAGATGTAGTCGGAGAAATAGGTTTATGTTAGGGGTAGGGTAGTACTTTATCTTTTAAAATTTTAAGGGTATAGTTGATTAGTGTATAAATGAAAAGTGGTAATGTTAAAGTAGTATTTGTGAAAATTCCTCTTAAATCATTCTCATTTAACTAGTCATATATTAAATAAAGATATATTAGTCTATTGTATAATTTTCTTATCTACATGAAAAATGTCAAAGTGATACTTATTAAGAAAGAGTATATATTTTCTATAATTTAGATTTTAAAAACAGTGAGACAAAATTACAAAAATAACAAATTACAAAACATTATCTATATTCTCTTAGATTATATTTTAATTATGTTTATTAGTGCTCAAATTCTTAATGTTATTTAATGCTTGTATCTTAGTTTCATGTTTCCATAATTTTATAATATGATTTAGTTAATTTTTGTATAAAAGGTCACATCAATAAACACACCCAAAAAAAAACAAAATATTCGCTTAACACTTACTAGTGATATTCCGGCGCTACGCGCCGGATTCGTATGTTGTATTCTTATTTAAATTTATAATTTATTATATGGTTTTAGTAAAGAAAATATGTTAAAATATGTAAAATGAAAATATGTAAAAAAAGATATTTTATGATATTTTTGATAGTGGTTTGCGACCATAATATATTATTTGGTTTGAAGTTGTTTAGTTCAAAGTACAATAACATAAGTAGTTGTTACTAATTGATTAATAAAAATAGAATAAAAATCAATAGTCGTAAAAAAAAGTTAATTTAGTTGGAAACTTAAATACCCATGTCATAGACTGAGCTTTCTTTCAAGAAATGTTTGAAGGTGTTAAACCTGAGAAAGTTGATTAACGCATGTAAAAGCACCACCTGAGAAAGGAAATGATGCATAAGAAAACTACCACTTTAAAAGTAAGCAATCATTAACTGGTAAACTGAAATAAGAAACCGGTGTACCTTCCCATTAATCAACAACATATCAACCCCAATATCTCACCTCTTTCTTAACATTTGAGGCTTGCCAAAATTGTTGTATCTTAGTCTGAATATCTCTACACCGATTTGTCTTCAACTCCGAGCAATGAAACTGGGAATTCGACAATGATTAAATTGGGAAAAGTAAAGGGATTATCGTCCGAACTCTCACACCGTCTATACATATACAATGAAACTGAGAAAGCAGGAAATAAAGAAGCATTCAATAGGAGATATTGGGATGAGTGAGATTTCTGGATTGATTATATGAACGATTACGTCGATTGCGTTAAAGAAGGAGAATAGGAGAGGCTATATTCTCCATCGTCAACATCAAATACAAAGAAATCCTATAAACCAGTGTTTTGAAACCCGACCCGGACATTGAATTGGATGATTTACCGGATCACTGGATCATTGGATCAACCGCGGATGAATCGCGGATTAATAAATGAATTAGTTTTATTATATAATAATATATTAGTTATGAAAACAAATATATATAAAAACTAAAGGTAAGTATTTTAAGTGTACATACAAAATATTAAGAAATAGTTTAGACTATTTAAAAAAATTGTAACATAAGAGTTATGACATCTAAAAAAATCAAGACATAAAATTAAACTTCCAATCCAAAATAAACTAAAATTAAAACATCATTGTAATAAATTGTCAATAACAAAATAAACTAACACCAGATCACATCAACTAATTTTGGTTTTCTCTAAATTTTAAAACTTACCAACAAAATTTTCTAAATTTGTCACTTCATCATCTTTGGGATATTCTTCAGCAAGAGCATTCTCTAATTTATTATAGTCATGCTCTTTTCTTCTTCAACAATCCAAAACTCTGTTTTTAATTCACATGATCATATGATTTTATTCTTTTGATATGTAAATTTATGACATCTAAAAATTAAGACATAAAATTAAACTTCCAATCCAAAATAAACTAAAATTAAAACATCATTGTAATAAATTGTCAATAACAAAATAAACTAACACCAGATCACATCAACTAATTTTGGTTTTCTCTAAATTTTAAAACTTACCAACAAAATTTTCTAAATTTGTCACTTCATCATCTTTGGGATATTCTTCAGCAAGAGCATTCTCTAATTTATTATAGTCATGCTCATGGGTTTTTCTTCTTCAACAACTCTGTTTTTAATTCACATGATCATATGATTTTATTCTTTTGATCTGTAAATTAAAAATGTAATGATTTGTTATAAACTAAGTTAAATAAAAAATAAAAAATAATTTACTCACCTTTTTTGCAAACGTAAATTGTAGTGTAGAGGAATAATAAGCCTCATCGTGCTTTAGTTTGTTTTACTGGACGTCGGTTCAAGCACAATCATGACTCACTTTTTTGCAAACGTAAATTATAGTGTAGAAGAAGAGGAAGACGGCAATAAAACTGAAAATTTTAAATTTTAATTAGAAATTTAGAATATAAAAATAATTTTAAAACATAACTTGAACTAAAAATAGTAAAAAATAAAAATTATCTATTGGTTCAACCAGTGCTGCAACATGTATCGAGTTTTAGTGAGTTTTGTGTGTTTTATGGGTTTTTCACAAAACCCAAATCCGATTTATATTGAGTCACCGGATTTATCGGTTCAACTACGGGTCGGGGTTAGATTCAAAACACTCTTATAAATATTTGGACCTGTATGAAAAAATAAAACCCCCAATTTATTTCACAATTAATACCAAAATTCATTAAATTTAAATTGAGAAAATATTTTAATTATTAAAAAGAAAATGCCACATGGCATTTTTTCCCCCAAGGAGATAAAAAAGCCTACTTTATTAGTATAGATGTTTAGATGTTTCAGATACTAAACTAAATACACGCATAACATCCTAAAGCTAAATTAAAGTTCAGAATCAACACAATAATAGCACAAGTCTCTCTCAAGAACATGACACATCAGCATTTTAAATCATTGTGGAGTTGTATCACTATGTTCTAGCCATCTTTTGATTTTCTGGTGTCCAATATTTGACTGATTGACTTTTGGTTGTGTTTTTTTGTTTTGTTTTGTCTCTTCGTATCTATACAAAGCACTACAAATCTGATATGACTTTTTGCATGGCTGGTTTGTTTTGTTCTACATAAATTTTAAAAGAGACGAGATGAACCTGCCATCTGTTTTTTGCATCTAAATCTTGTTTTATCAGAAAGCGTTGTTGCTTTGCAGATGAAACTTTCTGGGTTGATATTTTTTGATAGGTTTGCTATACAAGTTTCTGTTGTCCCATGGTTATTTCAAAGAAGCTGAACAAAGAAAGATATGATAAACTACTTTTGTGTACACATATGGAGAATCACATGGCAACGAAGATCTCTGCGTATGACAAAAGGAAGAGTCTATACACAGCTGGCCCACTGCCATTCGAGACATAAGTTTGTTGTGGATTTGAATTTCAAAAAAAGTTGCTAGAAGGAAAAGCAACTCAAAGTTGATATATAACTGGCGTCGAGGTTTGATCTTTATCATATATAAAAATGTCTCCGTTTAAAACAAAGGGATGATGCTCCTTACAAACCTATCCAAATCGAGGTCCTGGATATTGTTCTCCTGTATCTGTCTTCCCAAAAGTATGTACAATAGTTTATTGAGAACCGTTCAGTGCTGTAGCAATTTACATACAAAATAGCATATGCTCTTATCTCTTGGTCATTTTTCTCTTATGATTTTTGTTGAATTATATTTCTATAACTAAGTTTAATATTCACACGCAGGTCTTCAATCTAGATGTGTGTGATTATGTTCCAGAGAAAAACATAATGGAACAAAAAAATTTAAGACAACAGAGCTGAACACTTAATTTAGATATGGTATATAGTATATGTTTAGGATGTTTATTTGTTGAATTGTTGGAGGTTCAATGACATGGTTAATTTCGATTATGATAACAATTTAATAGATGATAAGATGTTGACATGGCACTTGCAGAAGCATAAATAGCGAAGAGTGATTAACTGCTGACGCGGCGCCTCCGAAAGAATGAGAAGAGAAGAGTCTGCTAGAATGTAAAGGGGGAGTCATGGACTACAAATAACGAGAGCTTGTATCCGATGGTATAGAGAGAGTGGGAATTTTTGTCAAACCTTAGGATCTTGATTGTAATCATCGTTAATCAATATATTGCTTTGTTCTTATGTCAAATTGGTGTGTAGACATTAATTTGGAAACATTTCACTTGATTGGACATTACTATGTTGGTGTTTTGTTTGCTGAACAAGACACTTCTGATCGTGGTTTCAGAATCCTAAGGTGACAAGACACTTCTGGTCGTGGTTTTGAAATATTTAGGTTTTCATCGATCTGGCCGTTTGCAATAATTCCTTGCTGCTGGTATAAAACAACGTTTTCATATTTATCTGCAACCTAAAATTTAATTTGACACTGTCCAAATATAAACGTTTTCTACCTATATGTTATTCCATTTACTTACTTATATTTCAAAATAAAAACTAAAATAAAAATAGAATGGACTTAGAGATGTTTCAGGCATATTTTATAAAACATGGGTCAGAAATTTTTTCCTCATCTTTAAGCCATGGTTGAATATCAGAACGATACATTCAAAAAGTTATTATGATAACGTTTTTCTTCTACTAACACATAAATTTTAAAAATATAAACCATCTATGATTAAAATCAAAAATAAGGTATAAGCATATAATTAATAAATTATTAAACGTTAAAAATCTGACGTTGATGATACTTTATATAATAATTCGTAAATTACTAATTTTATACCATTTATGTTGTAAAATAAAATTATAAAATAAAATTTTATATTAATGAAATTTATAAACTGGAGTGTTTATTTAAATGACATAAATTTTATGCTCCCTTCGTTTCATTTTAATTGTCGTATGCATACTTATTAAGAAAACATATAATTTTATATATTTTCAAGATAAATAGATTGGAGAATCTTATTAATATATTTTGCATTGAAATTCTAAAACGACACTTATTTTGCATTGAAATTTTAAAACGACATCTAACCATAATTCAACCAATAGAAAAATAGACTGGAGAATCTTATTAATATATTTTGCATTGAAATTCTAAAACGACACTAATTTTGAAACGAAAATTTTTCTCATTATTTTATTCCGCAGTGTAGTGCGGGTTTTTACCTAGTAATATGCAAAAGTGAGAGTTTCAAAAAAAAATGCAAAAGAGCAAAAGATTGATATGTGACATTGCTGAATGTCATCTTCTCCGTCTTCTTTCAGATCACTAAGTTTTTTTTATTTCTTTGGACAATCAGATCATAATGTTTAGAAACAATTAGGTTAAGCAGAAACTCCAGTTTGGAAATGGTTTATTTTGGTTTTCCAGTTTCTAATCGTTGCCAAAGTCTTTTCTACCTTCATCATGCGTGCTTCGAGAGTCAATGCTAGCTCCTCTGTTGTAAGCTTTCTCTGTTTCAGTCTTTCTTCCATCTCATTGGATCTCTGGTTTTCTCTAGCTTTACGGAGCAAACATTCTGCTTCCTTGGTTCCAGCGTCAACCACAGTCTTCTTCTTCTTCTTCTTCTTCTCTGGATTATTACTTCCCTTTACATCATCACATGTTTGTCCTGCATTTAGTGGTGGCATAACAGTGTCACCAACACATGGGATCAGAACTGGAATCTCCTCCACTACGCTTCTAGTTTCTTCTTCAGTATGTGACTCTATTTCTTGTGGTGCTACAGCTTCATCATCTCCATAAGCAAGCTCTTGACAAATCCTTGAATCATTGTTATACTCCTTATCTCTCCTCCTTCCAAGTGATTCAGAAGTGTCTGTGTCTCCCGCATCTTCGACCAGAATCTTCTTCTTCTCTGGATTATTACTTTCGTTTACATCAACACAGATTTGTCCTCCCTTTGGTGGTGACAGAACAGTGTCACCAACAAATGAGATCATAACCACAGTCTCCTCTGCTTCGCTTCTAGTTCCTTCTTCATTCGTTTTCTCTATTTCTTGTGGTTCTAGAGTTTCTGCATCACCAGAAGCAAGCTCTTGACAAATCCTTGAATCATTGTTATCTCTCCTCCTAATTCCAAGTGATCCAGAAGCATCACCTCCATCTTTCTTTCTAGACTTAACCAACTGAGCAATGGTCATATCATCATAAGAATCCATATGATTCTCATCATCATCATAATTCTCACGAGCTCGCTTGCCTCTCTTGTCTCTCAAATCCTCACTTGTCCTCTTCGCTAACTCCTTGTGAAACAACTCACTAAGTGGCACATCTACTGAAACTGATGCACCACAATCACCAATCTTGCATTTCTCTATCTCAGATCCCATACGTCTCGCTATTCTAAGTTTCCTAGATCGCTTGAACTTTGCAGGAAACCCTTCTCCCAACTTCTGAAGAACTTGACTTAGTGGCAGTACCTCAGGAGATGCATCATCGTCAACTTTATTGCTTGCGTTAGAAGTTTCATTTGACTCCTCAAAACCAAGAAACCGTGAAACTGATTTTAGCCACCAGTCTCGGTATCTTGTAGTGACAGAACCTGCAGCAAGACGAGAAGGCATGTACAGCTTCAAACCAACAAGAGACTTATTCTAATCATCCCATGCTTCCTTTTCTGTGAAGTTGCTATGATGAGTTACCAAACCAGGAAGATCTTGACTAAACCCGAACTGCATCGCCACTCGATTCGAATAGTAATCCTCTACAAAACCAATCCCAACAAGCTTAGAACTCCTCACACATCTAGCAAACGCAACAAACTCATCATCAAGACTGTTATCAACAGTCACCCACATAGCTTCCTCAACGTAAACCCGAAGAGGGTTCCAGTTATGTAATGGTTTAGTATAGGGCCGCCACTCGAAATCATCAAGACTCAATCTCACATTTTCATACTCCTTCTGCAGACCGTCCCACCGAGAGATTCTTGGCTCCCCTTTAGGTATCTTTTTAGCTTTTGGTCTCACGTTCTTGAACCTCTCCCAAGTCCATACTTGAACTAACTTCAACAGAGACTTGGAATTGAGTTTTCTATCACAGTCTCCTCTCCCAAAGCCACTGATTCGACTCAAATCTCTGTATACACCCGCGAGAACAGCAGGAGCAAGAGCAATCCTTTCACCTCTAGCTAAACGAACAGCAACCGGGAACACATGTTTTGAAATAGAGCGGCGAGACATATCTGGAAACACCAAAACCGAAAGCCACATGGCAAGAAAAGCTTCATGCTCCAACGATTCATCACCACCTCTGTCTCTGAAACGTGAAGTCCATTGTAACTGACTCACTTGCCCACCTTTGACCGCTAGAATCTTTGTCCTTGCTTTCTCCAGCTTATCTACAGCATCTCTCATCTCTGAGTTTTCTAAAGGAGCAAGAGCAGGAGAACCCAAAACTGAAAACCCTAGGAGAACCATCACATCCTCTAACGTTACCGTTGCTTCACCCCAAGGGAAGACGAATGATTTGGTCTCGGGACACCATTTCTCAACCAGGGCTTGTATCAGAGATGGGTTTTTATGGATTTTGAATGTTGATGCCTTGATTGCTTCAAAGATCCCAGCTTTTCTCCAAGTGGGTTCGTGCAAAGCTTCCATCTTTCGAATCCAGGATCTGAAATTACGATCTGGGTACACAAACCCATTGGTGGAGTCCCTCAAAGACAGAACCTTTAGGCCTGATGAAGAAACAGAGACACCACGATGACGACGAGGAAGCTCAGCTACAGGACCGTCAATGGAGGTTACGTAGGGTTTTAGGAAATGGGTTTTCATTAAGCAGCAAGGATCTCTCGTTTTTTCTACACTTGAATCCATAGGAAGATGAAAGTTTTCTTCTTTCTCTTTTTCTACACCTGAATCCATCATAGAAAGATGAAAGTTTTCAACTTTATTATTTTCTACACTTTAAACCATAAAGAGATTAAATTTTCTTCTTAAGAGTTTGACGGTCAATGCTGATTCGATGTCACAGGTTCTCTGAAGGAAGCAGTTTACTTGAGAGAGGCTCAATTAAATGAACACAAAAAAAAAAAAAATTCTTTCAAAAATAAAATGGTTCAAATAGTTCATTGTTAAATCTTCCATACCAATCAAATTTAATATCAAATTTCAGTTTGGACATTACCGGTTCGGTCTGGCTAAAGCACAAATTAGAGTCTTAAAGGTTCAACCTTTATCCTCAAGGCTTTGTGACACTCATTGCAGACCCTTTTTTGGTAAGTGAGTTCCAAGAAAGCACACATGCATTTTATACAATCATGGTAAAAAGAAAGAGATGCAGCTTTTGCCCATCACTAGAACTATGAACCAAAAAAACTAAAAGAACACCTAATTAGAGTCTCAGTTACTATATGTTGATCTGAGGTTAGTCATAATAACTTTTTGTCGATGACATAATATCCTAAAGCTGATCTCTTTATCCTTCTCTCTTGTGTTTCCATGTTTAAAAAAAAAACTCTTCAGCGCTTGTATAATATACACAATTTCTCTTCTACTTCCATCTTTTATCAGGTCTTTACCTCTCTGCACCGAAAACATGTAACAAACAAAAGACCCAAATGAAGTCAGTAACAAAATGTAACAGTTTTAATAGGAGTTTCAAGTTTACATCATGGCGTAATTGCTCACCTTTCAATCATACACTTGTTTCTTTCTCTGCCTGTATGAGTGAAAAGGTAAAAGATGGATTTGGGTTAGAGAATATGCAATTTTGTAATGAGATACTACCTGAGTTACGTTGAACATACCCATTACTATGCTGATTGATCTGATGAGGATGCCTTACTCAGCTTGGTATCAGACCCAAACAAGCTATCAGGAAGAATACTCTCCAGGCTTGTTTCTTGCCTTGAGAAATGATAAACAAGAACGTGTGTAAGAACTAGTGAAGTAGCTTATTTAGGCCTTGATTCTTATCATTCATTTACCTGTTGTAGAAATCGTTACTGTATCCACGTTCTTCCTTGTTGTTTTCTACTAGATGAAGATGGCTTTCACCTCTATCACTATCACCTGCTAAGGAAGGGTCATCAATAAAGACAGAGAAAAGAAAACTTAAATGCAGAGGACAACAACAATAACAACAACCTTCTGTGGTTTCTTCCATGCTGCTCTCCGGTTGAAAGAGAAGACTATGGTTGAACCGAGGTGGGAGATGAGAAGGAGAGCCGATGGAAAGACCACGCTCATTCTCCCTCTCAGGCAATTGCAGAGTAAATAACCTTCTTCTTTGGAGTTCTACTTCAATGGCACGTTGTAAATCATCTTTCCTTCTCATCATCATCTCCTGTGTGTTCTTTGTAAACATCCTTGGCCCTGGTAACGAAAAGAGTTACGATCTCAGTAAGAAAGTAACAACTAAACACGTTTCTTAACTCAAAATAGAAACTAACCCATGTGACATTCATATAGATTCATTCCAGAAGGACTTGAAGAAGGAGAGTAGTTCCCTCTCTCCATCAACCGTTGCAGTTGCTGCTGTTGCCACTTGCTATCATTTCACCAAACCATAATATGTAAAAGAAACCCAAAGCAGACTAAAAGATACACAAGAGGGATCAAAAGCATTGGTAACATTACTTTTGAAGGATCTTTCCTTTCTCCTTGTAAGGTTTAACAAGCACACGTGAGTCACAGATGAAGTGAGGGTTGCCTCTAGCCAATATGATTCTCACAGTTTCAGCATTAGCGAAAGTAACAAACCCATACATCCTTTGCTGCTGATATGGTATCCTCACATCTTCCACAGTTCCAAAGTCACTACACATTCAAAGAAGATACCATCAACACTGTCAACAACAACAAACAAAGAAACAATGATGCTTTGATTCTCTCTTACAATACCTGAAATAAGAGGAGACGTCTGAATCGGTGAAGGAGCTTTCAGATGGAAATGTCAAGTAAATCTGTCTAGAGACTGAATCATCTCTTTCATGCCTCCTGCTTGGACTGTAACAGTAACCACTTTCTTCTCCGCGTCTGAAAGAAACAAAGAACTTGTGTTTCACCACTCTTTCTTGTAAAGTCAGAGTCTTTACACGAAGATAGACCAAAAAGATTCAAACTTTACCTTAGCGCCATGAACTGAGCAGCCATTCTCTGTTGCTGAGCTAACTTCATCCTCATCCTCATCTCCTCTCTCTGTAAGCAAACTAAACCGAAATCATCAACTAAACCGGCCTGTGGAAACTGATAACCGGCTCCAAACCCTGGTTCCTCTGGTTCCAGACTAGCAAACGGATCCTCGTCGTCGAGATACGACAAGTGATGGTTACTCAGTGGCTGCTCATCTCCGGAAGAAGAGGCGAAACCGTCACGAAACGGGGAAGAATCGAAGTTAGGGTTAGGGTTTCTAGAGAAGCCATTACTTGGAGAAGACTGAGAAAATGGCTGGTGGTTACTGATGGGTTTTGTGGAAAGACCCAAATGAGATTTGGCTTGACGACAGAAAGTATGTAAGAGAGTGTCGGGACCAAAAGCGAGACGAATCAAATCTGTATGTTCCATGTCTTGTAACAGAAAATAGCCTATGAGTTTGGGAGCGTTGTCTGGTTCTAAAGTTCTGATCTTTTTGAAGATTATTGAAGTCGGGTCGTCGGGATCCATGGCTGGCCGGAAAAGTTTTGATTTTGTTTTTCTCTCAGAAGATGAAGAAGAACAAAAAAGACTCTTGCTTTGCCTCGGAGAATGGTAACGAGCGGGATTATAATGAAAAGATTATATAACTATATTTTCGCCTGTTTTCTGGTTAATTAGTGTTAATTGCGAGTTAGCATAATAGGAATTACTAATTAGGAACCAACCCTCTTACCCTTTTCTTGGATAAAAGTAGCTTTCCTAGTGTTTTTAAAATTAATTTTTTTTTTCTCCTACTTATAGTCTAAAACATGATTTTTTATTTATTATTTTAACCCCTAAGTTCATTAACTTTTGATCGAATTTTGGCAATAAAATATTGAACCTCAGTGAATCATGACACCAAAACTATTTTGTATGAATATTTAAATATGATAATTGTTGGTGTCAAAATCGGTCACGACGGAATCAATGACTAAAAGTTTCTAGAAAGTATTTCTTGAAACAAAAAGTCTCTGATAATTTGAAAAGAAGTTACACGAGATTTTCTCAAATTAGAATATCCACTCTCGTGAGATCGGAAGACTCGTCTTGCGGACGAGAGTCCCGGAAAGATCGGTCCGCTTCGCCGGACATCAAGATTCGATCACCACAAAAACCCTAAACACAAAATAATCTGCCTCGAAACTTCGAAGAGGTCGTTCTCTCAAACCGTGAGGAACCAGAAAACGATCAAAATATCAAATCGAAGCTCTCGCCGAGATCTTCAGCCTGGCGCCGGCGGTACCGGCCTGGCGCCGGCGGCACCCGTCACGCGGGCGGCCTGGCGCCGGCGGCACCGACTGGCGTCGGCACCCGTGACACGGGCGGCTGGCGCCGGCGGCACCTGGCCTGGCGCCCGGCGGCACCGACCTGGCGCCGGCGGCACCTGGCGGCACCCGACCTGGCGCCCGGCACCGTGACGCGGGCTGGCTGGCGCCGTGACACCGACTGGCGCCGGCTTCGGACGCGGCCTGGCGCCGCACCGACCTGGCGCCGGCGGCACCGTGGCGGCGGCCTGGCGCCGCGGCACCGTTGATGCACCCTTGAGTAGCGAACCGGATAAAACCGACATGCATGACTTGATCATAGGAAGCAGTAATGATACGTGTTCATTGTTTGACTCATATCTTCCAAACCACGAGGATTCTACGCATGAAATCACTTGGAGAATGTGCTCAACTCAATTACGGATCCACTCGAAGAAGAATCAGATCAAACGGAGTTCAGATGTGGGAGTTATGAATTTTACAAATCATGTGATCTTCAGTCCTCGCGAATTTGGGCGTGTGGATCATCCGGTCCACGTCCGATCCTTACTTGATAGGCCAGAACGACCAGATTGAACCTGGACATTATTTGAAGAGTCATCTTTGACCAATCTGCATGGAAGGCTGAGTATTTGACTCATTAATTTAGATCTGGTCAAGATTAAATTTCCTATGCATTGTTTTCCTCACAAATGTATTTATTTCTTTCACTACAAAGTACTATAAATATGTAGTCCTATCTATGAATAAAATCACACAGTTCTTTTTGGTTTTATTTTAGTTTTCTTTTCTCTGAGTGAGAGAGAGAGTTCTTAGCTAGTTCATCGGTTTGAACCGGCTTGTTGATTTGGTGGTTAGCCAATCATCTTTTGTGTTCCTTGGTGGTTAGCCAACACATAATCATCCTTTCTTAGGTGGTTAGCCTTAAGGACGTGGTATATCAAGAGCCATTCCGCATCTCTTGACGATCCATTCATTCCATTCCAGTTCCGGAAGTGCCAATTGCCTTCTCGGTTCATATCAAACACCCGCCAAAGCCTTCATCCCGTTTTGGGTGTATCAACTTGGTATCGAGCCACTTTGGCTGGTTTGTTTTCTATCTTCTTTTCATCTTCTCATCTCTTCATCATTTTCTTTTCTTTTCTTATTGGATCTGGGCTGTTCCTTTACTCCCTTGTGATCGCCATCTTAAAAAAAAAATCCAAAAAAAAAAAATCCAAAAAAAAAAAAAAAACGATTTTGGCTTGAATCACTTCGAAGAGAAATCCAGGGGGAGTGGTGGAAGAGAAACCCTGCTGGCTGAAGAGAAACCCAGCCTTAGGACAGTTAAGGCGGATCCACACAAAAAAAAAAATTCTCTTCATCTTTCTTTCTCTTTTCTTTTTCCCACAAAGTTTGTTTTGGGTTTTGATTGCTGAATTTTGTCTGCCTATCATCCTTTGAACCAGTGATAGAACTCTGAGTGACAATCTAAAACTCGTGAGTTAAACACTTTGAGAGTGTGAGGATTTTATTTGCTAACGTTTGTTAAGTGTTTTCAGGATGTTTGGACTTCTCAAGAAATCAAAACCACTACAACAAGACGTCTACTTTCCTTTTAAAACTGTTTTTGAAAAGGAGCAATTGATTTTTGATAAGAACCAGTTTGCTTCTAATGGATTTGCTGTTGTGCAGAAACAAAGGAAGAGACAAAACATGTACGATGACGAAGTGGGTCAGAAGTGGTGATCGTCCCTTCACCAAATCCGAGAAGCAGCCGTAATGTGCTTGATCAGAACGAGCTTCAGACTTATGCATGTTTGGAGAAGATGTTGCATAAGGCAATTCATGCTATCCGACAACTCAAAAAGAAGGGAAACACCGACACTTCTTCTGCACCAAAACAACAATGTAAGTCTTCTTATCTTTCAAATTCTGATTTGAAAACTAATGAGACTTCTTTTGATAAAAGCAAAGCTGTGAAACCCACAAGCAAAGCTCTTTCTACCAGGTGCTTCAAATGCCATAGGATCGGTCATTATGCTAACAAGTGTCAAAAACAGAAACCGTTGGTGACTTTGGAGAATGACAAACAGGGCCAGAAAAGGAAGAACTTTCAGTCCCATTGCCAATTTTCGATGACTTCACACATGAGCCAATGGAGGTGATAGATGAAGAACAATTCCATGAGCATCGAGCAAACCAAGAAGGGTCTTCTTCCATTCAAGAGTCGGACCAAACTCAAGGTAAGCAATGTTCTGATTATGATTCCTTTGCTTATAACCCTTTTCCTTTTAATGTTCCAGATTTGAGGACAAATCTTTTTGAAGAGGGAGGGAATGATGCACCCTTGAGTAGCGAACCAGATAAAACCGACATGCATGACTTGATCATAGGAAGCAGTAATGATACGTGTTCATTGTTTGACTCATATCTTCCAAACAACGAGGATTCTACGCATGAAATCACTTGGAGAATGTGCTCAACTCAATTACGGATCCACTCGAAGAAGAATCAGATCAAACGGAGTTCAGATGTGGGAGTTATGAATTTTACAAATCATGTGATCTTCAGTCCTCGCGAATTTGGGCGTGTGGATCATCCGGTCCACGTCCAGATCCTTACTGATAGGCCAGAACGACCAGATTGAACCTGGACATTATTTGAAGAGTCATCTTTGACCAATCTGCATGGAAGGCTGAGTATTTGACTCATTAATTTAGATCTGGTCAAGATTAAATTTCCTATGCATTGTTTTCCTCACAAATGTATTTATTTCTTTCACTACAAAGTACTATAAATATGTAGTCCTATCTATGAATAAAATCACACAGTTCTTTTTGGTTTTATTTTAGTTTTCTTTCTCTGAGTGAGAGAGAGTTCTTAGCTAGTTCATCGGTTTGAACCGGCTTGTTGATTTGGTGGTTAGCCAATCATCTTTTGTGTTCCTTGGTGGTTAGCCAACACACAATCATCCTTTCTTAGGTGGTTAGCCTTAAGGACGTGGTATATCAAGAGCCATTCCGCATCTCTTGACGATCCATTCATTCCATTCCAGTTCCGGAAGTGCCAATTGCCTTCTCGGTTCATATCAAACACCCGGCCAAAGCCTTCATCCCGTTTTGGGTGCATCACCCGTGGCGGGCGGCCTGGCGCGGGCACCGTCCGCTGGCCGACCTGGCGCCGGCGGCACCGACCTGGCGCGGCGGCACCGACCTGGCGCCGGCACCGCGCAGCGGCCTGGCGCCGGCGGCACCGTCGCGGGCTGGCCTGGCGCCGGTGGCACCGACCTGGCGCCGGCCCGCCAGCGGGCGGCCTGGCGCCGGCGGCCTGGCGCCGGTCGACGGCCCTCGTCCTGGTCTCGGTCCCATCGTGTTGGTCTGATCCCATCTTGACTTGTTTGGATCAATCATCGTGAGTTTGGGGCGATCACGCTACGGAATAAACATCCTTCGATTGGAATCGTCGATGTTTTACGACAAAAACTAGAAGGATTGGATTTCTCGTAGAAGATATCGTATAAAACAAAAATCGATTAACTTGAACATCGATCCTTTAGGCTATACGTTTATTTTACGAGAAAGATAGTCTTTCGAGAAATCGTATAAACGTTCAACGACTTAAGACAAGTCCACGGACTTACTTACGATTTTAAGAATTCAGGCCCAATCAGACTATGACGGTTTATCCAATTTCCCGAACATCGGATAAACATCAAGCCACCGAAAAATAGGGGAAAACTCGAGGATAATTATGAAGATCGACGGAAATGGAATATTTCCTGAAGAGATAAACTTGGGCCCAAAGGAGGTCCATCATCCTAAGGCAAACCGACCTAGGAGTGAGTATATAAGGAGAGAAAGAGCAGAAGAGAAGAGGATCCGAAAATCCTAGAGTCTAGACTTAGAGAACTCCTGCTAGCTTAGAGAACTTAGAACTTAGGCGGTTAGGCCAGCGAGGCAGGACTTATAACGTCTTGCCGCCTCTTCTTAGTTTTATCTCCTCCAGACCCATGTTCCTCGGAAGGATCTAACTATACTTTTACTCGAGCTCCGCACATAGAAATCCTAGGCATGATCTTGACATGCCTGTTTCTATGACCAACGCCGTCTAGACGAACCAGGCCCTAGCGTCTGGCGCCTCGCTAAAATCTCCGCTCCTCTGGAAGGATCGGACAATTCTTTTACTTCAGCTCCGCACATAGAAACCCTAGGCATTATCTTCGACATGCCTGTTTCTATGACAACGCCATACTAGATCGAACCCGCCCCGGTTCGATCTCTTGTTCAATTCTTTCTAAACTGAACTACGTCCGACTTGATCCTCGAAAGGGGTACGTAGGCAGCCTTTCTTAAGGTCCAGTCTCAAATCTTAACAAATCTTTTTCCGCATTTATTCGGTCACTTGTCGTTGGCTGTCGCAGAATCCGGACCTTCAAGGAAAGTCGGGTTAACTTGGCTTTCCTCCGCAATCTTATTCATTAAAATTGACGGTGTGAATTTCGGTTCCCACAGTTTGGCGCTAAAAGGAGGTGGGGACGGATTACTCTTACTCATCGGTCGCAAAGCTGATCGAACCGATGTCCGAAATATGAATGAAAAGTTGCAGTTTGCGTCAACGATGGTAAAACAACTCCAGCAGCGACTGTTCCTACGGCCAACGCTTACGCAAACGCCACGGTGCTCGAGCAAATCAAAAACCTAGCCGCGGCTTTCCGTCACAGGAAGAGCACGAAAACGAGCTCGCAATTTCTCTATCTAAGCGAAGGGCAACGATAAAATCTATCAAACCCAAAATTCGTCTTGTTACCAAGTTAGAAATCGCAGCGAGCAAGGTTTCTACGAAAACGTTTCTTCGAGAACATCTCGAAAAATAAAACGTATTCTCCTCGAAACCTTGGGGAAACCCTATATTACTCGCAGAACAGAAGCCATACTTCTTACAAAAAACTCTCGAGGAATAAACGGGAAAACGAAAGGAGGTCGGAGCTTAATCTTACTAGGACGACTTGCCATAGGATAAGATCAGTCTTCCCAGTCCGCCTTAGTAAGAGCCCACTTTGTTCTCCTTTGTTTCTAGGTCAAAATGGCTTTCGTTTCATCTCAATCGGAGTTTCCGTTGAGATTTTACTGAAGAGAACAAAGTCACTGTCCCGGCCACCTCACCGTGGGCAAGGACAAACATTACCGAGGTTACCTCACCCTCCGACATGGCTACCTCGCCACAGGGCGAACTCAGCTTCGTTATCCTTTGAGTCTAGATAAAAATGGCTTTCGTTTCGTCTCAATCGGAGTTTCCGTTGAGATTTTACTGAAGGAACAAAATCACTCTCCAGCCACCTCGCCCGTGGACGAGAACAACCATCACCAAGGTCACCTCGCCCATGGCCACCTCGCCTGTGGAAACCTCACTTTGCTCTCCTTTGATTCTAGGTCAAGATGGTTTTCGTTTCGTCTCAATCGGAGCTTCCGTTGAGATTTTACGAAGAAAACAATGTCGCTGTCTCGACCACCTCGCCCATGAGAAGGATCTCTCTGTCCCGTCATAGGATGAGACCGGTCCTGTCTCAGTACCATGCATCTTTGCCTGAGTTTTCGTAACTCGATCTTTGAGTCCGTAAGCCCCGGGGATCGACGAAGGCGAGCAACAGCAGCATCGGCGGCAAGGGTCCTGGCGCCCATCCGTCGCCGTTTGTGATCTCGGCAACGCGGCAACATCTTGGTCCCTTAAACCCATGTTCGGATTGTTCGAGAAACCCGACGATTCTTCCGCAAAGCCTTCACGATTGTTTAAAAGGTTCATCTTTTAAACGTCTAAAGTCCGAAGCCTCATTGCTCAAACCCTTGAAGACGGAAAGTCTATGAGTCCAAGTCCATCTCAATCCCGATACTCGAGGATTAGAAACGATTATCTCGAAATCTGCGGCTAAAGATCCTCCCAAACTCAAAGATTTCCCGCACGAACGACTAACGAGGGAAAGATCGAACAACGGAAAAACCACGGACTGCAAGACGGCCTGGCACCGGCAGCACGCGTTACGCGAGCCGGCCTGGCACCGGCGGCACCCCGGCCTGGCGCCGGCGGCACCCCGGCCTGGCGCCGGTCGACGGCCCTCGTCCTGGTCTCGGTCCCATCGTGCTCGGTCCGATCCCATCTTGGTTTGTTTGGATCAATCTTTTTGAGTTTGGTACGATCACGGTTATTCTAAACACCAATCGTCGACTATACGAGGAAATTGGATTCTTCGAAATGCGAAACCTTCAAAAGACTATTTTCTCGAAAAATTTTGTAAAGGTTTTAATTCTTTGTAGGACAGGAACAAAAACGTCTTGAAAAACTGCCGTAGAATTTAGGGAACTTAGGACCTAGGTGGATAGTCTAGCAAGCTAAGTCTTAGGCAAAATTTCCAGTCTTGTTCCATCGTTCCTTGATTGTCCAGGCAGAACATGCAAACCGATCTAGTCTCGAAAAAAACGACGCCGCGTCTAAAAGCATACTCATCCCGCTTCTAAAAGAAAGAAAAACGTACACAAGCATTGAAGAACGGCTAACCCGTTTTCTTTCGTAAAAGAAAAGGAAAGTATGCGATACTATACCGTATAATCCCATCTTGAAAACTTTTGCTTCAGCATCTAAACAACGCTTTTAACAAAGCAAACTCGCCGCAATAAGATTCGTCTAAAACGCTAACGGCATAGCCCAACCGTTACAAACATAGTCTCGAAAACTCTATCGTCTCTGCAACTCGCGACTAGAAGCGTGTACCAACGTCAGACTAATAGACGACGGTGAACTACGAAAATAACGAAATAACCTTCGTAAAACTCCATAAGTAGTTGAAGCAGCTTTTCAAAGGTCGAAATCATAGCGAAATATCTCCCGTGTAATCCGCGGAAACATCGCTACTTTAACAATCTGCGATTTTCTATCTCCATGAAACCGGTCATCCATTACTTTGATAACAAGAAAATTTTAAAACCAAACAGCCTATGGAAAAACATGATCGGTCTCATTCAAAACGATTTCGCGATGCGTAAAAGTGAATGAGGAAAACATTATCCGTGGTCGCGAATATCGCAAGTAATTTGTGAGAAACGCTCTCCGGTTACCTTTGCGAAAACCCCCTTACATCACTTTTACGAAAAATCCTCTGTATGGTCGAGTCAATTCATACAAAGCAACTTTCGTAAAATAAACATAATGGGTCCGACGGGTAACTGACATAGACAGTTTTCGCTCCACAAGGTTTCTGGCTCCTGCTTTCACTCCCCACGGTTACGTCCGAAAGGAGATAATCACGAGACGAACCCGCACGTGTCCTGCGTCGATCCCTTAAACTTTGTCCCACTCGGATAAAATGAAACGATTTTCATACAACAAAAAAATTTTATAAGAACCATTCATCGTATAACTGAGACCTAAAGTGGTAGATCGTTTCTAAAAGCCATCAGCCATAACTCAGAAAACTCCACTATGCTTGACATGTGTATCTCAAACGCTATTCGCCCTCGCCAACTATCCCGTAAAGCCGGACCTGAATTCGGCATCCCCATTAAAGACAATCGTAAACTAACATGACCCTAATAAGGGTCATGGTATGATCGTTTACCAACAACTTCCTTGGCGATACGGCTGAATCTAGCCTCCATGCCAATCCAAAGCTACTGAGCGAGCACCGCTCCAATCACTTAACGGCTAAAAACAACAATCCACGATTTGTTCATAGAACGCCAAGTGACTATTACGCAAGCAATTTGTCGCATAACCCAGAATCGAAATCATACGATAAACTCTTCATACCAAAACTCAGTCCTAACAACCATATGGTTAACGGAAGATTTAAACTCATCGTCAATCGATTAAGTTCTATACGCCCCGTAAACACGGCATGAAAAGAAACACTCGTGACAAGGATCCAAGAGTTATACGAGTCATCCTTAATATATACAAACAAATCTGGAAGGCCAACGCTTCACGAAGCGGAATGTTGACGCTTCTCCTGGTCGAACTTACGCGACCTCTTGGTCCTCGCGTCCAAACCGAAACAACAGTTTCTGGCTGCGAACATTCGCAAAACATCTCCAAAGCCAGCGAACATTTCAACCACGAAATGCGGCACAAGGGAACTTCGACCTTCAGCTGCGAGGCGTCGCTGCCTTCAAGGACATTCTTTTCCTCAAAACAATCCGACGAAATCCTCGTCTCTAGAACTCAAAACATACAAACACACCTCTAAACGGTAACATGCCTCTAAACTGGCATCATTTCGTTGTTGCTGATCACAACAAACGAACTCTAACGTCCTAAACAGACAAATAGCCTCCTTCAGGGTAGGCTCTCTTGCATCCGACAAGGATAAACATAGCGCTATACAAGAAATCAAATTTTGGTTTAGCTCTTCGTAAAGGAAGTAGCTCGACTCACGCCGACAAATCATATAAGCCGACAACAATTCGCGGATTTTAAACGGTGAATCAGGTTAAAATCGCAAATAAACAAAACGAAAGCCGATTTGTCATCGCAAAGCCTCAGTCCGAGTAAACCTAGGTCTTGCCCTAAACCCCGCGCTGGATCTTGACATCTCACGACATAGTATGGTATACGAGATCCAAAATTTGTCTCTTCACTTAAGCTATTCGTTTCACGAACTTTTCGTAAATCGGTAAACCGCAGAAAATCTCGCTTTATGCAAACAATAGATACGGTGATCATCGGGAACTAGGAATGAGACGACAACTCACACCCTCTTTCTCATACTTCAAAAACTGAAGTTCATAAATAATCGAAAAACAAATACATCAACAGCATCATGCTCGAAAGTCTCTCATGACACATAACCAGACCATATAAGTCTCGGAAAACAGATCACAAGGGTCTTAAACTCCAAAGCGAACTACGGAAGGCTTGATCCCTACAACAAAGTGCGTAGGCAGCCTTGAAGGCAGCCCAATCTTACCACTTTCAGCGGAGCCTTTCAACCATTAATTCCGCCTATCTTACCTGACATGTCTTATCGCCGCAAGAACATCACGAAGGTTCTAACGAGCTGGGGCTAACTATTGGTGTCAAAATCGGTCACGAAGGAATCAATGACTGAAAGTCTCTAGAAAGTATTTCTTGAAACAAAAGTCTCGGATAATTTGAAAAGAAGTTATACGAGATTTTCTCAAATTAGAATATCCACTCTCTATGAGATCGGAAGACTACGGCGCGTGAGCGAGAGTCCCGGAAGATCGGTCCTTCGCCCAGGACATCAAGATTCGATCACCACAAAACCATAAACACAAAATAATCTGCCTCGAAACTTGAAAGGTCTTTCTCTCAAACCGTGAGGAACCAGAAAACGATCAAGATATCAAATCGAAGCCCTCGCCGAGATCTTCAGCCTGGCGCCGGCGGCACCCGGCCTGGTGCCGGCAGCACCGTCACGTGGGCCGGCCTGGCGCTGGCAGCACCGACCTGGCCGGCGGGCCGGCCTGGCGCCGGCGGCACCTGTCCTGGCGCCGGCGGCACCTGGCCTGGCGGCACCGACCTGGCGCCCGGCACCGTGACGCTGGCTGGCCTGGCGCCGGCGGCACCGTTGGCCGGCGCCGGCGGCACCGACTGCGCCGGCGGCACCGTGGCGGGCGGCCTGGCGCCGGTGGCACCCGCCTGGCGCCGCCGCACCGACCAGCGCCGGCGGCACCGTCCACGCTGGCCTGGCGCCGGCGGCACCGACCTGGCGCCGGCGGCACCGTGGCGCGGGCTGGCGCCGCGGCTTTCGCGCGGGCTGGCTGGCGCGGCGGCACCGACCTGGCGGCGGCCGTCGCGGGCGCCTGGCGCCGGCACCGCCTGGCGCCGGTCGGCGGCCCTCGTCCTGGTCTCGGTCCCATCGTGTTGGGTCTGATCCCATCTTGACTTGTTTGGATCAATCATCGTGAGTTTGGGACGATCACGGCTCTGGAATAAACATCCTTCGACTCGATTGGAATCTTCCTTGATGTTTTACGACAAAACTAGAAGGATTGGATTTCGTAGAAGGTATCGTATAAAACAAAAATCGATTAACTTGAACATCGATCCTTTAGGCTATACGGTTTATTTTACGAGAAAGATAGTCTTTTAGAAATCGTATAAAACGTTCAACGACTTAAGACAAGTCCACGGACTTACTTACGATTTTAAGAATTCAGGCCCAATCAGACTATGACGGTTTATCCAATTTCCGAACATCGGATAAACATCAAGCCACCGAAAATAGGGAAAACTCGAGGATAATTATGAAGATCGACGAAATGGAATATTTCAAAGAGATAAACTTGGGCCCAAAGGAGGTCCATCATCCTAAGGCAAACCGACCTAGGAGTGAGTATATAAGGAGAGCAAGAGCGAAGAAGAGGATCCGAAAATCCTAGAGTCTAGACTTAGAGAACTCCTGCTAGCTTAGAGAACTTAGAACTTAGGTTAGACCAGCGGGACTTATAACATCGGCGCCTCTTCTTAGTTTTATCTCCTCCAGACCCATGTTCCTCTGGAAGGATCTAACTATACTTTTACTCGAGCTCCGCATAGAAACCCAGGCATGATCTTCGACATGCCCGTTTATGACCAACGCCATCTTAAGCGAACCAGGCCAGAGCGTCGGCGCCTCGCTCAAAATCTCCGCTCTCGGAAGGATCGGACAATTCTTTACTTCAGCTCCGCACATAGAAACCCTAGGCATTATCTTCGACATGCCTGTTTATGACAACGCTCATACTTAGATCGAACCGCCCGGTTCGATCTCTTGTTCAATTCTTTCTAAACTGAACTACGTCCGACTTGATCCTCGAAAGGGCGTGGCAGCCTTTCTTAAGGTCCAGTCTCAAATCTTAACAAATCTTTTTCGCATTTATTCGTCACTTGTCGTTGGTATCGCGAGAATCCGGACCTTCATGGAAAGTCGGGTTAACTTGGCTTTCCTCCGCAATCTTATTCATTAAAATTAACGGTGTGAATTTCGGTTCCCACAGTAATTGCCATTCATTAAATCTGTGAGTTCAATAACAAAAAAAAAAAAAATTAAAAGCTATTAGTATTATATTCTGCACTCAAATGTTATTTAAAATGGTTATTCTTAAATAAGGTAAAATAAATGTTTCTGGAAAAAAATTATAATATCCGAGATTTTCTTTGTTGGATAGTAGTACCAATTGTAAAGTGTATACAAACCAAAATATGATAAAGTAGTTTCTTAATTCTTAAGTGATAAAATAATTTCAAATAATTTGACATCATGAAAGCTTAGAAAGGTACGCCATGATTCAATCTCGAGTGGTATCTTTATTATCTTCACATTATTATTTTCTGAATAAAAATTCTTGTTGTTAGTTTGGAGAAAAACCCTAAGATCGATTGTATAAAATTAGTAAATAAAATGGGAAATTTAAGCTTACAGGCTTATAGCAAAACAAAAATTTATATTTTACCAACGAACCATATTATCCCTTATTTCTTCCTCTATCTTCTTATCTCTCTACCAGCCTACTAGAATGCTAATATTTTCTCTTAATAACCCAGATAAAATTTGTGTTGTTGTTGGGAGTACTAGATACTTTTTGTGAAAAAGGAAAAAATAGACCCATAAAAGGTATATATAGAGCAAAGCCCAAAGAGGCCCATTAAAGGCCTAATTAACATTGTTATAAACCACTATAGCAGAAAGATCTAAGATAAGCGGAAAAACACGGGAAGGTATTCGATTGGCATCGACGACGGCGGCGGAGGAAGTTATGGCGAACCTCGAGCCCGAAGCAGTCGATTTCGAGCCAGAGGAGGATGACCTCATGGACGAAGACAGTGCAGCAGCTGATCTTTCCCCACGCGCCGCGAATCCGCGTCTTAGGTCTACAATCGCCGGAGCAAACGACGATTCAGCTAACAGGAAGACCAAAGGCCGTGGGTTTCGCGAGGAGAAAGATTCCGATCGCCAGCGCCGCCTTTCCTCGCGTGACTTCGAATCACTCGGTTCCGAGGGTGGTCCTGGCCCTCAGCGATGTAATACTTATTTTCTTAGCTTTTGATTGATTCTCTGCTTCGTTGATTGATTTTTTCTTCTAGGGTTTCTCAAATACCCATGTTGCTAAGATCCAATTTAACCTAGAAAGTTTGTTCCTCTCTGCAAACCGTAGGACTTAACATAGTTTCTTCGAGCAAGATAAAGTGTGGAACTTTGGTTTGAAATAGATACATATACTGTTGTATTCTGGCCTGACAGTATGCATTGGACTTAAGAACTGCTTGTGGATGATTTTGTTGTCTTGGTTCATGTGTAGCCATCGAGGGGTGGATTATTTTGGTCACTGGGGTTCATGAGGAGGCACAGGAAGATGATATATCGAATGCTTTTGGTGAATTTGGAGAGATTAAGAGTTTGCATCTCAATCTCGATCGCCGTACTGGCTTTGTCAAGGTATGGAGTGTTTGATAGTTTAACAGTCTTTTTCTCTTTCTATTGTGGAGTGTTGTTCGGTAGAGCGCTATACTGTTTTGTCCCAGATGATACTCCTCTTTGACATTTACTTTTTTTTATGTGTTAGTCAATATTAAGATGACTGAAAAGAGAAGTTAATTTTGCATTGTTTTGGACTACTGTTATGATAAATATACACACTCCTCTTTAAACACATTTCTGTGTGTCAATCAATAACTCATTGGGTATCAGAAATGGAAAACTGAATCAATTAGCTGTGTTTAAGAATTGGAGTTTACGAGTTGGTTTTTTTACTAAAGTTGTTTTCTGAATATTTTTATGAAAGTTGTAATAATTTTACTCACTTCATTTTGTCCTCTTTGTTTAGGGCTATGCTTTGTTGGAATATGAGAAGAGCGAAGAAGCACAGAATGCTATCAAAGCAATGAATGGTGCTGAGCTTCTTACACAGAACGTCAGCGTTGACTGGGCCTTTAGCAACGGACCCAATGCCGGATCTTACAGGAGAAGGAACATGAGGTTACTATCCTAATCTCTCTTTTGTATCGCCTCTCATAAGCAAGTACAATTAGTACGGGTTGTTGTATTTTTTGGTGAAATGAAGTTGCAAGTATCAAAAGTTGCTAATTAAGAAAACATGCGAGTGAGAGTAGTCTTTGTTTCTTTTTTTTTTAGTTTAGAGTTAAGATTGTGTTTGTTTTATCAATCGTATAAACGTTGACGAAGTATGTGACTTTCTCTAAGTCGTTTGACCTTATCTTTTGCGTTATATTCAAACAATCTTTTGATCATTGGGTCCTTTTGGGGTTTTACAGATCCGGGAGGTCACAACGTTCAAGAAGCCCGAGAAGACGTTTCTGATTGTATCATTTGGTTCGAGAGTTGTCTCCACATCTCTCAGTATTTGGGACTCTCTCTATCTGTAAGTGGTGAGTGAGTGTTTGGACTCTTTTTCTCGGTTGCGTAGGTTTGGATATGTAATCCTATGCATTTGCATAGGATTGTTGTGTACAATGAGAGATATGTTTCAATGCTTCTGGTTTGGGAGAAGAAAAAACATTGGTGGAGGATGATGTTTTGGTTTTATTATCAATATTGCTTTCATATATGGGTGAGAAAAGTAAAAATCAAAGAAGACCTTAAAGAAACTGATGCCAAATATGTTATCAGAAAGTCATGAGAGGTTGATGATTAGGGCTGTGTACTTGCTTGATACAATGATACCCACAGTATGCATAATTTCTTGTTTCATAGTTATACAGAGATTTAATCCAAACGGACGATCTAGTATCACTGAACACTTTTTTGGATCTTATGCAATCCAATCGAAACTTAATTGTATTTTTCACCCTATGAAGATTAGTTCACCCCACGACCAATAAGTCGTCTCTTACACCATCTAACTAAACCACTAAAGCAAGCTAACAAATCTAGTTCTAGATTTTCCAGAGATCCTCGTTTAATCTTCTGTTTGAAATTCGGAGCTGTTGGTAATGTGAGATCAGAGTGGTGTTCATGACCAACGGCATCATCACCGAATTGACACATTTTATGGAGCCATTGAGGGGGTAATTACTTAAAGCCGAAGGAACCCTTGAGTCCCCATATGCCCCCAAACTCTAGTGTTCTAACAAAACTGGGCCTAAATCCATAAACTGGCAGAGAAAAATCGAGTACAATAAATAAATAAAAAGTGCTGGGAAGGCAACTTTGGCCACGGTAACAACAAATAACGAGTTGGAGGTAGAAAACCAAAACTTACACAGTATATAGATCGTTGAATTAAATGAATGTGTCAGAGTTACGAAGTTTTATGGTTGAGCTGTAATAAATATATAGCGAAGGTTTATATATTGATAGATAGTACAGAATGTTTACTTCCAATTCTCTCTTTATGGAGATTTTTCTTTCGACTGTCTTTATGGAGTAGTATTTCATATCTCATGAAGCTGACTTCGACAACATTTTTATGTTGAATTTTTTGACAGAGACTATCAATTTAGGATTTTTTTTTTTTTTAATAAAACTTTATCAATCTACACAGTTGCTTTTTCTATAAAATGATAAACTATGGAGATCAACATGGCTAAGAGTTTTTTATTTTATTTTTATTTTTAAAAGTTAAACAAAAGACAAACCATTAAATCACGAATCCCAACATATACATATTGTTTTTTCCCAAATTGAGATGTATATCATTAAACCAAACTGGTAATCAAGAGCTACAACAAAAGGCGCCAAGAGCTCATCACGAAAAAAAAAAAGAAATGGAAATATATATATATACAATTATACCACGAAGCACAGAGGAACACCTCTTAATTAAACATATATAGAATCGATTTTGTATTAAAATTTTATACGAGAGAATAGGTATCAAGGTTACTTGTGTCGTCAAGAATCGCTCCCAGGCGCTCTTACCAAAGGAGGTCTTTACTCACCGGTCCGTCGAGTGTCTATCAAGTTGACTTTCCACCTTTGGCTAAAAGTTCACCAACTTTTGTCCTGCATTTTCGAATTTCTACCACTTTCGGTAGTTTCTGTTGAACAAAAGACTCTCCTGGTCATTACCCTCCAGGTTCTTCCTCCAACCTAATTGGAGGGACCGCCTTCTCCGACCATCTCCGCCGTGGAAATCCTCTGTTTACAGCTATACCGGTTAAAGCTTACTCTGGTGAACAGTGATCTCGTTTAAATGGTGACTGCTGTGCTTCTTTTTTGATGTTCCTGGTCTTCGGTGATTCTTCGCTTGGAACCTTCACGCAGCCTCGGGAGCTCACATCGCTTGCGTCTCTTTGAGTCCAAACTCAGCAACAATCTACTACACTCTGTAGTCTCCTCATCTCACTCTCACCCCAAGTCCGCAGAGATGTCTCACCGCTACTTAAGAACTGAGAAAGGAAAGGGGAAGCTGGATAGCTTCATCCATAAGAAACCTCTGGTCCGAATACCAGACTCCAATGTCACTGATCTCATTGAGAAAAACAAGCTTACTCTCATTGGTAGAGTCACCAATCCAGCAATCCAAAAGACCAGGGCTTTGGTCGAATTCTTCTTGCAACAGTGGCATGTAGTAGGAAGAATCACAGGAAGGGACCTAGGTCCAACTATGTTCCAATTATGCTTTGAATCAGAAAGGGATCTACAAACTATACTCGGCAAAACCCCCTTTCACTTTAAGAGATGGATGTTGATCTTGCAACGTTTAGAGCCAATAATTTCGGACTCCTTTCCAGCTAGAATCCCTTTTTGGATTAATGTCCATGGAATCCTTCTGCACTACTGGAAGGATGCTACCATTGAGGCTATTGGTGCTGCTCTTGGCCCAATTGAAGTCAGAGAGCCTGATAAAGCTTGGCTTCGCGTCCAAATTAATGGTCTTGAACCACTGATCATGAAGATGGATTTAGAGCTTCCGTCCAGCGAAGTGGTCGAAGTGGAACTGGACTATGAAAAGCTTGATAAGCACTGCTTCTTATGCAAATCTCTCTCCCATGAAAAAGATGATTGCCCGCTGCGACAAGATGCTAGGTACAATGATAACGATTCTTCTGAGCTTTGGATTTCTCAACACAACTCTCTTGAGAGAATCGCTGAAGGAAGAAAGCGTCAGGAGGATAGACGCCATGCTCGTATGTCAGCCAGGAGGATATATGTCATGTCCCCGATCCTGGATAGGATCGTCCGGATGGACCATTGTGCGTGGAGACGCGCCAGTCAGGTCATATGACCTAAAGACAAGCTTAAAGGAGTTGGTCGAGTGTTCCGGTAGCTGGACGAGGTCCGGGTGAAGCTCGGTCAGCTAGGTGAAGCTGTGATGTAGTGAATGATCAGAATGGATCATGGGAAACTAAGTCTAGGTCTGGAAATAGATCAAGGGACTTAGAAGGATTGAATAAGATAGAGACATCAAGCTATACAAGTTTTATGGCAGCTGGACGATGCGGGAAAGAAGCTCGACCAGCTAGGTGAAGTGTAGTGCAGCTCAGTGTAGCTCACTGAAGTGTGTTTCAGCTCCCTGAGCTGGATGGACTAGCTCACTCAGCTGTGTCAGCTGGGGATCAGCTCAACTCAGCTGGACTGAGTGTCCAAGTCTTGGGCGGTTGGGCCAGGTTCGGGCCATGTGGGTGAGCCATGTGTGCCATTGGGCTGGTGGGCTCTTGGGATGGGGCCAGGAGCTTGCCATTCGGTTTGGGCTTGCTTTGGACATGTCCAAGGGTGGTTTGGCAAGTCCAGGACGTCCTGGTAACTGCCATAGGCGAAAGGATGTGATCTGGACCATTGATGAAATCAATGGCCAGAATTGATACCGAAAAGGTGCAATTGTTGGAAAGTAACCACCACTTCCTCTATAAAAGGGAAGGTCAGTCCGTGCCTTTGCATACACACCAGGCATTAATTTTTCTTCCTAAAACACAAAGAAACCAGAGAAAAATACAGAGAGTTGGTCGGATTCCCAATCCAAGACCCATGGTGGTGTGAAGGCTATAAAGAGGCAGTTTTGTGGGTAAGGAAGAGAGGTGTTGAGAACGACTCTCTGGTATGTTTTGATTGCTGTTTGCCATATCCTGGGCTTCCTATACATCCATAGAAGACACGCAAATAGCCTGGAGAGAAGATAGGAAGCCGGATCTAACTTCTAAGGGCTGAGACAGCCTTGAAGGCAGATGTGTGTAGAAAGGCAGTTTCTTGGACACTGAAGGGGGAAGTGATGCACGACCTTTGGGTGGTGTTTGATCATGGATGAACACATATAAGGCTTCCTATGTGTCCTGGGAACACACGCAAATGGCCAGAGTAGAAGGGAGAAGGCCAGACTCCACTCCCAAAGGCCAACACAGCCTCAAAGGTGGATGCAGTGCAGAAACTGGTTCCATGGGAGTTCCATGGTATGGAAGAGAGGCACGACCATTGAATGGATCTTATCATTACTGTAAGTATGTGATAAGGGCTTGATGGAGGCATGCTCTGGAGGAGCATGGCCGAACCTAATAAGAGGAGGCACATGATCTAAGAAGATCAAGTATAATGTAACAAATTTGATACTTACTTTCCTGTCTATGTTTATGTCTCTTGTGGTGCTGTTAAGCCAAGGTAAGGCACGCCCCTTGAAGACCATATATTGTAATGTAAACTAAGGATCCAGGACCCTAAGAGGAGGGGCGGATCATTGTTGATCTACTTCATCCATGTGGGGTGATAGTTAGATGATGTTCATTGGAAAGTGATCCATGATGGATCATAGTTTGATGTTGAGGTTGATCATGGTGTGAACCATGGATCAGACCCATTGGTGAGACACATGGGGGGGGGGTCCTAGTACCAGAGGAACCATGTGGAGTGCAAGGTCCAATTCGTTTGGATCCAACAGCAAGCAAAGGAGATGAGTAAGGCTAGTACTTGTTGGTGTGGACAACAAGTATTGTGCTGGTGTGTTTATACAAGGAAGACCGTGTGTGATCTGATCATGGGCAAGGATGGACGACCTGATCCCTGGATGGTGGATCAAGGTGTCTTATCTGATTGATCAAAGGATGCACCGGTGGTAAGAGCAACATTAATCAGGTTCAGTGGGACATGGTTCCATGGCCGGTTAGGAAGTGTGAAGACTCATCAGTTCTGAGTCATGTGGGGTGGTTGGTTGATTGACTTAGGATCTGATAGGCTTTGTTAGTCCATGAAAGGACTTGGTTACAGGGGAGCACACGCCTGAGACATGGTGGTACTAAACCAGGCCTTGGCCGGTTCAGTGGAGCTCTCCATGGCCTTGGTTGGGCAGCTAGGTCTGGATCTCATAGTTCTGGATGGAATTGATGAGATCCGACCATAGATTCCTCTTAGTGAGGATTTATCATGATTTATCATGTGATTTGATTGGATTTATCAGACCGGTTTGATGGTGGTCAGTTATGGCCGGTTTAGTGGGATTTGGCCAAATTCTATGTGAATTAGGCCGGTTCTGATCAATCTGATTGTGGATTCCTCTTAGTGGGGAATTATCAGTATTTTTCATGAATTTTAATTAATTTTTGGAGCATGTTTGCTTGAGGTCGTTTTTGCAGCTGAAGACTTCCCATAGGTACTTAGTCTGTGGGGATGGTTGGCTGAATGACTAAGTACCAAAGGGAAGATTTTATGCAGGTATATGGAGAGTTGGACGAGTGGACGGGGAGTTAGGTAAAGCTACCTCACAGCTTTATCAACTGGAGGAGAGTAGATGGAACCTCAAGTGAAGTGGTTCAGCACTAGCTGGATGAGCTAGTTAAGCAGCTAAGTCAGCTGAGACAATGAGCTATCAAGCTCCGTGGATGTGGTAAAGGTATGATCTAGCAACAATGCTTAGACCTAGATAGAATGGCTTAGGGGAATGGAACCTCAGATTTGATATGACTTGGTCTAGGTTCAGGATCGACCTTGGAGCTAGCTAGCAGTTGTGTTTACTGACCAGTAGCTGAGGTGATCTGACCAGACAAGTGTTAGATTGGTTTTAGACCAATGGTTAAGTAGATATTATTCCGCTGTGCATAAGTTGAAAGGATCTAAGCTAGGAAATGACTAAGGTAGTCTTGAGCTAAGATCTGAGTTAGCCCTCGCCTATGGGCGATGTTTTAAATAAAGGGCAAAATTTTT
Source organism: Brassica nigra (assembly GCA_016432835.1). NCBI lineage: Eukaryota > Viridiplantae > Streptophyta > Magnoliopsida > Brassicales > Brassicaceae > Brassica > Brassica nigra. The sequence continues at coordinate 51,454,025 of CM028243.1, forward strand.
AGAGGTTCGGTCAGGGTATGGACCGAGCGACGTGAGGCATAGACCGCGGCCTGAGAGGCCGGGTCGGGGTCTTACAATATACGCCATGCTCGTATGTCAGCCAACACTCATCATCAACAAGGAGCTCGATGGACAAATGCTCGCACCAACAATCACCGTCCGATCTCAAACTCATCCCTAAGAAGAGAAGATCGTCGTGTCGCACGAAGAAGCTTGGAAGTTGAGGAAAACAGAAGACGTTATGATGATAGGTACCTCGAGGGCAAGAGATATGCCTCTCGATGGCCTCCTTCTCACACCTCAAGAGAGAGAAACTCTCTCAGAGCCTCTCACGGCTCCAGCTTTCCTCAAGAACCACGCATAAGGAAGCACAATCAGTCATATTCTAAGGAAGCAGCCTCTCGGTCTAACCACTCCCCTTCTGGCGCAGTACCTACTCACTTGAGTCCAAGCAAAGCTCAGAGGCCTACTGACCCTAGTCCAGACCATGGAGAAAGACGTAGCTCTGCCCTGGAAAGACTATCACTCCCTCAAAGTGAGGAGAGAAGGCCAGCCAAGGAACGAATGTCTAATAATCATTATGAAGAGCGCTTATCAGCACAAGCAAGAATCTTCGGAGACGCTAAAAGTGAGGAACGTCTCCCTGCTTCGGAACGTCTCTCGGTACAAACTCAGAAAATAAAAAGAGAGGAGGAAAACAACTCTGACCCACTCCACACTGAGAATCAGATGACCTTGTTCCCCTCTCAGAATGTAGAAAGCGCTGCTACTATTACTCGCCCGTCGAGTTCACTCTTCTTTGATGCCAACAGACTTAGACCCTGCGAAAGATCCCCTATCAGATCTCTTAGCGAAGAAGAAAATGTAGAAGATGATAGAGGAGATGATACTCCACAGCTGATAAGGAAAGCTTCTTCAAAAACACTCTCAAAGGCAGAATGAAAACGTGTAGTTGATACTACGCAAGACCGTAAACGTACCCTCAGTATCTCTAGCCAAGGAACAACAGTTAAGAAGCGGAGTGTTACCAAAGCACACAACTCACCTCGTCGGAACTCACCCAAAGCTAGGACGAAGCTTTTGGCGGACGCAATCAGGACCGGAACGAGAGCATCAACAAGGAAGAAGACCACCTCGACAGCACCAAGTATCAAAACCATTCCACCAATTGCGAGGAAGGAGAAGGATTTTCGTCCTCTCCCAAGTTCTCTTCCTTAGCCTGTGTAACCTGGAATTGCCAAGATGTCGGGGGAACCTTGACAATCCAGCGTATCAGAGAGTTTCGAAAACGACTCTCTCCTGCGGTGCTTTTCCTTATGGAAACGAAGAACCAAGATGACGCACTCCTCCGCTTGTTTCAGAAATCTGAGCTTACAAACCACTTCACGGTCCAACCCTTTGGTTTAGCAAGCGGTCTTTTCTTATCTTGGCGTGACGATGTGCAGGTAGAAATTCTCTACTCCTCACCTAATGTTATTGGTACCAGGATTGAAGCGCACGGAACCTTCAGTTTCGTCTCATTCATTTACGGCGCCCCTAACCCAGCGGACAGACCCTCCTTTTGGAGCAAACTGACTGAACAGGGCATCGATAGGAAAAATGCTTGGCTCTTAACTGGAGATTTCAACGATCTCCTCGACAATTCAGAAAAGGTTGGAGGCCCAGTCCGTTGGGAAGGATCCTTTCTATCATTTAGAAGCTTCGTCTCCCAAATGGGCTTATGGGACCTTCAACACTCTGGCAATCATCTATCCTGACGTGGAACGAGATATAACTACTTCATTCAATCTCGTTTGGATCGCGCAATGGCTAACTTCTCTTGGTTTGAACGCTTCCCTGCTGGACGGTGTGAATACTTACGATTTGAAGGTTCGGATCACCGTCCTATTGTCATTCACTTTGACGTTTCATCGCGGCGCAAGAAGAGTCTTTTTCGCTATGACAGAAGGCTGAAAGACAAGCCAGAGATTAGACAACTGGTAGAGGAGCAATGGAACCAGAACCAGAGTGACTCTGTATTGACCAAAGTTGCTAATATCAGACATGGCATCATCGTGTGATCGCGTACACAGAACCTGAACAGAAACCTGGTTATTGAAAAGACGCAAGACGAGCTTGAAGAAGCACTCTCCGCCTCTGTACCAGACAACATGCGTATTGGTGAGCTTACAGCTACTTCGGAAGCAGCTTACAAGGAGGAGGAACTGTATTGGCGACAAAGAAGCCGCATTCTCTGGCTTCAGTGTGGGGATCGCAACTCGAGTTACTTTCACGCCACCACCCGTGATAGAAGAGCGGTCAACAAGTTCTCAGTTATTGAGGAAGCAGATGGCACAGCTGTCTACAAGGAGGAAGAAATTGTCCGGAGCATTACAGCCTACTTCTCTAAAATCTTCACAGCTCAGATGTCCGACTCATCTCATACGGTTAATGAAGGGATCACACCTCTAGTTACCAACGAGATGAATAGGACATTAATTGCTATCCCTGAAGCACTAGAGATAAAGGAGGCTCTTTACTCCATTAATCCGGCCAAGGCACCAGTCCCGGATGGGTTCTCCGCTAGCTTTTACCAGTCATTCTGGGATATTATAGGAGACGATGTGGTCAGTGACATTCAGGCGTTCTTCATCTCTAGCGCACTTGACTCCCGCCAAAACGAGACACATGTCCGTCTGATCCCCAAGATCAAAGGACCCCGCAAAGTGGCAGAACACCGACCAATAGCGCTGTGTAATTCGCATTACAAAATCATTGCGAAGCTGCTAACGAGAAGGCTGCAACCACTTCTCCCCTCTCTGATCTCGGAGCACCAGTCGGCTTTTGTCAAAGGACGTTCCATCTCGGATAATGTATTGATAACACATGAGATCCTTCATTACCGCCAGCATTCTGATGCAAAAGTGAGGTGCAGCATGGCTATAAAATCCGATATGAGCAAGGCTTTCGATAGGATTGAATGGGGTTTCTTGCGCAATGTCCTGACTCGCTTTGGCTTACACGAGGTCTGGATATCCTGGATCATGACCTGCGTGTCGTCGGTATCTTACTCCTACCTGGTAAACGGCGCTGCACAAGGGAAAGTGATCCCGTCAGGAGGAATCAGGCAGGGCGATCCTCTTTCTCCATATCTCTTCAACCTCTGCTCGGAGGTTCTATCAGGTTTATTGAAGAAGGCGCAACAATCAGGCGAGGTTGCAGGAGTCAAAGTGGCGCGCAGTTGCCCAGCTATCAACCACCTTCTGTTCGCAGATGATACGATGATCTTCAGTAGAACGGACCCCCGGAGCTGTAAGGCTCTGATCTCTATTCTTCGGAAATATGAAGACGCTTCTGGTCAGTTCATCAACTTAGACAAGTCGGCGATCACCTTCTCTGCAAAGATCCCAGAAGCTATCAAGCGACGAGTCAGATCCGAACTTCATATTCTGAACGAGGGGGGACTAGGTAAATATCTAGGACTCCCAGAGCACTTCGGACGGCGTAAACGAGACATCTTTGCGGCCCTTGTAGACCATATTCGTCAACGCTCGCATAGTTGGACGACTAGATTTCTTTTGGGGGCAGGGAAATTGATTCTACTGAAATCGGTCTTATCGGCTTTACCAACTTACACGATGTCCTGTTTCAAACTTCCGATGTCTCTATGCAAACAGATCCAAAGCATCCTTACCAGATTATGGTGGGACGCTTCCCCGGGAGTTAAGAAAATGGATTGGGTCTCTTGGGAAAGATTGGCAAAGCCTAAGAGTGCAGGAGGTTTTGGCTTTAGGGAGATTACTCAGTTCAATGAGGCCTTGTTAGCAAAGCTGGCGTGGAGAATTCTCAAAGAACCGTCATCCCTGTTGACAAAAACCCTCCGCGGAAAATATTGTTTGCACTCCTCTTCCTTGGAGGTCCACACCCCCTCTAGTGCTTCTCATGGTTGGCGCGGGTTATTGATAGGCCGAGACCTTCTTCTCAAAGGCTTGGGATGGGCCATTGGCTCAGGTAGAGAAGTGTGAATCTGGAACGAGCCTTGGCTTTCCACGACAGAGCCCTAGCACCAATGGGACCCCCGAGCCCCGAAACCAAAGATTGGAAGGTTTGCAAGCTCATCTTACCGGGAAGCAACGAATGGGACGTCTCTGCGATCCGTCAAGTTCTACCACAGTATGAAGAGATTATCAGAAGTTTAATCCCTAGTGTTTTCTTGGCGCCTGATGAAAGAGTGTGGTTACCTAACTGATGCACCCCAAATCGGGAAGGATGGCTTTGGCCGGGTGTTGGATATGAACCGAGAAGGCAAAGGCACTTCTGGAACTGGGATGGATTGAATGGATCGTCAAGAGGTGCGGAATGACTCTTGATATACCCACGATCTAAGGCTAACCACCAAAGAACGGATGTAGTGCGTTGGCTAACCACCAAATAACACACAAAGATGATTGGCTGACCACCAAATCAACAAGCCGGTTCAAACCGATGAACTAGCTAAAGAACTATCTCTCTCACTCAGAGAAAAGAAACACAAATATAACTCAAACTTAGACTGATTTTATTGAATGAATTCAGTTCCTATTTATAGGATTACAAAGAGATGAAAGGATAAAAGATAATAAATATATTTGTGTAAAACAATGCATAGAAAAGAAATCTTTGACTAGACTGGTCAAGGATGGTGATTTTGAGGAAGACTGGTCAAGGTTGTCGAATTTTAGGAAGATTGGTCAAGACATCCCTTTATTAAATGCGCCATGTCTGAATTCGCGAGAATCGAAGATCATCTGATTTGAAAATGGCATAACTCCCACATCGGAACTCCGTTTGAGCTGATTCTTCGAGGAGCTCCGTAATTGAGTTGAGCACGTTCTCCAAGTAATTTCATGCGTAGAAGCGTCGTGGTTTGGAATATATGAGTCAAAAAATGAACATATATCATTGCTACTTCCCATGATCAAGCCATGCATGTTTGTCTAAACATGCATGGCTTGATAGCGGACCGAGCAAAACAAACATGCATGGCTTGATCATGGGAAGTAGCAATGATATATGTTCATTGTTTGACTCATATATTCCAAACCACGACGCTTCTACGCATGAAATTACTTGGAGAACGTGCTCAACTCAATTACGGAGCTCCTCGAAGAAGAATCAGCTCAAACGGAGTTCGATGTGGAGTTATGCCATTTTCAAATCAGATGATCTTCGATTCTCGCGAATTCAGACATGGCGCATTTAATAAAGGGATGTCTTGACCAATCTTCCTAAAATTCGACAACCTTGACCAGTCTTCCTCAAAATCACCATCCTTGACCAGTCTAGTCAAAGATTTCTTTTCTATGCATTGTTTTACACAAATATATTTATTATCTTTTATCCTTTCATCTCTTTGTAATCCTATAAATAGGAACTGAATTCATTCAATAAAATCAGTCTAAGTTTGAGTTATATTTGTGTTTCTTTTCTCTGAGTGAGAGAGATAGTTCTTTAGCTAGTTCATCGGTTTGAACCGGCTTGTTGATTTGGTGGTCAGCCAATCATCTTTGTGTGTTATTTGGTGGTTAGCCAACGCACTACATCCGTTCTTTGGTGGTTAGCCTTAGATCGTGGGTATATCAAGAGTCATTCCGCACCTCTTGACGATCCATTCAATCCATCCCAGTTCCAGAAGTGCCTTTGCCTTCTCGGTTCATATCCAACACCCGGCCAAAGCCATCCTTCCCGATTTGGGGTGCATCATTTGGTATCAGAGCCACTTTGGCTGGTTTGTTTTCTATCTTCTTTTTATCTTCTCATCTCTTCATCATTTTCTTTTCTTTTCTTATTGGATCCGGGCTGTTCCTTTACTCCCTTGTGATCCTTCCCGATTTAGGGTGCATCACTAACGCTTCTGGTTTGTATTCCACGAAGTCCGGATACGCCATAGCTAAACTCTGTTCTGGTAGCTGTGATGGTCGGGCTTTCAACTGGAAGAAAGGTGTTTGGCAATTTGACACTTCCCCAAAGATCAAGCACTTTCTCTGGAAGGCCTACAGCAGAGCTCCTCCCGTGGGCTATGTCCTAGAGAGAAGAGGATTGGCTCTGAACCATGTTTGTAAACGATGCGTGGCTGTGGAATCCGAGATTCATGTGCTCCTTCTTTGTCTGTTCGCAGCAAAAGTTTGAGATTTAGTGCCTAGCTTGTTTAAGCCTTCAGCGGAATGAGTTGACTCCGTTGCGTCTCTCCTCCTCAACTGTCAAAAGATGGTTTCTTTACCTCCTTTTGGTCTGGGTACTACGCCAGTCTATCCTTGGGTTTTATGGTTGCTCTGGACAAATATAAACAAATTGCTCTTTGAAAACAAATTGTTCTCGGAAGAGGACACTGTTCTGAAGGCCTTTCAAGACGCCAGAGCTTGGAAGGCAGCCCAAATTGCTGTCGTGAAACCCCTCCCACAGAGTGTGGTCTCTGCTTTACATGTTACTCATGTTGATGCTTGCACTTGGACCTCTTTTTCAGATGCAGCATGGGACTTAGCTACAAGGAGCTGTGGAATTGGATGGCTCATACGAGATTCATCAAAATTCTTCTCCGAGAGTTCCTCCGCATACCGGCGTTACGTTCCTTCAGCTCTGGTGGCTGAAGCGTTGGCGGTTAAAGCAGCTATTACAGCGGCAATCTCATCACATATCAGCAGCCTCCTGGTCTGTTCCGACTCAAAGACCCTCATCTCGCTTTTGAAGAATCATGAACAAGATGTGGTTTTGAAAGGCGTTCTCCACGACATCAGAGTTCTGACGCGCTCTTTCACCTCTATCTCTTTTCAATTTATTCCGCGTTTAACAAATGTTCAAACTGACTCTCTCGCTAAAGCAGCTTTAGTTTCCATTCCTACATCCGTTGCTGATGTTGTTTGATCTTGAACCTTAAAGTTTCTTAATCAATTAGTTGTTTGTTCCAAAAAAAAAAATAGAATCGATTTTGTCAGACAGAAAATTATAAAATAATGGATATATATATATATAAAAGAAATGTCATAAACTAATTTATTATTTAGTATAGATTATAAACAATTTCATATCGGAATAATTTTATCTCTGATTCACGTCTCATAGTTTAATTTATATCATCATGAAACATTTTTTAGAAAATCTTTTTTTGTAACGTTTTCTTAAAAATTATCCTAGCAATTCTACTTTCTTTATGCTCAAGATCTCTCACCATTTACGCGTTATAGTTCGCTTTCCGAGTTTCCGTCAACATCAATAAATAAATCTTCATCGGTCACTTGGTTCAGTAACAGTTTGGTTCCCGACACAAGTTTTCAATAATATACACATACACATCATCTTCGACAAATGTCTCTCTTGAGGAAGCAAACAATCGCAACAGTAAACTTGGTTCAAGCTATGCAAATTGTAAAATGGTTCGACGTCATTCGGCTAGACCCAATCAAACATTCTTTGCTTCCTCGAGTTGTATACTTCTTTTCTTTCAATAGAAACTTTAATTAATACTATAGCATTAATGGACGATGAAAGTGGTTATAATTATGACAAGGGCAAGAAGGAAGAATTCATTTAATAAGTTTATAGCTACCAATATGACTAGGTTACGGCAGTAATGAATTCTTGTTGGTGCAATTTAAGAGAAGATTCAAACATTTTAGTAATCTAACATATGAAAGATATGGTTATACAATTACGTAACCATCTGGCTATGTATCCCTCGATGGTCAGAAGTAATATGTAACGTTTTTACAGTCCACGGCAAATAATAGATCTCTCAAATCCGCTCACTTGACTTGTAAATTTTATTATGTGCGACAGAAGTTACATTAATTCGTAGACTTAAAAATCTTATTTACTAATCCTGCAATCATCATATGATCTTTTTTGGTATTTGGTTTTATTCATATGATATCGTGAATCATTTTCGATATTTTACCTATAATTACATTATTCCAATTTAATCATGCTTAACAATAAAGCTTTTTTCTATATATATAACTGAAAATTAAATATATTTTGTTGACATAGATAGTTAAATCAATTTCTTTTAAACATTTTACTATATACCACAAATTGAAATGGTACATAATATTTTATCTTCGACACTAAACTAAACTATATTCTGATGTTTTTTTGGTAAAAATGTTAAATTTATTTACCATTTTTAAGTTTTTGATCGAACAACATACACTACTAGAAAACACGTTATTAACGACGACGGATTTCGTAATTAATTCTTCGTAAAAGAGGTTTTACGAGGAACTAACTTCGAAATCCATTTCGTCGTTAAACGTTTGTCGTAACGTAAATTTCCTCGCCAAATCCTAGTAAAGTTACGAGAAACACATTTCATCGTAAAATACATGTAAAATTTTCGTCGTAAAAGACACATAATATTTCCATATAAAGTACACGCTATTCTTCCTCGTAAAATCCTCGTAAATGTTCCACGTAATATACACGTAATCATTTCCTTGTAAAATACACGTAAGATTTTCCTCGTAACATACACGTAAAGATTTCCTCGTACATCTCAAGTAAATATTTACTCGTAAAGTACATGTAAGCTTTCCTCGTAGAATTCACGTAAAATAATACTCGTAAAAAACACGTAAAGCTTTCTAAGTAAATTCCTCTTTACTATTTTTCTACAATAATAATAAATAAAATCAAATTTATTTATATATTTATTTTAAATTTATAAAAATTAAATTATAATAAAATCAATATCAAAATTTAAATTATAAAATAAATACAAAAATATTTTATAAATATTTTATAATACAATAAAAAGAAATAAAAACTAAGGGTCGTTGTTCTGCATCTCCTCGAAGTATTCTCGGCTCCTCCTCTCTACAGCTTCCTCATCCTCCTTTGTGCGAGGTGGCTCGGGAACGGGATTTTATCTCCGCATCTCCGCCAACATGGCCTCCCACTGAGGATTTTGAGCCGCGATAAGATCCAGAAAACCCTCGACTGAACCCATACGAGCTGTGAACGCAGCCCGCGTCGAGTTCAACTCAGAACGCAGCTCGGTGACCTCATCAGCCTGCCTCTGACCATAAGACGATGTCGCTCTCGGAACAAATAAGTAAAATATTAATTAACATTTAAAAATAAACATCCTATATTATCAACAAATTCCATAATAAACTTATCTAATTCCCTACACTAACCACCTAATCAACACTAAATTCCCTAAACTAACCACCTAATAAACTAGAGAGGAAGTACCATGGAATGAGAAGGAGAGGAAATCACCACGAAATGAGGAAGTGAGATGGTTCGGGTATATATAGAATTTCAATTCCTCGTAAAGATCCCGTAACCTTACGAGGAAATAGCAAGACCCGTCTTTTCATTTCTTAAATTTCGTCGTAAAGATCTTGTAACCTTACGAGGAAATAGCAAGGCCCGTCTTTTTAATTTACGAATACTTTACGATGAAAATGATTAACGAGGAAATAGCAAGAAAGGTCTTTTTATTTCTTACATTTCGTCGTAAACAACTCTTAATCTTACGAATACCTTACGAGGAGATGATGAAAATCCCTAATATCAAAAAACCCAAACCTCAAACGTTAAGTTCTTTAAGCTATATACATTATAAACAAACTGAATATCCATTGGCTATATCCAAACCTCAAAACTAAATTGGCTCTACAAAAAGTGAAATTTTATAATTTAATTTTAAGATTTCCTCGTAAAGTCCTCGCCAGCTTACGTGGACAATAAGAGGAAATGTGATTTAACGGAAAAATAACAAGGCCCGTGTTTTCTTTAACGAGGTTTTTACAAGGAAATGATGTAAATCCCTAATATCCAAAACCCCAAACCCCTAAGTTCCCGCACTTATACATTTTAATCTCTTTTTTCCAAACCACAAACCCCATTGTCTTGCACAACCTAAAATTATATAATTTTCATTTTCTTGATTAAACAAACTGAATTTCCATTGGCTATTTCCAAACCCCAAAACTACATTGGTTCTACACAAAGTGAAATTTTATAATTTAATTTTAAGATTTCCTCGTAAAGTCCTCGCTAGCTTACGTGGACTTTAAGAGGAAATGTGATTTAACGAGGAATTAACAAGGCATGTGTATTTATTTAACGAAGTTTTACGAGGAAATGATGTAGATCCCTAATATCCAAAACCCCAAACCCCAAACCCCAAGTTCCCTCACTTATACATTTTAATCTCTTCTTTCCAAACCACAAACCTCATTGTCTTACACAATCTAAAATTATATAATTTTCACTTTTTTGATTAAACAAACTGAATATCCATTGGCTATTTCCAAACCCCAAAACTACATTGGTTTTACACAAAGTAAAATTTTATAATTTAATTTTAAGATTTCCTCGTAAAGTCTTCGTTAGCTTACATGGACTTTACGAGGAAATGTGATTTAACGAATGAATTAACAAGGCCTGTGTTTTCTTTAACGATGTTTTTACGAGGAAATGATGTAAATCCCTAATATCCATAACCCCAAACCCCAAGTTCCCTCACTTATACATTTTAATCTTTTCTTTCCAAACCACAAACCCCACTGCCTTACACAACCTAAAATTATAAAATTTTCATTTTCTTGATTAAACAAACTGAATATCCATTGGCTACTTCCAAACCTCAAAACTACATTGGTTCTACAAAAAGTGAAATTTTATAATTCAATTTTAAGATTTCCTCGTAAAGTCTTCGTTAAGTTACATGGACTTTACGAGGAAATGTGATTTAACGAAGGAATTAACAAGGCTTCTGTTTTCTTTAACAAGGTTTTTACGAGGAAATGATGTAAATCCCTAATATCCATAACCCCAAACCCCAAGTTCCCTTATACACTTTAATCTCTTCTTTCCAAACCACAAACCTCATTGTCTTACACAACCTAAAATTATATAATTTTCATTTTTTTTGATTAAACAAACTGAATATCCATTGGCTATTTCCAAACCCCAAAACTACATTGGTTTTACACAAAGTAAAATTTTATAATTTAATTTTAAGATTTCCTCGTAAAGTCTTTGTTAGCTTACATGGACTTTACGAGGAAATGTGATTTAACGAATGAATTAACAAGGCCTGTGTTTTCTTTAACGATGTTTTTACGAGGAAATGATGTAAATCCCTAATATCCATAACCCCAAACCCCAAGTTCCCTCACTTATACATTTTAATCTTTTCTTTCCAAACCACAAACCCCACTGCCTTACACAACCTAAAATTATAAAATTTTCATTTTCTTGATTAAACAAACTGAATATCCATTGGCTATTTCCAAACCCCAAAACTACATTGGTTCTACACAAAGTGAAATTTTATAATTGAATTTTAAGATTTCCTCGTAAAGTCCTTGTTAGCTTGCGTGGACTTTACGAGGAAATGTGTTTTAACGAGGAATTAATAAGGTCCGTGTTTTCTTTAACGAAGTTTTTACGAGGAAATGATGTAAACCCTAATATCCAAAACCCCAAACCCCATATTCCAAGTTCCCTCACTTATACATTTTAATCTCTTCTTTCCAAACCACAAATCCCATTGTCTTACACAACCTAAAATTATATAATTTTCATTTTCTTGATTAAACAAACTGAATATGCATTGGCTATTTCCAAACCCCAAAACTACATTGGTTTTACACAAAGTGAAATTTTATAATTTAATTTTAAGATTTCCTCGTAAAGTCCTTGTTAGCTTATGTGGACTTTACGAGGAAATGTGATTTAACGAGGAATTAAAAAGGCCTTGTTTTCTTTAACGAGATTTTTACGAGGAAATGATGTAAATCCGTAATATCCAAAACCCCAAACCCCAACCCTAAGTTCCCTCACTTATACATTTTAATCTCTTCTTTCCAAACCACAAACCCCATTGTCTTACACAACCTATAATTATAAAATTTTCATTTTCACGATTAAACAACCTGAATATCCATTGGCTATTTCCAAACCCCAAAACTACATTGGTTCTACACAAAGTGAAATTATATAATTTAATTTTAAGATTTCCTCGTAAAGTCCTCGTTAGCTTACGTTGTCTTTACTAGGAAATGTGATTTCACGAGGAATTAAGAAGGCCCGTGTTTTCTTTAATGATGTTTTACCAGGAAATGATGTAAATCTCTAATATCCAAAACCCCAAACCCCAAGTTCCCTCACATATACATTTTAATCTCTTCTTTCCAAACCACAAACCCCATTGTCGTAACAACCTAAAATTATATAATTTTAATTTTCTTGATTAAACAAACTGAATATCCATTGGCTATTTCTAAACCCCAAAACTACATTGGTTCTACACAAAGTAAAATTACATGGACTTTACGAGAAAATATGATTTAACGAGGAATTAACAAGGCCCGTGTTATTTTTAAAGAGGTTTTTACGAGGAAATGATGTAAATCCATAATATCAAAAACCCCCAAACCCCAAGTTCCCTAACTTATACATTTTAATCTCTTCTTTCCAAACCACAAACCCCATTGTCTTGCACAACCTAAAATTATATAATTTTCATTTTCTTGATTAAACAAACTGAATATCCATTGGCTATTTCCAAACCCCAAAACTATATTTGTTCAACACAAAGTGAAATTTTATAATTTAATTTTAAGATTTCCTCATAAAGTCCTCGTTAGCTTACGTGGATTTTACGAGGAAATGTGATTTAACTAGAAATTAACAAGGCCTTGTTTTCTTTAACGAGGTTTTTACGAGGAAATGATGTCAATCCCTAATATCCAAAACCCCAAACCCCTAGATCCCTCACTTATACATTTTAATCTCTTCTTTCCAAACCACAAACCCCATTGTCTTACACAACCTAAAATTATATAATTTTCATTTTCTTGATTAAAAAAACTGAATATCCATTGGCTATTTCCAAACCCCAAAACTACATTGGTTATACACAAAGTGAAATTATATAATTTAATTTTAAGATTTCCTCGTAAAGTCCTCGTTAATTTATGTGGATTTTACGAGGAAATGTGATTTAACCAGGAATTAACAAGACTCGTGTTTTCTTTAACGTGTTTTTACGAGGAAATGATGTAAATCCCGATTATCCAAAATCCCAAATCCCAAATCCCAAACCCCAAGTTCCCTCACTTATACATTTTAATCTCTTCTTTCCAAACCACAAACCCCATTGTTTTACACAACCTAAAATTATATAATTTTTATTTTCTTAATTAAACAAACTGAATATCCATTGGCTATTCAAACCCCAAAACTACCTTGGTTCTACACAAAGTGAAATTTTATAATTTAATTTTAAGATTTCCTCGTAAAGTCCTCGTTAGCTTACGTGGACTTTACGAGGAAATGTGATTTAACGAGGAATGAACAAGGCCCGTGTTTTCTTTAACGAGATTTTTACAAGGAAATGATGTAAAACCCTAATATCCAAAACCCTAAACCCCAAGTTCCCTCACTTATACATTTTAATCTCTTCTTTCCAAACCACAAACCCCATTGTCTTACACAACCTAAAATAATATAATTTTCATTTTCTTGATTAAACAAACTGAATATCCATTGGCTATTTCCAAACCCCAAAACTAAGTTGGTTCTACACAAAGTGAAATTTTATAATTTAATTTTAATATTTCCTCGTAAAGTCGTCATTAGCTTACGTGGACTTTACGAGGAAATGTGATTTAACTAGGAATTAACAAGACCCGTGTTTTCTTTTAGGTTGGAGTTTGGAGCTTAGAAGAGAACCAGCAGAAGGATCTCACAAGGAGGAGGTTGGAGCTCCACACGCACTCAACACTGCCTTAACATGGGCTGGTGTCGAGGCAACACCAAGTCTCGTTCTTCATTACCTGCAAAAGAGGGGAGAGTAATCTACCTAGATGACCAATAGGCCATGGAGGCACTGTGATGATGACTTTCCTCACAAGCTATCACTAAGAGAAAGGACGGAATGTCACCATTGACACTTCTATCAAGCAACTTGAACAGTCGGAGAGAACCTAGACCAGACTCTTGTGCACCTCGAGGAGGAAACCGTAATGTATGTATTCTAATATGTAGGTGATTAAATGTTGAGGGTTAGAAACATGAGAAACTGTGAAAAAAAACTTTTACCACCGATAAAACTTTTAAATCAATTGCTGTAATACTCTCAGATACTCCTCCTTTTTTTCATTTTAATTTAATATTTATTTAAATCACGAAAATTATTAAAAGATCTAGAAGCATGACGAAGTATAGTTATTTACAAATTTACCAGGTGGATTATCCAAACCCAAACCATACCCACCCATTAAACTTGGATCCAGACATAAAAATCTATACATAACTAAGTATTTTTAAGTTTTACTTATTCTTTCTATTTCTTCACTAAAACAAATCAATCTTATTTTCTTTCATCTTATCACATGAGAAAGAATAGTCTTCAAATAAAAGACGAATCAAACCTTTCTCCAAAAAAAATAACGAAATAACAAATCATGAATTATCCATCGAAAGACATTCAAAGTACGATATGTGCTGTGCATTCATTCTAGGGACCCTTCGTCCTAATATAACAACATAAATGTAATGATTGTTATATAATTTGTTAGCATGATCGTCTTAATCATTAAATTAAACCATAAAAATCAGGAATAATAGGTAAATAATACCAATCCAGTCGCATGCTATTTTACCATATTCATTTACACGCACAAAAAGAAAAGAATAAATTAGTTTACAAAAAAAAAAGAATAAATTACAAGTAATAGTATAATGCATATCGACAACAAACTTTGGCAAGGAAGTATCAAGTGTATAACTTATCATTTGGGAACTAATTGCCAGCCTTTCTTATTAAGTTTTTCGAAGATAAATTAAAACGGTGTCTAATAAGAGAGTTATATAGGTATCTTTCGTTTTTTTTCTCTTTTTTTCTTTTAAATGAGTATCTATCGGTTTTCTTACCAAAAAAAAAGTATTTTGTTGGTTATACATCGATGATATTGGCTGTTAATACCTTTTTGTACGGTGCAAATTGCAAATATCAAAGTCGTTTAAGATAAAGCAGTGCATGTGCGTTTAAGAGTGTCCTGATCATAACGTAGAAGAATGACAAATCGTCTGACACATGTGGATGAATAAATTTTCACTACAAGAAAACAGGGGAATTCTGATGGCCGAAATCGTCAGAAATTCGTCGGAATCGGACAATACCGACGAATTTATGACGAACAGGTTCGTCGGTATGCTTCCGTCGGAAAAAAAAAGTTTCGTCGGAATTCCGTCAGAGTGTTTCGACGGAATTCGGACGAACACCGAGAAACGACATACTGACGAACTTCCGACGATAAACCGATTCGGCCACACGAGACAAGAGTTTATCGGAAAACCCATAATTCCGACGAACAGGGGGCGTCGGTATTTACCGAGGAACTCTGTCCGTCGGTATTAACCGAGGAACACTGTCCGTCGGTATTTACCGAGGAACTTGGTCCGTCGGTATATACCGACGCCCAAAGTTCGTCGGAATTAAGGGTTTTTATACAAATTAATATTGCTTTTATATATTATTTTTAAATTTTAAAATTAATTAATTAATAAATAAAATCTAAAATTTAAAACTAATAATATTATAGAATTTAAATTCATACAAACCGAAATAGAAAAAAAAACATTCAGAAAGTTTACAAACCGAAATAAAAATAAAAATATTCATAAAGTTTTAAAATGCCGAAGAAAAACTAAGAAGTCGAGGTCGAAGCCATCAACTGGTTCAGCTTCGCATTATCTCCTCGTTGAACTTCTTTTGAGTTGAGCTCGGCAAGGATTGTGGCATTCTCGACGGATAGTGGCATTCTCGAAATGATAGTGGAGTTTTGCTCCTCCAATACCCCAATCCGTTCATCTTTGTCATGTAGCTCCTCGAAGATCATGGGATCGGCATACGGAGCTTGCGAAGAAGATGTCGGATATGAAGAAGCACGGCGGGCCAACCCAACTAAACGGCCTCCTTTCCTTTTAGGAACCGCCTACAAAATATTTAAAGTTAGTAAATAGTAAAATTACTAATGACATTATAATAAAAAAATTTTGAATTAGAAAATTACCTTTTCGACCATCTCATTTATTTGCATTTGGGACAGGTTTGTTGAAGCTCCCGTAGAATCGCCGTCATCAGATTGAGAAACCATTTCAGTTTGCACCAAATCAACGACTTCTCTGATCACGGGTCCTGAATCTGGCCCGTCTTCTTGTTAGTGTGAGCCGCCTTAATGAGTTGGAGACAATCAACGGGATTACCGTCATTTGCTTCGACCTGAAAAACCACCAATATTAATTAGACAAGAATATATAAATATTTATTTAAATAAATATAAAGATAAATAATTAAAAAAAACTTACAAGATCATCCTCCTTAGTAGACATGGAGCAGGCGCCGAGGTTATGCACATACATACCTTTCCCGCCACCGCTCCTCCGGTTCTTGGAGTTCTAGTAGACGTCTCGGCGCCTCCTTCTCCCAATGAGCTATCAGCTGGTCCCACACCGTCCCGTTGAGGTACCGTGGCCTCTTGTTCTTCTGCCAAACTGTCTTCCACGCGTTAATCTGCTTCGTATAAGAGTCCATGGCCTTCTCGTTGAATTTCTTACGGACTGTTTCCGTAAGATCGGAATGCCAGTTGAACTCTTGCTACAAAAACATAACATTTAATAAGTAGATATTTTTAAAAATGTAAATACTTTTAAAAAAATTGAAGAATTACTATACAAACCGACGAAACCACAACTCTCGTTCGTCACGAGGGATCACACTCCACTTCGGATATCCATAATGGAGCATGGAATACATCATCTGGTTGATGCATCCGCTAATGCCATTCCTCGACTTGGTGAACCTTTTAAAAATACAAGTTAGCAAGATAATTAATGAAAAAACATAGTACTACAAATAAAAAAATACTAACCAAGTGCTTTGTCCTCGTCGTGGGTATTGTTGGAGAACCGGGAGATGCTCTCGACCTGGTTGTTGAACCAATAGTTCAACTGGCATGACTCCAGCGGGAGGAGCAGCGGGAGCTGGAGCGGGAGGTGGAACGGAACGGGAACGGGAGCTGGAGCGGGAATATAGGCAGGTACGGAGTTTTGTTCCTGGGACGATACCGATCCACGGGATACACGGGAACTGCTCCCGGAACTCCGTCGCAAACGAGTAGGGGCGCGGGGGACATCGTCCGACCTAAAAAATAAAAACGTTTTATTATACATAATTTATAGAAACGTTTTTAAAAATCAAAAAATGTTTTTAAAAATCAAAAAACGTTTGAAAATTCATAAAAACGTTTTTAAAAATCATCAAAACGTTTTTAAAATTCATAGAAACTTTTTTAAAAATCAAAAAATGTTTTTAAAAATCAAAAAACGTTTTAAAACTTGAAAAACGTTTTGAAAAATCATAAAAACGTTTTTAAAAATCAAAAAACGTTTATAAAAATCATAAAAACGTTTTTAAAAATCAAAAACGTTTATAAAAATCATAAAAACGTTTTTAAAAATCAAAAACGTTTTTAAAAATCATAAAAACGTTTTTAAAAATCATCAAAACGTTTTTAAAATTCATAGAAACGTTTATAAAATTCATAAAAACGTTTTAAAAATCAAAAATCGTTTTAAAACTTGAAAAACGTTTTGAATTTCAACCAAAACACAAAACCCAAACAATAATCCTAACTTATTCATCCTAAACTATCCAAATCAACCTAAAATCATAGATCTAACTTCCAAAACCCTAGAAAATTGAGATAGAACAAGGAGGAGGTTGAATCTTACATGATTTGGAAAGGAGAGAGAGAGGGGCGGTGAGAGAAGGTCGGCGGTGAGAGAGAGGGGCGGTGAGAGAGAGGGCCGGTGAGAGAGAGAGAGGGGCGGAGAGGGGCGGCCGTGAGAGAGAGGCGGTGAGAGAGAGGGAGGGGAGAGATGCTCGCCGGTGAGAGAGAGAGAAACGAGAGAGGCGGTGAGGGAGAGAGAGAACGGCGGAGAGAAACGAGAGAGAGAGAACGCGGATACCACGAAGAAGAAGGGTTGTACTTAATTTATCGATTCCGACGAACTGGGTTCGCACTATTCGTCGGAATCCATAAATATAAACCGAATAGCGGTTTGCGAAAAATTTCAAGCGGTTTGGTTTTCCGGTAAATTAGATATTCGACGGAACATGGGTCCGTCAGAAATTTCCGACGGAATATTGACGGAATATTGTGACGAATTCCGATTTAGTGTTTAGGGTTGATTACAAATTTCTAAATGCAAAATCCAAATATTTGATAATATATATAGTATTTGCATAAAGATTTAACAAAAATGTTTTCATACCACATTTTATACAAAACATTTTTGTAGTGTAAGATTATATGAATATGATTGTATAAATATATGAATGTTAAGATGAGATGTTATGAAAACAATGATATGCATACATAAATGTTTTAATGAGTTGTTATATTTGAGCGGTTATGATCTAATATTATACTAAACACTAATTATGTGTTATTTTTATGATCTAATATCTAAATTTATAGATTTTGATGTTTGATATTTTGTTAGAAATATGTCGTGATTCGTCGAAACCGACATTCAACGAACCATCAAGTTCGCCGGAATGTCGCCGGTTTTCCGATGAAACGACATATTTACTTCATTGAAACCTTATGTCGTTGAATTGTCGAAACCGACGACATTCCACGAACTTGGATGGTTCGGAATGTCGTCGGTTTTTCCGAAAACCTACTAAACTTCATTGAAACCTTATGTCGTCGGTATGTCGTCAGAAATTTGTGAGGGAATTCACGGACAAGAAAAAAAAAAAAAAACTAATCAGAATCTTCCGAGTCTTCATCAAACTCCCCAACTTGAGCTTCGGCTCGAATGTACAACGCATCAAGTCCAAACTCAGATAAATTCTCAACGAGTTCAACTTCGCCAAATCTTCAACTGCCGTTGCTGGTAGACTCTGGTTGCATTGGTTCATCATCATCAACAGTTCCATCGACTCGTCCTCTTGGGTTGATTTGCGTGCTGACCCATGGATCGTCTCAGACACCGAGGGTAACTGATGTAGCACACCTATACATATCAATTATAATTATGCAAGTTTTAGTGAAAAAAATATATATAACATTAATTAATTATATTATGAATAGATATCATACCTGATCAGCTTGTGAACCAAGAATGAAGGGATCATAATATTGAAGTTTCCGCGAATGAACCGATGTAACACCAAACGCATCAATCTTCACTCCTCTATCTGGGTGGTGTCATACCAATCACAATAGAATACTACACAACGCAAGCCAACCATTCCAGGAAATTGAATTTCCAATATTTCTTTTATGTTGCCGTAGTAGACATCGCCACCGAAGAAGATGAAACACCAGCATCATATGTTGTCTTAGAATGACCTTTCCTTGTGAATGCATATCCTCATACAAAATTTTGGATATGATTTGACCACATAGTTTGGTCCCTGCACAAATTCGCGTGTCCAATCATCGAACACAAAACCTCTGGCCAAACCATCATTCACCTGTAAATTAGAATTAAACATATATATATGAGTGAAAAGTTAATTAGTTTATATTAAACGATATATGACTTACATAACTACTGAAGCCACGCAGCAAATCCGTTATCTCTAAGTTGTTGAAGCTCATCTTCACGCATGCCGTGAGTCATACGCAACTCCGCCATATATACACTATATACAAAAAAATTATCAATATGAAATAAATTTATTGAATATTATAATCTAACAATGTAAACGAATAAATATTTTTACCTCTCATATTGTAGAACATCTTCACAGTTGGTGAGCAAATATGTTTGCAAATGAGCGTGCTCAGTGTCTGTAAGTCTCCGCTTCGTGAATTTTCCACTAAGTCGTCCTATTTCCGTGAACATGCTTGGGACAGTAACATGATATGTTGCTCTCTCCTCTCATCATGCATGCAGGTCTTCGTGTTTTGTATGCACTTCGGTGGAAAATAATTTTCAGCAAAGATTGCAGTTTCTTCATTGATCACTGTGCCACTATAGATCCTTCCATCCTGCATTGATTTTTGACCATCTTCTTCGATGATACATATAACGCTCAAAATATACATCCATCTGACTGCACAGGACCACCAAATTCCAATTCTCTTGAGATGAATAGCAAGATGTTCCATTACATCAAAGAATGATGGAGGGAATATCTTCTCGAGGTTGCACATGCTGACTGGTGCTTTTCTCTTCAAATTATCAATACCCTCTTCAGTCAATACTCTGCACAAGTCGCAAAGAAAACACTTATCCCTACATAGATAAAAGACAAAATTTTCATAAGTATTAAGTTTATATAAGCATAATTGTTAAATATAAAAATAAATTAAATTATAAAATATAAGATACCTGCAATTGCTTCATGAACATTACGTGGCAATAATGCTGAAAAGCAAACGGAAGGAGGCGTTGCATAATTACATGACAATCATGACTCTTCAATCCAATAAACTTTCCTTCGCTTCTATCGACGCAGTTCCCCAAATTTGATGCATATCCGTCAGGAAATTTTACTTTATCTGTAATCCAATCAAAGAACTCTTCTTTGCCCGCACCATCCAACCGATAAATGGGAAAAGGGCCGCACGTTCTCATCAACATGAAGTTCAGAACGATCACGATATCGACTAAATCCAACCTTGACTTCAAATTATCCTTTGTTTTACCTTGGATGTTAAGGACTGTGTTCATCAGATTGTCGAAGAAGTTCTTCTCAATATGCATGACATCTAAATTATGCCGCAATAGATGACTCTTCCAATATGGCAGATCCCAGAAAATACTCTTTTGTGCCGTTATGTAGCTCTCCAACCGCATTAACTCGTTTTCATGTCCACCTACATCTGCCGTCCTTTCTGCACCAAAATCCCTAAACTGTTTCAACAAATCTTTCCCACTAACTTCCTCGGTGGACCATCAAACACCTGCTTGTTCTTCCTAAACGAAGTCTTACTCTGCGGTATGGATGATCAGGTGGTAGAAATCGCTGTGGCAGTCAAACCAACACGTTTTCCTTCCGTTCTTTAGTTGGAAAGCATCTGTGTCATCTTGACAATATGGACATGATAGCCTCCCATGTGTTGTCCATCCAGATAACATACCATATGCTGGAAAGTCACTTATTGTCCACATAAGTACTGCCCGATCTGAAAGTTTTCTTTGCACGAAACATCGATGTCTCAAAACCATGTGCCCATAGTTGTTGCAACTCATATATCAGTGGTTGAAGAAACACATCTAGTGATCTTCTAGGATGATCGGGCCCGGGACGAGAATTGAGAGGAACAAAACTCGCCGCATGTACAAGCTCGGCGGTAAGTTGTACGGTGTCACAATAAGCCATAAAGAATACTGTCTTCCATGCTTTCCAAATGGGCTGAAACCATCAGTAGATAATCCAAGATAAACATTTCTTCTCTCTCCGCAAATTCTGGATATGTTGACTGGAAATGTTTCCAAGCCTTCGATCTGAAGGATGTCTAATCTCACCATTTGTGGAATGCTCGCATGCCACCTCATTGCTTTTGCTGTGCGCACACTGATACAACCTCTTCAATCTTTCCGTCAAAGGCAAATACCACATTCTTTTGAACGGGATCGAACTCTTCCCTCGTCTCGATAACGAGGTTTACCACAAAATCTGCATACATTTCGTGTCTCATCCTCTTCCAGAGATCATGCAGTTGTCAATACATACATCTATCACTGCGGTAGTTGAAGACCGCAACAAGTTTCTGAACCTCGTAGTATGAACCCGTGCAAGATTATCCTCGGTAGAATACCTTTGACAAAATCAGTAATCGCATCCATACATTCTTCACCAAATTATAGTCTGTCTTAATACCCATTAATCTTGTTGCAGATGATAAGACTGAATGACCATCTCTACAATTTGGATACAAAGGCTGTTTTCCTGCATCCAACATGTCAAAAATCTCCTAGATTCGGATTTGGTTCTTCCCTCTATAATGATCATGTAGCATCTGCTCAAGACTACACCATAATCTATATCCATTCTAGATTCTTCTAACCTAATATCAGGCTGAGGTTCGCTAACAGGCTGAGGTTCGCTAGTACTACCATATTCATAACCAGTTTCTCCATGAAGGTACCAAACTTTATAATTACGTGAAAACCCTTTCATATACAAATGAGTCCAAACATCAAATTCTTTTATAACCTTATTATTATTGCAAGTAGGCGGGACATCTTAACATACCACTTTTGCATCCGGTTGCTGTTGAACAAGCCTCATGAATTCTCCAATCCCTTGAAAGTATTCATCCGTAAGCAAATTGGTGTTGGGATCCAAATGAGGTTTATCCATTCACGAACGATAATAAGCTCTTGAAGACATGATTATTACGGAATTGTTATGATTAAAGAGAATGGGGAGAGAATGAGGAGTGAATGAGTTGAATGAGGAGGGTTGCTTTTATAGGAAATTGCTTACGGCTTTCCGACGACTTTCTGACGGAATTCCGACGGACATAATGTTGATCGTCGGAATTCCGTCGGTATTTTCCAATCTCAAACGGCTATAAAAAACGGTCACAAGGTTCGTCGGAATTTCGTCGGAATATTCCGACGGAATACCGACGACCCTAACGGTTATATTTTTTTATCGGAATATCGTCTGAAAGTCGTCGGAATATTCCGACGAACCACGTTTTGTCGGAAATCCGTCGGAATATTCCGACGGAATTCCGACGACAGCAATATTTTCTGTTTCGTCGGAAATCCGTCACAAATTTCCGACGATCTTTGCTTCCGTCGGAACCTCCGTCGGAAATCGGCGTGTTTTCTTGTAGTGTTTGTAGGTTAAAAAAGCTATAAAATAAGAAATTGATTTGTAATGAAAGTATAGATAATGATTCAGGCAGATAAAAATCTAGAATTCAAGATACATACTCTAAAGTAAATAAACAATTATAAAAGATAATAAAATCAACTGGCTTTTAAATTTCTCTTAATTTTTTTTCTAAATCAACCGGCCGTTTATATTACTCGCGAACACATAACGTACTATTATTACACAGAAATTTCTTTCTTTTTTTTTATTATTACACAAAAACTTTCAATTCAAAAGTACCACCTTATATTCAAATGTTTTGACTCAAAACTTAACATACGTTAGGAAATATTGAATATATATACAGAGTGAATCTGCAATATATTAATTGTTGCCAATTTTAAAGCGACGTTTTATAAAATAACTGAAATTGCCAGAAACGATTTTTTCTTTTTTCAACAGATTTTTAGCCAGAAACAAAACTTATTGCAATTTAAGTGATATATAAATATATGTGATATACACTAAAGTGTTCTATTTCCTAAATCCATGAAACGAAAAGCACAAGTTTCATATCATTCGCATGTCTTTAGATCTCGACTTATCTGGTATCTAATGGGTCCAACGAGTAAATGAATATTAACATCAAACGTCAATTATTCTGTCACATGCATCAGTCTATGCATGCATGATGATGTACATACAAAGTTTACAAAAAAAAAATGATGTACATAAAATACACAGAGACTATATATATATATATATATATATATATATATATATATTTGGCTTTGCAATTGTTTAATACAGTTTTCTGTATCTAGCATGGTTTATATTTATTTGGTTTATAAAATATGTAAGCTAATAGCATATGATTAATGGTAGGTTATCACAAGAATTCTCAAAATATATCAAACTATACATACTATTTAATTATTATTATTTAAAAATTATCATGGTTTTGAGATTCTCTTAATAAAATATAAAAATTTATATATGCATATAGTTGAGATATTTTGTTTGAGAACCCCATATAGGTATTTGCATATAGTTAGATATTTATATTTAGCTATAATTATTTTACCGGTTTGAGCTTTTAAAAAAAGAAAACACTTGACTGGGAGCTTGTAGTCAAGTAAGTGGTAAGGAGAAGGATTTGAGATATCACCATATTTCAGGTTCGATTCACCTGATCTGCGAAACTAAGTCACAGTTTCTTAATTGCCCTACACGGATATGGACTACTGCATTTCGGCCTATTTAAATATTCGGAATAGGATTTATTTGTGGACTGCACCTTCCACCTAGAAATTAGGTCTGTGTATTTAATAGATCTGGGTTTTACAAAAAAAAAAAATATAACACTTCGTCAAATCATATCACTTTTCTTCGTACAGTTTCGGTTTAACTCAAATTGGTTTAAAGAAATTGGGCCACCTCAATAAATACATTCATACACAACACCAATTCTAATATATATATACAAGATCATAACCACACATGCTTCACTCTTCTTCTCCCAAAAAAACCCTAAGCATACATTCGGCAACCACCTAGCTGTTAGTTTCAATCTATATGGCTACTACTCCTGAGGAGGTGGAGCACGGTGGTGATAAGGCGGCAATGTTCCTGTCGTGGGAGGATCTTACGGTGGTGATTCCAAACTTCGGCCAAGGACCGACGAAGAGATTATTGAATGGAGTGAATGGTTGTGGTGAGCCAAATAGGATCTTAGCCATTATGGGCCCTTCTGGTTCTGGCAAATCTACACTTCTTGATGCTTTAGCAGGTCACTCTCTTCACTTCTCTCTCTTTCTTTCCCTCACACCACACACATGACACACCCTCAGATGTGAGGCATATCTCGTCGCTTATTCTGCATTTTCTGTATAAGTGTAGCTTAACTTGTGTGAAGTGTTATACTCGATATCTTACTATCATCTATTAACAGTATTACATGACAATCTTCGATGTGCAGCCTTGTCTTTTGAACAAAATTTTCTCATGTAGTTGGATTTTTTTTCTTTTGAAAAATTAGGTTTATCTAATTAATATGTATATTTCTTATGCAACTAGATGCAGTACTCAATACTATTTTTTTGTTTTGTTTTGTTTTGTTTTGTCTTATAGGAGAAGAACATATATTATTAAAATAAACGCAATATATAAACATACTTTCCCTCTTTGAAAGAAACAATAATGTAGTAGAGTTATAAACTTTAATTGAAGTTCTTCTTAGCTCTTCTGTATCTTTGACCAACCCCATATGTTTAATTTATGAGATTATATATCTATCTATATTTTTCATATTTATAAATATTGAAAACAATGCTATATTTAATTATATATAAGTTTCATACACGCGATGATGCATATATAGGTATTTCTAACTGTATATTTATGAATTCCAGCTACCGAACGTTCTATAATTATATAAGTACTAATTAAAAGTGAAACATAGTTACAATTTCCATGTTCCTTATTAAATTATGTGTGTTGTACATTTAATATTGGAAAAACTGATGGGTACATTTCTCTAACAATACCATTTGGCAGTAAATTTTCTAATTAACTAATGATTTTAAATGTTAACCAACCACCATATACCAAATACCAACAACCTGACACAAAAATTTAGTGTTTCCGATGATCCGGTTAATGGTATGGTTTTCTTTTTTTTTTTTTGCTAACTGGTTAATGGTATGGTTTCAAACAACAAAACCGAATTGGAGTCTCTAGTAAGCCGTTAAACTACAAACCAGGAGATGAACCCGGTTTGGTGACTGGTCAGATTGTATCTACCAAGTTAGAAGATTTTCGATCCAAAAAGCATACAACTGAACTTGAATTTGTGACTTCCTACTATATAACACAATAGTTTTAACCACTAGGATAATTTATGGTTGTTGAATATTTATTATATTCAGGGTATAATTAGTTTTTTTTGTCGGCCGGGTATAATTGGTTGAAGCTGCGGTTTTATGTTTTTTTTTGGTTTTATTTTTGTGTCATAGAATTTTTTTTCCAAAGCACTAAATAGCTCTAGAAAAACTTATTTGTAAAGATAACATATTTCCTTTATGTTTTGACTGTAGATTTAATTTTTAAAATTAAAGCATACTTGTTTTTAAAAAAAAAAGATAATAGGAAAAAAGTGACTGTATACAGTTTCTGTCTATGAGAAAAACGAATAAAATATTTCTTATAAATATAATTAATCCGATAAATGACCATGAATTTCTTTGTATTTTGATAATTAGCGTGCTCATGAATTTAGAGAAAATAGCACATAGTTTAGTCAATGCGCTCATATGCATGCATTATTTACAAGTTGTAAAAAGAAAGTACAAGTATATGCATTAGTGAAATGGTCCAGGTTTATCATTTGGTTATTTGCACATATATGTATATTGTAAATAACAACTTAAAAATACATATATACTAGGCTAATTTATCACAAAATACATTGATTCCACGGTCACATCAAACCAAAACTATGGTTTATATTCTTCTAAACCGGGAAAAACCTAGACTGATGGTTATCCTAGTTTTACATTAATGCCATCAAGAAATTCAAACCACGAAAGATTAAACACTACATATTATAGAGAGGTCTATTTTGATTACAAGTTACTTGTGTTTCTGGTACAGGAAGATTAGCAGGGAATGTAGTGATGAGTGGCAAGGTTCTTGTCAATGGCAAGAAGAGAAGGCTTGACTTTGGTACTTCTGTAAGCACATCTTATCCTTTTACACAAGTTAAACTCTTATTCATGACCTAAACCCTAAATCATTAAATGTTTACTCTCAGGCCTATGTGACACAAGAAGATGTGTTGCTAGGAACTTTGACAGTGAGAGAATCCATAGCTTACTCAGCTCATCTCAGGCTCCCAACAAATCTAAGCAGAAAAGCGATCAGTGACATCGTGGAAGCTACAATCACTGACATGGGTCTGCAAGAATGTTCAGACAGGACTATAGGAAACTGGCATATGCGTGGAATAAGCGGAGGAGAGAAGAAACGGCTCAGTATTGCGATTGAAGTCTTAACCAAACCGACTCTCCTCTTCTTAGACGAGCCCACAAGTGGACTGGACAGTGCCTCGGCTTTCTTCGTGGTTCAGATTCTCAGGAACATAGCTAGCAGTGGCAAAACCGTGATTTCTTCTATTCATCAGCCGAGTGGCGAGGTCTTTGCACTCTTTGATGACTTGCTACTTCTCTCTGGAGGAGAAACTGTTTACTTTGGAGAAGCAAAGTTTGCAACAAAGGTACTAAACTACTTGAGATCAATGTTCAAAAAATTGTTAAACGGTAGTTAATCGTTTAATAGAGCATTAGTGCCAAGGTGCGTTTAAAACGATTTTTAGAATACTACTTAAGATGGAACATTTGCGAGTTTATACCAAAACATGCTCAGTTGTGTTGCTTTTGCTTCGTGTTTGTAGTTCTTTGGTGAAGCTGGCTTTCCTTGTCCTAGCAGACGAAACCCATCTGATCACTTCCTTCGTTGTGTCAACTCAGACTTCGATGGTATCACAGCAACATTAGTTGAATCTAGGAGAATCCACGTTAGTCTTCTTCCGTTCTTTGTTGTTTTCATGAGCTTACAATATACACTCGAGCAAGCTTTTGACGTCTGAGCTTTCTTTCTGCCTCTGCAGGATTCTTCTTTCTCACTTTACCAAGAAACGTCAAACATGTTAGACCCCTTGGATAACATGCCAACAGCAGAGATTAGGACAACACTTGTCAGAAAATTCAAGTGTTCAGAATACGCAGTAGCTTCACGCGCAAGAATTCAAGAAATAACATCAATCGTAAGTTCATGACTTTTATCATTTTCTCTTTAAACACACGCAATCATTAACTAGTCTCGTAAGCACAACTTAAACTTTGATGCAGCAGAAGGGACTTGTCACTGAAAGGAACAATGGGAGTCAAACAAGCTGGTGGAAACAACTAAGAATACTTACTCAACGGTCTTTCATCAACATGAGTAGAGACTTAGGGTACTACTGGATACGGATTGGTGTCTACATACTGTTATCCATCAGCGTCGGTTCTGTCTTCTTCAACGTCGGGAGAAGCCACACGAAGGTGATGAACACTGCAGCTTGTGGCGGATTCATGGCAGGTTTCATGACAATTATGTCAATAGGAGGTTTTCAATCCTTCATTGAAGAAATGAAGGTAAAGAGATAACCTTAACACTAAACCTCTTGAGTTCCTCTAAGAAGTATCTTTATGTAGGTGTTTTCTAGGGAGAGGCTCAATGGACACTATGGAGTTGCAGTTTACACAGTGTCTAACTTCTTCTCCTCGTTGCCTTTCATAATCATCATGTGCCTTGGAACCACATCAATCACTAACTACATGGTGAAGTTCCAACCGGCAGCTTCTCATTTCTTCTATAGCTGGCTCGACCTCATCAGTGCTATTGCAACCGTGGAGAGTTGCATGATGATGATAGCTTCAATGGTCCCTAACTTCTTGATGGGAGTCATAATAGGAGCTGGCTACATTGTAAGAAAGCTTCTCCTCTCTCTATCCCCCTCACTTCTTATACATATCGATAAACTGCTCTATTTTTTTTTTTCATGTCACAGGGAGTTATGGTGTTGAGTGCTGGCTTTTTCAGATTCTTCCCTGACTTACCTATGGTATTCTGGCGATACCCAGTGTCTTACCTAAACTACGGTGCATGGGCACTACAGGTAAACAGGTTTCCTCAGCTTTTATATGACAAATAGATGTATCTAAAATGAACACACCTGAAAAACTTGCAGGGAGCATTCAAGAATGAGATGATCGGAGTTGAGTATAATTATCCATTACCTTTGGTACCAAAGATGAAAGGGGAGCTCATTCTTGAAACCATTCTGGGGATAAATCCAGCACAGTCCAAGTGGTTGGATCTAGGTGTTGTGATGATGATTCTCGTTGCGTATAGGCTTCTCTTCTTCGCCATCCTCAAGTTTCGCGAAAAGGTTTTCCCGTTGATTCACATGTTATACACAAAGAGAACTCTCAGCCATATCCAGAAGAGGCCTTCATTCAGGAGAATGTCACCATTCCCTTCCAAGAGACACAATGTTCACCATACTCTCTCTTCTCAAGAAGGACTTAACTCTCCACTGCATTAGAAGCATTTACAACTCCACGATGCGTGGAAGATATTACTCCCTAACTTTATGCTAGAGTTTCATATATTTCAATATGCTAAATGTTACTACTACTGCTACTCTCTTCAAACTTGTTAAACTATTTGTAGCCTGTTGTGTGAGGATAAAAAGAGAGATATTATCGTTCTGACTAATGAGATCTGTTAAGCAGGTGGATAGAACTCACAAGCATACATGAATAACTAGAAAAGATAAGAGCATGGCTACGTTCTCAGATTAAAAGAGATGTATGCTTAGAGAGATTATATCGGCAGAACCACAGAAAAGAAAAAAAAAATCAAATAAGACGTTTCCTTCACTAACAAAAGCATTGTCCCCCAAATATTTAAACTACATATAAACATGAACCAATGGAAAGACATGTTACCTGACAGTACAAAGGTAGTCCTTGATTGATGAACATCGTTTAGCTGCCAAGAAACTGAATCAAAACTAACAAAAGCATTCTCCCCCAAATAGTTAAACTTTAAAAAGTATAATAACCAGCAGATATGTCAAGTTTCAACCTTTGAAGAAAAAGCAAATATAAAATGTCTGAAAGTGTTACATATGAACGATAAGAAAACATACAAATGAACAATCAATAACTTTTGACGAATATGGCTAATCCAGAAAGAACACATTTGCTCATTTGCACATTCGTATCTGAACCAATGACTAGATTAAAAAAACTATGTTAAAAATGTAAGATTACGCCTGCTTGCTCTACCTAACTCTTCATATCATCAGAACCATCATTTTCAGGTTTACCGTTGAATCCATGATACGGAACCTCCAACATGGGCCTCGGAGTTGCACGTTCACCAAAATCCTCAGGGTAAAACTCGAAATCAGGACCAAAATTGAACTTCACAACACAATTTGGCTGGTCAGGGAGAGTGTACATTGAAGCAGCAGGGTAGTAACGACCGCCAGAAAGATCTTTGAAAGCAACTCCCTGACATACACCATTTTTGAAGAACGATATCTCACTACCTGCATCAGAAGAAAGGCATTCGTTAACAAAATATTTGATTTACGCATTTAGCCATGTGAAACTGTGACTAAGAATCCCTACTATAACCACATATCAATCCTCTACAAACTCAAAGGAAGCTCTCCACTTTAACTAGCAACATCATTCATATGCAGCTTAAGTCCACTTAAACATATGCAACTAAGTAAAAGCAGAACATAAACTACAAGAACACGAACTTGTACAACTATAACTAACGCAAACTCACATTATAACCACATATCATATTCTCTACAAACTCAAAGGAAGCTCTCCACTTTAACTAGAACAGCATTCATACGCAATTTAGACATATGCAACTAAGTAAAAGCAGAACATTAACTACAAGAACACGAACTTGTACAAACAAGCAACGCAAACTTGTGATTAAGAATCCCTACTGTAACCACATATCAATTCTCTACAAACTCAAAGAAAGCTCTCTCCTTTAACTAGCAACAGCATTCGTATGCAGTTCCACTTAAACCAATCCGACTAAGTACGAGCAGAACACAGACTCATACCTGGTACAACTTTAGGAGGCTCCTCTTTAGTGTCCGGCGCACATACATATCTCTGCCCTTTATACCACACATAACGAGGCGGCTTAGGAGCAAAAGCTTCACCATCAGGCAAGTTTATATAGAACCCAATAACATCACCTTCCTTATACCCTTCCTCAGCATACTTCTCCCTCAAAGCCTTATGTATCTTACACCCATCAATATCCCTAAACCCAAAACTATTCCCATCGTAACCTACAGGAGCCTGCAAATCCCCTTTATCAGTCGACCACCCAAGCCGTGTATGTCCCGTCTCACCCAAGCTCACAACTTTAACCTCAAAGTACCAAGCTCCTTGCACGACACCTCTCGTGGCTCTCACCATCCTGTAACCTTTGCTGCTCCCTGCGGTGAGCCTGTCCTCGCTCACCTCGACTTTCTCGGCTTTGTAGACTTTCGAGAGGCGGATGATGGAGTCGGGCGTGTCGTCTCCCTTATCGGGGAACCTAGGGACCGGCGTGATGAGGACCTTGTCGTCCACGGCTGCTGAGCTCGGCGTGTTGTTGGTTTTGCTCTTCTTCTTCCCCTTGCGTGTGCTCTTCGTCACCCATACGTTGTTGTTCTTCTTCTTGGACTTTGATTTTTTGGTTGCTGTGGCAGTTGCGATCGGAGCCGTTGATGACGGAGGCTCTGGCTCCTCCTCCTCGTCCTTCATGGTGAGGGAATCGAGCTGCTTCTGCTTCTTGGTCGGTGGCTCGTCTTCTTCATCTTCGTCTTCTTCCACTATGGCGCCGTTTTGGACGGCTGATTTGGGGGATTTAGGGTTGTTGTCGGAGGAGGAAGCGGTTGGAGCGTCTCCTTCGGATAATGAGTCGGATTCGATTTTTAAGTCGGATCCGGGTTGATCGGGATCCGGTTTCTCCGAATCGGCGTTGTTTGGTTCTTCGATTGCGGCGGAGGTGGGACCGTGTGGCGACGAATCGTTGAGTTCGGAGGGAAGAGGAGTTTCGGTAGCGTCTTCGGGAAGCGAAGTTGAGACTTGTGGTTCTTCTTGTTCTTGTACGGGATTTGAGTGAGGAGGATCCATTGGAAGTTTGGAAGTGTCTTCCGATGGAGAAGAGATTTTTTCCTCGGACTGCTGTTTAGGAGGAAGGAAAGAGAGAGAGATATGGAGAGTGTTATGGGCCTGGCTTTTCGAGGCCCAATAAGAAACGAGTTCTGGAACTTGGCATAGAGTGTATTGGTGTTTAGTCCACTTCAATTTCATTTGATATTTTTTTGGTCGCTCAATTCATTAATTTTGTAGTGTTAGTAACACTGTGTTACGTTTGATTTTAGACTTTACATTTTGTAAGTTTTAAATTTTGTAAGTTTGTAGAACTATCTCAATTTCTAACACTTGTAAAAATGTTTACAAAAATTAATTTGAATAGTTATATCATCAAAATTAATTTATCTTTTCGATCACTTATAAAAAAAAAATCATAACAATTTAATAATATGTAATCTATTAGAAAATGATTTATGATGCTGTGTAACGGGTTAAAGTACATAAAATATTTGATGATTAAACAGTTAGTGAACAAGTTTTTCAAATATCTCTAACATAACCTAAGCAGAAACCTCATAAGAGGAAAACTAGGAGAGGTAGATCGAAGGATAAATAGCAATGGCGAGAGATTGAGCATCCTACTGAGGCAAATAAATCTGTCTCCCATTCTCCCAATGAGGCGGAAAAATCAGGAATCATTCCCTCCGGTCAAGATCATGGTGAGCTGGTTCGTATTGAGATGGCACATGAGTCTAAGCTCGGAACTCACCAGGACAAAATAAGGGGTGGACCTAGTGGAACTGCCTCGTATCACAAATCTATGTGGTCAGGAAGCGTCTCTGGTACTTCTAAATCCTCTCACTCAGATGTTCAACCTGATTCTTCAGATGTAGAATCTTCTGATTCGGATTTGGAAGAAGGGGAATTCAGCAAGCATGAACCACATTTTGAGGTCGTAAGGTTAAGAAAAAGTTCTCAGGTTTGAAAGGAAGCAGGGGCAGAGGCCCCAAAATTAATTAATTTTATGTCGTTAGACATTTTTTGATGGAATGTACGCGGTCTAGATAAGTATAACCACCACATCGAATTACGTAAATGGTTTAGGAAAAATTCTCCTCTTTTTGGTGGCATTCTTGAGACGCATGTCAAGTCTCTCAAGAAGAATAAATTTGTTTCGGATCTTTTCCCGGGTTGGTATGCTGATGACAACTATGGCTTTTATCCTATTGGTAAAATCTGGCTCGTCTGGCATCCTTCTCTTGTAGTTAACATCATCTCCGAGTCCATTCAGATGATCACTGCGGAAGTGTCTTGGCCCTCTACTCAGACCAAGATTTTCATCTCTGTTATCTATGCTGCAAGTGATGCTGCGATTAGGTCCACTCTCTGGTCTGAGATAAATTATCTCGCTTCTTCACACAATCTGGATACGCAGCCTTGGCTGGTCTTAGGTGACTTCAACCAAATCAGAGATCCTTCAGAGCACTCTCGGTTGCCTACTCTTAATATGGATAAAAGGAACAGTGATTTTAATCAGTGTCTTCTGGATACAAATTTAGAAGATTTGAATTTAAGAGGTACTGCCTTCACTTGGTGGAACAAGCGCAAGCTCGATCCGCTAGCGAAAAAGCTTGATAGAGCCTTAGTAAATGACGTCTGGTACAACGAGTTTCCATCTTCTGTTTCTTTCTTTGGCAGTCCTGACTTCTCAGATCATGCTGTTATCGCCATCACCTTGGATCCTGCGAGGATAAGACTGAAGAAGCCTTTCGGATTTTATAGTTTCCTAATCAAAAACCAGGACTTCCTCGCCACAGTGTGCACTAGTTGGTTTTCTTTCAATGTCACTGGCTCTGCAATGTATAGAGTTAGACCTCTTGTTCGATTTTAAATGCTCGGAGATTCAGGTAGCAGCTTTTGAAAAAGCCTTTACGGCTGAAGATATATAGAACACCTTCTTCTCTTTACCTAAGAATAAAACATGTGGGACAGATGGATACTTCGTGGAGTTTTTCACTGCTACTTGGTCTATTATTAGCGTCGAAGTTACAGAGGCAATTTTGGAATTCTTTAAATCTGGCCGTCTTTTGAAACAGTGGACTTCGACTAACCTGGTACTCATTCCGAAAAAAGCCTAATGCGTCTCTGACAACGGATTTCAGACCTATCTCCTGTCTGAACACGGTCTATAAAGTGATATCAAAACTTCTGGCTTCTAGGTTGAAGGAGATTCTGCCCCTCATGGTCTCCAAATCCCAATCCGCTTTCCTTCCCAGGCGCCGGTTAGTTGAGAATGTGCTTCTAGCAACTGATCTGGTGAATGGCTATAATACACAATCTATCTTCCCTCGTGGAATGCTGAAAGTTGATCTGCGGAAAGCTTTTGACTGTGTTAGATGGGATTTTATCCTCGCTTCACTCAAGGCACTGGCTATTCCTGACTCTTATATATGTTTGATATTAGAATGCTTATCTACGGCGTCGTTCTCTGTCTCAATTAATGGATTCTCAGGAGAATTTTTCAAAAGCACTAAAGGAATCCAGCAAGGGGACCCGTAGTCTCCTTATCTCTTAGTGTTAGCTATGGAATGCTTATCTCGGTTATTAATGTCACTATATGATCTGGGTAACATTGGTTATCACCCTGGAGCAGAGCAGATAAAGATATATCACCTTATGTTCGCAGACGATGTCATGGTTTTCTTCGATGGATCGAGTAACAGTCTTCATGGTATTGCTGAGTTTCTGGATGACTTTGCCTCATGGTCGGGACTGGAGATGAACACGACAAAACAAGAGCTATTTACCTCAGGTTTAGACCAAAGTGAATCTGCCTCTATTTTCGACTCTGGTTTCACTTCTGGTACATTCTCCATCAGGTACCTCGGGCTTCCGCTCATGAGTCGCAAGCTGAAAAAATCAGAATATGATCCTTTAATGGTCAGGATCACAAAGAGTTTCCAGGCTTGGTCAGCAAAGTTACTTTCCTTCGCCGGCAGATTGCAACTCCTCAAAACTGTTATTTTTGGAACGGTTAACTTCTGGCTCTCGGCCATTATTCTGCCCGAGGGATGTATCAAGAGTATCGAATCTCTCTGCTCTCGATTCTTATGGTCTGGAAATATTGATAAGAGAGGGATAGCAAAAATTGCTTGGACTACGGTATGTCTCCTAAAGGAAGAAGGTGGACTTGGCATTGGAAGCTTCACCGTCTGGAACAAAGTGTTATGCCTCAAGTTCATGTGGCTACTTCTTTCCAACTCTCCTTCCCTATGAGTCGATTGGCACAGGAGCACTCACTTAAATGATAAATCATTCTGTATGATTGAGCCATTGGCAAATGACTCTTGGGTATGGAGAAAGCTGCTTGATCTCAGACCCCTAGCTCTTCATTTCAGCAGAATGACATTGGGGAACGGCCTGTCCACAAGTTTTTGGTTCGACGTTTGGACGCCTTTGGGTCAGCTCTTCACGCTCCTGGGATCTACTGGTCCTAGAGTCTTGAGGATAAGGAAAAATGCAGTGGTGGCAGACGCTATCACAGGTTTTTCTTGGTCCCTTCCACACCCGAGATCCCAAAAGGAAGTTGATCTTCATGCTTATCTTACTACTATCTCTCTTCCCTTATCACCTGATGTTGATGCTGTCTATGAATGGGTTGCTGGTGATTCTTCTCTGTGTGTTTTCAGGTCTTCCACCACGTGGGAAGTGCTTAGACCACGGCAGGAGAAAAAGGACTAGTTTGATGTAGTATGGTTCAAAGGGGCAGTTTCGAAGCACTGCTTCGCGATGTGGGTGGTGAACTATGACAAGCTGCCAACAAGATCAAGGCTAGCAGGCTGGGGAATGCAGGACTATGCTACTTGCGCTCTATGTTTTAGATTCGATGAAAGTAGAGACCATCTCATGTTAACCTGCGAATATAGCCAAGAAGTATGGAAGGAGGTGTTTATTAGATGCCAATCGCCATCTACAATGCTCACAACTTGGTCTGAGCTTCTCTCGTGGATCAGATCTCCATCATCCAAGAAGCTAACTCTCCTCCGGAAGCTGGCTTCTCAAACCGTTGTCTTTCATCTATGGAAACAAAGGAATAACCTAATACCCCTGTTCGGAACTACGCTAGGCGCTAGTCGGGCGGAAATCCCGGGCCTAGCGAGTTACCAAAAAATCGGGGATTAAGCGGGGTATACGCGGGGATTAATTTAATTATTATTTTATTTTATTATAATATTTAAATTAAATATAAAATAAATATAAATTAGAATGTAAGAGTTTTTGTATGTTATTATTGAAATTTATTTTATTTTGTAACCAAAGTTAATTGTTAGTATATGTAAATGCCATACAATTGAACACACAAATTAATGTAGATAAGTGTTTGAATTCTTATTATGTTATTATTGATATATATTAACATACACGCACTAGAACATATAATTCTCTGTTTCCTAGTGGCGAAGTCACCTGATCAGATATTAATTGACCCGGGTTCGATATCCCCTCACTGCATTTTAGTTATTTTCGTATTGTTTGTAATGAACAATGTCCCACATCGTTTATGGAGGAAAAGAGAAGCAAAATATGACTCTATATATAGAGTTCATGCTCTGAGGAGATGTTAAGGTGTTTGGGCTTCGTTAAGGCCCAATAAATACCTTTCTAGTTTATATTTTCATTTTTTAATCGGGCCGATTTGTCAATAATTGGGCCGATTAATCGGCTAATAGACCGATTACTTAGCTTAATGGGCCGAGTAATTGTGCTCCGATTTTGTTGGCCGACTATGTCAAAATCGGTGCGGGAGTTGTCCGAGTAGCGCCTACCCGGACGCCGAGGCGGCTAGGCGCCCGCGTTTTTGAACAGGGCCTAATACATATATAATCAGACTTCGATCTCTCCAGCATCAGTCTTTTATGGTATTGACAAAGAGTTGAAGAACATTATATCAGCTAGGAGACATAGTAAGCACTTTCATTCCCTCATGGCGCTTTGGCTGAGATAATGTTCATCTTTGTTGGTTGTAGCTCTATGATCCATCTTGTTTTATATTTTCTTTTTGCCAAAATGGCTTAAACATAAGATCTTCATTGTAGAATCTTCTTTTCATTATATGGTATTTACATTTTAGCAAAAAAAAACAAACATAACAGCTGGAAGTGAGACCTTGTGAACCAAAAAAAAAAACGATGACACTGACAGTCAATATCAATGGCGCTGGCGCATCAAAGCATTAGAGCATCAACGATAGTGTATGGCAGTTGAGTCTATCAAAGTATATAATATTCTTCTTTAATTATACAGTTACTTTTTTGAAGAAAGTTTAATTATTTAGTTATATTCTATTTATCTTCTTAATCATTAAACTATCAGAAAATTGTCATGTAGAAAAGAGTCTCTCATGGGGAGACTTGAGTTCCTTAGGGCATGAGTATTGGTGGGACTCATAAAAAAACTCTTAACATATTCTAATACTATTTTTATGTTTAGAGACCTAAACTAAGGACTTTTAAACTTTAGTAGATTATTAGTGGGACCTTTCTTGTCCCTTACACAAGACAGATAAACAATCTAACACGATATATAGTAGCTACTTTTTATTAATAACTATTGCAATATTAAAAAAAAAAACAAGAGACGACTTGAACTATGGAAAAACCTTCTCTATGATTCACATTTTATATGAACTATGAACTATGGCTACGCAGATATCAAATGAAGTATTATATGAACTATGAACTAAACGATTTCACAAATATGATCTATGAACTATGGCTAGGCAGAGACCCAAAACCAGTAATAGGATCCAAAGCATCGAAACTAAACGGTTTCACAGATATCAGAGAAGAAAATGCAAACTATTAAACAGTTTTTTTCATTTTGCTTAAATCAGTTACTTGTTTGTTATACTATTGTTCTCGAACCATAAAAATCTATACAGAGGCTTGTTTTTAGCAACGAAACAATGGTACAATCTAAACGAAACAATCAAACAAGCTACAACGAAACAATTATACAATCGAACCATAGAAATCTATAGAAATCTGTACGAAACTATCAAACATTTCCGAACCCTAGAATCTATACAATTGTTCTCGAACCATATTCTATATCAACCATTGAATCATATCAAACAACATAGAATCTATACCATTATATTCGCATGCAATCTACACAACCCTAAAATATTTAATCTCAGATCGGAGTTGAAAAAAATTCCTTGCTAAGACTGGGTCGATTTTCAAAGGATTTGGGGAGGATAGGAGCTTTCGTACAGGACCGGAAGCGAACGGATGTGGATTGAGCTTTGGATTTCGATCTGGGGATCAAACGCCTATGGAAGCTGCGACCTCTCCTTTTGGTGAGTTTGGCTTTCGATTGAGGAGACGCGCCACAGAAACTCCGGTGAAAGAGAGAAGACGCAGGTGGAGTGAGTTCGTCGATCGATTTGAAGAGATCAATCTTTCGATTTGAGGAGACAAGCCGACGGAAACTCCGGTGAAAGAGAGAAGACGGAGGTGGACTGAGTTTGGCTTTCAATTTGAAGAGATCGATCTTTCGATCTGAGGAGATCAGCTCTTCGCCATCGACCTCTCGTTTTTTGATTTCGATGTCGGAATGAGATTGAGCCGAACACACCGACAAAGATGTCGATTACATCTCCCACTCCCGAGCTGACACGTTGCCAACGGGACGAGCCCGAACATCTCTTAGTTAAGGCCCGTTCCACTCAGATGTCATCTCTTAGTTAAACCGACAAAGATGTCATTTTTAATTCTTTTTTGATTTATTTTCGACCCAATAAACCTCTCGGGACGGGCCTTAAGGGACCCGATACCGATGCTCTTAGAACCGATTATTTATTTTCTCTTTCTTTTATATTTCTTTTCTTTAATTTAATCATGAGAGATTCATTGTAAATGCACCACTGCCCATGCTCTTACAGTTTCATTTACTATAAACTCCTCCAAATACCATTGGGTGCTTTCTGAAAAGTTGATATATTGTGAAACAGTCTGAACTTGAAGCTTTTTCGTCGTGAACATGCTTTATTTTTACTGAAGGATATTTATTGGTATAACTAAAGATACATAGCAAATCACGGAAACGAAGACACTGGGATCAAAAATAAATAATGTTTCTTGACTTACTTCTTTCGTTTTTCATATAATCATATATTTGGATGGCATCCTGTTAAATATTGTAAAATATTCATTCCATGGCCAAAGACCGCAACGTTCTCCTTACGTTTCATTTTTGACCCTCTATTCATAGATATGTATCAATTAATACACACACATCATACATGATACATGATTCATATTTGTGTGATTTGTGGTGCCATCCATTAATTCTTTCGTGTGCTCAGATCCATTAAATATTTAGTGGCTTATATATGATCACAATTCATGAAAAATTTTGTGGCTCGATCGGTCGTGTCTTTCTTTACCTTTCTAATGTATTCTCTATTTTCAGTAGAAAAGGTTGAATCAAAACTTTAGTCATGACTCTGTGGTTTCTGGACCATGAAAAGCCTTAACTAGGTGCATTATGACAACTCTGAATCCCTCATTTTATATCGTGCGCACATCGTTTGTTGTTGTTGTTGTTATTTCACGCGTGGGAAATACAGAGATTCATGATCAAGATTTTTTTTTTTCCTTTGAGTGGTCAAGCCACTCAAATAACCTTCTAAGCACGCACTTTCTTGTGGTCCACTTTACTTCCACCTTATATGAATTTACCGGCTAATTCTTAACCGATGAAGGTTGACATTGTCCTTTTCCTAAGTGCAAAACCACATTCTCTAGCTAATCATGTATTTTTAGTACAGAGAATGAAGCTTGGAGGGGATGGATGGTGACGGCCTCCAAAAATGGAAGTGTTATTAAAGACGTAATTAATTAACATGTTCAATTTATTATACACCTTGGTCCACAAAGCAAACAAAACAGACAGATTTCATATGATTAACTATATATAATCATTATTTTTTTGTTTTGTCTAAGTCGTTATGGTGGGTTTAGTGTGTCCGTCGTTAAACTTCCCAAGAACTTGTTGAAGATGACGTGTGATATCTTCCGGTCGATGAGGCTCGAGCCGTGGTCGGTCAGGCAAAACCCACCGTCCATCTCCGGTCTTTACCATCCCTTTGTTCTCGTCCTGTCTCCAACAAGGCGGCACGTGATAATCACTTTTCAGAAAATCACAACTCTTGTTCACCAAAGCTATGTCCCTCTTCGTCACCAAACAAAACTTCTTCTCTTCTCCTTCTTCTTCTTCTCCATGATATCCATCCACCAAATGAAGTAAAGCTTCTAGGTTATGTGCACAGCCCAAATCCTTTGTTGGTTTCAGAAACGGACTTTTCTTGTGGTTCAAGGCAAGCTCTGTGCCGACGTGTGCGTAGCTCCATGGGAATGATGTTGCCTCCTCGATGTACTTCTGAAACTGAAACTTCTCGTTTGCGAATATCCCTGGCACTGAAGGTACCTTGTCATGCACGTTTATCACTCTCAAAACCTTGACACCTAGCTCTTCGCATCTCTCCTTGAACCTCAAGTTACCTACACGAGGTCCCGAGAAGGAGAACACACTAACTGGGACTTCAGTGTTGTTCTCCGGTATGTGATTCAGGTTTAGCTCCGCGATATCATAAGCACTGACCAAAGCAAGAGCTGCACCGAGGCTGTGACCTGTCACGGTGATGCTTATCTCATGACCTGCTTGACCATAGTACTCAACAAGACGTTTGACTTCGGACAAAACCTGTTCTCTAGCCGAGAAGGAAGAGAATTTGCAAGAGTCTTCTTTCTTGGTGTACAAGTCATGAAACCCTAACTCAATCTTGATTGAAGGGTCGTCACCGAAGTTAGCTGAACAAAGAATGTCTTTTAAGTCATAGATCCATTCGAGATAAGTGACAGTGCCTCTCCAAGCGATGACTATGTCACGTCTTCCGAGCCTAGCCACCTCTTCTTCGTCCGTAGCTACAGCAATGTAACCCATCCAGTTTGCATGTTGGCTCCAAATAGAGCTGAGTTTTGATCTTTGGAAGAAGTTTGGGAGGTTGATGTTGGAAGTTGCGTAGAGATAACGTGTTATTGTGTAGCCCTTATGGATATTTAGGTCAAGGTTTGAGAAGAAATCTGAAGGATGGTATTTGCAAGAGCCGCAGTATTTAGAGTGAGGATCAAAGTCGAATGAGTCGTAGCAAGCTTGAGCAAATTCGCCGTAGCGTATGATCTCTCTTCGAAGATGGTTGTTCATTGGATCTAGTAGTCCTTCCCAGTTATTACAACCTTGTACTTCTCTCCAGATTGATCCAAGACTCACTTCTTCTTCGAGTTCTGCTTCATCTTGGTCTTCTTGTTTGTTGTCTAAAACAAGGGGTTGAGTTGTTGAAGAGTTTATGCTTGTGCAAGAAGATGAGTAAATGATGGAACAAGTCTTCAGCTGCGTTGTCAAGATTAGCGTTTTTGGCTTGGTGTTGAAGATACTGTGAGGAGAAGAAGTGAGGAATATTGGGTTTTTGAGAGCTATTAGTGATGATGGAGCAGCCATTTTGATTTGGTGGTTTGCTTCTTTGTGTAGAGACTAGAGAGCAAGTGAATGTATATAATAAATATATGAGTTTTGATTTAATTTGCTTTTGCTTTTGCTTTTGTGTGTGGTTAAGATTTAGTTGGGTAACAGAGATAATGATGAATATGGTACAAGTACCTCTTCTTATTGTTGTGTGTATTTAATGGGGTTGGTTGTAGAAGAGAGAGACGTGCAATTCAAGAGGGGTTTCTTTCTTCTTCTTTAATGGAGTCTCTCAAATTCTTGTTTGCACTATAGGGCCACTCATTGTTTAACACGTGTATGTGTGTATTAAAAATGTGAATAGAATTACTCTAGAAACAAAGAAGTTTTCCACTTTGTATCAAGATTTAGATTCTTCATTCTTCTAGTTGAATTTTGAAGTGAAATTAGAAAGAAGATATGTTTAAGCTTGTCATATAAGCGTTAAGCAGCTACTGGAACATCACAAGTTTGAGAATATAATGATTTTGATGTTACAAAAACTTAATTTTTTGTTGGTGGATCATGAATGGTAGGGGTGGGACGGATCGGATATCCGGGGAATTTCGAGGTATCCGGATCCGGATCCATCCGGCGGATCCATGATTTTACTATCCTTATCCAGATCCGGGGTTCTCGGATATCCGGGTGTCGAATATCCTTCTAAAATTTTTAATATCCGGCGGATATCCGGATCCAGATTTGAAACTTTAAAATAAATAAAAATAATATTAAAATATATGAAATATTAACAAATATTTAAAAATAAAAATGTATGTAATGTTTTAATTATTTTTATGTTATGATATTACTAATTTTATATAAAATTATATATACTATTATAAAATGAAAATATAATAAATAAAATTAATTTTATAAATATATATTACTATTTTAAAATAATATTAATAAAATTACGGATCCGGATATCCGGACTAAAAAATTGAGATATCCGGATCCGGATTCGGTTTTTTGACGGATCCAACATTTTACTATCCGGATCCGGATTCGGCCCCTCCGGATATCCGAATTTTTGGAGCGGATCCGGATCGGATCTCGGATCGAATCCGGATCCCGGATAATAATTTTAGGCCTAATGAATGGGTTTTAGTTAGTACAATAAATAAATGGTGCTACTATAGATTCGTTATAAGTGGTTGACATACTTTGGCATATATTTTTCTCTTTGGTTTGGTACATATATATATATTTGTTGAGACATTACTCCTTACCCACAGAGAAACTAAAACTTAACCAAATCAATTCGCAAATCACTTCCTGGTAGATTACATATCCTTTT
The DNA here is from genome assembly GCA_016432835.1 of Brassica nigra. Classification (NCBI taxonomy): domain Eukaryota; kingdom Viridiplantae; phylum Streptophyta; class Magnoliopsida; order Brassicales; family Brassicaceae; genus Brassica; species Brassica nigra. The sequence continues at coordinate 51,496,458 of CM028243.1, forward strand.
ACTACTTTAGCTCAAGCACGTTTAACTTTTAAAATTTTAAGTGGATATGTGTCCGAAAAGATAAGTGCACTTAAATGATATAGGTAGCCAAATCAATTCTCTTGAGCACTTCCATATACCATAAAATAGAATTTACAATTCATCCCTTTCAAAGAACGCAAGTCCTCGTTGCTCAGTACAACATGTCTCAAGATGCTTCTCGGATCAGAACTGAGATGGCTAACCAGCTCTAATACCACTTATAATGCCCTGGTCATCCACGGTTAATGAGCCTCCCACCTTCGCTCCCTCGGCCCATGGGTTCCATTCCGTGCGAAGGGTGATGCGTTAATTTTCAGCGGCTTGAAAATCTTGTTTACTGACCCTGCAATCACCACATGATCTTTCCTGTACTCTGGCCTCACGTGTACAATATTTCAAATCACTTCTCGATAAATCATCCATCTTTCCACTACTCCAGTTCAACCATGCTTAACTCTAAAGTTTTAAATGGATGTGTGCCCGAAAAAGTAAGTATACTTTAATAATATAAGTAGTCAAATAAACTCTTTTAAACATTTTCATATACCACAAATCAGGATATTACAATTATATTATCTTTTTTGTCCAAACTACCTTCAGGTTTCTCCTGGTGTCTTTTTTGTCTACATTGGAAGTACCATGTAGACAAAAAAAAACAGATGTTTTGTGTTTGAACATATCAGATTCTGCCAAAAGACGCTAACCCTGGGATTTGGATAGTAAAGTACTAAAGCTTGATAAATGGGTTGATCAAAAAAAAACTTGATAAATCTTACGATACTAAAAGGGCTTAATGCTCAAAGGGCAGGTTGTCCATGTCAGCCTATTTAATCAGCCAATCAAAATGCACTATTTTGTAATCATCTACCATCTCACTTATTATTTAAGTTTAGAAAACCTTAGCCAAAAGGCCGAGAAAGGTATGTCATTTATAAAACATATGTCATTTATAAATTGTTATCGGTCCACTTTATAAACAGGCCCTTGGCCCAAACAATTTGTTGACAGTACAAGCTAAATAGCTAATAAAATGACTCATCGAGTTCTCTTTCTTCGTTCTCACCGGAGAACGTCTGACTTTTTTTATCTTCTCAGTTTGTGTACAGTAACGCCGGCCTCCAATCAATTTTCTCATAAAACTTTAATTATTTAATCCTTCCATCGTAAGCAACAGAATCTTTCCAATTCCATCTATTTATCATCCTATATAAACTTCTAATATGATTCTCTTCATCCAAATCCATTTTAAAACATTGCTTTAGATTTCTAATCTTTATGTACTTTTTGCAGGAAGAATTTCAAGGCAGTTGTAGATCCTAAAATCTACACTAAGAATTTTGTAGTGTTTCAGATATTAAATTAGGGAGAAAAAGGATGTAGGCAACGAGTTCCTTAGAACACAACGATTTAATCAGATTCCGGTTGATAAAAATGGACTTTTATTGATCGACGAAGATTGAATACAAGTAAGAAAAATGAGATCGAGAACTACAATTGAGATCGAAATGAATGTAGAACTAAAGTGAGCTAAAAGAGATTGATGTATTGCTCGTTCTCTCTCTCTAGGGTTTTTCGTGTCCCCTTCCTCTTAGCTTGACTTCGCTTTTATAATTGCTTGACTCCGCGATCTCATCCAACCTCTTCCAAGATCTTCGGTCTTCTTCTCCTTCTTCGTTGAGGTCGCTGAGACCAAGTCTTATTGGTTTTTATGACGGGCTTTTGATTAACATGCTTTCTCATCTGATTTGGGCCGGAAGATCTTCTTGGTTGACCTCTTTATGCCAAAGTTGCACCATGATATTAATGGGCTTCGGCCTGCTTATTTAGCGGTGGTTTTTGGGTCCAACATTTGTCTCCAGTCTTTTTAATGATATTTATTCGCATAAAAAGGCGAAGCATCTTCTTACCGTTATCGATCCGCATCCCGAACAAGTAATTCTCCACGTGTCGCGAACTCTCGGCCACTTGCAGATCGTGCGGTCGAGATTGTCACTTCGTGGTTGATTATGATTATAACCGTTGGGAATTGTTCTTATTATTTAAAGCATTCATCTATCTTCTTTCTAAGGACTTCCTCCTTTCTTTTGCTTTCGAGGTCTCGATTCTTCTTCTCCGAAATTTGTCTGTTGAACTCTTCTATCAATCTCTCAAAATGACAGTTGAAAAGTACGGTCTGCATCTTCCGACGACCCTAAATGGTAAGTTCCTCGATTCTGTCTACGAGCTGCCGGGGATTGATTATGGCGTCTCGATCTCTCTCCCTGAAACTTGGGAGTCGCCTCAGAACGTGAGGCCTGGCTTCTGCGGCGCCTATCTAGCTCATTTCAAGGACGGTTTTCTGTCGTTCCCGATCCCGTTGTTCATCCTCGAAGCTCTTGCGGAGTTAAAAATGACTTTTACTCAGATGTGTCCAAATTTTTGGCGATACTACATGACTTCATGGGTTCGAGCACGGAAAGAAGGTCTTGAGTTCGGCCTGAACGAGCTCAAGCAACTCTGTATCTTGAAGAAGAACAACCGCTTCCCGGGTACTATTCTTCTCTCCCCTCGAGGAGGGCGTACGATTGTGGAGGGTATCCCAGCCAAGGATAATAAGTGGAGGAAGCAGTTCTTCGTCTTCAAAGTTGATCGGACGTCGGTCGGGGAATTTTACTTTAGCTCGATCCCAAGTGAATGGAATGATGACGTTGGTATGACCTTTTTATCTCTGCTACTTTTTTTTATTGTCGTCTTCCTTTGGTGACCGTTTGTCTTGTGGAAATAGATCTCTTTGGGAGTGCTAAATACACTCCGGAGCTTAAAGGGATGATTAAAGTACTTCATCGGGGAAATCCTCAATGGCCGGACTTCAATCCAGCCCGGGTCAAGAAGGCTTATGCTCTCCATCCAGGACAGAATCGAGCTCCTCCATTAGAGTTAGCAGTACCAACCAAGCCGACGGGAGTTCGTAAAAGCCGAAGTACGTGCTTCTATCACTCTGTTCTTGTCTTCTTGGTCTCATTACGTGACATTTTTCGTTTGCAGGGAACAGGGATGAAGAATCCTCATTGGAAAATTCCAATGCATCTTCCGAAGGTACGGCCGAGGCGAGGACACCGGTTCCCCAAGGCAGGGTTCTTCGATCGATGTCGAATGTCCAATCACCGGGGATTAATGCAAGGCCGCTTACTATAGCTCTGCCTTCTTGTGAGAAACGAGCGGTCCCGGCTTCTTCGGGCAGGTCGGTAGATGATGGTCCTCAGGAGTCCGACTCCAGTTTGGCGGCTCATAAGACCAAAAGGAGGCGTCTTGCGATGACCCCGTCGGATAGTTCGGGCTCGTCTAAACGGGAGGTCCTTCCTCGGTAAGGGAGCAGGGTGAAGGTTCCTTTCGAGTTCCTGGGGTCATGACAGAGTCCCTCCATCGTTATCCTTCTCCTATGACAGAGACATCCCAATCTTCGAGGACCCGTAAAGCTTGGCTTTGGTATGGCGGAAGATCAGAGCGAGAGGCTGCCACCTTCCCGACCTCGACAAGATGTCGGAACGCAAAGCTTATATCCGGATGGCCGTCGCTAATGCTAAGGTTTCGGATTACTTTCTTGTACGTGTTTGTTAAGATTAACTATTTCTTCCTGACATCAGCTTGCCTTTCAAGCAGGCGATGGAGACGAGTAACGACTATGCTGCTGCGATGGAAGCTCGTGTCACCGCTTTTCCGGATAAGGAGGAGATCGCGGGTCATCTTCTGACTATTCAGCGACTTCGCTCTTATCATGAAGCTGCTCGGGCTGAAAGTCAGAAAAATTCCCATGAGGTCGCAGTCTTGACGGGGAAGCTGGTTGTGGATGAACAGGAAAAACTCGCAGCTCAGAGTGACATCGAGGCTGTGAACTAGAAGTGTAAACGAGCTCTTGAAGGTTGCGATGCTGCTGTTCGGCACGGAAGCCGTCGGGCTTGTCGATCACTCGCTGAGAAGTATGGCGAGGTTCTTGAGAGGATGAGGGAGAAGGCAGGAGAAAAAAGGTGGAGACTGCTGCAGAAATTGCCCTAGAGGGGGTGAAGGCTAAGATCGACGTACTCTCGGAGTATTTGGATGGTGGTTTCGAGCTGGAGGAGGAACTAGCTTGACATCAAAAGAGGGAGATTAGTTGTGACGTTGACCTTGAAGCGGTTGCGGTTTCTGATTCTTCTTTGGGATCTCTCGAGCTTCCGGAAGTGTCGGGTGATTCGATTAACCAAGATGTCGATGATACTGATGATCAGACTGCGTAGGTGTTTATAAATCGTTTTGTTGTTTGTTTTAGAACTGTTTTTTTTTTGCTTTCCTTTATCTTTTGAACGATGTTGACTATATATCTAATTTTTATCAACGGATTAGCTTTGGTAAATACCTTTGCAATCGTTTCAAGTTTCGATGAAAGGATTGAAAATAATTTATTTGTCCTTGAATTGTTGTGTGAAGGTCAGAGACTGATCAGGAATCTGCTTCGCGGACCGATGATTGGTCAGATGACGCTTTATGGAAACAGTTTTTAATCGTTTTTGGGCTGCACTCATCCCGAGTTGCCTACGTACCCTTTTCAAGGGATCAAGCCTTTCGTAGTTCGATTTCGTTTGGAAGGTTCGGGTACGTTTTACGTACTAAATCAATGCTAGGTTAAATCGGTGTTAGGTAGGTTAACCCCCCCCCCCCAAGTCGGTTTTCGATATGTCGAGGTCGACTACTGATACTTGTAATATTTCTTTAGATTAAAGGTGTTCCATGGTCTCATTACAGGGAGTCCATTTTTGCATTTCTCGAGCTCGTAGACGTCAGAACGTACTTCTCTTGTTACTTTGTAGGGACCTTCCCATTTAGCTCCTAGTTTCCCTGCTCTGGGTTCTCTGGTACCATCAAATATTTTTCTTAGGATGAGGTCGCCTACGGAGAAGGATCGATCTCGAATGTTAGCTTCGTAGTATCGAGCTGCTGCTTGCTGATTGCACGTGAATCACTGCTTTTTCACGTTGCTCCTCTATCATATCTAGTCGATCGATCAACATTTCTTCGTTGAGTTTGGTGTTCTCTGGAAAGGTTGTTCTTCTTTGACTCGGGACTTTGATTTCTGCAGGAATTACAGCTTCGATCCCGTAAGATAGAGAAAATGGGGTCTCTTGGGTCGCCGTATGAGGGGTGGTTCAACAGGCCCATAATACGCCGTGTAACTCTTCGCTCCATCTTTCTTTTTTCAGATCGAGCCTCTTTTTCAAGTTGCTTACTATGGTCTTGTTAACTGCCTCGGCGTGACCGTTGGACTTTGGGTATCTCGGGCTCGCGATCTCTAGCTTGATCTTCCATTTATCACAAAGTTCGGTGAAGGTTCTGGAGATGAATTGGGGTCCATTGTCGGTTATGATCTCATATGGGAGGCTGTGCCGACAGATGACATTTCTCCAGACAAAATTCTTGACCGTCGTTGCCGTAATATTGTGGTATGCCTCTGCTTCTATCCATTTGGTAAAGTAATCTGTCAAGACCAACAAGAATTGAAGTCTGGACGGGCTCGATTGTACAAACGGGCCAACTATATCCATCGACCATTTCATAAAGGGGTAAGGTGATGACACAGATGATAGCTTTTGTGTCGGTTGATGGATCTTAGAAGCGTGTCGTTGGCATTTATCGCATCTAAGTGAAAACTGTTCGCTATCTGCGGCTATAGTGGGCCAGAAATATCTGTGTTTCTTTATTCTGATCGCTAGCGATCTTCCTCCAGAGTGACTTCCGCATGAGCCGCCGTGTGTTGTTTCATGATCGTGAAAGCTTCTTTGAAGTCTACGCATAGGAGGTATGGTTCGCTCAGACTTCTTTTATAAAGTCTATTCTCCATAATGCAATATCGCGAGCTCCTTGCCTTCAGTTTCCGAGCCTCCCATCTTTCTGTCGGTAGTTCCCCGTCTTTTATATAATTAACGATTGGTGTTTTCCAGTCGTGAGCTTCTGGATTTGTCTCGTGATCCGCATCTTCTAACGGTAGTGTTGGCAAGATCGGTACTCGAGCTTCCCTAGGTTGAGGATCTTCGTCTTCGACGGGGAAAGCTTCGTAGCTATCATCGTCCTCTTCCTCGGGATTGATCGGGGTCCTTCCGACCTGTGACAAACCGAGCTCCTCATCGTTGGAATCTTGAACTGCCCTCAAAGCTTGGCTTCTTGTCATGGCGGCGTCGACCCGTTGGGGCTCTATTTCTTGGGAATCTTGATCCTTGAGTGGGATATTTATACTTGGCTTTTTAATCCCTTCGACTGGTATCATCCTTCGTACAGTTGGGTTTGAAGTCGATGCTAGAACGGCCAGCGTGTCTGCAGAGGAGTTTTCTCCTCTTGGAATTCGGGTGAGCTCTAATTGGTCAAATTGGCGTACGATTTCCTGTACTACGGCGAGGTATGCTTCCATCCTTTCATTCTTGGCTTCGTATTCCCCGTGGAATTGGCTTGTAACGAGTTAAGAGTCGCTGAATGCACTGAGCTTCTTTGCTCTAACGCTTTTAACGAGGCGAAGTCCTGCTATGATGGACTCGTATTCTGCTTCGTTGTTTGACGCATGGAAACCCAGTCGGAACGATTGTTTGATCACCTCGCCTGTTGGAGATTCGAGTTGAATCCCGACTCCAGACCCATGTTTCGAAAATGCTTCGTCTACATGGAGTCTCCACTTGTCGATTTTAGATTCCCCCTCAATCTTCTTGGGGACGAGTTCGATGACGAAGTCGGCAAGTACTTGAGCTTTCGAGTTCGTTCTTGGTTTGTATTCGATGTCGTATTCGCGGAGTTCTATGGCCCACTTGGCTAATCTTCCGGACTGGTTGGGGCTATGGAGGACCGTTCGTAATGGTTGCGAAGTCATTACTTTTATGGAATGTGATTGGAAGTAAGGTCTCATTTTTCGAGCTGCGGTGACGACTGCTAGTGCGAGCTTTTCCATCACTTGGTATCTTGTCTCCGCATCGACTAGGGACCTGCTTACGTAATATATGGGTTTTTGCTCATTTTCTTCGTCGCGAATTAGCACTTCGCTCACCGCGTGTTCTGAGGTCGCAACGTACAGTAGGAGGGTTTCCCCTTCGACGGGCTTGGATAGTATGGGCGGCTCGCTTATATAGGCTTTTAATTCCTTAAGAGCGAGGTCACATTCCTGGTTCCATTCGAATTTCTTGTTCCCTTTCAGGAGCTTATAGAACGGGAGGCATCTATCGGTCGATCGTGATATAAATCGATTTAGAGTGGCTATCTTTCCTGTAAGTCGTTGCACCTCTCGAGCCGATCTTGGAGGAGGTGTGTCGACTAGTGCGGTGATTTGCTTGGGGTTAGCTTATATCCCTCTTTTGGTTACCAGGTATCCCAGGAATTCTCCGGAAGCTACTCCAAAAGTGCATTTCGTCGGGTTAAGTTTCATTCCAAACTTATTAAGAATGAAAAAGCATTCTCGGAGTTGCGAAACATGATTGATGGCTTTCGTTGATTTTACGAGCATATCATCGATGTATACCTACATCGTTTCTCCGAGCTGTTTGGAGAACATTTTGTTCACCAACCTTTGGTACGTTGCTCCGGCGTTCTTTAGGCCGAAAGGCATCACCCTGTAGCAATAGGTTCCGCGTTCTGTGATGAAGCTCGTTTTTTCCTGATCGTCGGGGTTCATTAAGATTTGGTTGTACCCAGAGAAAACATCCATGAAAGAAAGTAGTTCATTTCCTGCTGTGGCCTCCACTAATTTGTCGATGTGTGGTAGGGGAAAGCTATCTTTCGGGCACGCCTTGTTGAGGTCTGTAAAATCGATGCATACTCTCCATTTCCCGTTTTTCTTTTTTACTACGACGGGGTTAGCTAACCAATCTGGATATTGAACCTCACGGATGGATCCGATCTTGAGGAGCTTATCGACTTCGTCGTTTACAGCTTTGGCTCGCTCGGGGCCGAGCTTTCTGCGTTTTTGTTTCACTGGTTTGAAGGTCGGGTCGCTTTTAGATTGTGTAAGGCGACGTTTATGTCTATCCCGTGCATGTCTTCTGCTGACCATGCAAAAGTTTGAATGTTCTTTTTTAGGAAGGAGATGAGGTCGGTTTTGATCTCTCGAGGCAAATTATTCCCGATGTTAACAACTTTTTCTGGGAATAGCTCGTCTAAAGATACGGTACTGGATAATTCAATTTCAGGATTTTTGATCGGGGAATCGAGCTTCTTTCTATTAACGATGTTCCGAGGATGTGAACTCTAGAACCCACTCATGTAACAAGCTCGAGATTTCTTTTTGGCTTCCATAAATGGTCTTTGGGCCGGTAGGCGAGATGAACTTTAGACATTGATGGTATGTGGAAGGGACGGCCTAAAATCTACACTAAGAATTTTGTAGTGTTTGAGATATTAAATTAGGGAGAAATAGGATGTAGGCAACGACTTCCTTAGAACACAACGATTTAATCAGATTCCGGTTGACAAAAATAGAATTTTATTGATCGACGAAGATTAAATACAAGTAAGAAAAATGAGATCGAGAACTTCAATTGAGATCGAAATGAATGAAGAACTAAAGTGAGCTAAAAGAGGTCGATGTATTGCTCGTTCTCTCTCTATGGTTTTTCGTGTCCCCTTCCTTATAGCTTGACTTCGCTTTTATAATTGCTTGACTCCGCGATCTCATCTAACCTCTTCCAAGATCTTTGGTCTTCTTCTTCTTCTTTGTTGAGGCCGCTGAGACCAAGTCTTATTGGTTTTTATGATGGGCTTTTGATTAACATGCTTTCTCATTTGATTTGGGCCAGAAGATCTTCTTGGTCTCCTTATGCCAAAGTTGCACCATGATATTAATGGGCTTCGGCCTGCTTATTTAGCTGTGGTTTTTGGGTCCAACAGCAGTCACTGCGGATTCAAACGCTGGATTGAAAGTTCCTTTCAGTAATCGCTTTGGTAACGCCACTGTAAGTTCATTATTATCTCCATCACTTTATCGGGCGAATTTCATAGCCAAATTAGATGAGTGGGGTCTGGAGACGGATGAGAGAGTATCGGCTCTATTGGTGGTGGATGAAGCAATAGAACCGTCAAGGAGACTGAGGTTGTAAAGCGATCGTTGGCGGAGTTGTTGTATTGCACATATCGGGGTTTGAGCGCATCAAGAAAGACGAGGGCTGAAATCAGAGATCTAATCGCGCACAGCTGAAATTTAAGAACCTTTCCTCAGCTCCGAGTGAAGCTTTCGTCCTCCCAATGGAAATTACATTCTCGCGTAAGTTTTCGGCTCGAAACTCAGTCATGTGTTTTGCTGATTTATCTCTGATTGTGAATTTGTCTTTTTGAAATGAAGCTTCTGGCTCCTCTTGATTTTGGGTTTGAGTCTATTTCGCAGGTACTCATCGTTTGTGGGATAAATACTGTTAGTAAACGTCGATGAGATCTCACCATTAATCCATCGACAAACATTCTGGTAATCAAATGATATCAGAAAACATTTTGGATTCATACTTTTGTGGTTATGCAAGTTCGCATTGAATACTATCTTCTGAAAACTTATGATGTCCATTTTCTCGGTTGAGATATGAAGTTACTTAGAATTCTGATTGCTTATACATGTAGTTTTGGATTCTCAGTTGAGACTTACACTACTTTCTTAAATTCCGATGATATATCACACAACACTAAACAGTTTACGTTTTCTTCTGTAAACACTTTCAGATGGATAAGATCAAGAGACTGTCGTATGTACCTGCAGCACTCAGTCTGAAACATGCACATTCTGTAAGTGGTGTCAGTTTATCAGCAGCGTAAAAAGGTTATGTTGTAGCTCAAACCGATGGTGTCAAGTAAACCTTTTTTTGAGATTTTGCTTCATACTTACTCCATCGTTTTTGGCATGTGCTAAATCATATCGTTCATATAGTAGATGGAATATACTTCTCTATGATGTTTTTTACTCTTGAGATATCACTTCCGCCATATCCGTGTTCTTCAACAAGAGTCCCTAACAACACCAATAATTAATTCTGCTTTTTGGTGAAAATTTTTATTGTTTCTTTAGTTCCATTGAAACAACAGACATGCATGTTTTGAATTTCATCACGTGTATATAGATAATCGCTCATGACTTTGGCTGCTTATATTTATTTGATTTAAATTTAGAGATTTTTTTCTTCGCGCAAGCTACGAAGGCTTCTGATTATCTTTCAATTGATTCGTCTCAGTAAATAGCTATTCTTGGGTTCAGTTTTATTTTTATTTTAAAAAGATCAACAAAATACCATTTCCTTAAGCTTGACAAAAGCAGATGTTATGAAGATAAAGGCTAAACTCGCCAAACACAAGTACAAGCCACACACCTATTAAGATCACTTGATCTATGAGGTTACATATAAAGATCTATTCAGGGTTTAAGAATTCTCTGGGATTTATATTATAGTTTCTTACTTCACATTTTCTGCTTAGAAGATACATTTGATTGACTATGTTCCTTTGCTATGTAAGGTTGGCTGCGAACAGGAAAGTAAGAAGGGGAAAATTTTAACTCAGTAAAGCCTCTTTGGGAGGCAACTTTTTTCTACACCTCCGGGTGTCCCCTTTCTCAAGAGTCAACACTTTGTCATAGTTTTTCTACCATTTTTTTTTCTTCTGCTTTTGACTATTTTTATAGATGGAATTTTCCGTATGTATTATCAACGTTTTAATCCAAATTCCTTCATATTAGAGAACTATCCACTTCGTTATTTGTTCTAACCATTTATGTTAAGATTATTTTTTGGAACCTAGACTAACAAAAACAGTATAGTATAAAAAAAGAAACTAGAGAGAGCAAATAAATAACAAACTTTTATAATATGGGTGTATTGAAGAGATTTGGGATGTGTGTTCCAAAAAAAAAAAAGAAGAGATTTAGGATAGAGAAGGAAGAGACCGATCTCTGGACAAGACAATGATTGGTAAGAGAGACAAAATACGGTGACAACAAATATTCAAAGATTGAAATAATGATAAAAAGAACCAAATTAATAAATCAATCATCATGTAGAAGCTGTGACGATAATTTTACTGTTTCAGAAACAGAGCAGCCCTTCAAATTTGTGCAGAGAGAGAGAGAAGCTACATCGATATGTGCCGAGAGTGTTTTGAACTTTTGATTAGCATTTAGGAGCAGTAGAAATGCTTGAGAAAGAAAGGGCCAATGATAAAGTTAAAGCGCAGCTATTGGTTTTCACAGCAAAACAAAGAAGTAGTTGCCAAAAGATTAATGAAGACTCATATTGCACGGAAAAAACAGGAGAAAATTAGAAACAGCCTTCAAGCATAATAATTCAAAGAAGTCACACTCATGGAATTAGAACATAGACTCTTCCTTACAATCTCAGCTCACGTTCCACCGTGTCTTAGTTTATCACTGGTTATAACTACTCTACTTTCTTGGACTTATCAATGACATTACTAAGATAATTTAATTAAAAATACGTACTAAGATATGTTATTAACGTTTATTCCGTACCAATCATCTTGAAAAGCATGCGGAAAAAAAATCATCTTGAAAAGCATACAAAATTTTTAATTTCAAAGTAACATATCAAAAGTAGAGAGGAAACCCAAAACTTAATCATAAGTTTAGTTAACTCCTTAGCTGTTGTGCTTAATGTACATTTTAATACTAAAATAAGTAATACTGATTTTATTTTTAATAATTTTTAGCAATTATTTTATGTATAGTTACATTATACACATTATATATAATAGCGAAATATATAACATTTTCTTGAAAAAAAAATCCGGGCGTAGCCCGGGGAAAGCCCTAGTGGGAATAAAAGCTTAATACGTAAAACAAAAATGAACCATTATATTCAAACAGAAAAAAAAAACCATTCTCTTCCTTAATTGGTTATATCGCAGGGAATGAAAGGAACTGCTGTAGAAAAACTGTCAAAGTCACCTCAAACATAAGAGGTGACTAAAAGGGATGCAGCACTTGTACAATAGTAAACAAAAATTTAGAAGAGTGGATTCAGTTTTTTGAGGACTGAAAATGTATTCGAATCTATAGGGAAATGAAGGATTTGTGTAGGAAAATGTGCAGCAAACATGATCGGAGGAATCAGAAGTGAAAGATCCATCTGAATGATTATCCTCGTTTTGGATTTTTCTCCACAAAATTTACAAAACACAACAAAGATCCAATTATTGAATAAAACTTACATCTCAAAAGTCATCTTGTGTGTTCTGGATTCAGCTATTTCGCCATTCCCATAAAATAAATCATATTTTCAGCAAAAATTTCATGTGAGAGGATTGTTATCAATTATTCAAAACTCTAAAGTACTCGAGCAATTAAAAATATAGTGAGTGGCACGAGTGTAAGAAATGTCAACTACTACTTCAAATAAATATATATGTAGACCTAATGATTTTTTGTTAAGATTAGAAGCAAAGATAAAGGTAATATATTTGACTATTTGCTATGTATATTGTAATCTATTCAAAAAGGAAACCTCCTGCATATACAATTTCCAAAGAGAAAAAAATAGTTTTAACTCCATCAGTCCCAATTCCCAAATGATGCAAAAAGTTCAAACTATGATAGGCAACACACTGCATAGTTTAATTAAAGGGAAAATAACCACAAACAAATAAAACAAGAAACATGAGAATGAAACACAACACAGATCTAAGTCTAGTTATTGTTTGAAACTCAGAATCTGAGGAACCCTTTGTCTTGCAAACTCTCTACAGTTTCCTTTATGCTAACCTCCAATGGCACAAACTCAACCCCAAGAGACTCTGCTTTCTCTTTAGACACTTTGTAAGTTGGGATAAAAACTTTTTCATCTGCACATCTGCACAAACTCAATGTGAATCTTTTCAAAGAACATGTCTTTAGTCAACAACTTCTACAAAAGAAAAACAGAGCTACTCTGTTTTATTTTATGACATTAAAACAAAAGACTTACTTCTCAGGGAGTTCAAGATCAGGGTAAAGATCATGCAAGATGTTAACAACTTCAGAGTAATGAGCAACTCTCTCCACTAAACATTATCTTCCATTAGCTTCTGGATTCTCAAACGCTTGAATATGAGCGTTGGCTACATCTTTAACGTTAACCCACCCGAATGTGGCATTAGGAAACGTCTGTGCTCCTGCAATGTTTCAACCTTAGTAAAATGTCTGAATCTAAACCAATGATCTATCTTTTTCATCACCTTTGACCAAGCTTAGTACTTGAGCAGCACTAGTGTTGAGCATTGGCTGTAACAGAGGACCAATCACCATTGCTGGATTTATTGAAACCAACTGTAAATCGTTCTCTTTCGCGAACTTCCACGCTGCGTTTTCAGCTAATGTCTTGGAGAGTCTTTTAACAAAAAAAAACAGAGGGTTTCCAGACTAAAACAGAGTGATAACTTGGATATCACGTAACCATAAGTTATTTTGTTTTCTTTACCTTGGCAGCTCTGCAATATCCAGGATCAGCGAACCAAGATTCATCAACTATGGTTTCGGGTGTACGAGGAATTCCATTGAAGGCAACAGCTGCTATGGATGAGGTTAAGACGACTCTCTTAACAGAGGAAGTCTTCAGGCAAGAGCTGAGTACATTAATTGTTCCTTTCACCGCTGGATCAAGTAACTCAGCCTGCAAAAGATAACAAAACACAAATCAATCAAAAACAGAGGATTTGATAACTCAGTGAGAGAGTGAAAGAGAGACCTGAGGGTCTTTGACATCGTGATAGAACGGTGATGCAGTGTGGAAGACTCCTTGGCAACCATCGTGATAGTGTCGGAGCTCTCCTTAGGGTTTAGGGTTTAGGGTTTAGGGTTTAGGGTTTAGGGTTTGTGAAGAATCTTACCGGCAAGACCATCACACTGGAGGTGGAGAGCTCCGACACTGTTGATAACGTCAAGGCCAAGATCCAGGATAAGGAAGGCATTCCTCCGGACCAGCAGCGTCTCATCTTCGCTGGCAAGCAGCTCGAGGACGGTCGCACCTTAGCAGACTACAACATCCAGAAAGAGTCAACCCTTCACTTGATCCTCCGTCTGCGTGGTGGTATGCAGATCTTTGTGAAGACCCTCACCGGAAAGACGATTACTCTAGAAGTTGAGAGCTCTGACACCATTGACAACGTCAAAGCTAAAATTCAGGACAAAGAGGGCATTCCTCCGGACCAGCAGCGTCTCATCTTTGCTGGCAAGCAGCTTGAGGATGGTCGCACACTAGCTGACTACAACATTCAGAAAGAGTCGACGCTTCACTTGGTCTTGCGTCTCCGTGGTGGTTATGGTTTTTAAAAGTCTTGCTGTTTCCTTTGGGGCCTTGTACTGTCTCCTTGATGAATAAATTGATCAACTAATCTCTTTGTTTGGTTGAAAGACAAATCGAGTCTCTCTATTGCAATATATCGTCTTTGCTCTTTGTTCTTGTTTGTCTCTTCATTCGTATGTGATTGCTAGTTACCGCTATCTAGGGGAGAATGGTTAGATTTCATATTATTCATGTTTTGCGTATTGTTCATGTGTGTCTCTTTGCTTGAAATCCCAATGGTACCAGACGCTGGACTCTTTAGGTTGGAACCGAGTAGGATGTGTTGTAAAGAAGATGAATTTAGCTTAAAGTGATTGTTTGTTAGCAGCAGATGTAGTTCTCAAACTTCATGTCTCAACTCTCAAGTTATTCTTTAGCGTCTATGATTGGTTATTTTCCAGTTCAAGGGTTGCTCATATTCAGCAGGTATAACCATCAAGAAACAAAGCACTACAAACACAAACTTTCCTGTGGATAGAAATCAGAGATCCAAAAATGTTTAACAAAAGAATAAAGGAATGTATTGCAAACTGTATGTGTAATGTGTTCATACATAAATTCGAACCTAGTGCGTTATTAGTATTACTGGTCAATGGACAGGCATTCCATTTCCAGCTCTAGTTCTCCAGACTCTACATTCTGCTTCACTTTTCCATCCACAAGTGTTCATACATAAGTTTAATCTCCATTAATTTAAATAATTGATAAATTATATTTTTGGGACTCAAACATCATATTATCTGGTCATTTCATTGATAATAAAAACATTAGTGTACTCAGGCCAAACGGTTTCCACAAAACTAGATTTTGAACCAAGTTTTCATGAACTCAATTTGCAAGTTTTATTAATCATAGGAAACCTGGGTTTTGTCAGAAAAGAAAAAAGAAACAAGTTACATTCTCATGACACTGGAGTTTCTCTGTCTCACAGCCACTGAACCGTTCCTAATCTCTCTTAAAGGCGGTCTTGAGCACGAGGGTTTTGTTGCTTTCCCTTCACTGTACTTAGACCAATCTCCATTGTTGCTATGTCTGTTTTCTTTCAACCTACAAATCAACACTCTTTTCTCTGACTCCGTTGGCAGCTTGTTCTTCTCTGCTTCTACCTTATCTTCGTTCCTCAACCTTTTCATCTCTTCCTGTAATCCGCAAACCTCTGCTTCTAGGTTTCTCAACTTAGCTTCTGATGACAACGCCTTACGTCTCCATCCTTCAACCTAAAACAGATTCACCAAAAGGGTTTTCAACTCATATGTAATATCAGAGATGAATCTACTTGTGTGTAAGTCTATCTTACTGAGGAATGTAGATTCTGTATCTGAGTATCTGATTCAAGAGCTCTGTTTTGCCAGAAATCGCGACAAGTCTGAAGTTCTTCCATTTCATTCCTCACTTGACCCAACATTTCTTGCATTTGTGACCATTGCTCTGCTTCTGCTCTTACTTGTTCCGCAATCTTCCTCATAACTGCTTTGCAGTGTCTAGAACAGCCTTTGTTTTCCTCATGCGCCTGCACAAATACTCCTTTAGACAACGCCTCCATTTTACTACTCAATGTATCTATCTGCAGCAGATAAGAACATCAAAATCAAGATCATGCAAAGAGACTAGGCAATTGTTGTTGTGACTCACATTTTGATCAGCTGGAGTGTTGGGATTGACCAAGAAGCTAGCTTCTGCCATTTTCTGAATCCCTTCAACACAAACCTCTCCTTCTTCTAACTTCTCCAGCTCTCTTCTTAAAACAGAAGCTTGCCTGTCAAAGTTATGTCTGTAGTTTCCACCTTCCATGTCTTTAACCTTGGGAGACTTCAACTCATTCAGTTTCTCGATCAAGTAGCTGATCTCATCTTCCAGAGCCTTGGTATCTTTCTTCCCTTCTGAGATCCTCTGTTTCCCCTGAATCATCAGAAAACAGCTTTAACACACTTGCAAACCAATCAGATGGAGGAAGAAGACACACTTACAGAGAGAAGAGTAAGAACAGCAGATCTAAGCGTTCTCTCCATCCGCTTCTTCCTCCTCTCCATCTTCTTCACAGCGATCTCTTTCTCAACCCTTAACAAATTACACTCTGATCTCAGCATCTCCGCCTGAAACCTCCACTTGGCTTCATCAACAGGAGAAGAAGACATCTCTCTCCCGTCTGCAACTTTCCCTCTTCTTCTTTCTCCATCCTCCCCATCGTGATGAAAAGACCTCTCTTGGTGAAACAGAGCCTCCAGTTTCACTCCCTGATCCTTCTTCGGTGATGATGTCGTCTTCCCCTTTGCAGCATTCCGTCGAACACTGTACCTACGTGGCAGCTGGAGAATCCTCGGCGCAGGTGGGCCCACCATTCCGATTCTTCTCTCCATGTTTTCACCGCCAACTTTCGAAAAAGACATGGAAAGTGTCTGTCTTTTGTCACTGTCTCTTTCGGGTAATGATTGTCAGAAGAAGAAGAAGAAAGACATGAAAGCTCTGGGTCTGGTCTTTTCTTTCTCTGTCGGATTTTGAAAAGTAAAACCCTTTTGTTACCGTTGCAAAGCAGAGAAGGAAAAAAGAGACAACCTTGGAGAATTCAAGCGCAAAGATCGCTCCTTTTTTGGTGATTTATAAAATTGGGTTTTTTCTCTGGATATATATATAATGAATGCGAGAGTGAGGATCTTTCTTTCTGGTTCTCGAGTAAAGCAAGCCTACGGCGAAAGAGAGAGAGAGAGAGAGGGGAAGACCTCGTGAAGTGGAGCCATTTTCAAATAAAAGCTGTGTTGTTGTTGTTCGTGATCAAACCGCTGCTTCCTCTTCTTTTCTACTTATTTACAAGTTTACCACTACGGTGAGTCTCATTGGATGATGGATATTCATTTATTATTGTATATCTTTTGTTTCCTTTTTACGATATCATTAAGACATTAATGTATATAGTGACTAGTGGGTGTGTTTTTTGTCAACGACTAGTGGTTGTTTACTCCAATCATGCTTTTTTAGATGCTATTCAAATTATAAATAATGATAATAATGTCCACTTTATAATGTTATTCAAAATGGTTAAATAACTCAAATTTTGTAAATTTTTATTATGTTTATATGTTGTACACTGCTTCAATTTTAGAGTGAATTTGTCAAATGGTATTTGCTATTAGCATCTAAAAATGTAAAACATTAATTTATCATATGTACATTTAAAATATGCTCAATTTGTATTTGAAACTTTAATGCATTAATCAAATTGATAATGCTGATTATTGTCACCATAAAAAATTGAGGACAAGATAGGTAATATTCAACTAAATTGTGTGTTTTTTTAAAAAATCAATCTTTTTGAAACAGTTTTGTTTTTTTTTTTTTAAATTGTCACTTTGAAACTGGGGAGGAAGGAAGTACTATAAAACTGCAACCGTTCCAAATACGTTAAGTAACCAACCAGATTCTCTATTTACATAAAAACTCGTATCTATAATTCTGTTATGTTTACTTTGAGGCTTGAGTAATGACATAATGGCCCAGTTTGTGAGTTGTGACTACTGACTAGTCTTTCGTTTTGGTGTTCAAGTAAGTGAACCCACTACAGAAGCTACCAGTATTCTCCAGAGAGGTCACTTCGGTTCAACGACCACATGTTCATCTCTGCCAAAAGATAGCACAACCACACGTGGCAACAACCCATTTGCTCTAAATTCATATTTCGGATAAGGAAATGGATTATAATCCCTCAAAACCAACGATCTTTTGCCCACATCCCCAACTTTTTAAATCACAATCAGCACCAAACTCACCAGATAGCCAGAGAACAGAGAAAGAGTAAGAGATCACACGTGCAGATCAACATCACCATATGCTATGGCGTCGATGACCATGACATCATCATTTCTCCCAGCCGTCTCAAAGCTTCCAGCAACCATCTCCAGCAGCAACAGACGAAGCCTCACTGTGGTCAAAGCCTCCACAAGCGAGAACACAACCAAGCAAGAACAGAGCATGAAGATGAGGAGGGATCTAATGTTCACGGCTGCAGCTGCGGCTGCGTGTTCCTTAGCCAAGGTGGCCATGGCAGAAGAAGAAGAAGAACCAAAGAGAGGGACAGAAGCAGCCAAGAAGAAGTATGCTCCTGTCTGTGTCACAATGCCTACCGCCAAGATATGCCGTAACTAAGTTCACTATTTTCACCAACTAAACTAATATATATATCCACTACATGTGTCTCTGTTTAGTGTCTAGAAAATTTTCTCAGTCAGTATGTAATGATCGTAGTTGATCAAATCTATAAAAAAACCTCTGTTGTACTTGAATCGTCCATTGATGCGATTACAAACAGTTAAAACCGAAAAAAAAACTTAAATCAATAAATACTTCTACTCAACCTTTGGCTACAAATCTTTACACTCTCAATAAGAGCCATATAATCCAATAATAATGCAATAATTGGGATTAAATAATGAGGTTTGATAAGGCTGGCAAGTTCATGAGAAGTACAAAGGTAAATGCACCTCTGGTTTTATTCTTCTTCTGTATGTTGAAGAGGTGCTTCTGTTACTCTACTCCATTGGCCCGGATGAAGTTCCCTCTTCTTCACCATCAAACTCTTGCTCAACACCTTTGACCTGTGCATTGCACAAAAAGAAAGAACACTTTGGTGAGTAATCTGGAGAACAGTACAAGAGACTATAACAAGATCAAGATTCCTGATTACCTCGGAGATATAATGCATCAGCATATTCTCAATCCCTGATTTCAAAGTAACAGATGAACTTGGACAACCGCTACAAGCTCCTTGCATTCGAAGCTTAACTATGCCAGTTTCCCTGATCAAAACACATATAGCTTTCTTAAAGAAGAAGAAAGAAGTGAATCTTCTTGACCATTTGCTAAAACTCATAGAAAAAGAACTTACGTATCAAACCCACAATACTCAATGTCTCCTCCATCATCTTGGACTGATGGTCGGATGCGAGTCTCCAAGAGTTCCTTGATCATTGCTACAGTTTCAGAGTCATCCTGAAACACAGATTTTAACAGTTGTTAGCATTTGCTTTAGAGTCTCTCATCTACCAAAAATCTTGGAGAACATTGGAAGAAGCTTACGAACCTCGTTAACGGCAGTATCCTTGGCAGCTGCAACTTGTGAGTCCAGAAACAAAGGCTGGCCAGAAGAGTAGAAGTCCATTACCACTGCAAACACTTCAGGCTTAAGAAAGTCCCATGTCACATCGTCTGACTTTGTCACAGTGACAAAATCCGACCCGAAGAAAACTCTTACAACACCTGCACCCAAGAGAGAGTAAGACAGACTACTTGGTAACAGAAGAGATAATATGGAGCAAAAGGTCGCAAGGGATACATACCATCAATGGAGAAGATGGCTTTGGCCAAAGGTGAATTCATAGCTGAACGAGAATTAGGGAAGTCTGCGCTTCCCACTTCCATGACTGGTTTTCCAGGACTAAACATCAGAGAAGAAGGGTTTGGTGTTGATTGGGTTTGTATAAACATCGTCCTCCTTTGCACTGCCCCCAAATATACACACAAGTTTAGTAAACTAGAGAGACCTTCAAAGCCATAACCTCTCAGCTATTCATTCATTCATCTCTCAAACACACACACACGCACAAGTTTGGTTCACTAGAGAGAGACCCTCAAGCCATAACTTCATTCATTCATCTCTTAAACACATCACAATTTTAGTTCATTACAGAGAGGCCTTCAAGCCATAACTTCAGTCATTCATCTCTCAAACACACACAGAAGTTTGGTTCACTAGAAAGAGGCCTTCAAGCCATAACTTCATTTATTCATCCCTCAACAAACACCCACACACACACACACACACACACGAGTTAAGCTATCTAGAGAAAGACCCTCAAGCCATAACCTCTCAGCTATTCATTCATCTCTCAAACACACACAGGTTTAGTAAATTAGAGAGAGACTCTCAAGCCATAACGTCCTATCAGCTACTCATTCACTCATCTCTCAAACGCACACACACACAAGTTTAGTTCAGTAGAGACTCAGGAGTGACCTTCAAGCTATAACTTCATTCATTCGTCTCTTCAAAGTTGAAAAAGATAAGATTTTTCAAATGCCCACCACAAACACACACAAGTTTAGTTAATTAGAGAGAGACCTTCAAGCTATACTTCATTCATTCATCTCTTAAGTTCAAAAAGATAAGATTTTTCAAATGCCCACCACAAACACATACCTCCCAGTGAGATCGATTTGAGAGGAAAGGAAGAACCTTTCGGAGGGTTACGAGAAGCATAAGTCGTCCAGTGACTCGTAGAGAAATGGGTTGTCGCCGAGATGAACAAAGGGCGACGTGATATCAGAAGAGGAGAAGGCGAAGAAAAGACCTCGCGAGCTCCACGTCGCGAAAGAGAATTCAGAAACCTCGCTATCCCTCTCATCGTTGCCTACGTTTTCAGATTACAAAGATTTAAGCCTTCTTCGGAGAATCACAGATCGGATGACGAAGAAAGAAACAAGCTAATTAGGAATGGTGATCGGAGAAGAAGAAGAAGAAGAAGAAGAAACCTGCGTTACGGCGTGGCCATTTACGACGGACGGCTCGTTTAGTTTCTGTTACCGTCACCGTTAGGACCGTGAATTAATGAACCGTCTTTTAACCCGGGCCAACATTCTGCAAATTATTTCCACTACACCGATTGGATAGCTCTACCGAATCTAACCGACCTTTAAATACATCAGCACGTCCGTTTAGGTGTCACATTCGCGTTAGCACCTACTGAATTCTGTGCACCAAACCTATGTAATGGGCCTTTCTGGATAATTTTATTTAGGTGGGGGTATTAGATCTAGAAGTTTGATGGAATTTGAATGAATTATAGTTTCCATTAAATTCCATTATTCAATTAGGATTTCATCAATTCTTTCAAAATTTTGTGTTATTGGATTAAAGATTTGTAATCAATTTTTTAATTCCTTTAACTTCTAGTGTTATTCAATATTTGGTAGATTTTGTAGTAATGTTATTTGGAAAGAATTTAATGGAAAATGTAATGTAAAAATGTGAAGAACCAATTCCTTACTCTTATGATCAGTGTTCTAAAATGCGCTAGGCGCTCGTTACGCGGTAGATGACTGTATAGCGTCTAGCCGTATAGGCGGATGCCTAAACGGGGTATATACGGATATATAATTTTATACAAAATATCAGTGTTCTAAAATGCTAGGCGTTATGTAGATGATGTATAGCGTCTAGTATAGCGGATGCCTAAACGGGGTATATACGGATATATAATTTTATACAAAATATAAATATAAAATTAATATACATACATTATAAATATATTTAAAATAATTTTTTTGTATAAGTATATAGTTTGACATATATAAATAGTCTTAAATTATAAAATTAAAATCATTTTAAATATATAAAATGACAATTTAAAATAATTTTGCAATAATTAAGCTAATATCTACAATCATATAAACACATAAAATAAGTAAATTTAATATAAATAATAACATTAATGTAATATAATAATAATATTAATAATTTTTTGAATATTAATGTTCAAAATCCGCTAGGCGTCCGCGAGACCGCATAATGTCCGCTTAAACGCTATTATACCAATTATATAAATCGCATAAAATACGTATAGCGTGAAAACGGTACGGTCGGCTACCGATAGCAGACGCCTTGCTGACCGTATTTTAGAACACTGCAAAATATAAATATAAAATTAATATACATACATTATAAATATATTTAAAATAATTTTTTGTATAAGTATATAGTTTGACATATATAAATAGTCTTAAATTATAAAATTAAAATCATTTTAAATATATAAAATGACAAATTTAAAATGATTTTGCAATAATTAAGCTAATATCTACAATCATATAAACACATAAAATAAGTAAATTTAATATAAATAATAACATTAATGTAATATAATAATAATATTAATAATTTTTTGAATATTAATGTTCAAAATCCGCCTAGGCGTCCGCGTAGACCGCATAATGTCCGTTTAAACGCTATTATACGCCCGGATTATATAAATCCGCATAAAATACTGTATAACGTGAAAACGGTACGGTCGGCTACCGTATAGCGCCTAGACGCCGCCTAGGCGGGCGCCTAGACCGTATTTTAGAACACTGCTTATGATGGTATTTGTCATCGAAAGAAAACACAACCATAATTACTTCAATCTCTATTTCTATACAATCAGTCTGAACTTCCATGGTGTTCTGTCGTTTATTTTTTTGCTCAACCGTCCTCACCTCTTTTCTTCTCAGTTCTCACAAGTATGGTATTATCACCGACAAAATGGCTACTCAACACACCAGTGTAATTCTACGACCACCGTACCGTTCCTGAACGTGATTTCTACCGACGAGATAGTATACTAGTTACGTTTCATGTTTCTTGTCATCCAGAAAAAGAAGAAGAAAAGAAGGGGAAAAAGAGCTATTTTTCATGTTCCTGTTTAAAAACAGCAACTCTTTGTCATGTTCACATACATAACTCATGCCTCTCCACGGTCATTGTGTTATGGCAGTATTCACATTCGTTTTTCTTAAGTAATTAAAATAGCACAACTATTTATCATCGTCAGAGTGCTTGTATAACGAATATACATGTATTTTGATTTGCACCCCCACTTAAAAACAAAAGAATTGAATAACAGAAATTATTTTGTAGATGTTTTTATTAAATCCCTACAAAATAGTAATTAAGTTCAAATGGTTGTTGACAATATATCTTAAATCAATAATATATCACAAAATCTCAACAAATTAGTACGTATCGTTTTTTCAAGAGTTTTTGTTAGATCCTCTCCTATAAATTCTAGGCAACTCTATATAAAAAATCCCTATAAAATTGTTCATATTTATTTTAGAAAAAAAAACCATTTAGATTGCTTCACCTACATATAGCACTTCATATATATCATTTCAATTCTGAAACCAAAAAACTCATGCACGTCACCTTTATGAACTTTTGTAGTGGTAGTATTATGCATTTCATGCACGTTGCATTTTCAATATAATAATTCAAAAATTTCATAGGTTTTAGAGAAATTGATATTCTATCGAATTTATGTACATTCCTTAAAATCCATAAGAAAAAGTAAACATGAGAATTATGTAAATGCATTAAAATCTCATCAAATCTTTTAAACTACTGTAGAAATTATTAGTTATGAATTCTTTCAAATTCTATTAAATTCCTGGATTGAATACCAGCTCCTAATTATTTTTTTTTTTCTCAACATCAATTTTCATTTAGTCAAAGGTGAATACATGATTACAACCACAATAGATTAAACCAAACATACAAACGATGAGATCTAGTAACACCCAAAATCACTTAGGCGGATTCTACGCTACCTAATCTAACCATCGCTGTATTTTTCACCACAACGAAGCCGAGAACATCCCATGACCTGAGATGACCGCCTCTTAGACCCTAAAAATTTGACCACAAAGTACGAACATGGTATTGAACTATCAGAACATGAAACTTGATCGGATCCAATTAATCTCCCACTATTAATCTCCTTAGAATGTGATTTCAGCTCGTGTACTAATAGAACATCGCCGAAGACGCATTCCGACCAAAGCTCCGTCCTTTCAGCCAACACCATCCCGACCCTTAGCCAAGAACCGAACAGGACTGTCTGGAGTGAAAGGCGGGTCTTGACGTCGACTAACGTAACGAGGTACCCAAATCGCAGTTTCAAAGAGTGCAGAGCTCGGACCACCGCACCAACCGAGGGGCCGACTCCGGCGCTGGGAAGCACGGCTCTGCCGCGCATCACCGGCATGGACCTCTTCTCCGGTTGACAACTCCATCGTCGAGTTCCATACCGCGCGTCGACTTCAGAAACCAAAGACCGAATCTCTTTTCACCGCCAGTCGCATCCTTCCTCCTACAATCTCACCGCCGCCGGGGACAGTAGATCCATGGTGGAGGAGCCGTCACGCCAAGTCACGTGCCGCGTCGAAAAGCTTTAACCGAAGATCTCGAAAGGGGGAAAACCGGATCTGGTGAAAGTTTCAACCATAAAAGTCGACTCTCACCTCCGCCGTGTCACCTTGAGTCTCACCGCTCCTCCATAAGAAGCCGAGAGCCGCCTCCGTCCATCGCGAGCACGCATCGGGAGTGACCTCGACATCACATAGCAGCGAGTATATTGACCGAAGATAAACGAGAAGGAAGAGAGCAAATAAAAAACTGAGCAAGGAAGAAGAGATGACGCCTCCGGCGCCAAAAGCACGGCAGCCAGAGTTAGAAGAGTTCACGGATGGTGTCTACACGAAGCAAGGGAGCGTAGAGAGAGAAAAAAGAAAGGTCTTTGATAATTTTATTTAGTTATAACGGGCCATTGTAGGTGTATCGTATTATTTGCATACGAATTTGATATATTTATCCAAACATTTGTATTTATGTTGTTTGGGAGATTTTTGTTTTTGTTTTGTTTTTGTTTTTGTTTTTGTTTTTGTTTTGGTAATTGGGGGAGAAATGAATGCAACCTAGAAGAACTTTAATCAGCTTTGACGTAAACGTACGATGCGCTTTATCTTTGATTACTCTATTATATTAGCAATGTTTTATATTATGCTTTAAGGCATTTCTGAATATAAATACAATTAATTTTGGGACGAGGTCTAAATAACAGCACAAAGACAAAAAGAAAATAAAAAGCTAAAGAAATTGATGGGCTCAAATCAAATCCTCATTCCAAGGTGATTTGTAGCTTTACCTAATTTTTTTTTCTGTACGTGTTAACATGCATACGTGCGAGATTTTCCTCGCACGAATATAGAATACTTTTTTTTTTGAATAAAAATATATATAGAATATATATATAGAATATAGAATACTTTACAGTTACATATATTCACCTTATTACGTAATTATGATAAAAGATATATTTCTTATGTTTATAAACCAATGAAAAATAAGTTTTTACCAATGGACGAACTTTGATCAAAAAAAAAAACCAATGGACGAACATCGTTAAAAACGAAAGATCTGTTTAGCGTGCATGAGCGCATGGCCAAAGGCAAAAAAAAAATGTCTTCCTGAATGATTAATCATAATTATATGTTTTAGTACGTTCAGGACTGAGTACGTTATATTTGATTTTTTGACAAAGAAGGTTATGTTAAATTTACCACTGCAAAATAATAAAACTTATAAAGTGACTTTAGAAGTTCAGTGATATAATTTTTATATCAGTCGTAAAATTTTCTAGAAAAACAATGAAATTGAAGTTTTTTTTAATCTTAAAGTAACCCCTTTTGGTGACGTAGGAACGAATAAATAGTGCACGGAGGGGTGCAATTTATTAATTCCTGTTAACATTATTGAAGTCAATGTTCATAAAAACAAACATTCTGAATTTACTAACGTAGCAATATATAGTAAGGAATTTAATTAGTATTAAATTACTTAAATGCTACTCCCTCGTGATGATTGAAACAATGTATGTTTTAGAGTTTTCACACGTATTAAGAAAACATATATATAAACTCTTGATTATAAATGCATTATTTTCAGTGATAAGTCATTTTCACAATTTTTAGCCAATCAAAATTCAATAAATACAATTAATGTCTTCGAAATTTACAATTTATCATTATTAAATACATTAAAAATGTAAAATATATATCTTTTAGAATTTCTTTTCTAAAATATAGATCATTTTGAAATTTTGAAAAGGAGGGAATATAAGCTATTGTATTGTCTTATTTTTTTCTAAATACGAATTTATATGATTGGGTAGATTAGTTGGGAGCAATGAAAGCATCACCAACAACCATGTTTTCGGATACAAGGCATTCTTTCACACTCTATTAGCTATTACATTTTTCTCTCGAAGTATCCAAGGAAAATTGACAAACTCAAATGCAGAAGCATACAATGATATATCAGCTACGACGCCGTAAAGCTCTGAAAAGCAGTTTCCAGAGGTGATTGCTTTAATAAGCTATTGTGTCGTCTACTTACGTAATTACGTTCGGTATAACTTGTAATTATTAATTCTTAATAAGAGAAAAAATCTGAAATAGAGAAAAATGATGAAAAAGCCGCACTAGTCCTTTCATTGGATTCCTTTGGACGATAATATCTTAGAGCATTATTATCCAGGGTTTCTTATGGCGGGGTTCTTAACTTTTTAGTTAAAAATTAAGAAACAGATTCTTATATTCTCCTAATAACCCCACCCTAAGAAACCCTGGATAATGATGCTTTTATACTCGGACACTTTGGTCATGCCTTGGAGGCTTGAACATATATATCCTCCATCTTTTTTTTCACTAAGTTTCCAAGTAGAGACTAGCATAGTTTATTTCTCAGACTCAGCTTAATAAACATTAAATACAACAACGGAATAAATGAATCTTTTTATACCTTTGGATTATATCCAAAACTTTTGCATGCATGCATATTATTCTGCAATCTGCATCCACTAATTTTTGCTTACATATACACTTTTTTTCCTTTTATATCGAATTTAACATATTTTGAACTCGGGTCAAAAGTTTTGAATTTGAGTTACCACTCTTGATAAAAATGGTGCATCATTGCATGACTTTTCATGTACACAATATAAAAGAAACAAAATTCAGAAGTACTGTTTATGGAATTTTTCTGAAAAGATTAGGATTAAATTCATGAACAAAACCAATAAAGTATGCCCAACTAGTAATTAGCTCAAACCAAAATACAATAAAAATGCAAAGCTAACAAGCCCAAAATGTTAGCAAGCATCATTCAGTTACAAACTTACAAAACTCATAAACAAAAGTTACAATACTACTAACTAAAAAAAGGGATAGAGTATTTGATTAATTATATACCCTACCACGAA
This sequence comes from Brassica nigra, assembly GCA_016432835.1. NCBI lineage: Eukaryota > Viridiplantae > Streptophyta > Magnoliopsida > Brassicales > Brassicaceae > Brassica > Brassica nigra. The sequence continues at coordinate 51,523,612 of CM028243.1, forward strand.
TTCAAACCCACCCAATTCAAAATCACCCAACTAAAAAAAAAAAAAGCAAAGAGGGAGAAAAAGAAAGAAGCCAAACATCACACTACACTCTCTTAATATACCTTCAGTTATTGTATTTGAATCAAACTGAAACTATAGAAGTTTGAGATTGATTATACCATGATCAGAATCACAAAACCCTAATTATAAACTTAACTTATTTATCGATTGCTTGACCATGATTATGACCAAGTGCTATTAAGAAAGAAGAGCTCTACATCTGGAGGAGCAAATAAAGAGATTTGTCTCCTCCTCAAAGCAAAGTTTTGCGCCACCCTTTGCTTCTTCGGCGCTGGCGGACACGTCAGCATCTCCGGTATTCGCGACTTCTTAGATATGGGAGTACAACATCCACTGGGCGACGTTGACGTAGCGGTTGAGGATATTGAAGTAGATGATGACGTTGAAGTGACTTCACTGTTGATACTATATGGAGAAGAAGGGTTCTTGATTCTTTTTATTCTTCTTGTAGGTGTTCCTCTTATTGGTTCCTTTCCTTTTGATACCATTTTTAAGACCAAGTTAAGAGAGAAGAGAAAAGAAAGTGTGTGAATCTATATATATATATATGAGGAGTATGTATACGTAGAAACCTTAGTGGAAGTTTTAATTTAAAGCTCTTAATTTTTGACTGAAGAAAGTTTCTATCAGGAAATAAGAAAAAGCCAAGAAAGAAAAAGTTGAGAAAAGGAAAGAAGAGATTGGTATTTGGAAAACAAAAGAAAAAGGGTTTCTTTTTGGTTGAGGATCAATGCATGTAAGTCACTGTGTAGTGTAAATTGTGAAATATTGAAAGGTACTGTAACGCTCCGACCGCCCACGGCTAATGGGCCACCCACACCCGCTCACTCGGCCCGTGGGTCCCATCCCATCTGACGGTCGGTCGTTAATTATTCCGAAAGGTTCGAAATCATCGTTTACTGACCCTGCAATCACCACCTGACCTTTTCCCGTGCTTTGGCCTCACTCACACGCTATCGCGAATCACTTCCCGATAGGTCACCCATCCTTCCACTACTCCAGCTCAAGCACGCTTAACTCTGGAGTTCTTTCAGAATGTGCTCCGGAAAAGGTAAGTCAACTTTGGTGACATAGGTAGCCAAATCAATTCTCTTAAACCTTTCCACATATCACAACTCGGGATGTTACAGGTACGCTTTATTTTACTTGAATATTCAAACAATAAAATAATACTACTAGTAAGTAGCGTTGTAGGACTATCTCGTCAATACATGGACGTTTTGTAAGAAAAAAACTTATAGCGTCTATATTTTGATGTTTAGATTTCATGTATGGTAATAGTAATTAAGAAGATTTTGGTTCACAATTAGTATTTTAACTATTTCATTAACAATAATACTCCCTCTATTTCAGAAAGATGTATGTTCTAGGAAAAAAAATTGTTTCAAAAAAAATGTATTTTTCATGTTTTCAAAGCATATTTTGTCAACTAATAATGAAAAATTGTGTGTTTCAAAAACATTCATTGCATTTCTAAAAATTCTATTGGTTTAAAAATATAGGAAATATAAAGTTTCAAAAAACTATGCATTAATAACTAAGTTTTCATATGATTTTTTAATAAGTGTGAAAATCTTAGAATATGCATCTTTAAAAAGCAGAGGGAACATATACTAATATTGATCGTTAAAAACAAATTGATTTTCCCGATGTGAATGAGTGTGTGTTAAGAAATACTATGATATACCAAGTTGTGATGTTTTAAAGACAATTATTATACTCTCTCTGTTCTGTAATAAGTGTCATTCTAACCATTTTTTCTTGTTATATAAAAAATGTCATTTTACAATTTCAATTCAAATTATACTTATTTTCAGTTGAAAATTAATTGTAAACTACATTGATTTTATAAATAATTTTCTTTATCCAAAATACTATTGGTCAAAGAGGTGCAATTAATACAATTTACATATATTTCAGCCACTTTCTTAATCTGTGTAAAAAATATAAAGTGATATTTATTTAAAAACATAGGGAGTATTTTCTAAAACAAAATAAAGACATAATTTTTGGCTGTCCCGTAATAAGGTAAAGCAACTAAATAAATAGAATCAAGGTGAATATATCGAAGAAGAAAACTCTTTCCCCGAGGAAAAAGAGAATATCATAGTACCGAAGAAAAAAGAAATAGTACTGAAGAAATTATTTAATTATTTTGTTTCAAATGCATGTAGTTCAAGTTGGCTGTTAAACATAACACGATTTTTTTTCAACATTTGTTTGCAAAAATGTTATTTGTAAAAATACACTCCCTCCGTTTCGATTTATTTGTCGTTCTAGAGCAAAATTTTTGTTTAAAAAGTGTCGTTTTATGATTTCAATGCAAATTTATTAATAATATTCTCTAATCTATTTTTTATTGGTTGAAATGTAATTAGGTGTATTATTGGTAATGATGTTTTTATTTTGGAAATATGTAAAATTAAATGATTTATTAATATGTGTGCATAAACTCAAAACGACAACTAAAATAAAACTGAGGAGTATTACATAAAACATTTATTGTAAGTTATGTATTAAAAAGTTATTTATAATCAAACGCATGTGAAAATTTATACACGGCGTAATTATGCAAAACTGTGTAATCAATTGTTATAACTGTTTTTATTTATAGTTCAATAAATTAATTTCAATAATATTAAAAAGATAGTGTGTATGCATTGGAATAAAATATCATTATACAATATGAAATATGGGGGAAAATATATTTTCTTTAATAAGATAACTGAAAAAGAGCTGCAGAACACATATGCAGAATAAAAAAATTGAATAAAAATTTGGGAGAATTGTTGAAATAACTAAAAATAAAATAAAATTAAGAAACTAACTATAAGTATAGAGATATAGGAAAAAAAAGAGAGAGAAGGAGAAAGATGATTAGTTTTTTTTTTAAAAAAAAAAATTTAGTTTTCTTTATTTGTATAAGGCCAAATTTTTCTAAAAACTTTGATGTGATATAAAACTATTTCACGTGTGCCCTTACATTCAAGAGTATTTGGGATTCTATACTCCAACCAACACTATTCTTTTCTTTTATTTAACCAACTTAATCATTTTAGGTTTTGTTCTACATAACTAGAACTCATAATGTAAGGTCGATTTCTTGGTTAGAACTACAAAAACATTTTATAGAGATTTTTTTTTACTTGATTATTCTATTTCGGTCCCTCTTATTTGAATAATGTAATGATATTTTAATATTAAAAATTCATTTTAGGTTTTCGTTGAGATTTTCAGTCATATTTGAAAATAGCGGTAACACTACAACAAAACATAGAGTTAACTACTAAGATTTACTACTACCAAACTGTCGTCGTAATGTTACGACTATGTTACTTCGATTGTACTTCTATTCCGAAAATCGTCGTAATGGCGAAGTAAAGTTATGTCGAACTAAAATCGACGTAATAAGGAGGGCCTATTATGTCGATTATACAACGCTTACTACGGTTCGTAGTAAAAACGAAGTTATATTACAACTATCTAACATCCACAATTTCCCATCTATTTAGGGACTATGTTACGGCTATCCACAAGAAAGTGGTTGACAACGTGTTAATTGTTTTTGTGTGTGGTTGGTGAATAAAGATAGTTAAGTAGTAGTAAATTTTTCATATGTAGTATATTCGTAGCAAAATCTCCACCTACCAAATCTGAAAATTTCCTATAAATATGCTCTCTTCTCCTTCTTTCTAAAGATGCAAAAAAAAACAAAAACAGAAAAAATAAATTCCAAAAATGTCTCATAACGGCAATATCTATGAAGTGCAGAGTTGGATGTACGCACATAAAAACTCTGCAGGAGTTGTGACAGATGAATTTCTCAATGGGGTGGAGATATTCATGTACCAAGCTGGAAACACACCTCTCACGCAGGAAACTGGTAAAATGTTTTGTCCTTGTCGTAAATGCCAAAACACCAAATTTGTTCGTAGTGAAACAGTTTGGAAACATATAGTAAATAGAGGATTTACCCCGCATTACTACATATGGTTTCATCATGGAGAAGGTGATAGTAGGAATGAAGCTAGTAGTAGTACTCACTTTGAAGTTGGTGGTAATAGGGAAGAACCGAGTCATTTGCATCCTGAAAGTAGTTACCTTGAGGATCATGTCGTAGATCATGATAGGATGCATGATATGATTACCGATGCATTTCGTGAAACAACAACAGTTGATGTAGAAGTAGACAATGTAGAGGTAGAGGAACCAAACTTGGACGCAAAAAGGTTCTATCAAATGTTAGAGGCAGCTAATCAACCAATTTATGAAGGTTGTAGAGAAAGTCTTTCTAAATTGTCATTGGCAGCTAGGATGATGAATATCAAAACTGATCATAACTTGCCTCAAGTTTGTATGGATGCATGGGCTGAGTTGTTTAAAGAGTATTTGCCTCAAGATAATTTGTCCGCTGAATCTTATTATGAGATTCAGAAATTGGTTAGCAGTCTTGGCTTACCTTCAGAGCAGATTGATGTTTGTATAGACAACTGTATGATCTACTGGAGGAAAGATGCGGAGTTGTTGGAGTGTAAGTTCGGCAAGAAGACACGATATAAACCGCAAGGGCGTGGACGAAAAAGGGTACCGTACCAGCGGATGTGGTACTTACCTATTACAGATAAGCTGAAGAGATTATATCAATCTGAAAAGACTGCAACAGCAATGAGATGGCATGCCGAACATACTCAGAAGGAAGGCGAAATCAATCATCAGTCAGATGCAAAAGCATGGAAACACTTAAATTCGGTTCACAAAGATTTTGCAAGTAACACTCGCAATGTTTATCTTGGACTATGCACAGATGGATTTAGTCCGTTTGGAATGTCCGGAAGACAGTACTCACTTTGGCCAGTCATCCTAACACCATACAACCTTCCACCAGAGATGTGTATGGAAAGATTCTTTTCATGAGTATATTGATACCTAGGCCCAAGCATCCGAAGCGATCCCTCGATATTTTCTTACAACCTTTGATAGAAGAATTGAAGGAGTTGTGGTCAACAGGGGTGCAGACGTATGATTGTTCAACGAGAACAAATTTTACTATGCGAGCAGTTCTTTTGTGGACCATCAGTGACTTTCCTGCATACGGGATGTTATCAGGTTGGACAACGCATGGGAGGCTAGCTTGTCCTTATTGTATGGGAAGCACAGACGCATTTCAGCTTAAGAATGGTAGGAAGACGTCATGGTTTGATTGTCATCGGAGATTTCTTCCCATTATCCATCCGTACCGAAGGAACAAGACATTATTTCGGTAAAAAAAGGTTGTACGAGACACCGCTCCACCATATTTATCTGGAGAAGATATCGAGAAGGATATTGATTATTATGGTGCACAAGAAACAGTTAAGAGAGGGGGTAATTGGCATATTCCTGCAAATATGGCTGATGGTTATGGGACACAGCATAATTGGCACAAAAAGAGTAGATTTTGGGAACTCCCATACTGGAAAGATCTACTTTTGCGACACAATCTTGATGTGATGCATATTGAGAAAAACTTCTTCGACAACATCATCAATACATTATTGAACGTCCCTGGAAAGACAAAAGATAACAAGAACTCAAGGTTGGACTTGCCTGCATTATGTTATAGGAAAGAACTGCATATTGAAAGCAATGGACAAATGCCGGTTCCCATTTTCAGATTGTCAGCAAGCAAAGGCAGCGTTGTTCATGGGTGGCATCAGATGTCAAGTTCTCTGATGGGTATGTGTCAAATCTATCAAGATGTGTTGAGAAAGGGCAAAAGTTTCAGGAATGAAAAGTCATGACTGTCATGTTTTTATGCAACGACTACTACCATTTGCATTTGCGGAGTTGCTTCCAAAGAATGTTCATGAAGCACTTGCAGGTAACATAAATTACTAAAATTTTAATTTATTGTTATATTAAATAATCCTACAAATTATATAATTCTTTGTGGAATATAATTATATTTTCAGGGATTGGAGCTTTTTCGATCTTAGCACACGCATTAATAAGATGTCATCGACAACTTGATGAGAATATCCCGATCTTAATGTGCAATATGGAGAAAATATTTCCTCCGCCATTTTTGACGCCATGGAACATTTACTTATCCACCTCCCGATGAGGCATTGCTTCGTGGACCAGTTCATAACGGATGAATGTATCCTTATGAGCGATCCATGAAACATTTGAAAGGAAAAGCAAAAAATCTTGCAAGGGTGGAAGGTTCAATAGTGGTGGGAGTTTGTCCGAGGAAACTTCCCACTTCACGCCATACTATTTTGGATCACAAGTCCGCATTAACGGAAAAGGGCTCCAAGCAGATATGATGATGGAGGTGTTATGCCGACATATGTCTTACCAGTGTTCCTGACGTATTTTGTCAGATTGACGCCTTGCTGGAAAACTCAAAGAAGTTTGGTGGTCGAAAGTAAGACGCCATAGTGCCCATACATATATACTCCTTAATTGCGAGGAGATGCAATCATTTGAAAGGTAAATAAATAATTTATTTACTTTTTATTTTATTTGTTTCGATATTAACTTAATATAATCTTTTGGAAATCAGTGAGTTTGTTGAACAGGTTGAAGAAGCTTTACCAGGAATATCGCCAAATGATCTGAACAAAAGGAAAGATCAACACTTTGTCCAGTGGTTAAAACACAGGTATAAATCATGATTAATATAATTATTATAATATAACTTAAATATTAATGAATTCAATTATATATATGCAGGTTGATTACGATGATCCATTCTATCCAACGTGGTTTCACGAACTGATACAAGGTCCGGTCTCTAAGGTCACCACAGCCCCTATGTATTTTACATGAGGCTACACATTTCACACTTATGAATATGGAAGTCAACGAGCAACGATGAACTATGGAATATATGTGAAAGGTGAAACAGATTTCTATGGGATCTTAAAAGAGATCATCGAAGTGGAATTCCCCGGTTTAGTGAAGATGAAATGTCCTCTTCAAATGTGACTGGTTCGACCCTACTATCAATAGAGGTGTTCGGTATAACAAGTTTGGAGTTGTAGATATTAATGCAGCACGGAGATACAACAAATTTGAACCCTACATATTGGCATCTCAAGCGGAGCAAGTCTGTTTTATTCCATATCCAAGGATCAGACAATCTGGAACTTCTTGGTTAGCAGCTATAAAGTTACACCTCGAGGTCGAGTAATCGGTGATGATCAACCGCCTTTGCAAGAAGAAGCTGTTAATGTTGTTGAAGTACCTGAGCAACCCGTTGATGAAATCTTACTAGTTGATCCATAAAACTTGATTTACTGAAGATCCTTGAAGATATAATGGACGAAGGCAACGAAAATGAATTTCAAGAAGACGATGATACTAGTGATATTGAATCAAGTGATGGTTCTTCAGACGATGAGTGAATCTCATTATGCCTTTCATTATGCCATATATATGGTTTTAATCATGTACTAGTTAGACTTTTGATTAATAAAAAATATCGTTTGATGATGTTGTTTATAAGTGTAAGTGTGATATATAAGTTTAGAAGTTTTGGGGTTTAGACTATTGGGGTTTAGGGTTTGGGGTTTGGGGTTTAGGGTAACAAACAAGGGTCGACCCTAAATCGTCGTAATTAACAAACGCGGGTCGAGTCAACTTCGTTGTAAACTACTTTCGACCCTGATTCGTTGTAACATAACATCTATATTACTATGAATTCTCAAAATACTGGCCGTCGATCCTAAATCGTCGTAATACCTAAAACGCGGGTCGAGTCATCTTCGTTGTAAAGGCCATTCGACCCTGTATCGTGGTAATTTAACAACCACATTACTACGATTTACAAAAACAAGGGTCGATCCTGTATAGTAGTTATTTTACTTCTACTTTACTACGATCTACATATATATATATATACACACCAAATCCCCACCATAATCTCACACCAAAAACAAATCTCTTAAGATAAATAAAGATTACAAATCGGTCATCAAAACCGTTCTTATCAACTCAGTATAGCTTTCTTTGGTTTGAGGAGCCAAGCAAAGGCTATACAGATTGATAAGGATTGTTCTTGTGACCGTATACATTCAAAACCTAAAAAAATATTGCTTTCAAAAAAACTATACGGGAGTGCACGGTTACTAGAACAGTTCTTATCAACCCTACATAGCTTTTCCTCAGTTCATGAAACGAGAAAATTTTATGTCGGGTCGATAACAATTGTTCTGGTTACAGTGTGTACTCCTTTAGATTTTTTTTTCAAAAATAACATTTACTTCTAAGTTACTACGATCAAAACAAGGGTCGAGTCAAAATAGACGTAATATGCCTACTCAATTACGACGATTTTAAACGCGGGTCGAGTCAAACTAGTCGTAATAGGCCTACTAAACTACGACGATCTAAAACGCGGGTCGAGTCAACCTAGTCGTAATGGGCCTACTAAATTACGACGATCCAAAACGCGGGTCGAGTCAAAATAGTCGTAATGGCCCTACTACATTACGACGATCACAAAATCCCTATATATAGAAGCCACAATCGACCTCACGCGGTTGCTAAACTCTCTGCCTTCTCTCTAACCTCTCTCTCTCTAGGTACGATTTTTGTTTTTTAGTTTAGGTGGTTTAGCTTAGGGATGGAATTAGATTAGGTGGTTAGTTTAGGAATAGATAAAATTATATTTAGGTAATTAAACGTATTATATTTATTTTAGATGCACATTTTATATATATATATATTTTTTTATTTAATAATTGATATTTTTTTGAACAGGTTAATTGAGTACACATGTCTACTCCTCGCGGTAGAAAACGACTTAGGAGACCCAGCTATGAGAGTACATTTCTCAGTGGACAGACTGATCATTCTGCTTCTACCTCTGGTACTGCAACCCAGTCGGAAACAGTTCCTGAGAGCCAATTTCAGGAACGATCACCAGCTGCGTCTGCTCCTCTTCCACCATGGGTGCCTCCTGCACCGTATGTCCCTCCACCGCATGGTCAGCCACCTCCGGCTGCTGCTCCACCTCCTCCGGCTGCTGCTCCACCTCCTCCGGCTGCTGCTCCACCACCTCAGGGTGCTCCGGGATATGTCCATCCTGATTTGATGGTGCCCCCGGATGCACCGTACGCTAGATTTACCGTTGAGGATTTGCTTCAGATGCCGGGCCGCGAAGGTTTACCCGTCATCGATCCCGATCGTCCACCAATCACATACTGGTAATTAAGTTTAATATATTATTATTTCCATAAGTTATAAATTATATATGTATATATATATCTAATTACATTATTTGTCTTTTGCAGGTTTGGTACGGACAACCGTCTTGGACGGTCCGTTTCAGATACCATCAAGTCATATTTTATGAACCGCATCCGAACTGAGTCTTACGCCATATCACATTCGAGAACTTGGTTCAAGTGTTTTGCGGTTAGTTTTCATATTTTAATTTATAATTTATATTTTATTTTCTATAATAATTATTTATTATATTTATTAATTAATATTTTTCCAGCAAAAATGGAATTGGTCTATTGCCGTCAACGAAAGTGAAGAAGGCGTTCACCGAGAAGGCGATGGATCGCCTTAAAAACACCGTTGGCGACTGGAAGGATAAGTGGAGGGTTGAGGGTGATGCTGCGAAACCCATATTCATCAGCGAGACGATATGGAAAGGCCTTAAGGCCTATTGATGTTGCCTCGAGCATTATGACGGCCAACAACCGCCGGCAGCCCGACAAACACCAGATGCGAAGGCAATTTACCGTTGCCTCATACTTCCGGGCAGATTCCACACGCCGGAGTTGCCTTACAGATGGTAATTTTTTTTATTATTAATAAATTTTTTTTGAATAAAATTAATTATATTAAATTTCTAAATTTTTCTACAGTGCTGCTGAAGATGGAGAACCTCCATCTTTGTCCAAGCTTTACAAAAAACTCACACCCATAAAGATGGGACGTTTGTGGATGCTCGGGCTGAAAAGATCCATTAACGGCGCTCAGTCTCGAATCCAATAGGTCGAGACTCAGCTGTCCCAAGAAAATCTGATTTGCCACCGTTCAGTTGTCAACGGTAGAACAGACAAAATATTTGAACAGGTAATATATATTTTAAATATATATATATATATATATATATATACATTTTAAATATATATATATAGTATAATTTAATTAAATAATTATTTTAAATATATTTTACTAATAGAATTAATTAATCTATTACAGGTTGCCCCAAAGAAAAGGGGACGAGTCGTTGGAATTGGCTCGGTTAACGATGTTCCGAGGCGAGCAGGTTATGTTTCGAAGAGACGAAGAGAATGCTCAGCTCCGGCAGCTTTGGCAGCTTCTAATGCCTTTAGCAGAGAACCGGACTCAGATGATGGGCATGGCGTCAATGTTCGATATGATGGCGGAGTCAGACCCGAGGTATGAGCAGGTGTGGAGTCAAGTCCGTCCTACCATAGTCACACAACGACCGCGGAGGAGCAGGCGGATCTAGAGCGACGGACCGAGAACCGTAGTTCGAGCCGGAAGACCTTAATCTTTAGTTTTTTTGTAATTTTATTTTGAATTTTAAAATATTTTATTATATTATTATTATTTTGTTTATATTTCTGGTTATTAAATTATTTTAAAATAATTATATATTTCATTTTTTATTATTGAACAAAAAAAACAATTTTAAATATAAAACTTTTTACAAATCGAGGTTAATTCGTAGTAAATATTCTAAAAGAAATCGAGGTTAACTCGTAGTAACATGTTCGAAAGAAATCAATGTAAATTCGTAGTAAAAAATAGATGTAATGTAGTCGTATAATTTACTACCAATGTACTTCGACATTCGAGGGTAATTCGTTGTAAATATAGCTTCTATGTTACCTCGATATTAGCGACTACTTTACGTCTGCATTACTTCGATATATTTTACTTCTATTTTACTTCGATTTGTCTATTACTTCCACGTTACGACGATTTGCTTATTACGTCGATTTGACCTCGATTGTCATTCGTCGTACTTTTCCTTCGATTTTTCGTCGATTTTTCCATTACGACGAGCTAGTAACTACGATTCGTAATTCGTAGTTAAGTCGTCGTAATGGTGGTTTAACTACAATTTAAGCACGATATAGGCAGTAGTTATAGTAAACATTTGTTGTAGTGTAAGAGCCAAAACAGTTCGGATATGTCTTTTAGATAGTAGTATACAAGAGGACTAATTATTGATATTGTTGATAGACCTTATGTTTTGCCATAATAGATAATCAAAAATTAGCTGTTTAATCAGCAAGTCAAGTGTTAAGAAAGCATAAATCTCTAGGATCACAGACCTATAATATTTTATAGGTCTAAACTCAAATTTTGAAAATTCTAAATTAGATAATAACATTTTGTACTAAAAATAGTTCAAATTACAAGCATAAAAAGACTAGTTTTCTACATTACTACTAAACCACCACTAGATTATGGACGCCCGCGCCCGCGTGGGTGGTATGTTGTAAATAATTATATGAACATTCATGTTACTATTTCATAGTTTATTGAGTTTTGAGATTGATTTATCTTAGTGAGTTTGTTCAGTGTCCATTGTTTAACAATAAGGATGTATTCTTTTGTTTTTGTGCAACTTTTCATTTTACTTGGTTACATAAACATAGACTGTTAAAATAGACTGTTAAAATATTTGAGTATTAATTTTAGATTGTGCGGTTTTTATTAAATTATACTAAAACTTTTATGATTTAGAGTACATTTTAAAGATATAATTATAGAGGTTTGAGACAATAATAATAAAAACTAATAAAAATGTACCAAAAAACAGAATTCTGGTAATTAAATTTAGCAAACCCACAATGATATATAAATTGGGCCAGTTCTTTATCATTTTTAATTGGGTACATAATTTTGTTATTAAAAGCGTGGACCTTGAACAAATCTCAAAGCCATATACAGTATAATCTCTTTAAATTAATACTCTATAAATTAATATACACTAAAAATCTCTATAAATTAATATAATTTTATAGTCCCAAATTGAGTTTTTGGTTCAATTAGTATATCGATAAACTAATAAACTCTATAAATTAATTAAAAATTTTACTTTTGGTGTAGTCCCAACATTATTAATTTATAGAGGTTTCACTGTAATTTGTTTGGAGGTAGCAAGTGGTTTAGCAATGCTTTTAATCGATCAGATGGTTTATTACTAATCAAGAAATCATGTGTCAGTTTAATTTAATGACAAAACTTTGTGTTTAATAGTAGTAACATAAGGAGGTAAATATTATGGAAAACTGAGGGGCAAGTACAAAATATACTTCCCTTTTAATAGATTAGTTTACTGAGGGGCAAGTACAAAATATACTTCCCTTTTAATAGATTAGTTTCGAGAACTCTATACCAAGCAATGCCATTTTGGTATAGGATCAAAAGGCGAAGGCACCCACAACTCAACACAATATATGGTGCTCTTTATGTAGGTTATGGTTTTCAGTTTGATCATATTATTGGATCTAAACTCCAAATTATTAGCTTTATGATTTTGTGTTTATGTAAGACAAAGTCTATTAGTATATTCCAAGTTGCTTTTAGTTTTCAACAATATATAAAATTTTTTTTGCTTATAGTCATGTATTTCATTAATAAATCACATTAAATTTTATATTATTCACTTTTGTTTTTTAACAGTTTTTCGTTTATTTCTTTTGCATCCACCCACCCTCAACATATGGGTTTACAACTTTACATATGAAGAGGAACTAGAAAAATGATAAATCCCTAAAAAAAGTACACAGTAGTCGAGGTTGGATCTTATCATGGGATCCGAAACATAGGATTCACTGTGCACAAACCGCGAGTTAGATCATCAAAAGCCAAATTGCATAAAGACATAAATTACATAGTCTCTCTTTTTATTCTTTTCTCGATTAAAATCTTGAATTTTGGTAATTATTATTTTAGATATTTTTAAAGCATTACAGATAAATTATTTATATACGGTTGATGATGAAAGTTATAATACGGAACAGTAAAAAAAATTACCCTTGTTCAACAAGAGCCATTTGATCATAAATACATTTTTCATCTTCTTCTTTTCTTTGTTTATTTTTTCCTCCCCCCCTCTCAATTTTATTTGATATATATCTTTTGTATCATGTATAATTCAAACAAATAATTATGTTGATAAAACATATAGATTTTTCTATGTCATAACTTGAATTTTTTTTAAAATTGTTAGACAAGGGTTGTACTATGTATATCTGAATCATATTGGTTTTTTTGCTAATATATACAGTAACCTTTTTACTGAAATATATTGTTTATATTGTGTCTAGTCAGTAAAACGGTATGTTAAGACTATACAAAATAGATAGTACAAAACTTATACCAAGCCATGTTGTAGAGTTGTAGTTGGTCACATTATCATACTCTCAATGGGTATTGCAACAGCAACAAAAAAATTGATACAAAACTCAAATGATTTTTTAAAAAAATATAAATTCAAATGTTACAAACAATTTAAGTTCTTTTAAAGCGAAAGAAAGGAGACAACAACAAAAATGTGGTGGATCTAAGCTAAATGTGGTACAACAGTACAAGTAATGGTACAAACTGTTTCTGACTGCTTTCACCTGCACAATTGGTCAGACACAAAACTGCTTTATTTAACAGAACATTTACTGAAACACAAAATCTTTGTATCCTATTCTGACAATATGGTAAGAAAATGAATAAATCCTAACATTATGGCCAATTCAAGTATACCAGTAATGAGAAGAACAAGTAAGTACTTGTTTGATGATAGGTGTGTTTGGAACTGGCAGGATCGGCCATGAAATTTTGGTTGTCTGAAACCATCTCAATGTAAAAAAATTTCTTTAAGAGTTTAGGGGCCTAAATTTTTTTTTGGAGACTTAGGTTTATGTAATTTTTTTCAAAAATTTTGGGGATCTGTTACAAATATTTCACTAGGCATGGCTCAGGGCCGGCCCTGGGAACTGGAGATATAATCCATGAACATGATCATAAACTCTAAGTCTCTCTTTCTGCTACATGTTGAAAAATTGAATCAAAGCTATCGGTTATGTTCAGTGTGTATAGGCTGTGGAACAGGGAAGAACAACATCTCTCCGTTTGTTAATTACCACCAAATGACATTGACTGGCTTAACACGGTTCTGATGCGAATCTGCAAGCATTAAAACATAGTTTGAGTATAGGAAACAAAGGTAGTAAGCAATGGAACTGCTTTAAAGTTTACTCTTTTTTATGACCTTAACATCAAAGCAGGCATCGTTGACCATGTTCTTTAACTGAGGAATGATACCCTCATTCCGCAACTTCACATGCCTATCAAGTGCACCAGGACTTGAAATCACCAGTTGAAACGCCTTTTTTTGGTTTAGTGGAAGAAGCCATTGAAATAATTCATAATTAGATGCTCTGCTTTACAACCAAAGATTCAAAGTTTGTTCACGAAATCTGCAGAAAAAAAGGAAAGAGAGAGGCTCTCACAAATAGAAATTTTGAGGCATAAATAAATAGTACTGTGTTGAATTCATGTTTATTGATTTTTTACCCGCATTCTTTTACTGCTTCTTTCGATCACTACTACATCATTGCCTCCACATTCTTCACCTTTTCCGACCTCATTAATGACTTTGTCGGTTTCAAAAACATGAGGTAGAAGAGTGTTTGGATTACCAAGTTGCTTCTCCCCTAATGAACAGAGTCGTATACCCCATTCTTTTAATTCGTACTCAGAGGGAAAATCAAGTTGCAAATCGACATGGTTGTAGTTGTTCATTTCAGCTAGGTCTGTGCTTAGAGGGATATCACAGTCCAATACTAACAGATGACTACTACCCTTCACAAATGGCTTGATGGAATAATATTTCGTGTCTGCCCAGAAGTCTTTCGCCTGACCAAAGGAATCAAAGCTGTTCCAAAACCTGCCTTTGAAGCGGAAAGAATTTACACAAGTCGAATAAAGCACAAGGCAAACCCTGAATCTGAGGAACGGCTGCGAGAGAAAACTAGGAAGCAGATGTACGGTTAAAGAAGAGGAGGAGGAGGTTACAGTAGTACGGTGAGTGAAATACGAAGGCACTTCTTCACCTGACAACCACAGTTGACAACCAAAATATGTTCTCAGTTGAAACAGAGCGTCTTGATCCAAGTTGAAGCAATCCGAAAAGTCAACTTCCTCAAGTCTCGTAAGTCTAGAAAAGTCAAGGTTTACGTATTCTAACTCGTTGCATGCTTTCATGCATATGACTTTGACGTTGGTTGAGATATCAGGAAACATCTTCAACCTTGAGCATCCGGTGAGATCTAAGACGTAGAGAGATCGGAGGTTGATTCCGTTGGGAAGAGTCTCCAGATTTATGCATCCATCCATGTATAGGACTCGAAGCCAGGTGAATCTCTCAATCCAACAAGGAACCTCTTCGATGGCTGTTTCACTTAGATAGAGTCTTCCGATGTTGGTAGAGATGTCAGGAAAAGTCCTCAGCCTCGAGCACCCGCTAAGGTTTAGCTCCCATAGAGATTGGAGGTTGATTCCTGTGGGAAGAGTCTCCAGATTTACGCAGTTCTTGATTTCCAAATGCATCAGTTGATGGAGATTCTGAAATGAAGTTGGAAGCCCCACCAAGCTTGGGATTTCGGATAGATACAACTGATTCAAAGAGGGAGACAGCATCGTGGTAAGGAGAGTAAGCGGCTGAACCAATCACAAAAAACACATATTAAGCGATAGATAATACCACAGAACCTTAATTAGAGTCATTTAGGGTTTGTCAAATTAATACTATGATTTAAATGTCATTTTTAAAGTTCTTTTTAGAAATCAAATCTAAAATACATAAAATCATCCTCAAGGAGGGAAACATCATCACCCTGAGGAGAGTAAGCTGCAGAACTAAATATAAATGTCATCATCGTTTGTTTATATCATGAAAATTATGATTTCACTTGAGTGTTTATGTTTATTGTTTTATTTATTATATTTTGTTATATTTTTTACAATTATTTTTTTGAAATCAATATTTTGACTACTTATTAATTTTTGTTGTGGTTTTCCTTAATATTTTGTCAGTTTTTTCGCAGCTTAAGTTTAATGACCAGAAAAATAAATTATTAAATTCACTTTTTAAAAAATTGCTTGAAATACTTATTATTTCTCAAAAATACACTTAAACAAAAATAATTTAACATTTGGGTTTAGGGTTTTGTGATGTTTAAAGTTTACTATATGGTATGAGGTTAAAACTTAAGTTAATGAAACTGAAAAATTAATATTGCAAATAGATTTCTAATTCTTTTCCTTATGAAATTTATCTATTATTAGATAATGTTATGTGTTTTAAGTAGATTTTTATTTGTTGACTAATTCTTTTACCTAACTCAATTTATATTTCCTATATTTGTTGAGTGCTGATTGTATTATTTTTTATATATTTCCTTATTTTATTATTTTCCATAATGATTTTTTAAAAAAGAAATTTAAAATTTATTAATTTTGGTTGAAAATCTTTTTTATATTTAATTTCTAGAAATTTCATAACTAGAAAAATAAAAGATAAATTCCATGAGATTCACTCTTTTTGGTTGGTAATATGTGTTTACTTAAGATAAGGTGTAGGGGTATTTACTTGTTTTTTTTGTATTTTCGGTTTGATAATTAAGTTAAGTAAAAAATTAAATAACTTTAAGAAACAAATCACTTAGTTCTGCTTAGCTATCTAATCTTTATACTTGAAAACGTCAAGTTTGGAACTACATACCTGCACCCTTTCCCACAGTTTCTCACTCTTTACGTTTTTCATGCTTAAATAAGAGAGATTCTCGAGACGAAAATTCTCCAGATGCAAAACTGAAGGCATTTCTTCGATGGATGTTTCGTCTATACTGAGATGTGAGATGTTGGTTGAGAATAGGGGAATAGTCCTCAGCAGTGAGCATCCATAGAGATTTAGCACTTCGACAGATTTGAGGCTAATGCCTATTGGAATAGTCTCCAGATTTCGACAGTTCTTCACGTTTATTGTCGTCAGTTTGTTGGGATGTGGAATAGAGGAAGGCAGCTTCACCAAACTATAGCAATTCCGAAGTTTAAGTGTCTCCAGATTGGTGGCCTTTGAAAGATCTGGCATTTCTATCAAGTTTTGAGATCCCGACAGATCCATCTCCTTGAGACATGGAAGCGCCTGAAGTCAACAAAAACAATAAAAAAAAGGATCAAAACACATGAGAACGTGATTTTCATCCAAAAAAGTAAGATAAAGATTATATAATCTCACTACTGATAACATAACAAAATATTCTCAAAACTTACAATAATCCCTTCCCACAGCTTCTCGAGCTTGCTATCCTCCATTATGAGTGCGACGAGGTTTTCAAGACGAAACTTAGAAGGCATACATCTCATTGGACAGTTATCCCAATGCAATAATTTCAGTTTAGGCGGCAAATAGTCCAAGTTCTCGGGCAACTGCAATTTAACTTCTCTTTCAAAACTCTGTTTCGAGTAATAAATTTTTAGGAAACATAGATTACGCATCCCTCTGAACGCATCTTCATGTACATACAACTCGCTAATCTCATCGGTATCCAGTGACATACCTAATATCTTTTGAGTTCCCTGAAAATTATATAATATCAAAAATTAAGAAAGACAACAAAATCTTAACAAAATGCTGACTGTTAGTTATGCTTATAATAAAAAAAGACATGCTCTAAATCGAGTTATGACTGAAAGGAGCACGAACATAAGAGGTAACTTACAGTGCCTTCACTGAGTACATCACAGATATCTTGTGAGTCCACCAGAAATTCTCGTTTTTCAGGCTCCTCAAGTCGAACAATACTTCTACCCATCTCTTGTAGCAAACGATGCATCACCACATGATCCTCTCTTATATGAATGAGGGACTTATCAGCTAGGTTTTTCAGCCCAACATTAACATTCAAGCCACTATCTGCCAGCAACAACTTTAGGTATGTGACTTTTGCACCATTGAAAAGGCATGCGATATGGCGAAATATCGCTTTATCTTTGCTACTTAATCCATCATAGCTGATTCTCAATGTTTTCTCAATTTTCCCGTCTATACCATTCTGAAGCCTTGGCAACAAATCTATCCAGTACTCAATATCACTCCCACGTAGAGATGAACCCAGAACAGTAAGACCTAAAGGAAGACTACCCACAAGTCTTGTAATCTCAACAACAAGCTCGTCGAAACCTTCAGGTGGAGATCTTTTCCTGAAAGCAGATTGACATAACATCTCTTGAGCAAGTTCTTCAGATGGGAGACATACCTTGTAAATGTGTTCAATCCCATGAGCCCTTAGGAAACGCTTATCGTTTGTAACAACAATGATTCTGCTCCCACTTCCAAACCATTGAATTTGACCAATCAAGGCATCTAGAACAGCTTGATCACTGACATCATCAATGAAAATAAGAACTCTCTGGTGCTTCAGCCTCTCCCTAATTGCACTCAAATGATTTGTCTTTATGTCTCCTTTCCCTAGGATTTCAGATAGGAAATTTCTTTGCAAATGCAACTTCATGTTGTAGTCGTCCGGATTAGCTCTGTTGAAAATTTCCATACTCTTAGATACGAAAGACATGTCTACGAAAATGCTACCTTGAAAGTGTCGAGAAAGTTGGTTGAATAAAACTCTTGCAATGGTAGTCTTGCCAATTCCTGAAGAACCCCATAAACCAACCATCCTCACTTCCTCAGCTTCCAACTGCAACAATACACTCAGTTTTGCGATATGATCTTTGATGCCGACAAAGTCCTCAGAATCCTTTGATGGAGTTAAAAGTACTTTCTCCAATACATCATTGACAATTTTTTCAATCATGTCTGCTTCGTTACCCCTAACAATAAGAAATATAATGTCAAATGTAACAACATTGATTCAAGAATCAAGATATATAAGAAGAAGAAGAAAGCAATGGTTACCATATAACAGAATGATATCCAAGAATATTAGCTACATTGGTCAAAGCTTCACTCCATCTGATCTTCACTTCCTCTGTTTCGTCGTGGCATGTTTTTTCAAAGATCTGTCCGAAGTCACCGGTTTGTTTCCTTACATGGGAAGGATCCAAACCATAGAAAACAGGTATCACCATTTGACCACACTCTTCCCTGCACTTGACTATCTCCAGCAACTCATTAAGACACCAGCTTGAAGAAGCGTAGTTTTTGGAGAACACAACCACCGCGATTCTGGAGCTCTTGATCGCCTCCACAAGCTCCGGTCCGATGGAGTGGCTTTTCTTGATCTCACTGTCTTTGAAAGCAATGATCAGTTTCTGGTCAAGCTCCTTTCGAAAGTGGCTGAGGAAAGTAACACGGACGTCTGCCCCACTGAAGCTTGGGAAAACATCGTACACCCAAGTGCGAGAAGAGGAAGAAGAAGGTAATGAGAGAGAGAGAGAGAGAGAGAGAGAGAGAGAGAGAGAGAGATTCTGGTGTAATATTCTGAAGAATGTTTTTTTGGTGTGATATTCTGAAGAATGTTAAGAACATATAACTTAGCAGATTGGTGTGTAGTAACTTGATGGAAGTTTCCTATTTTTTTGACTTGGTCAAAAAAAATGCTTGATGGAAGATTCCTATTTGTTGAATTATTTACGTCCACACTGGTCCACACGTATGTTGTAGCACCTCCAATACGGTTAATTAGTTAGTTGTGCACTAATCAAATAAGAACATGACGAATCAAACAATTCTAATCAAATCAAAATCCGGACTAAGTCAAAGTTAATTAGTTAGTTAATCAAATAAAAACATGACGAATTAAATAACTCTAATCAGATCAAAAGTGCTATTATCCATGCCCAAACATTCGATCTGAGGTTCCTAGATAAAATTCAAAATCTCATATCTGAGAACAAGTTGCCTAATGGTTCCACGTTAATACTTTGCAATTTGAATTTAAATCGGTTAATATATGAAGCCCAAATATTATACATTATTATCTCTCGACCTTTTTCAGTATAATATTTATCGACCCTCAATGCTTAGACTTTTCAATGTCATTGTTTTTTCTCCTTTTTTGTGTTCTTCTGCTAGGTGCTCGAAGACTTTCTGGATGTATTTACTTAACAAATTCTTATCAAGATGTATGCAACTAATGTGTATTCTTCCTACGCTCACGAGTTTTTATTTATTTAATATATATAGATATCATCAATACTATTAAATTAGGAACATGACTAGTTGATATATGTTCAGTCTAATTTAAAATAAAAAGAGATATAAAAATAACTGAATAATCTATACTAATAAAGTATATTTTTTTTATCTCTTTGGAGAGAAAAATTCCATGTGGCATTTTCTTTTTAATAATTAAAATATTTTCTCAATTTAAATTTAATGAATTTTGGTATTAATTGTGAAATAAATTGGAGGTTTTAAACTTTCCTTCATACATGTCCAAACATTTATAAGAGTGTTTTGAATCTGACCCGGACTCGTAGTTGAACCGATAAATCCGGTGACCCAATATAAATCGGATTTGGGTTTTGTAAAAAACCCATAAAACACACAAAAACTCACTAAAACCCGATACATGTTCAGCACTGGTTGAACCAATAGATAACTTTTAGATTTTACTATTTTTAGTTCAAGTTATGTTTTAAAATTATTTTTTATATTCTAAATTTCTAATTAAAAATTTAAAATTTTCAGTTTTATTGCCGTCTTCTTCTTCTTCTACACTATAATTTACGTTTGCAAGAAAGATGAGTCATGATTGTGCTTGAGCCCCATGTCCGTAAAACAGACTAAAGCACGATGAGACTTATTATTCCTATACATTACAATTTACGTTTGCAAGAAAGGTGAGTAAATTATTATTTTTTATTTTTCATTTAACTTAGTTTATAACAAATTATTACACTTTTAATTTATAGATCAAAAAGAATAAAATCATATGATCATGTGAATTACAAAACAGAGTTTTGGATTATTGAAGAAGAAAAACCTGGCGAGCTTGATTATAATAAATTAGAGAATGCTCTTACTAAAGAATATCTCAAAGATGATGAAGTGACAAATTTAAAATTTAGAGAAAACCAAAATTAGTTGATGTGATATGGTGTTAGTTTATTTTTGTTATTGACAATTTATTACAATGATGATTTAATTTTGATTTATTTTGGATTGGAAGTTTAATTTTATGTCTTGATTTTTTTAGATGTCATAACTCTTATGTTACAATTTTTTTAAATAGTCTAAACTATTTCTTAATATTTTGTATGTACACTTAAAATACTTAACTTTAGTTTTATATATATTTGTTTTCATAGCTAATATATTATTATATAATAAAACTAATTCATTTATTAATCCGCGAAACATCCGCGGTTGATCCAATAATCCAGTGATCCGGTAAATCATCCGATTCAGTGTCTGGGTCGGGTTTCAAAATACTGGTTTATAGGATTTCTTTGTATTTGATGTTGACGATGGAGAATATAGCCTTTACAATTCTCCTTCTTTAACGTAATCGACGTAATCGTTCATATAATCAATCCAGAAATCCCACTCATCCCACTATCTCCTATTGAATGCTTCTTTAATTCCTGCTTTCTCAGTTTCATTGTATATGTATAGACGGTATGAGAGTTCGGGACGATAATCCCTTTACTTTTCCCAATTCAATCGTTGTCGAATTTCCAGATTCATTGCTCGGAGTTGAAGACAAATTGGTGTAGAGATATTCAAATTAGGCTACAACAATTTTGGCAAGCCTGAAATATTAAGAAAGGGGTGAGATATTGGGGTTGATATGTTGTTGATTAATGGGAAGGTACACCGGTTTCTTATTTCAGTTTACCAGTTAATGATTGCTTACTTTTAAAGTAGTAGTTTTCTTATGCATCATTTCCTTTCTCAGGTGGTGCTTTTACATGCGTTAATAACTTTCTCAGGTTCAACACCTTCAAACATTTCTTGAAAGAAAGCTCAGTCTATGACATGAGTATTTAAGATTCCAACTAAATTAATTTTTTTACGACTATCGATTTTTATTCTATTTTTATTAATCGATTAGTAAAAACTACTTATGCTATTCTATTTTGAACTAAACAACTTCAAACAAAATAATATACTACGATCGCAAACCACTATCAAAAAGATCAGAAAATATCATTTTTTTTACATATTTTTAACATATTTTCTTTACTAAGACTATATAATAAATTATAAATTTAAGTAATAATACAACATACGCGCCGGAATATCACTAGTATATAATATAACTACATCTTAAAAGAAGAAGAGTTACGAATATAACTGCATCTAAACAGCATCAACCATCAAATATAATTTAATAAAATAGAGAACATATATAACTGCACTGACCATTTAAGAATTTCAGTTACAAACCATAAATGTAATCTTTATAACACTTTTGAGAAATACGATAATTTTCAAATGAAATACTTCTACGACAAAATTGATAAAAAAGAGTTTACTACCGAAGTATACTATTTTGTACTTGATAAAATCCTCTATATATATATATATTACTATTTCAAGTGTTCAATAATATCTTAAAAGTATCATAAAATAACTTTTAAATCTAAAATAAAAACTATAGACTTAAAATAGGTTATTAATATTTCATATCAATTAATTTTATTTTTATATATTACCAATATTTCTCTTTTGAATGACATCACAACAATTTCATCAAAATCTAAGAAATCACAAATTTATTCAATTATGTAATTTACCGAAGTCTATATTAATCCATTTACTTATATATATATATCTATACTAATAAAGTAGGCTTTTTCTCTCCTTGGGGAAAAAATGCCATGTGGCATTTTTAATAATTAAAATATTTTCTAAATTTAAATTTAATGAATTTTGGTATTAATTGTGAAATAAATTGGGGGTTTTAAACTCTCTTTCATATATGTCCAAACGTTTATAAGAGTGTTTTGAATCTAATCGGACCAGTAGTTGAACCGATAAATTCGGTGATCCAATATAAATCGGATTTGGGTTTTGTGAAAACCCATAAAACACACAAAACTCACTAAAACCGATACATGTTGCAGCACTGGTTGAACCAATAGATAATTTTTACTTTTACTATTTTTAGTTCAAGTTATGTTTTAAAATTATTTTTTATATCCTAAATTTCTAATTAAAAATTTAAGATTTTCAGTTTTATTGCCGTCTTCCTCTTCTTCTACACTATAATTTACGTTTGCGAGAAAGGTGAGTAATGATTGTGCTTGAGCCGCACGTCCGTAAAACAGAGTAAAGCACGATGAGGCTTATTATTCCTCTACACTACAATTTACGTTTGCAAGAAAAGTGAGTAAATTAATTTTTTATTTTTTATTTAATTTAGTTTATAACAAATCATTACATTTTTAATTTACAGATCAAAATGAATAAAATCATATGATCATGTGAATTACAAAACAGAGTTTTGGATTGTTGAAGAAGAAAAACCTGGCGAGCTTGATTATAATAAATTAGAGAATGCTCTTGGTGAAGATATCCCAAAGATGATGAAGTGACAAATTTAAAAATTTTGTTGGTAAGTTTTAAAATTTAGAGAAAACAAAAATTAGTTGATGTGATCTGGTGTTAGTTTATTTTTGTTATTGACAATTTATTATAATGATGTTTTAATTTTGGTTTATTTTGGATTGGAAGTTTAATTTTATGTCTTGATTTTTTTAGATGTCATAACTCTTATGTTACAATTTTTTTTTAAATAGTCTAAACTATTTCTTAATATTTTGTATGTACACTTAAAATACTTAACTTTAGTTTTTATATATATTTGTTTCCATAGCTAATATATTATTATATAATAAAACTAAATCATTTATTAATCCGCGATTCAATCGCGGTTGATCCAATGATCCAGTGATCCGGTAAATCATTTGATTCAGTGTCCGGGTCGGGTTTCAAAACATTGGTTTATAGGATTTCTTTGTATTTGATATTGACGATGGAGAATATAGCCTCTACAATTCTCCTTCTTTAACGCAATCGACGTAATCGTTCATATAATCAATTCAGAAATCACACTCATCCCACTATCTCCTATTAAATGCTTCTTTAGTTCCTGCTTTCTCAGTTTCGTTGTATATGTATAGACGGTGTGAGAGTTCGGACGATAATCCCTTTACTTTTCCCAATTCAATCATTGTCAAATTCCCAGTTTCATTGCTCGGAGTTGAAGACAAATCGGTGTAGAGATATTCAGACTAGGCTGCAACAATTTTGGCAAGCCTGAAATGTTAAGAAAGGGGTGAGATATTGGGGTTGATATGTTGTTGATTAATGGGAATGTACACCGGTTTCTTATTTCAGTTCACCATTTAATGATTGCTTACTTTTAAAGTATTAGTTTTCTTATGCATCATTTCCTTTCTTAGGTGGTGCTTTTACATGCGTTAATCAACTTTCTCAGGTTTAACACCTTCAAACATTTCTTGAAGAAAGCTCAGTCTATGACATGAGTATTTAAGATTCCAACTAAATTAAATTTTTTACGACTATCGATTTTTATTCTATTTTTATTAATCTATTAGTAACAACTACTTATGCTATTCTACTTTGAACTTAACAATTTCAAACAAAATAATATACTACGGTCACAAACCACTATCAAAAAGATCAGAAAATATCATTTTTTTACATATTTTCATTTTACATATTTTTAACATATTTTCTTTACTAAGACCATATAATAAATTATAAATTTAAGTAAGAATACAACGTACGAATCCGGCGCGAGCCGAATATCACTAGTATATATATATATATATATATATTAAACAGTATATATTAAAATTTATTTTTTCAACCTGTTTTCAAAAATTTTGTTTGGTTTTTAGTGCGGGTTGGATTTTATATTGGTTTTCGGATATAACATTTTAAGAACCATTCGAGTATATGGACCAGGTCAGATAGAGTACGAGGCTTTGATTTTCGGGTTGATTCTTTTTTTTTTTTTGTCAATGAAGCAAACGATCCAAACGGTTCTTGTCAAACAACAAGGGAAACAAAACAGAGTATTATGAAAGAGAAAAACCATAGAGCAACATCAGTAGATGTCAACCAGCAAGAACTACGAAAAGTAGAGGAAACAGAAAGGGAGAAAAGCCCTTGATCGGCACATCTCCTAAGCCCACGTAGGAACCAAATGAAGAGGTCAAGCACTCCCTGCTTCAGCTGCAATAGAGGACGAGAGCCAACTAGGACCACCAGCCGCCATGTATGATTGAAGTCTTCGGTCTCTAGTGACACTCCACGCAACTTGTAAAGCTATCACATTGGCCTCCTTTGGACATGGTATAACTTGGCAAAAATCAAAGGAATGCAGTGATCTTAACATACGAGAAATACCATGACCGAATGGTGGATAGGCATCAGGAGAAACCAGCGCTGCTACTACTGCCTCAGATGATACCTCAAAAATTACTCTCTTAACATGAATGTCATGGAGCGCTTCCATTGCCCACCAGAGTGTTTGAAGCTCAGCTTCCATCCCAGTAGGTGTCGGAGCAAAGGCACGTCTACTATGAGACAAGGGTACTCCAGAACCATCCCGAGCAATCCAAGCAGATCCCGAGATCTGAAGGGGATCAACCCAGGAGGATGCTACATTACATTTTAAAATCCCTGGAGGAGGCCTCATCCATCGTTTGTTTTGCGGAACTGATTGCGTGAGCATCATAGAAGACTCACGAGGGAGAAGCTGGAGATTCAGCCAGGTAGCTGCTTCCTCTGATGCTTTAGAGAAGATAGATGATCCAGAGGACTGCATCTTTTCGAAGACGAGAGAGTTGCGGGCTTTCCATATTTTCCATAAGATCCAAGGAAAGGTCATTGGGCCACCATTGTCCGTAGGAGGTCTCTTGCTAACAGACATCAGATGAAAGAAGTTTAACCAGACAGAGCTCTTGGAAAAACCACCATAAGGCATAGGGATCCCCGACAGCTCCCACGCTTCCTTTGCTGCTTCACAATGAAACAAAACATGACAGATAGTTTCTGGCTCCCTCCCACAACGGGGACACGCAGTGTCAAGCAAGATGCCCCTTGATCTCAGAGCTTGCTTCACAGCCAATGCTCCTGAAAGCGCTCTCCACAAGAAGTGACGAATCTTAGGAGTAGTCTTTGCTTTCCAAAGATCTTGCCAGAGTCTCTTTTCAATGGGAGGGAGAGAGGGACCTGTCACCTCTTGTTGGAGCTCCAGCGTCTCAGCAAGTTTGTATCCAGACCTTGAGTTGTAAACACCGTTCTTGGAGAAACCCCAGACTTTACGATCATGAGATGAAGGGTTCAAACTTGTATTCAACACCAAATCTACATCTCCCTCGTAAATAACTTCCCTAACTTTTTGAGTATTCCACCCGCCTAGCTGAGTATCAAATAAATCACTTACTGTCAGTGTGAGATCAACAATAGCATCTTGACGATAGCGAGGCGGACGAGGAGTAGAGTCCATGACCCAGTTATCAATCCATACTCTGGAATTCGTCCCATCACCAATCTTTTGTAGGAGCCCTTGGGATAACAGAGCTCTCCCATGCAGTATGCTCCTCCACGCATAAGAAGGTCGCGTTCCAACCCCACACTCCATAAAGGAAGAACGAGATAAATAGCGATGTTCCAAGATCCGAGCAACTAACGAAGTTGGATTTGACCAGATTCTCCATGCTTGCTTGGCAAGTAATGAATGATTGAACTTCTCTAAGTCTCGAAATCCCATCCCACCAAGTTCCTTGTCTTTGCAGAGTTTTTTCCAAGCCACCCAAGGAATTTTCTTCTTGTTGTTACCAGAACTCCACCAGAACTCCATCATTGCGCTTGTTAGCTTAGCACAGACATCCTTTGGAAGTTTAAAACACGACATTGCATAGATGGGAAGTGCCAAAGCCACTGATTTCAACAAGACTTCTTTGCCTCCTTGTGAAAGCGACTTCGCAAACCAACCCTGCAATCTTCCCTGGAGTTTCTCTTTAATGAAGCTCAAGAGTTTGACCTTAGAACCACTGAAGCATTCTGGTAACCCCAGGTAGTATCCTTCGCCTCCCTCTTGATTAATACCCAATACCTCTTTAATTTCAAATTTGGAGCTCTCAGGCACCTTGGAGCCAAAAATAACAGAGGACTTTTGCAGGTTGATTATCTGGCCCGACGCTTCCTCATAAGCTTTCAAGCAAGCCATAATCTCTGCAGCCTCATTAGTATTCGCATGACAAAGGAGGAGGCTATCGTCTGCGAACAAGAGGTGATGCACTGAGGGTCCCGAGGACGAGAGCTTAATACCTTTTATGCGTTCATTTGCCTCTGCAATGTTCAGACACGAGACCAGAGCTTCAGCACACATTATAAACAAGAATGGCGAAAGAGGATCGCCTTGTCGAATACCTCTCTCAGGACGAATGAAGCCATGAGAAGTACCATTGAGTAGAACTGAGAAGGATACTGAGCTTACACAGGCCATGATCCATCGTATCCATACTCTATCAAATCCCAACTTCTCCATAAGAACTTCCAAGAAATTCCATTCTACTCGATCATAGGCCTTTGACATATCAGTTTTAATGGCCATACATTCTTCAGAGACTTTAGGATTGGTACGCAAGCCATGCACCATCTCATGGGCAATGATGATGTTGTCAGAGATCAGCCTCCCAGCTACAAAAGCTCCTTGTGTTTCTGATATAATATTTGGCAGAATGTGCTTGAGACGATTGCAGAGGATCTTGGAGATGATTTTATATTGTACTGAGCACAAACTAATGGGACGTAGATCTTGCATCTTTGTCGGCTTAGTGATCTTCGGAAGTAAACTCAGCTGAGTATGGTTCCATCCCTCAGGCATAACTGAATTACTAAAGAACTGGCTGATCTCTGCAATAAGTTGAGGACCCACAATATGCCAGAACTTTTGATAGAAAACTCCAGTTAAACCATCCTCTCCAGGGGCACTACTTCCTTTAACACTAAAGGCAGCTTTTTTAATTTCCTCGGGGGATATAGGCGCTGTTAGGCGAGTATTCATCTCCTCAGACACTCGACTATTGAGACCTTGAAAAACTGATTCCAAATCAAAAGGGTTGGAGCTTCTGAAGAGATCACGATAGTACTCCACAGCAATGTTTCCTTTCGAGCCTTCCGTAAAATGTTCCTGTCCCATGTTGTCCAGTAACATAAGGATGCGATTCTGGAGCCGTTTACCTTTAACACAATTGTGGAAGAACTTTGTGTTACGATCTCCGGATCTTAACCATTCCTCACGGCATTTTTGCATCCAATAAAGCTCCTCCTCACGTATAGCTTCTGCTAACTCTATTTTCAGCTTTTTCATGAAATAAAAGGACGGGTTGCGTTTTGCTACTTCCTTCTCTAACTCTCCTTGCAACCGTATGATCTTAGTCTGCGAGTTTGTATCAGACTTCCTCTTCCAATTCAAGATATTTCTCCGACAGCGACCAATAAGATCCATCGTGTTGCTAGTCTCATTCTCTGCAACATTCCAGCTTTGTTTTATCACTTCTTCAAAACCGGGTTTATTAATCATTCTCTTATCAAAGAAGAACAGGCTACGACTTGGATCATCTTTTTCCAGAGCAAAACATATTCGAATCGGCCGGTGATCAGAAGCCCACATCTCCAAGTATTCCATATTAGATCTTGGAAATAAGGAGAACCATTCACTATTCCCAAAGCAACGATCCAATCTGCATTGAACCCAAACATGGTCTCTTACTCCCGCCCAAGATAAGCAATTTCCTGTATAGCGTAGCTCTTTTATCTTGCAATTCTCTGCCATGTTCCTGAAATTCCAGAAGCTTGCATCATTCCGAATAGCACCTCCCACCTTTTCTTTATTGGACATAAGCTCATTAAAGTCACCCGCTAAGATCCAAGCTTCATCTCTGACGAGTCCAACATCTATCAAACGTTCCCATACCTCCTGTCGTCTAGCCGTAACAGGATCACCGTACACACAAGTTAAGTAGAACTTCACCGAACCTAACTCCACTTTCAAATCAATAATTCTTTTGTCGCTCGAAACAACTGATACCGAGTAACTATCCTTCCACAACACCGCCAGACCTCCACTTAATCCCACTGGCTCCACAGTAACAAGATGATCGTAACCCAAACTCTGTTGCACACCCTTCATATAACCAATCTTTTGCTTAGTTTCCATAAGAAATAAGAAATCCGGGAAGTACTTCCTTCGAAACACCCGGAGTTGTTGAACTGTCTCAGGACTACCTGCCCCTTGACAGTTCCAGCAGAATATACTCATTGGGGAGTCAGCGGCTTCAATACGGAAGCCACCGAAGAGTCTGTTCGTTTTGGGGTTTTGCTGTCTGGAGATGGAACAGAGGAACTCTGTTTCCTCTTTGTACTGTGAATTAACGACTGTGATTTTTCCAAAGCAGGGACTGAAGCTGGCGCATTGTATGGCTTTGGAACAGTCTTTCGTTTCCACGAAGAAGGGCGTTTGCGCTGTGTCTTGCCTGCAGTACGATTTCCGGAGACTCGACCCTCCGAAGAAGGGCCAAGCTGAAAACCCGTCGAAATGTGAGCAGGCGCAGAGACAGTAGCAGACAAGGTATCAGAAGATTCCGCTATCTCTTCTCTGATGACAACTCCACGTGAGTCTGAGCTTGTAACCTCAAGCCCTGAAGTCAGCAGCAGACGTTTATCGGACTGGTCGGGGTAATTATAGACGTGGCCTTTTCCTTTGTCAACTTCATTTGTGATTTTTGTTAAGCGCAAAGTAGCTTCCCTGGCATTGTCTGCAATTCCTTGTCGCACACGTTGAATACGTGCAAGACGTTCGGTCTCATTGGAGTGAGAGATGTAAAGCATCGCCATTTTCTGCTCCTCCTTTGACAGCTCCGGAAACAGAGGAGGGAAGCTCGGAGGTCCATCCAGAGAAGCCGTCTGCACAGGTTGTTGCACCAAAGCCTTTGGAGGGGTAGCGCTAGAGCTAGCATTTTGTCTCCCTCCAGGTTTATTGAATCCAAGACCTTTTTTGAGGAGTGGACACTTTATTTTCTCATGTGTTAAACGGAAGCAGTGAAAACACCTCTTATGTATCTTCTCATACTCAAACTCAATTTTGACAGAGCCACCTGAAGGGATCAAAAGTTCCCTTGATGCCTTTGCTGGATTATCAACATTGAAAGTTATCTTAGCGCGAACATAGTCTTTGAAGTGAGACACTTTAGGATCAAACGCAATCTCCTCCACCTTGCCTATCTCCTGAGCAAGCAAGAACATCGTACCAGTAGTAAAGTGATTCACTGGTATGTTACGTATACGGATCCAGAGTTCCAGAGATCCAAGAAAATTCTCCGGAGGAGACGCAGTCCATCTCTCCAAAACCATTGTCCAATGGTTGTATGACCATGGGCGGTCATTTAGCACTGTTTGGAGATCTTCCTCCCTTTGGAAGATAAACTGAAAACGATCCCGCGAGAGAGCAATACCTCTGACCCTTCCATAGACTCTCCACGCTGTTGGCATATAGTCGATCATTCGAGCCATGGATTGGCAGTCCGGGTTAAGCAAACGACCAAGCAAACTTGTAGCATTCTCATCACATACTGTGAACTCGGAACTGTCCGGTAAGACCAACGGAGCTTCATCTTCAATAGACATAGCACCAATAGCTTTGTGGAGGAGATCAGCCATGACAAGAGTAGACAAGAGCTTGTGAGCGGCGGATCTATACGGGAGGCGCAAATTTTTGGGAAGTAGATTGAGCGTAATGGAAGCAAAACTACCCTGAATAGGAGAAAATTCTGCTATGATTTTTTGAGAAATCATCAAGAAAAGGAAGGCTTGGTCAACAAGGAAATTTAGATGGAAAGTTCGAGGGAAAAAAAAGAAAGTGAGAGGCAATGATAGGAGGTGAATATTTTGGAAATAGGAGAGATGAGAATCTTTCCAAAAGAAAAACCGTAATTAGCTCGTCGGAAAAATACACCACTCACAATGAGGGCAAGAGAATAATCCCAAAAAGGAAAGAACCGTGAAGAGGTTAAGTGGCCGGAAATCGCACACTTAGAGAGAAATAAAATGACAAAAAGTGACAATTCTTCGGGTTGATTCCGAATCGGGTTTTTTGGATACGATTATTCTTGACGAATTATGTTAGATAACTACTAAGAAAATATAATATGTTGCAGATTTTAGAATAAAATTTTAAAAATAATTTCTGAAATGCATATGGCACAAGTGTACAGTTATGCAACAATTGACATATTTAATATAGTTACCAAAAGTTATATTAAAATCAATCCATTAGACGGAAATTGTGAAATTGTGAAACGGAAATATATACAGATATTACTTATTCAATTGCAATCAATCCGTTAGACAGAAATTTTTCAATATATATAGATATTACTTATTCAATTGCAATCAATCCTTTAAGACGGAAATTGTGAAATGGTTACAAGCCTGATTTGAATAAAATTCCCTAGTCAATATATTACAAAACTAGTTTTGCCCATCCATTAAACACAAAAAATTGATATTTTTGAAACAATTTTTTGAAATCTACTATATTTA
The DNA here is from genome assembly GCA_016432835.1 of Brassica nigra. Taxonomy (NCBI): domain Eukaryota; kingdom Viridiplantae; phylum Streptophyta; class Magnoliopsida; order Brassicales; family Brassicaceae; genus Brassica; species Brassica nigra. The sequence continues at coordinate 51,555,269 of CM028243.1, forward strand.
TAGTAACTTTTTTACTGAAATTATATATTTTTTGCTTATAGTCCCAGTTCATTAATAATTCACATTAAATTTTATATTATTCACTTTTGTTTTTATTTCTTTGACCAACCACTTTTGTTTATTTATCAGTTTTCGTTTATTTCTTTTGCATTCACCCATTCTCAACACATGGGTTTACATATGAGGAGGAACTAGAAAAATGATAAATCCCTAAAGAAAATACACAGTAGTCAAGGTTGGATCTTATCATGGGATCCGAAACATAGGATTCACTGTGCACAAACCGCGAGTTAGATCATCAAAAGCCAATTTGCATAAAGACATGAATTACACAGTCTCTCTTTTTATTCTTTTCTCGGTTAAAATTAATATGCAGTGTGGTAATTAGGGGTGGGATGGATCGGGTATCCGGAGAATTTCGAGGTATCCGGATCCGGATCTTTATCCGGCGAATCCATGATTTTACTATCCTTATCCGGATCCGGGGTTCTTGGATATCCGTGTGTCGGATATCCTTCTAAAAATTGTAATATCCGGCGGATATCCGGATTCGGATTTGAAACCTTAAAATAAATAAAATAATAATATTAAAATATATAAAATATTAACAATAATTTAAAAATAAAATGTATACAAAATTTTTAATTATTTTTATATATGCTATTACAAATTTTATATAAAAGCTATATATACTATTATAAAAATGAAAATATAATAAATAAAACTAGTTTTTATATAGGATCTCCTGTTCTTCCATCAAAAATTTGGCTTTTTCTGTAGCGACCTGCACGAATGGTGTAACGACTGCCCCGCTGTCTCCGACATGGACCCAGTGAAATTGAATTCTCCGTGAAGATGCGGATGCTCACTCGATATCAGGGTGACTAATCAACACTCACAGTACATGGAATTCCGTACTCAGGAGTTTCCTTACTTCTAGCAAGCGATCTAGAAGCGAATGTTCCATATTAGGTGGCTAGTCTGCGCTCTTTGGACTTTGAAAACTTAGCGAACTGAAACATCTAAGTAGCTAAAGGAAGGGAAATCAACACGTCGTATTCCAGATTATCCAGATGCTTACGCTGGATGGAATGCCCTTTCCAGTTTTGGCTCTTATATATCCGTAGTTGGGATTTGTTGTTTCTTCGTGGTCGTGTAAAAAGAGAGATAGGGGCGGCTATCTAGCGGGAGTCGTTTCGGTTGTATGCCACGAGGTCCCTATGGACAAGGGGACAAGTGAATATAGATATTACTATTTTAAAAATAATTATTAATAAAAATTACGGATCCGGATATCCGGACTAAAAAATTTAGATATCTGGATCCGGTTTTGACAAATCCAACATTTTACTATCCGGATCCGATTCGCCCCTCCGATATCCGGATTTTCGGAGCGGATCCAGATCGGATCTCGGATCGAATCCGGATCTCGGATAATAATTCCAGGCCTAGTGGTAATTACTAATTTAGATTATTTTTAAAGCAGTGCATATAAATTATTTATATCCGGTTGATGATGAAAGTTATAATACGGAACAGTATAAAACTGCTCAAATCTTAATAAACTAGAAAAGAGAAATATGACCACACATCCATAGAATAACATATATTAAATATATGTGCATATATATATATATATTTAGCACGAAAAAAAAATATATATATATATACATCCATAGAATAACAGATATTAAATATATATATATATATATATGTATATATATATTTTTTTGGACAATATATATATATATATATATATATATATATCTACTACAATCCATAGGCTAGATATTCTTTATATTTTATATTTTTTTTGGGCAACCTTTATATTTTATATAATATTACATTAACTACCATTGTCTAACAAATACTGTTTGATCATACATACATTTTTCATTTTCTTCTTTTATTTATTTATCTTTTCTTCTCCTCTTTTCAATTTTATTTGATGTACATCTTTTGTATTATATATAATTCAACTAAATAATTATGTTAAACATATAGATATTTTTACATGTTATAACTTGATATTTTTTAAAACAGAAATTTTTAAAATTGATAGACGAATTTAAAATTGATAGACGAAGATCATACTATACTATATGAATCATATTGTTTTTTTGCTAATATTTATAGTAACTTTTTTACTGAAATATTGTTTATATTGTGTCTAATCAGTAAAACGGTATGTTTGATTGGCAGAACATTAGCATAAGCATTATGCTCTACATTATCCAATCAACATTTGTTAGAAGAGTATTAAGAAAAGCATTTACCAAATGGTAATGCTCTCCAAATGCTCTTGGCTCAATACCCTCTTATAAAGCTTTTAGTAGAACATTTGCATTTATAAATTATAAAATTTAAAATATATGATTAATTTATTTATTTTATTTAATAATATCATTAAATTATTTTTAGATGTAAAAAATAAAATTTATATTTATAAATAAATTTACAAAAAATATTTTTAAATAATTAAATTATATTTTATATATAATTAAGTATATAATATTTATAATTTATATATTTAAAAATATATTTTATATATTTCAAATTATATTCTACATATAATAAATTATATTTATAAATTTTAATATGTATTTTAAATATAAATATTTTATAAAAATATAATATAATTATATTATATTATATATAATTATATTATATTATATATAATTAAATATATTTTTATTAAATATTTATATATAATTCAATTATATTTTAAGTTAAATATTTATGTATTAAATTATAAATTATATATAATTTAATTATTTTTATAATTTATATATAATTAAAATTAAATATTTATATATAATTCAATTATATTTTAAATGTAAAATATTATTTAAAATGTATATATTTATTGGAAATTTTATTTTAAATAACATTTTGATATTAATATATATGTTAGAAATATATTCAATCCAAATAAAGATATTATATATTATTCACTAATTTTAATTTTAAATAACATGTTCATACTGCTATACGAGTTATATATCAAACAGTCATACTGCTACTGTTTTATTATCTGCTGTGCCAATAAAGACCTAAGACTATACAAAATAGACTGTATTTTTTGTTAAAAAAAGGACTATACAAAATAAAATAGTACGAACTTATACCAAGCCTTGTTGTAGTTGGTCGCATTATCATACTCTCAATGGTATTGTCAACGACTCAACAGCAACAAAAAAATTGATACAAAACTCAAATGACTTTTTAAAAAAATATAAATTCAAATGTTACAAACAATTTAAGTTCTTTTAAAGCGGAAAAAAAGGAGACAACAACAAAAATGTGGTGGATCTAAGCTAACTGTGGTACAACCGTACAAGTAATGGTACAAACTGTTTCTGACTGCTTTCACCTGCACAATTAGCAGACACAAAAACTGCATTATTAAACAGAACAGTTACGGAAACACCAAATCTTTGTGTCCTATTCTGACAATATGGTAAGAAAATGAATAAATCCTAACATTATGGCCAATTCAAGTTTAACCAGAAATGAGAAGAACAAGTACCTGTTTGATGATAGGTGTGTCTGGAACTGGAGATATAATCCATGAACATGATCATAAACTCGAAGTCTCTCTTTCTGCTACATGTTGAAAAATTGAATCAAAGCTATCGGTTATGTTCAATGTGTATAGGCTGTGGAACAGGAATAACAACATCTCTCCGTTTGTTAATTATCACCAAATGACATTGACTGGCTTAACACGGTTCTGATGCGAATCTGCAAGCATTAAAACATAGTTTGAGTATAGGAAACAAAGGTAGTAAGCAATGGAACTGCTTTAAAGTTTACTCCTTTTATGACCTTAACATCAAGGCAGGCATCGTTGACCATGTTTTTTAACTGTGGAATGATACCCTCATTCCGCAACTTCACATGCCGATCAAGTGCACCAGGACTTGAAGGACTAATGAGGTTTATGATTGTCCAGACTGTTGCTGACCGCAACTGGCTCTCGTGGCTCTGCAAAAACTTAAGCATGAAGTTGTTTGATTCAGCTTGTGGTTGAGGAAACAGCTGCTGCATGACCGCTTCTTTATGCAACTCGGTACCACTCGCTACATTTGTGAGCACATACATTCCCTGTGGGATGAAGAAACATGTATGTCAGCAAGCTTTTAACCTATTGATATAGTAAAAAAAAAAATTTCATTTTGAGTCACCTGTATTGCCATTTGAGCTTGTGGAGCTTTTCTCAATTGCCTTCCAACAGTATCTAAGATAAGCCCATCTTCATCAAATACAAACTCAATGGAGTTGATGCATCCGTCAACAAGATTACGTAGGAGGGCCAAAGCTTGCTCTTGAACCGAGGGCTCAGGATCTGAAGAGAATGTGTTTTATTTTTGTTGTTACTTGGAGTAAAGATGAATCATATGATTATGGTTTAGAGGACTCTGCTTACCACTGATAAGGGCAACAAATCCTTGAGCCTTAACCTCTGAATAAAAGAGCTCTTTACGATTGTTGTCTGCAAGGAACATGAGGTTCCTCAGAGCCCGTAAAGAGCTACACCTAGTGTTTGGATCCATTGATTTTGACAGCTCAATAAGCTGTTTTATCCCTCCATACTCTATGAATGTTGACTTCGGTGATGAAAAATCCAATACTATATTGCTCAGAGCACCAAGAATTGCAACCTGGTCAAAGATATATACATTCAAATCGGTTCTGCCATTTGCATTTAAAGATAATTTAATGTAGAGCGGTACCTGCACAGAGGAGGATGGATCATGCAATAACTGAACTAAAGGAAGCATAACATGATCGGTGGTGAAACGTCCTGCACTCAGATTCTAAATGACAAGTCTCAGTGGGGGCTTACCACTGAAAGTACTATTAACATTCGCTATGGATAATGCTAACAAACCTTGATTGATCGAGCAGCGTTTCTAAAGCAAATGCACGCTGCAGTTCTTACATCAGCGTTCTTGTGTCTAAGCTCATTAACCAGCAGATCTAACATCTAGTAGAAGGAAACAAAGAGAAAAACAGATTCATTACAGTATAAGAAAACTGATTTACCAATTATAAAATGGCAATGTGAAGACGAACCTCCAATGACAGGAAGCTACACCTGCAATCCTCAAGCTTCGAACACAACTCAGCTAGAGACAAAAACAAACCCTGAAGACGTTTAGGATTGAGCTCACTACCTGTCTTCAAAATGTCAACAATGTTCTTGATTGCATTGGCCTCATAAGCTAGTTTCTGTAGATCCTCTTTTTCTGCAATCAGAGAAGATAAACCCAAGGCAGCCTCATCTCCAGATTGACCAGGGTCGTTAAGAAGCTCGAGCAGAGTAGTTACCAAGCTTGATTTGGTCCCCATGTTTAAGAAATAAGATGGAGAAGTGTTGTATATGACAACTAAGCAAAGACAAGAAAGCAGCCTCGTCCTCGGATACCTATCCTTCGTTAACTCAGTTACAGAACTCATGTACCTCCCAGCCTCGAGTCCAACGAACCGCGAGACAGCTTCAGGGTTACTCTTCAAAACCGTGGCTAAAGACTCGAGACAAGCTTCTCTCTGGCTTAGAGAACCATCAAGAAGGAGAACAAGCTTCTCCAAGACACCAGCGTCGCAGAGAACCTGTTGCTCCACACTTGTTCCGCAAGCGTGAGCGATAATGCTAGCACCGAGGCCACTAACGTTCTCATTCTCGCTATTCAACAAGGAGAAAAGAAACTCCATGTTCTTCTCCTGGAGGAAGTCATACTTTGGAGCTTGATTGGATTGAAATATCATTCTAAGCGAACGAGCCCCCGCATCTACTACCTAAAGAGCAATAGCAAAACGAAAGAACAAAGGTACGGTTATATCCAAAGAAAAGGAAACATAGGATCAACACTACTAACTAAAGGCCAATGCTTTAACTTAAAGGTGAAACCTTTGATCACAGAGTATGTAATCTAAGACTGTTCAAGCTATCTTCTCAAGACCCAAAACAAAAGCAGTTTCATACATCATTACGAATCTGGATCTACCTAAAGAGCAATTAAAAAAAAAAAAAGCAGAAAGTTTCTGTTATATCCAAAGTAAAGGAAACAGAGAATCAACAAAACCACCTAAAGGCCACTGCTTTGACTCAAATGTGAAACCTTTGATCACATAGTATACAAGCTAAGTCCATTCAAGCTATCTTCTCAAGACCAAACAGTAGTTTCTAACATCGTTACGGATCTGGATCTACCTAGAGAGCAATTACACAAAGGTTCTTGTATATCCAAAGAACAGGGAACAGAGTATACAACATAACTATAACTCAAAGGTGAAACCTTTGATCATAGCAGAGTACATAACTAAACCGTTCAAGCTATCTTGTCGAGACCAAACATCAGTTTCTAACAGAAAGCTTTAAAAGAAAAGTCAAAGTTGTCACCTTTTCGTCAGAGCTAGTGAGAAGACGAAGCAGACGAGGGAAAACTCCAGCGTCAAGAACGGCTTGAACTCCGGCTTCAAACCCACAAGCGAAACTCCCTAGCGCCGCCGCGGATTGGACGAGGATGCTGCTGTTGCTGCTGATGCTGCAATCTGCATCGGAGAGAGCGGAGGCTATGGCGGGAACAGCTCCGAGTTTGAGGAAAGAGAGCTTCTTGGTACGGTTTCCGATGATCTGGTTTTTGACCTCGCGGAGGGCCTTGAGCTTGACTTCAGGGTCAGAGGAAGCGAGACGGGAGAAGACGTCGGCTTGACGATTGCCGGAGGAAGAGGCGGCGGAAGAGGAGGAGGAGGAGGTGGTGGTAGGCATGGCGGAGATTTAGTTTGCTCCCTGAAAAGCTTAATTGAAATGTTTTGTCTTTAGATTGGAAAAGAATGGCAGAGGTGTTTTCTGTAAAGGTTTCTACTTTTTTTTTTCTTTTTTTTTGCCTAATAAAGATTTGTGTATTTTTTATAAACTAAAATTCAGAGTAGCTATTAGCCAATCATGTTGAGAAGAGATTTTCTATTTTCTATTTTTTATTTTTATTCATCAACAACTTCTCATTAACCAAAGTTAATACGTGATTACAACCACACACGATTTTAACCCCTAGAAACACTAAGATGGATCCTACGCTACCTAATCGGGACGTCGTTGTATTTTTCACCACAGTGAGTCGAGTTCATCCCACGACCCGAGATGAACCGACTCTTAAACCCTAAATTAGACCACGATAACCGCAAACAAACAATAAACCGAGTGGAACCAAAACCTAATCCGAATATCAATCAAGCACAAACTGTTGATTCCTAAAGATAAACGTTCAGCCCTTGACCAACAGTACCAACACCAAGGCGCGTTTCAGATTCAGCCTCAGACCACTGGCGATCGTTGCCACGGTTCATAGCCAAGATCTGGTCATGAAGACCAGATTGAAAATCGGACCTTGACAGCAGCTAACGAAGTCGGTACATCTGATTGTGGCTTAAAGAAATGCAGAGCTCGAACCACCGGAGATACACTGGTGCTGGGATTCTGAGCTACGCCACACGTTTCCGACCAAGCCCACCACTCCGGTTGACCACTCCGTCATCGTGAAGCTCGACGCGCGTTGTCCTCGAGAACCGAGGAACAAACCTCTGTTCACCACCCTTCGAAGTTCTCCTCCAGACACAGTCGCACAGGGAAGTGGATCTATGATAAAGGAGGTGTCTGACCGGAACCACGCGCCACTGCCGTGAAGAATCACCGGAGAGCTGAAGAAGAGAAAACCAGATCCAGTTGAGTCTTCAGCCCTAAAAGCCGACTCCCCTCTCCACCGCCTCTCCTTGGGTCTTGCCGTCTCTCCACAGGGTTCGAGAACCGCCTCCGTCAAAGCACAGCATCTCTGGAGTTTCTCGATCTTACAGAGAAGATTGCATATCGACTTAGGGACGAACAGGAAGAAGGGGAGCAAAAGACAAAAGAGGGAGGGTTAAAGGAGGTCGCCTCCGGCTACTGACGAGCAGCGGCCGGAGCTAGGGTTTTCTACTGAAGAGGAGGCGCTAGGAAGAAGACGGAGATTAGGAGAGAGAAAGTCGAGCCTTAAAAGACGAGCTCTGAACGCTAAGACTTAGAGATTTTCTATTTTCTAATCCTAAACATAGGTCAGGTTCTATTAGTTTTGTTTATTTTTTTATATATTTTTTTTGAATATATGTTAAATTTACTCAAAAAGAAAAATACACATTGTTTGCATCAAGTGCTACAGAGATTAAAAGACTCGAGTTTAAAACAGGTCCCTTAGTCGTTCGTGCATTAGCGTGTAGCAAGCCACACCCTTAAGCTTGCAGCATAAGTGGTATCTCCAAGATGTCTGAAAGAGAGACATTTGTTACGGATTTCTTTCCAACATCTTTACGAATGCTGGAATGGTGATCGGAGTTGATCCATGTCTTCTATCATTCCTCTCACGCCCAGATAGAGTGGATGGTAATTTGAAATATGTAACGTGTAAGAAACGTTGTAATCATATCAGGACCGTTATCGAGCATAAGCTCCACCAAATCTGCCCATATTGTTGTGAACCGAGTACGCAGCAGACCTCCCATTAACTATGTCCAAACGGCAGTCGAGAAGGAGCATGAGAAAAAAAGATGATCGCGCGTTTCATGTTGGTTGCAGAAGATACAAGCTGAGCTTACTCCTGAGTTCCATTAGAGCATACGATCCCCCGTTGAGAGTCAGTTATGAATTGCAAGCCAGGTAAAGAATGCAAACTTTGGAGTATGATTCTTGAACCAGAGGCTTTTACACCATTCTACCGTAATTCCTTCACGACGGAGCAGAGCCCACGTGTTTTTTGTGCTGAAAAAGACTTATAATTGTCCGAGGAGCTCTTCCAAACAGAGTAATCAGGCTCAGTCTTTAGTTTACTCTTCTGTTCTTTCATGACAACCTCAATACTTGTAAATACCTCCCTGCGATGGTTACGTCTGCGTCGCGTGTGCAAAACTGAAGAAACCATTGCAGTTGAGGGAATACCCATATCAATACATCCTCGTACTTCCGTAAGATCAAAGAGACATCCTAGTGAGGACCAGGAGTCAAACCAGAAAGAAGTGTTGCGTCCATCTCCTATCTTTTTCTGATGAAATTGCCACTACAAGAAAATGTCACATATATAGCATGAGGAAAACGCTATCACAGGATAGCATAGCGTTATGGCGAACGCTGTGTCTGCCCCCACAATCTTTTCTCAGACACTTTATATAGCATTTATTTTGTGTTATATTGAAATATTAGTTCGATAGAGTTTTTTTAGTTGTGCAATTGTATAATTTCTAATAACAGATAATAATTACTGTTACAGTATTATTTTTTTTTTAAAATAGAAAATGCAAATATTTTAAATTTTATATATTGAATTGGTATAAATTTATGACCTGTATATCAAACTAAACCAAACTAAACCAAATTTCTTTTCAAAAAATTTAAACATACACCTAAAATTCTATACCTAATGTTCTATCTACGAAGAGTACTCCAACGTCGCCATCTTCTCACACACCGGAGCTTGGACCTTCTCCACTCTAAACCTAATGTCCTTGCCGCTAACGACCCACCAACCGCTTTTGCTATCTCCTCTTCCATCAAGCTTATCTGCCTTGTACACCTTCAAGTAACAAGAAAAAAAAATTCAAAACAGAGAGAGAGAAGATGAAGATACAAATCCATAAGAAAAACAACAGTCAAGAGATAACCTCAGTTCGAATCCATGAGAGGAAACAACAAGTCAACAGCCACAAAATATTTCAGCTAGAAAAAAAATCATAAGCCAAGAGGAAGATCGAAAGGACCTAATTAGACTCACCAAGCAAGTTTATTCATTGAAGATATCCTCCGTGACCGCCTTCATCAGTAAACTCGTAGACAGCACCTAATATCAATGCTTTAGCTAAGTTACGCACACTCAAAGAAATCAATAACAATTTCACAAAAGAAGAGAAACATATATAAAAATAGAGACTGGCCTTTGAGGAGAGAATCCAAACTTCTTGTGATTCTACGAACCAGGATTCTTCTATTAGATTTCAGCTAACAACCTGAAAGTGAAAGAACATAAAGAAAACAGATATAAATTTTTGTATATGGGCATCTAAAGAAGTGAATATTCTTGCCTGCTAAGAGTGGTATGAGCTTTGAGCATCTTCCTTTACAGCAGGATCTGAAGTATCAGTGTCAGCAGAATGCCCATTGCGTGAGAGAGAAACCTGTAATAAAGACCAAAACAAACCAATTAAGTTTGCAGTTTTGAACAAAGATTTCAGTATCAAACAGCAACAAAAGAAAGTGTCGGATGCTTTTAGATTACATGGACACAACGAACTTAATCTGTAAGTCCGGTGGAACCAGAGGTGGTTCTATGGAGTATTCCTCAGCTCCTAGATGCAAGTTGCTGAGGCCTAAGGGGAATGCCTCCACTTCAACAATGAACATGTACTCATACACACCTGAAGGCAAGACTTTCATTATAGTAAAGTCTTTCCCAGATATCTGAAGCCGACTTCTGATACACACAAACGCAACAACAATGAGAGATTTGAAAAGACAACCAAAATAAAACTCAAAAGATAAGACCTTGAAGAGGAAGCACCGGAAACTACACAAAGATACAAACTTTAAGGACTTCATTTTTTCCAGATCTGTTATTTAGGGAAAGCAAATCTGGAGAGAGAGAGAGAGAACCTGAGGAGCAAACATGAGAGGAGATTGAGTAGCGCGAGGGCTTTGAGGAGGAGATTACCCATGAGCTCAGGTGGTGGTGCCGTGTCGGAAGACATGGGTTGTTGTGGGTACTGTTGGGTTCGGATTTGGCTGCAGAGGAGAGAGAGGCGTTCTCAGGAGGAGTAGGGATTCCAGAAGAACAAAGTGACGAAGAGTAGAGACAGGTGACGATGGCAACGAACTCGGGCCGTTCTCTTCTTCTTCCTCTCTCTCTGTCTCATCTCGTTCTCTGTCTCATCTCTCTTCTCTTTGTCGTCGTGTTTCAGAAGACAAAAGGAGAGGACAAAACACAATCTTCACCCTTGGATTAAAAAAATTTAAGGGTAGATATTACAATCCTTGTGTATTACTTTCAACCAATAGAAAAATTCCTTTCTTTAAATATTATGTTTATGATTTTGAGGTTTGTAATTTAGGGATATAGAGTTTAGAGTTTTAACTAGTGAAAAGGAAAAATAGGATTAACAAAAGAATAATATTTAGATAAAAGTTTAGTGTTTATGTTGTATGGTTACAAATTATAATTTAATTTATATAATTTAAAGTTTAAAAAATAAGTTTATAATTTATGATTTAAGGTTTCAAATATATGGTATGGGGTTTAGGGTTAAGATAAAAGATTTTAAAAAGTTAAAAATTGAATTTGAATTTAAAATTAGTGATTGAAATAAGACAATACTTGAGTTTTATGGGTTGTATTAAAGTTTAGGTTTTAAGGATTTTGGAGGCAAATGAAATTGAGTGAGAGGGAAAGTGAAACAAGTGTGAGAGGAAAATTCAATTACTTTTCCGTCTCAGTAAAGATAGCGTTTAAACTTACCAATGCTATTATACATACGTCTTTCGATAGCATGAAAACAAAAACGCTATCTTAAATTTCGCATTATGTCAAAGATAGCATTCTCGACCAAAACACTATCTTCTTATGCTATCTTTACCCCGTTCCCTTGTAGTGTGCTTTGCAATGTCTCTGTATTTTAACAACTTCCGCCACATCAATGATCCTGCAGAGGTTGTGTTCTTCACTGTCCAAAAAGTTCCTCTCTTAATTAAGTATGTTTGTATCCAGTTGGTCCATAGTGAGGGTTGAGATGAGAGAAATCTCTATACCAGTTTCAGACAGAGAACCTTGTTCATTTCCTTGAGTGATCTAAGATCCCAACCACCTTCTTTCCTTGGTAGACAAACAACATACCAGGATACTTTCGCTTTCTTTGTGTTTAGGACTGGTCCTTACCATAAGAAGGCAGAGAATAAACTGTTAATCTCCTTTATACATTGACTTGGTAGCTTAAATCCAGTCATCCAAAAGTTCACAATAGTCATCAACACTGATCGAATAAGCTGCAGCCTCCCAGACATTGAGAGAAAAAGGTTCGTCCAAAGGGCAATGCGGCTTTTAATCTTTTCAACGAGCACTTGATAATCAGCTGCGCGCATCCGTCTGGTGAGCAATGGCAAACCCAAATAACGCACTAGCAGCATCCTCGAATCAAACTGGAACTGATTTATTAGCTCTTGTCGCTCGTCCTTTGATATACCCGCATAATAGATTGTTGACTTCTCCATACTGATCCTGAGACCCCAGATTTTTGCAAAATACTCGAAGACATTCACTATGCTTTCGATAGATCTTACTCTCCCATCCGTGAAGACCATAATATCATCCGCGCAAAACTTAAGTGCGTGAGGCCCAAGTTCTTACACTTGGGGTGGTAACCAAACTGATGTCTTTGAGCCGATCTGTCCAGGAGCTTTGACAGCACGTCCATACAAATGACGAAGAGATATGGAGAAAGAGCACATCCGTGCCTTAAGCCCCGTTCACTTTGGAAATATCCAGCAAGCTCGCCATTCACCTGAACAGAGAAGGAAGCCGTAGTGATACACAGCGAGATCCAATGGATGAATTTATCTGGGAAATTCATTGCCTCAAGTTTTTTAACAAGAAAAATCCATTGGACTGAATCAAATGCCTTGGAGATGTCAATTTTCAGAGCACACCGCCTTGAGATTGAATCCTTATGATAATCTTTCACCAGCTCAGTAGCCAGAAGGAGGTTCTCAATAAGAAGTCTGCCTTTTACAAAAGCGGACTGGTTCAAAGCAATGAAGTCTGGAAGAGTGTGCTTAAGTCTGTTGGCAATGATTTTGGAGATGACTTTATAGCTGACATTACAGCAAGATATCGGACGATAATCTCGTATCTCAAGAGCTGGGGTCTTCTTAGGTATCAGAGTCAAAATTGTAGAATTGATCCCTTTCGGTAGAAATCCTTTCTCGAAAAAAGATTGAATGGAGATAATGAATTCCTTTCCAATAATTGACCATGCTGACTTGAAGAACTCAGTCGTATAACCATCTGGGCCCGGTGACTTATCATTTGGCATGGCAAAGAGTACTTTGGTGATTTCCTCCGCAGTAACCCCTTTGATTAACATTTAATTTATTGAATCAGAACAGCAATAGGTCAAAAGATCCCTCAGCTCCTCAAGCTCTATACCCTCAAAATCATCTGGCTTATGCTGCAAAAAATGCTTAAAGAAACCCTCTGCTTCCTTTTTAATCTCGTCTGGTTTCCTTACCACTCTTCCATCTCGACAAACCACTTCCTTGATCGAGTTCTGAATGTTACGAGCAGTGGCTGCTCTATGAAACACCTTATTATTTTTGTCAGAAACATTCAGCCAATGGACCTTTGATTTTTTCTTTAAGAAACTATCCTCCAGACCTGATACTTTATCCCATCTCTCATAAACTTTGTTTTCTTCCTCTGAGTTGCTTTCTGAGGGATTTAGCATACATTTCTCTTGCTTTAGACAACGATCCTCATATGCTTCCTTCGTTTTTGTCGTAAGGTTCCCCATACTATCCTTTGCTAGGGTCTGAATCTCAGGCTTCAAGTTCTTCAACTTTTTTTTGAGAATCTATAAAGAGACGAGGTTGATGAATATATGGGTTCCGTCTTCGACCAATACTGCGACATCCTTGGTAGAAAACCTTTGAGACCCACCACCACGTTAACAAACTTAAAAGGCCGTTTTGGTCGACTCTATTCAGAGCTCAAATGTATCCTACATGGTCTGAACACCCTCCTGCTTTAAACACATTGTACGATTAAGGAAATGAGTTGAGCCAGTAGTCATTGAACAAAACCCGATCAAGCTTCTTTGAGATTATCCCTTCACTCCTTTTGTTACTCCACGTAAATACAGGCCCATGAGAGGGAAGATCAAGAAGAGAACAATGTTGGGTAACACTCTGGAATTCTCTCATCCCATGTGTGACTACTGGATTCAGTTCATGCATCGAGTGCTCGGCAATATCAAGTGTTTCGTTAAAATCCCTATTACCAACCATGGCTTACTGCGAATCATAGGTGAATTCTGATGATTCTTCAAATCCTCCCAAAGTACATGTGTCTCCGTTTCTAGATTAAGAGCATAAACCACAGAGATGAAAAACTCTTCTTCTCCCCCATCCAAACCAACAGACACCGTAATCAACTGATCACTCTTAAAAACAGGCGTGATTCGCACGTCAGACCACCACACAAACCAAATGCGACCTAATGAATTATCTTCATAATTAGAAATCATGGACCAGCCATTAAAAACTGAGGCTGAAATCCTCTTATTTCTTTCTTCCTTAACCCTTGTTTCCAAAAGAGCACCAAACTGAAACCCTTTTTCTTCTACCTACTTCTTTACAACTGCATGCTTCTTCTTTTTATTAAAACCTCGGATATTCCAAAAGAAACCCGACATAAGTGTTTTTTTGAGTTTTTCTTTCTTCCACCAGTACTCTGGGCTGTGTCCTTAGTGCTCATGCTACGAGACTCTGATTGAGCTTTAGTTGATCCACGAGTTGGCCGAGGAATAGTAGAGCGAAGAAGTCTTTCTTCTCTCACCTCAACTTTCTCTTTTGCTGCGTCAATTACTGCATCAACTTTCTCCTTCGCTACATCGATTTTTGCTACCTGAGAGTTAACTTCCCTCTCTTCTCTCCCTTCTTCATCTCCGTAACTCCCTCGTTCAGGAATTATTTCCCCTTCCTCTGTTTCCTTACCAGCAATATTTACCTCATTTTCATCAACCTCCTCTACTAGATCCTCCTCCATAGATAAAACTGCAAACCGAGATGGTGAGCTGAGATTATGATTCGGAGTAGTTTCCTTATTCCCTGATCTGCCTGTCTTTGTAGATGATACATTGACCCACCCTGAGTTCCCCTATTCCTTTCTCCCTGCTCAACTTCAGGTTGATGATCATTCTTTGTGGCAGACTGCGTTTCCACATTAGCCTGAACAATAGACTGGTTCGTAACTCCATCGACGCCTACTGTGCCCACATCTGAATCCTTTGTACTCTCGGTGGGTACAATAGTGATAGCCGTAGTCCCAAGATCCTTATCGGCTCTTGTAGTCTCTTCATTCAGTAGAGCTCTCTCCTGCATACTTTCCTGCACATTCTTCTCCACAGGATTCTTCTGTGACTTTTCTCTGGTTAGGATTTTCACTTCGATCTACAAGCCGCATGTAAGTGTCCCCATTTAGAGCAAATGGTACATCTATCAGGCAGCCAGGGGTAGACAAATTCCAACTCCGCATCAACCCCAAGCTTTGACTAAAAACGATAATGAGTTGGCAAATCTTTGGTCATATTTGCTTCCACAAAGTTTTTAGCTTCTTCGAAACTGTTACATAGAAGTGTATCGGGATGTAACCTCTTTGGTTTGCCTACTGAACTAGCAAGAAATCCAAGACCTTTCCATGAGAACATTCTACGAGGAACATTTTTTTATAACAATCCACATAGGTATGGTTGTGATCTCTTCCTCTTCCTCCTCTTCATCTTCCAGTGACCATTTAGAGAGAACCAAAGGAATATTTGCAATATTCCACATCCCCCGACATAAGACTCGCTTCCTTGTTGCTTCATCCTTGATTCTGAATTTCACAGTAACATCATTAAACTCATAGACGTCAATCTTAATGGATTTATCTCCAAATATTTTTGCTTATTTCATTATTCAAGATGAACCTTTTTCAAAATAGTTAATATCTCTCTTTTAAAATAATTTTTTTTGTTGGATCTAACCTTTAGTCACAAATAGGGGTATCAATATGGGTAAACCAAAAATTTTTTTAAACAACAATAGAACAAAACTATGACATATGCTCGTCCGGTTCAGAAAACCAATCTGGAGGCATAGAATCGACATAGAACATAGCAGAAGGAAAATACCTAGCACCTCGTGCCAGCTCGTCCGCCACTAGATTATGCACCCTCGAAATATGTCGGATCTTGAAGGTAGGGAAGAAAGTAATTCCTCCAAGTGTGTAGCAAAAGCTGGCTATTCTCCATGTGATGACATCATCTTCACCATTTGAGAATAGTCTATTTCGAAAACTATATATGAGAAATTGAGAGTCTTCATACACTCTATAGCCCATATCAAAGCTTCACATTCAGCATGCAAAGCAGATACGCTTCTTTGGAGATTCATAGCTCTCATCATCTTCTCGGTTGGACCATTTATTCTGCAGAACCAACCTTATCCTGAGAACTTGTCTTGTGCCCTCCATACTCCATCAACGAAACAGATTCTGGAACCATCTAATGATAGCCAATCAGAAGACGGGTTATTTTTCTGATGTCGGCCAGGAGCCATTTGTTGGGCATCTTCCCAAACCACTGCTTCCACTTCCGCTACCGAAGGATTTCCTGCGGATCACCTGATTTATTTGTATAAATCGTATTGTTCCTATTCTTCCAGACGTATCACAAGATCCAAGGAAAAGAGCCGAAATCATAATTCTTTGGTAGTCTCCAAAAAAGATCATCTATATTAGAGAAAACCGAGGAGCTTGGAAAAAAACCCCGGAGCTGAAGGTATTTTCGACAAAGCCCATGTTTGCAGAGCCGGTGGACATTTAAAAAGAACATGATTAATGGATTCTTCCTCGGCTCCACACAAACTGCACCGTGGCTCACAACAATGCCTCTTGACCTCAAATTTTTCGCTGCCGGAATAGTTCCCTTAATAACTTGCCAAATAAAATGTTGCAATTTTGGCAGACAGCTCAATTTCCAAGTATAACTTAATAATGGATTAATATCTGGTCCAAAAGTTACCTCTTGAAGGACTTTATCTGGAAATTGTGATTCTATCTTGTAACTTGATTTAACAGATCTATTTACCGGTATCTGTAAACGTCCAACCATTGGCATCTGGCCTACGAGACCTATATGATTTTGACATCGTCAGGATGAATGTATGCATTAAGAAAATCTACATTCCAAGAAAATTGGGCCGAATCAATGAAATATTCCACCTTGAGAGAAGTAGGTAAAACCTGGGATTGATTTTTTGGGGTTGCTGACCTCGGGCGAGGAGCAGGAAGCCATGGTCATTCCATACTGAGATGGATTGTCTATTTCCTACTCTTTTGATTAGCCTTTTTTTTAACCAGAGTTCTAGCTGAACAGATGCTTCTCCAACCATAAGATGGTGAGTAAGATCTGTGTGGATCCAAAGAATCTGTATTCTGAAAATATTGATCTTTAAAAACTTTTGAAAACAAACAGTCTGGTTTGTCTATTAACTGCCATAGCTGTTTTGCTAGTAATGCAATATTGAAATCTTGAAGATCTCGAGAACTCAAACCTCTTTCATCCTTATGTTTACATACTTTGTCCCAGGAAAGCCAGTGAATTCCTCTTTTATTACCGCTTCCACCCCACCAAAAATGAGCAATTGCCTCTGTAAGTCCGGTGGAACCAGAGGTGGTTCTATGGAGTATTCCTCAGCTCCTAGATGCAAGTTGCTGAGGCCTAAGGGGAATGCCTCCACTTCAACAATGAACATGTACTCATACACACCTGAAGGCAAGACTTTCATTATAGTAAAGTCTTTCCCAGATATCTGAAGCCGACTTCTGATACACACAAACGCAACAACAATGAGAGATTTGAAAAGACAACCAAAATAAAACTCAAAAGATAAGACCTTGAAGAGGAAGCACCGGAAACTACACAAAGATACAAACTTTAAGGACTTCATTTTTTTCCAGATCTGTTATTTAGGGAAAGCAAATCTGGAGAGAGAGAGAGAACGAGGAGCAAACATGAGAGGAGATTGAGTAGCGAGGGCTTTGAGGAGGAGATTACCCATGAGCTCAGGTGGTGGTGCCGTGTCGGAAGACATGGGTTGTTGTGGGTACTGTTGGGTTCGGATTTGGCTGCAGAGGAGAGAGAGGCGTTCTCAGGAGGAGTAGGGATTCCAGAAGAACAAAGTGACGAAGAGTAGAGACAGTGACGATGGCAACGAACTCGGGCCGTTCTCTTCTTCCTCTCTCTCTGTCTCATCTCGTTCTCTGTCTCATCTCTCTTCTCTTTGTCGTCGTGTTTCAGAAGACAAAGGAGAGGACAAAACACAATCTTCACCCTTGGATTAAAAAATTTAAGGGTAGATATTACAATCCTTGTGTATTACTTTCAACCAATAGAAAAATTCCTTTCTTTAAATATTATGTTTATGATTTTGAGGTTTGTAATTTAGGGATATAGAGTTTAGAGTTTTAACTAGTGAAAAGGAAAAATAGGATTAACAAAAGAATAATATTTAGATAAAAGTTTAGTGTTTATGTTGTATGGTTACAAATTATAATTTAATTTATATAATTTAAAGTTTAAAAAATAAGTTTATAATTTATGATTTAAGGTTTCAAATATATGGTATGGGGTTTAGGGTTAAGATAAAAGATTTTAAAAGTTAAAAATTGAATTTGAATTTAAAATTAGTGATTGAAATAAGACAATACTTGAGTTTTATGGGTTGTATTAAAGTTTAGGTTTTAAGGATTTTGGAGGCAAATGAAATTGAGTGAGAGGGAAAGTGAAACAAGTGTGAGAGGAAAATTCAATTACTTTTCCGTCTCAGTAAAGATAGCGTTTAAACTTACCAATGCTATTATATATACGTCTTTCGATAGCATGAAAACAAAAACGCTATCTTAAATTTTGCATTATGTCAAAGATAGCATTCTCGACCAAAACACTATCTTCTTATGCTATCTTTACCCCGTTCCCTTGTAGTGTGCTTTGCAATGTCTCTGTATTTTAACAACTTCCGCCACATCAATGATCCTGCAGAGGTTGTGTTCTTCACTGTCCAAAAAGTTCCTCTCTTAATTAAGTATGTTTGTATCCAGTTGGTCCATAGTGAGGGTTGAGATGAGAGAAATCTCTATACCAGTTTCAGACAGAGAACCTTGTTCATTTCCTTGAGTGATCTAAGATCCCAACCACCTTCTTTCCTTGGTAGACAAACAACATACCAGGATACTTTCGCTTTCTTTGTGTTTAGGACTGGTCCTTACCATAAGAAGGCAGAGAATAAACTGTTAATCTCCTTTATACATTGACTTGGTAGCTTAAATCCAGTCATCCAAAAGTTCACAATAGTCATCAACACTGATCGAATAAGCTGCAGCCTCCCAGACATTGAGAGAAAAAGGTTCGTCCAAAGGGCAATGCGGCTTTTAATCTTTTCAACGAGCACTTGATAATCAGCTGCGCGCATCCGTCTGGTGAGCAATGGCAAACCCAAATAACGCACTAGCAGCATCCTCGAATCAAACTGGAACTGATTTATTAGCTCTTGTCGCTCGTCCTTTGATATACCCGCATAATAGATTGTTGACTTCTCCATACTGATCCTGAGACCCCAGATTTTTGCAAAATACTCGAAGACATTCACTATGCTTTCGATAGATCTTACTCTCCCATCCGTGAAGACCATAATATCATCCGCAAAACTTAAGTGCGTGAGGCCCAAGTTCTTACACTTGGGGTGGTAACCAAACTGATGTCTTTGAGCCGATCTGTCCAGGAGCTTTGACAGCACGTCCATACAAATGACGAAGAGATATGGAGAAAGAGCACATCCGTGCCTTAAGCCCCGTTCACTTTGGAAATATCCAGCAAGCTCGCCATTCACCTGAACAGAGAAGGAAGCCGTAGTGATACACAGCGAGATCCAATGGATGAATTTATCTGGGAAATTCATTGCCTCAAGTGTTTTAACAAGAAAAATCCATTGGACTGAATCAAATGCCTTGGAGATGTCAATTTTCAGAGCACACCGCCTTGAGATTGAATCCTTATGATAATCTTTCACCAGCTCAGTAGCCAGAAGGAGGTTCTCAATAAGAAGTCTGCCTTTTACAAAAGCGGACTGGTTCAAAGCAATGAAGTCTGGAAGAGTGTGCTTAAGTCTGTTGGCAATGATTTTGGAGATGACTTTATAGCTGACATTACAGCAAGATATCGGACGATAATCTCGTATCTCAAGAGCTGGGGTCTTCTTAGGTATCAGAGTCAAAATTGTAGAATTGATCCCTTTCGGTAGAAATCCTTTCTCGAAAAAAGATTGAATGGAGATAATGAATTCCTTTCCAATAATTGACCATGCTGACTTGAAGAACTCAGTCGTATAACCATCTGGGCCCGGTGACTTATCATTTGGCATGGCAAAGAGTACTTTGGTGATTTCCTCCGCAGTAACCCCTTTGATTAACATTTAATTTATTGAATCAGAACAGCAATAGGTCAAAAGATCCCTCAGCTCCTCAAGCTCTATACCCTCAAAATCATCTGGCTTATGCTGCAAAAAAATGCTTAAAGAAACCCTCTGCTTCCTTTTTAATCTCGTCTGGTTTCCTTACCACTCTTCCATCTCGACAAACCACTTCCTTGATCGAGTTCTGAATGTTACGAGCAGTGGCTGCTCTATGAAACACCTTATTATTTTTGTCAGAAACATTCAGCCAATGGACCTTTGATTTTTTCTTTAAGAAACTATCCTCCAGACCTGATACTTTATCCCATCTCTCATAAACTTTGTTTTCTTCCTCTGAGTTGCTTTCTGAGGGATTTAGCATACATTTCTCTTGCTTTAGACAACGATCCTCATATGCTTCCTTCGTTTTTGTCGTAAGGTTCCCCATACTATCCTTTGCTAGGGTCTGAATCTCAGGCTTCAAGTTCTTCAACTTTTTTTGAGAATCTATAAAGAGACGAGGTTGATGAATATATGGGTTCCGTCTTCGACCAATACTGCGACATCCTTGGTAGAAAACCTTTGAGACCCACCACCACGTTAACAAACTTAAAAGGCCGTTTTGGTCGACTCTATTCAGAGCTCAAATGTATCCTACATGGTCTGAACACCCTCCTGCTTTAAACACATTGTACGATTAAGGAAATGAGTTGAGCCAGTAGTCATTGAACAAAACCCGATCAAGCTTCTTTGAGATTATCCCTTCACTCCTTTTGTTACTCCACGTAAATACAGGCCCATGAGAGGGAAGATCAAGAAGAGAACAATGTTGGGTAACACTCTGGAATTCTCTCATCCCATGTGTGACTACTGGATTCAGTTCATGCATCGAGTGCTCGGCAATATCAAGTGTTTCGTTAAAATCTCCTATTACCAACCATGGCTTACTGCGAATCATAGGTGTATTCTGATGATTCTTCAAATCCTCCCAAAGTACATGTGTCTCCGTTTCTAGATTAAGAGCATAAACCACAGAGATGAAAAACTCTTCTTCTCCCCCATCCAAACCAACAGACACCGTAATCAACTGATCACTCTTAAAACAGGCGTGATTCCCACGTCAGACCACCACACAAACCAAATGCGACCTAATGAATTATCTTCATAATTAGAAATCATGGACCAGCCATTAAAAACTGAGGCTGAAATCCTCTTATTTCTTTCTTCCTTAACCCTTGTTTCCAAAAGAGCACCAAACTGAAACCCTTTTTCTTCTACCTACTTCTTTACAAATGCATGCTTCTTCTTTTTATTAAAACCTCGGATATTCCAAAAGAAACCCGACATAAGTGTTTTTTTGAGTTTTTCTTTCTTCCACCAGTACTGGGCTGTGTCCTTAGTGCTCATGCTACGAGACTCTGATTGAGCTTTAGTTGATCCACGAGTTGGCCGAGGAATAGTAGAGCGAAGAAGTCTTTCTTCTCTCACCTCAACTTTCTCTTGTGCTGCGTCAATTACTGCATCAACTTTCTCCTTCGCTACATCGATTTTTGCTACCTGAGAGTTAACTTCCCTCTCTTCTCTCCCTTCTTCATCTCCGTAACTCCCTCGTTCAGGAATTATTTCCCCTTCCTCTGTTTCCTTACCAGCAATATTTACCTCATTTTCATCAACCTCCTCTACTAGATCCTCCTCCATAGATAAAACTGCAAACCGAGATGGTGAGCTGAGATTATGATTCGGAGTAGTTTCCTTATTTCCTGATCTGCCTGTCTTTGTAGATGATACATTGACCCACCCTGAGTTCCCCTATTCCTTTCTCCCTGCTCAACTTCAGGTTGATGATCATTCTTTGTGGCAGACTGTGTGGGAACCGAAATTCACACCGTCAATTTTAATGAATAAGATTGCGGAGGAAAGCCAAGTTAACCCGACTTTCCTTGAAGGTCCGGATTCTCTGCGACAGCCAACGACAAGTGACCGAATAAATGCGGAAAAAGATTTGTTAAGATTTGAGACTGGACCTTAAGAAAGGCTGCCTACGTACCCCTTTCGAGGATCAAGTCGGACGTAGTTCAGTTAGAAAGAATTGAACAAGAGATCGAACCGTCTGGGCGGGTTCGTCTAGTATGAGCGTTTGTCATAGAAACAGGCATGTCGAAGATAACGCCTAGGGTTTCTATGCGGAGCTCTTAAGTAAAAGAATTGTCCGATCCTTCCGAGGGCGGAGATTTGGCGGGAGGCGACCAGACGTTCTAGGGCCTGGTTAGCCTAATATGGCGTTGGTCATGAAGCGGGCATGTCGAAGATAATGCCTGGGTTTCTATGTGCGGAGCTCTGAGTAAAAGTATAGTTCGATCCTTCCGAGAGCGTGGGTCTGCGGAGAAGATAAAACTAGAACAAGAGGCGGCAGACGTTGAGTCCTGCCTCGCTGGCCTAACCGCCTAAGTTCTAAGTTCTCTAAGCTAGCGGGATGCTCTAAGTCTCCAATCTAGGATTTTCGGATCCCCTTCTCTTCTGCCCTTGCTCTCCTTATATATCCACTCCAAGGTCGGTTTGCCTTAGGATGATGGACCTCGCCTTTGGGCCCAAGCTTATCTCTTCAGGAAGTATTCCATTTTAAATCGATCTTTGTAATTATCCTCGAAGTTTTGGTGACTTGATGTTTATCCGATGTTCGGATATCGGACAAACCGTCATAGCCTGATTGGGCCTGAATTCCTAAATTCGTAAGTTAGTCCGTGGACTTGTCTTAAGTCGTTAAACGCTTTATACGATTTCGGAAAGACTATCTTTCTCGTAAAATAAACCGTGATAACCTAAAGGATCGATGTTCGCTAATCGACCTTGTTCTATCGATATCTTCTACGAGAAATCCAATCCTTCTAGTTTTTGTCGTAAAACATCGAGGGCGATTCCAATCGAAGTCGTAGGATGTTTATTCCAGCCGTGATCGTCCCCAACTCATGATGATTGATCCAAACAAGCCAAGATGGGATCAGACCGAACGATGGGACCGAGACCAGGGCGAGGGCCGTCGACGGCGCCAGGCGGTGCCGCCCGGCGCCAGGCAGCCCGCGACGGCGGTGCCGCCGGCAGGGCGGTGCCGCCCGGCGCCAGGCCCAGCCAGCGACGGAATGCCGCCAGGCCGGTGCGGCCGTGAGCCAGCCGCGAAGTGCGCGGCCGGCGCGCCAGTGCCGCCCGGCGCCAGGTCGGTGCCGCCCGGCAGGCCAGCCCGCGTGGTGCCGCGGCCAGGCAGTGCCGCCGGCGAGCCAGCCGTCGCGACGGAGTGCCGCGGCGCCAGGCGGGTGCCGCGGCGCCAGGCCAGCCTCGCGGCGCGCGCGGCGCCAGGCGGTGCCGCGGCGCCAGGCGGTGCCGCCAGGCGCTGCCGCCCGGCGAGGCCAGCGTCCGCGGTGCCGCCCGGCAGGCCAGCCCGCGTGTCGGTGCCGCCGGCGCCAGTCCGCCCGCATGGCGCGTGCCGCCGGCGCCAGGCCGGGTGCCGGCGCCAGGCTGTAGATCTCGGCGAGGGCTTCGATTTGATATCTTGATCGTTTTCTGGTTCCTCACGGTTTGAGAGAACGACCTCTTCAAGTTTCGAGGCAGATTCTTTTATGTTTAGGGTTTTGTGGTGATCGAATCTTGATGTCGTTGGAAGCGGACCGATCTTTCCGGGATTCGCCCACGCCGCCCGTAGTCTTCGATCTCACAGAGAGTGGATATTCTAATTTGAGAAAATCTCGATAACTTCTTTTAGAAATTATCCGAGACTTTTGTTTCAAGAAATACTTTCTAGAGACTTTCAGTCATTGATTCCGTCGTGACCGATTTTGACACCAACAGTTAGCCCCAGCTCGTTAGAACCTTCGTGATGTTCTTGCGGCGATAAGACATGTCAGGTAAGATAGGCGGAATCAATGGTTGAAAGGCTCCGTTGAAAGTGGTAAGATTGGGGCTGCGCCTTCGAAGGCTGCCTTACCCTTGGTGTAGGGATCAAGCCTTCCGTAGTTCGTTTGGAGTTTAAGACCCTTGTGATCTGTTTTCCGAGACTTATATGGTCTGGTTATGTGTCATGAGAGACTTTCGAGCATGATGCTGTTGATGTATTTGTTTTTCGATTATTTATGAACTTCAGTTTTTGAAGTATGAGAAAGAGGGTGTGAGTTGTCGTCTCATTCCTAGTTCCCTGATGATCACCGTACCTATTGTTTGCATAAAGCGAGATTTTCAGCGGTTTACCGATTCTGTGAAAGTTCGTGAAACGAATAGGCTTAAGTGAAGAGACAAATTTTGGATCTCGTATACCATACTATGTCGTGAGATGTCAAGATCCAGCGTGGCTGGGTTTAGGGCAAGACCTAGGTTTACTCTCGGACTGAGGCTTTGCGATGACAAATCGGCTTTCGTTTTGCCTGTTTGCGATTTTAACCTGACTCGTGCCGTTTAAAATCCGAATTGTTGTCGGCTTATATGATTTGTTCATGCGTGAGTCGAGCTACTTCCTTCTGAAGAGCTAGACCAAAATTTTGGATTTCTTGTATAGCGCTATGTTTATCCTTGTCGGATGCAAGAGAGCCTACCCTTGAAGGGCTATTTGTCTGTTTAGACGTTAGAGTTCGTTTGTTGTGATCAGCAACAACGAAATGATGCCAGTTTAGAGGCATGTTACCGTTTAGAGGTGTGTTTGTATGTTTTGAGTTCTAGAGGCGAGGATTTCATCTGGAACGTTTTGAGGAAAGAATGTCCCGTTAGCGGCGTCTCGATGCTGAAGGTCGAGTTTCCTTGTGCGCATTTCGTGGTTGAAATGTTATCGGGCTTTGGAGATGTTTTGCGAATGTTCGCAGCCAGAAACTGTTGTTTGGTTTGGGCGCAGGACCAAGGGGTCGCGTAAGTTTGACCCAGGAGAGCGTCTACATTCACAGTGCTTGAAGTGTTGGCCTTCGGGATTTGTTTGTATATATTAAGGATGACTCGTATAACTCTTGGAGCCTTGTCACGAGTGTTTCTTTTCATGCCGTGTTTACGGGCATAGAACTTAATCGATTGGCGATAAGTTTAAATCTTCCGTTAACCATATGGTTGTTAGGACTGAGTTTTGTTATGAAGAGTTTATCGTATGATTTCCGATTCTGGGTTATCGACAAATTGCTTGCGTAATAGTCACTTGGCGTTATATGAACAAATCGTGGATTGTTGTTTTAGCCGTTAAGTGATTGAGCGGTGCTCGCCAGTAGCTTTGGATTGGCATGGAGGCTAGATTCAGCCGTATCGCCAAGGAAGTTGTTGGTAAACGATCAGCCCATGACCCTTATTAAGGTCATGTTAGTTCTGATTGTCCTTAATGGGGATGCTGAATTCAGGTCCGGGCTTTACGGAAGGTAGTTGGCGAGGCCAAATAGCGTTGCCGAGATAGACATGCCAAGCATAGCGGAGTTTTCTGAGTTACGGCTGATGGCTTTTAGAAACGATCTTCCACTTTAGGTTTCAGTTACACGATGAATGGTTCAGATAAAATTTTTTGTTATCAAAGTAATGGATGACCGGTTTCATGGAGATAGAAAATCGCAGATTGTTAAACTAGCGATGTTTCGCGGATTACCGGAGATGTTTCGCTATGATTTCGACCTTTGACGAAAGCTGCTTGAACTACTTATGGAGTTTTACGAAGGTTATTTCGTTATTTTCGTAGTTCACCGTCGTGCTATTAGTCCGGCGTTGGTACACGTTTAGTCGCGAAGTTTGCGACGAGACGGCGTAGAGTTTTCAAGACTATGTTTGTAACGGTTGGGCTATGCGTTAGCGTTTTAGGCGAATCTTATTGCTGCGAGAGTTTTGCTTTGTCAAAGCGTTGTCTTGATGCTGAAGCAAAAGTTTTCGAAGATGGGATTATCACGGATATAGTATCGTGACTACTTCCTTTTCTTTCTGAAAACGGGTTAGCCGTTCTTCGAAGGCTTGTTTTTTTCTTTCTTTTAGAAGCGGGATGAGTATGCTTTAGAACGGCGTGGCGATCGTTTCTGGTTTTCGAGACTAGATCGGTTTGCATGTTCTGCCTGGACAATCAAGGAACGATGGAACAAGACTGGAAATTTTACCTAAGACTTAGCTTGCTAGACTATCCACCTAAATCCTAAGTTCCCTAAATTCTACGGCAGTTTTTCAAGACGTTTTGTTCCTGTCCTACAAAGAATTAAAACCCTTACAAATTTTTTGAGAAAATAGTCTTTGAAGGTTTCGGTATTTCGAAGGAATCCCATTTCCTCGTATAGTCGAGAAGATTGGTGTTTAGAATAACCGGATCGTACCAAACTCACAAAGATTGATCTAAACAAGCCAAGATGGGATCGGACCGAGCACGATGGGACGTCGACCAGGACGAGGGACGTCGACCGACGCCAGGCGGGTGCGCGGCACCAGGCCAGCCAGCGTCCAGCGTGCCGGGCGCCAGGCCGGGGTGCCGCCGGCGCCAGGCCAGCCCGCATCCTGCGTGCCGCGGCCCAGCCAGCCAGCGTCCGCGTGCAGCGCCAGGCGAGTGCCGGCCGCCAGGCAGCCCAGCGTCAGCGTCCGCCCGGCGCCAGGCGGTGCGCCGGCAGGCCAGCCAGCGTCCCGATGCCGCCGGCGCCAGGCGAGTGCGCGGCGGAGCCAGCCAGCGTCCAGCGTGCCGCCCGGCGCCAGGCAGTGCGCTGGCGCCAGGCCAGCCAGCGTCCAGCGTGCCGGCGCCAGGCGGTGCCGCTGGCAGGGCGGGTGCGCGGCGCCAGGCCAGCCAGCGTCCGCGTGCGCGGCGCCAGGCCAGCCGTCAGCGTGCCGCTGGCGAGGTGCGCGGCACCAGGCCAGCCAGCGTCCAGCGTGCGCCGGCGCCAGGCGAGTGCCGCCCGCCAGGCCAGCCAGCGCCAGCGTGCCGGCGCCAGGCGAGTGCCGGCGCCAGGCCAGCCAGCGTCGCGTGCCGCCAGCGCCAGGCGAGTGCCGCCGGCGCCAGGCCAGCCAGCGTCCAGCGTGCGCGGCCAGGCAGGGTGCTGCCGCGCCAGGCCAGCCAGCGTCCAGCGTGCCGCCGGCGCCAGGCGCCTTGCCGCGTGGGTTTTAGTTGTTCGATCTTTCCCTCGTCGCGTTTGGGAAATCTTTTGAGTTTTGGGAAGGTCTTTAGCCGAGATTTTGAGATAACCGTTTTGACCCCAACAAGAGCAAAGTGAGGTTTCCACAGCGAGGTGACCTTGGTGATGGTTGTTCTCGTCCCACGGCGAGGTGGCCGAGAGTGATTTTGTTCCTTCAGTAAAATCTCAACGGAAACTCCGATTGAGACTAAACGAAAGCCATTTTGACCTAGACACAAAGAGAACAAAGTGGGCTCTTACTAAGGCGAACTGGGAAGACTGATCTTACCTTATGGCAAGTCGTCCTAGTAAGATCAAGCTCCGACCTCCTTTCGTTTTCCGTTTGTTCCTCGAGAGTTGTTTGTAAGAAGTATGGCAGGTGGGAATCGGTGAACCGATTTGCCGTGGCTTCGTTCCACAGTAATATAGGGTTTCCCAAGGTTTCGAGGAGAATAAGTTTTATTTTTCCGAGAGGTTCTCGAAAAACGTTTTTAGAGAAACTTTGCTCGCTCGATTTCTCTAACTTGGTAACAAGACGAATTTTTGGGGTTTGATAGATTTTATCGCTTGCCCTTTCGTTTAGATAGAGAAATTGCGAGCTCGTTTTGTGCTCTTCCTGTGGCGGAAAGCCGGCTAGGTTTTGATTTGCTCGAGCACCGTGGCGCTTTGCGTGGCGTTGGCCATAGGAACAGTCGCTGCTGGAGTTGTTTTACCATCGTTGACGAAACTGCAACTTTTTCTTTCATAATTCGGACATTGGTTCGATCAGCTGCGGCCGTGAGTAAGAGTAATCCGTCCCCCTCCTTCTAGCCAAACTGTGGGAACCAAATTCACACCGCCAATTTTAATGAATAAGATTGCGGAGGAAAGCCAAGTTAACCCGACTTTCCTTGAAGGTCCGGATTCTGCGACAGCCAACGACAAGTGACCGAATAAATGCGGAAAAGATTTGTTAAGATTTGAGACTGGACCTTAAGAAAGGCTGCCTACGCACCTTCGAGGATCAAGTCGGACGTAGTTCAGTTAGAAAGAATTGAACAAGAGATCGAACCGTCTGGGCGGGTTCGCCTAGTATGGCGTTTGTCATAGAAACAGGCATGTCGAAGATAACGCCTAGGGTTTCTATGCGGAGCTCTTAAGTAAAGAATTGTCCGATCCTTCCGAGAGGAGCGGAGATTTCGAGCAGGAGGCGCCAGACGCTCTAGGGCCTGGTTCGCCTAATATGAGCGTTGGTCATAGAAGCGGGCATGTCAAGATAATGCCTAGGGTTTCTATGTGCGGAGCTCTGAGTAAAAGTATAGTTCGATCCTTCCGAGAGGAACGTGGGTCTCGGAGAAGATAAAACTAGAACAAGAGGCGCCAGACGCTTGAGTCCTGCCTCGCTGGCCTAACCGCCTAAGTTCTAAGTTCTCTAAGCTAGCATGATGCTCTAAGTCTCAATCTAGGATTTTCGGATCCCCTTCTCTTCTGCCCTTGCTCTCCTTATATATCCACTCCAAGGTCGGTTTGCCTTAGGATGATGGACCTCGCCTTTGGGCCCAAGCTTATCTCTTCAGGAAGTATTCCATTTTCGACGATCTTTGTAATTATCCTCGAGTTTTCGGTGACTTGATGTTTATCCGATGTTCGGGATATCGGACAAACCGTCATAGCCTGATTGGGCCTGAATTCCTAAATTCGTAAGTTAGTCCGTGGACTTGTCTTAAGTCGTTAAACGTTTTATACGATTTCTCGGAAAGACTATCTTTCTCGTAAAATAAACCGTATAACCTAAAGGATCGATGTTCGTTAATCGACCTTGTTTTATACGATATCTTCTACGAGAAATCCAATCCTTCTAGTTTTTGTCGTAAAACATCGAGGACGATTCCAATCGAGTCGTAGGATGTTTATTCCAGAGCCGCGATCGCCCCAAACTCATGATGATTGATCCAAACAAGCCAAGATGGGATCAGACCGAACACGATGGGACCGAGACCAGGACGAGGGCCGTCGACCGGCGCCAGGCCGGGGTGCCGCCGCCAGGCCAGCCCGCACGACGGTGCCGCCGGCGCCAGGCGGGTGCCGCCGGCGCCAGGCCAGCCCGCATGGCGCGTGCCGCCGGCGCCAGGCCGGGGTGCCGCCGGCGCCAGGCTGTAGATCTCGGCGAGGGCTTCGATTTGATATCTTGATCGTTTTCTGGTTCCTCACGGTTTGAGAGAACAACCTCTTCGAAGTTTCGAGGCAGATTCTTTTATGTTTAGGGTTTTTGTGGTGATCGAATCTTGATGTCGTTGGGCGAGCGGACCGATCTTTCCGGGGATTCTCGTCCACGCACGCCCGTAGTCTTCCGATCTCACAGAGAGTGGATATTCTAATTTGAGAAAATCTCGTATAACTCCTTTTAGAAATTATCCGAGACTTTTTGTTTCAAGAAATACTTTCTAGAGACTTTCAGTCATTGATTCCGTCGCGACCGATTTTGACACCAACAGACTGCGTTTCCACATTAGCCTGAACAATAGACTGCTTCGTAACTCCATCGACGCCTACTGTGCCCACATCTGAATCCTTTGTACTCTCGGTGGGTACAATAGTGATAGCCGTAGTCCCAAGATCCTTATCGGCTCTTGTAGTCTCTTCATTCAGTAGAGCTCTCTCCTGCATACTTTCCTGCACATTCTTCTCCACAGGATTCTTCTGTGACTTTTCTCTGGTTAGGATTTTCACTTTCGATCTACAAGCCGCATGTAAGTGTCCCCATTTAGAGCAAATGGTACATCTATCAGGCAGCCAGGGGTAGACAAATTCCAACTCCGCATCAACCCCAAGCTTTGACTAAAAACGATAATGAGTTGGCAAATCTTTGGTCATATTTGCTTCCACAAAGTTTTTAGCTTCTTCGAAACTGTTACATAGAAGTGTATCGGGATGTAACCTCTTTGGTTTGCCTACTGAACTAGCAAGAAATCCAAGACCTTTCCATGAGAACATTCTACGAGGAACATTTTTTTATAACAATCCACATAGGTATGGTTGTGATCTCTTCCTTTTCCTCCTCTTCATCTTCCAGTGACCATTTAGAGAGAACCAAAGGAATATTTGCAATATTCCACATCCCCCGACGTAAGACTCGCTTCCTTGTTGCTTCATCCTTGATTCTGAATTTCACAGTAACATCATTAACCTCATAGACGTCAATCTTAATGGATTTATCTCCAAATATTTTTGCTTATTTCATTATTCAAGATGAACCTTTTCAAAATAGTTAATATCTCTCTTTTAAAATAATTTTTTTTGTTGGATCTAACCTTTAGTCACAAATAGGGTATCAATATGGGTAAACCAAAAATTTTTTAAACAACAATAGAACAAAACTATGACATATGCTCGTCCGGTTCAGAAAACCAATCTGGAGGCATAGAATCGACATAGAACATAGCAGAAGGAAAATACCTAGCACCTCGTGCCAGCTCGTCCGCCACTAGATTATGCACCCTCGAAATATGTCGGATCTTGAAGGTAGGGAAGAAAGTAATTCCTCCAAGTGTGTAGCAAAAAGCTGGCTATTCTCCATGTGATGACATCATCTTCACCATTTGAGAATAGTCTATTTCGAAAACTATATATGAGAAATTGAGAGTCTTCATACACTCTATAGCCCATATCAAAGCTTCACATTCAGCATGCAAAGCAGATACGCTTCTTTGGAGATTCATAGCTCTCATCATCTTCTCGGTTGGACCATTTATTCTGCAGAACCAACCTTATCCTGAGAACTTGTCTTGTGCCCTCCATACTCCATCAACGAAACAGATTCTGGAACCATCTAATGATAGCCAATCAGAAGACGGGTTATTTTTCTGATGTCGGCCAGGAGCCATTTGTTGGGCATCTTCCCAAACCACTGCTTCCACTTCCGCTACCGAAGGATTTCCTGCGGATCACCTGATTTATTTGTATAAATCGTATTGTTCCTATTCTTCCAGACGTATCACAAGATCCAAGGAAAAGAGCCGAAATCATAATTCTTTGGTAGTCTCCAAAAAAGATCATCTATATTAGAGAAAACCGAGGAGCTTGGAAAAAAACCCCGGAGCTGAAGGTATTTTCGACAAAGCCCATGTTTGCAGAGCCGGTGGACATTTAAAAAGAACATGATTAATAGATTCTTCCTCGGCTCCACACAAACTGCACCGTGGCTCACAACAATGCCTCTTGACCTCAAATTTTTCGCTGCCGGAATAGTTCCCTTAATAACTTGCCAAATAAAATGTTGCAATTTTGGCAGACAGCTCAATTTCCAAGTATAACTTAATAATGGATTAATATCTGGTCCAAAAGTTACCTCTTGAAGGACTTTATCTGGAAATTGTGATTCTATCTTGTAACTTGATTTAACAGATCTATTTACCGGTATCTGTAAACGTCCAACCATTGGCATCTGGCCTACGAGACCTATATGATTTTGACATCGTCAGGATGAATGTATGCATTAAGAAAATCTACATTCCAAGAAAATTGGGCCGAATCAATGAAATATTCCACCTTGAGAGAAGTAGGTAAAACCTGGGATTGATTTTTTGGGGTTGCTGACCTCGGGCGAGGAGCAGGAAGCCATGGTCATTCCATACTGAGATGGATTGTCTATTTCCTACTCTTTTGATTAGCCTTTTTTTTTTAACCAGAGTTCTAGCTGAACAGATGCTTCTCCAACCATAAGATGGTGAGTAAGATCTGTGTGGATCCAAAGAATCTGTATTCTGAAAATATTGATCTTTAAAAACTTTTGAAAACAAACAGTCTGGTTTGTCTATTAACTGCCATAGCTGTTTTGCTAGTAATGCAATATTGAAATCTTGAAGATCTCGAGAACTCAAACCTCTTTCATCCTTATGTTTACATACTTTGTCCCAGGAAAGCCAGTGAATTCCTCTTTTATTACCGCTTCCACCCCACCAAAAATGAGCAATTGCCTCTGTAATTTTCTTTCTAACCGCTTTAGGTAATCTATAACAAGACATCACATGGTTCGGCATTGCAGTGGCTGCCGATTTTATCATAACTTCTTTTCCTCCCTTGTAAGGAATCGGACTGTCCAATTATTGACCTTCTGGTTAATCCTCTCATTCACATAACCAAAAACCTGTATACCAATCCAAATCAAACCAATCTAAATCTAAATGGATTGAGGAGTTTATGGATCATGAGTTAATGCAACTCATTAACTAAATGAATTAGATTAAATCATAACCTATATAAATTAATGAGTTAATAGTTTTAATGTGCTGACCTGACCCATCAACAATACTATTAATTAACATAATTTTTTTAAAAAGTACTATATCACAATAAAATTACCATCAATTTACAAATATTTAATAACAAAAATGCTAATAAAAATTATCAAATTATATAATATTTTCTTTTCAAATCATATAATATAACTCATCAAAATATTTTAAATAACAGAAAATTAAATGTCTTGCCTCCATTAAGAACAAGAAAAAACATATCCAAAAACTCTGGTCGTTCACTTCTCTTGTGCCACTTCATCGTTCACTTCTCTTGGGCCACTTCATCGTTCACTTCTCTTGTAATGCCTGCCCATTGTTTTCACCTGAAACACAAAATCAAACACTAAGCTAAAGGAACCACAAGAAGCAACCACAAGAACATATCTACTGAGAACTTTGCTAAATAAAAAGACAACCTGTTAGAGATCAAGAATGTTGTAAAGGGACTTCCCTCACACAACCCTGCATATTGCATAACCGAATCAGCGGATAAAGAACCAAAACACACACAACAGACACTAAAACAGAGAAGAAGACAAAACCCTATGCTCTTAAACCCGAATATTTTGAACTCCTACAACATAATCTTCTAGATGACATCAGATCCCACCGCAGTCTTCATTACAATCACCAAACAAAACACAGAACAGTACTTTGGTACATGAACACGTGACATAATCTGGCAGGTTTCCTTGTCATTAAACCTGATATTTACTCAGAAAAGAAAATCAAACAAGTTTCCAAAAGAAGTAAGAAGGTTTCTTTCATCCTTTGTATCTGAGTTTGCGACACAGCCAAGCTCTGGACTCGAAATTGAAAACAGAGAATACATTCAGTTTTCAATAGATTCAAATGGGAATTGTTAAATCAGACTAGGAACAATCAGTGAGAATGACACTCAAGACTCATACATATTATAATTCTCAGAAATAAGCAGAGTCAAAGAAAAAGAGTCAATCTTTACTCTAAGAAGAATCAAAAGATAGTAATACAAACTGAAACAAGGAAGAGACACAGTCAAAGAAGGCAGCTACATGTTTAGAACCAATGACAGCTAAATGAATAATAAGAGTTTAACCTCAAGAGGTAAAACGAAACGTAATCTTCACAGCAAAAACATATTTCCGTCACTAAAGATTAACAGAACCAGATAAGAGAACTTACAACGCCGGTGGAAGAGTAAGTGGTGACACTGAGTTTCTGGTCTCCTTGGTAGTCCTTGTACAGAAGATCTGCAAAAGAGAAACATTCAAAACTCATTCTACAATCAATACATCACAAAGAGACTCAGCTAGGTAAAGAAGCTAAACATGAAACTAGAAAAATTCACTTCAATACTGTATATAGATAAACATTTCACGTTCCATGAGAGTCAATTTCAGACCCAGAAAAATTCACTTCAAAATCGATCCCAAATCAGTGACTCACAGATTACATTATATAAGATGTCATAAATAATTTAAACACTAGCTTCATTAAGTAATTAGACTAGGAGTCTATGGCGCATAAATAATAATTTTAAATATAATATTTTTGTTTTAAAAAAAAAAATTATTTCACATTTGGACAATATTATTTTTATATTTTAGTTCAATGGTTTTTAAAAAATCACAAACATATTTTTTGTACTGTTATTTCTTTTGATTTGGTTTAACTATTTCAATTTTATTTTATTTAAATATTTATAAAGTTAAATTTTGTTTTATAAAAATAATTTTAATTATATTATATTATATTTAATGATTATTTTAAATATTTCTCTTATTATCTAGTTATATATATATTAAATATATAAATTTAGTATATAGATATATATATATATATTTAATATATAAATTTTGGATTTTGTTTATTTTAGTTGAAATATGTTACACTGGAAAAATCAATTTGTTAATTAACCTAATGAAGAGATAAAATAAAAGAAAATTTTAATCTTGTAACTATCAAAAAATGTCTCGTTAGTCTTTTAGTTTTTTACTAGATGATAATCCAGCCTCTGGATAATATTTTTAAAATATTATATTTAAATGTTATAAAGAATATACATTTTGTTATCATTAACATTCTTTACATTTGATTAGAGGTAGACATTTGAGCACCATTTGATTTGGTTCGGTCCGGATCATTGTGGTTTTGGTTCGTTCAGATTTTCGTGGATTTGGTTGGTTTGGATTCAGATAACCTATTTTAAAAGTTTCAAAAGTAAAGTTCATATATGTTTTAAAATTTTCAAAGTCTAAAAATCAAAATAATCTATTATTATAAAGTTGAGTTTCCTCACTCCTAAGCCATGCCATATGGGCCCACGCCACTAATTCGGTGTTTGTGGTGGCGACATGTCATGGTCAATCAAAACTTAATGTTTTATTAATTCTTGAGTTTCAATGGTTTTATGTGTTTATTACGATCCAAATGCATCTTCTCCAAAATGATACAAAACCTAGGGAAAGTGGCCATCGTGCAACAATTTCCGCTCAGTCAACTGTCAATAAAATCTAATGGTTTCACCAGTGACGAACGATTTCGATCAATGTCAGTTGGGAGCTGAATAGACTTCTTTCATCTGGCTACAGAAATTAACTTGGTTTCACCGGTGACTAACGATTCTGATCAATGTCGGTTGAAGCTGAATAGATTTCTTTAATCCGCACCGTTACGAAATTAACTTGGTTCATGCATCTTCATTAACATTTGCATTAATACATATTCTCTACTTCTCACGACCTTACATTCAATGAATCCTTCATTCATTCTTCTGTGTTAATCCTCCACTATAAATATGAAAGTTTTCTTCCAACAAGATCATCAGTTCATTTCTCTTAATAAACAACACAAAAGGTGATGAAAAGAGATATGTTAAGTCCATGGTTGTGCTTAACGGATTGTGACAGAAAAGTGATAAGAAACAAAAGAAATGAGATGAGAAACAGAATAAACAAATAAGAAGAGAAATGAGGAGAACGATAGAAGAGGGAGATAACTTTTTTAGTGAACCTTTTTTAAAAATCTATTTATCTTTAACTCATAATAATTTCCAACATCTTGGTGTTGATTTTTCATTATTGTGGCTCCCTAAAAGGTTGTTGGCCCTGATCTCAATGATCAACAGTTAGTGCACACACTTATGGATAAGAATCTTGTGTGAGTATGCATGATTGTGATTTGTGAGTATATTTCAATTACATCTTTTCCATATCAACTACTGGACTGTGAATTCTATTTAAATTGTCTGCTTCGTGTTCCAAAATGGGCTGAGTTTTGATATATACGTAGAAAACATTTTCTTATTATACTTATAAGTTTGAGTCTGCATATATCACAATAAAATGTGGATGATGGACGAATGAGCTGAGTGTGGAATACTAAACATGTTCTTACATGAAATTAAAGCGTTTTAGTTTTGTCCAAACATTAACTTATGCCTTATTTAGAACACTCACTTCCCATAACATATATACTCTCTTCTCGACAAATTGACACCGCTAACCTAATAAAAACAATAGTTTCAAATTTAATAAAGCTGAATCCTTTATTTTCGTGATGACATTTCATCAACAAAAATTGTCTAAAAATTTAATACTATAATTTTAAAATTTTATTAAGTATTCCACATTTTAATCATCTTTTATTTAAACCAAATTTATTAGTAAATTATTTAATAATCTAGAATTTATTTTTGATTAATAATTTATTTTAAGTCTAACAAAACATTTGATATCAATCTAAAAAATATTTTATCACATAATTAACAATATAATATCAAATATGTAAGTTTTAAAATATTCATAAGAAAAAAGTAATGTAAGATTTTTGTATCAAAATTATTTTACTTATTATCAAAAATTATCATAATTACAGTAGAATAAACAAAGATAATATGTAAAACTATTATGTATCATGAGCATTTTAATATTAAGATAATCATAATCTATAAAAATAATAATAAAACATACACAATAAAAATTAATATCACCTTAAATATACTCTTTAACTGGTATATTTATATATTTTCGGTTATTAACACACCCGTAGAGTGAAGAGAGAGAGAGAGAGAGAGAGTAAATTATGCTAATAGTAAAAATTAGTTGTTTGGTTAATTCTAAATTAAGAAAATAGTATATCTCATATACATCGCTTGCAAATGTAAACATAAAACACAAACCACAAATCATATAAAAAATAATAATCTTGATCACAAGTTAAGTATAACTCGCCCGTAGGGCGGGCCGATCCTAGTATACCATATAAATTTGAATAATGTATGCCAAAATCCTTTAACTTAACATAAAAATTGGTTTAGTTTAAACTTTTAGATAGGAAATCAAAAGATATTTTAAGTATTTTGGTATTTTAAGTATCAATTAGTTATTTTAAACATGTACTTATAACTATATAACTATTTGTATATATTTCCAAGTATTTTAGACAACTTAAAAACATCTTATATTTTGTGTATATTCTTTTAGATATTAAATTTAATAATAATTAATATATTAATCTGGTTTAATTTAATATATTATTAGATATTTAGTTTAATTTAATATATTATTAGATATTTAATTTAAATTTATAAATTTAATATAGTATTCAATACCCGGAACGTTTCTGTTCGGATCGGAGTCAGTTCCGGTTCTTTAGATACCAAAATTTTGAACCTATTCGGATATCTAACCAGTTTTGGTTAAAGTTCAGTACTATTTTTTGGATCAGACTTGGTTCGTTTTTTAGATGTAGATTTTTTCCCAACCCTATATTTCTATTGTAACAAAATTTTAAACGAAAATGATGATGGTTCATATTAATTTTGGGTATGTAGCAATTTTTAAACTAAAACACATTTTACTATGCACGTGACCCATTTAGTTAATCACTAAAAACTATTCTATGTCAATTTGAGGAAAACAATGGACTGAAGGCTGAACTTAAAAAAAAAATATTACCATTTCAGATTGTCAATCGACACTTCCAAATATTCCATTTTGGTTTTGTGATGAATAGAAAGGGGGTTAGGGCTAGGAAAACAAACTTGATACGCACTCCATGGCTCCAACTGGTGACCAAAAGAATTGGTGGGAATGGTTAATTCCACTTCATTCCGTT
Source organism: Brassica nigra (assembly GCA_016432835.1). Classification (NCBI taxonomy): domain Eukaryota; kingdom Viridiplantae; phylum Streptophyta; class Magnoliopsida; order Brassicales; family Brassicaceae; genus Brassica; species Brassica nigra. The sequence continues at coordinate 51,593,008 of CM028243.1, forward strand.
AACTTGACACCATTTATAAAGAATGAGAATAGTTAATTCCTATCCATTCCTTAAATTTGACACTATTTACAAGGAATATTTTTTCTTCAATATTCCTTCTCGTTCCTTTTAATTTAAGAAACCATAGAACAAAACTATTCCTTATAAAATTCGGGAAGGAACAATAGGGAATAAATGTTTCTACTATTTTGTTCCTCTTCATTCTTTTCATCGCTGTTCCTATTATTCCTTTGGTGGTCACCAGTTAAAGCCCATGTCTCGTTAGGTGATTTCAATAGCTTATAAATAAATCTTCGTTGTATCGATCTCTTGTAACATTTTTGAAAAATATTAATTAATAAAATATTACACTTGCTAGAGTAATCAATTGTTTCTCAATTAATATATAGGAGATTAGAGTAATCACATAAATCAAAACAATATATCTTGGTAAATAGATCAAAATAATCATTTTGTTTATTTTATATGGTATATAATTAAATTTCAATGATGTTAACATAAATATATAGTATATTTGAATATAAAAATTTATTATTGAGACTTTCTACTTATATGGTTTTATTAACATTTGTATATTCTATGTAACAAAAAATTTAAACCATTGATCTCAGAATTTTTGATGTGATATTTTTTAGATGAAAATTTCAAATTAAGGTCTCAATACTTTTTCAATTCAAATTCCAAAATTAACATATTTATGTATTTTTAAATGGTACATATAAACGGTATTAAAATTGATATATATATTATTTAATGTGAATGTCTATTACATAAAAATTCATATTAATAGGATTTTATGATCATTTGTATCTTATTATAATAAAAACAATTAAGACACTGATCACAAAATTTTTGAAGTATTAATAGCTGTTTTAAAATTCAAAATATAACATGTAAGAAAAATCTGATTTTTAATATATGGTTAATATGATTATTTAATTTCTTTTAATAATATAAAATTAAACAAAAATGAAAATGATACAAAAATTGTTATCAAATCTTTATTATCTATAATCATTAATTGTCATAAATATGTAATCATATTAGGTTATTCCGTAGCTTTTCTGTAAGGAAGGTATTTTTTTTTAATATTTTGGGTTAATATAATATTTCCTAGCACATTATATTATACAGTTAATGGTTTAATGTATATTGCGAGATATATTAATTGAATTGGACCTACTTTTTTTTCAATTAACTACCTAATTGATTGACACATAAGCATATGATATTTCTTTTAATTATTGCAAAATTGAGGTTACATTTTTTCAAATGTTCCTCTATTAATATATAGGGGATTTGTTGATGTACATTTAAAATTAATTTTTGATAAAATATATATGTTTATACAAATATAATATATAAGTTGATGTAAAAATTTATATCATTAGTAATGCTCAGCTTATTTTTATTAATGTGATGTATATATTAGTTGAATAGTGATATATGAGTAATTTATATATTTTCATTGTCTTGCCAAAAATAAATATTTATATAGGAAATTTGTTTTAACGATGATATAAAAGTTAATAGTTATTACCTTATTTAAAAAACCTTACCAAAAAATATAAATCATTATAAGGAAAATTTTACATGTCACAATTAGATTAGTGCCATGTTACTTTCTTCAAAGATAAATAATCTTTTCTTGTTGAAATTTAATGTGGTAATGACATGAGTACGCATCACTTCATAAATAATGTCTAGGGGATTAACACTATACTAATAGACATGTTTCCAAACAACAGAATAAAAAAATAATGTTTTATACTTTTCAATAACTATTTAGTAATTTTTGAGACTATTTGCTAAATCAAATAATTGACTAAATTCAAATAATTTATGAATTATTTCAAACCTTCCATTAATTTTTGTGTGATTATTTTTATGCATCTATGGGGATCTCACATTTTAGATCACGAGGATTAACCATATGATGGAAAATGAGCTATGTTACCCAAGTAGAGGTTGTTGATCATAACTATATCATTTGATATTGCATATGAAGTGGTTTAGCCACTATTCAATAGAACATTCTTTTCTTTCTTGTATTTTGTCAATATTTCACAATGACATATGCTCGTTTGAAGGTCATGAATGTCGTGAGTATGCTATGATGCATATTTTTATAGGATGATTCATCACATAATGCATTTCTAGAAGCAAAGAAGAGTCTTTGAAGGTGCAAATCTTGTTCAACGTAAATATTTATAAACAGTTTTGATCCCTTATATCTATGTATATATTACTTGCAAAGTTGTAAAATACATACCAAAAAGCATATATTATTGTTATCTACTGACAAAATATAAAAGAGAATAGAAGATTTGATGGTATATTGGCTAAACCAAGATGAATTTCATTAGCAATAGCAAGTGAGAGTTTAGATATGATCAGCCACAACTCTATATGCATGAGTTACATATGTCACTTTCCCATCATATGAATTAATATCAGTAACCTGAAATGTGACATCAACAGAATTACAAAAAAAAAATGAATTCACATAACATAAATGTCCATAGAATCACAAAAAATTATCTTCTACATTTCTTTTTACAATAGCAAAAAGATATACGTGTCAAAGCTGCTCCATTTCAGCTGGAGAACACACGCTAGTGTCTCTAGCTCGGTTCAGTTAACAACATAGACCTGTGTCTCTATTTTTCCAGAAGTTATCTTGCAATCTCATCAAAAAGTACATGTAAATAAGCAATTATAAAATCATCAGTTTTACATTTTAGAGAAGTTTCTCAACTCAAAATCATAAACACCGATTTCTCAACAATCAAAAGGTGAGGAAATACATACTTGGCAACCAAAAGGCAGTACACATGTAGGTGGAATAAGCTTCAACCAGATATCTCTGGTCTCGTTGTCAGGTGGACGACTAGCCATTTCACCACCACCAAAGTAGGTAGCGTAGATGTGATCTCCACATAGCCTGTACACGTTGATTAAGAGATCTCATTCCCATGTGATTGCTTCTTCTTTGAAGTAATCCCCCATTGACCAATTAACAAGCAGTTCAATTGAGGTGTGAGTCCCGATATTGTTATGACTTCCACCCGCAAGTTCGATATCGTTAGTACATATACACATCTGTTCACCGCACACCCGCTTTGGCTAGCTATCATCCTTCCCCACGAGTCCTTGAAAACAAAAGAAGAAATATAGATAAGTTCATCTATGCAGCACTACATTGACGAAAGGATCAAACTCAAATCCATAGGCTCCATATACTTAAATAAAATACTTAGTCTAACCTATATAACAGATACAAGATCATCAGTACCTTTGAGAAAATCACTATCATTGACCACTGATGGCAGGAAGAGCAGACGATCGTTGGAAACCACCGTGTGGCCTTTCTCCTCCGTGAAGTAATCGAGATATTTTTCCAAATCAGCTTTGTTGGCCATTTGAGCTTGGACATTGTCTCTTCTTTCCCTTTGTGCCTTGTTTTCTATGGGCCCTCTGCAAGCTCTCAATTCAAAACAATGGCGATTTTGATTGTAGTTTTTCTATTTCAATCGTGTTTTCTGGAATGAGTAGCTTTTCTAATGGGCACATTACATATAATCTAAAAGCATGGGCCGAAAAAGGGAACTGAAATTCACAACTGTGTAAGTTTCCCCCATCTTTGTGTAGATTCACCAATCATTTTGATCTAATCTAACGGTAGATAATGATGATCCGCGTCCTTTCTTCCTATTGGACGTTTGTAGTGCTGCACCCTCTATTAAACCAATCAAAAGTCAGAGTCTTGACCTTCAGAAATCTGTAGACCATTTTGGTTTGATTTAATTTAATTTTACATTAAGGTTTAATTTTCTGTTAAATTTTATTTTGATTTTGGTCAAAACCAGTTTGAACTTAGTGAGGTTCAATTTTATGTTATTAGTACTAATTTGACTTTGATGTTGGTTTAAACTGATTTCTAGTCCAGTTTTTTTTTTTTTGAACACAATTTCTAGTCCGGTTAAGATTCAGTTTGCTCGATTTTGTGTTGATTTGATTTGGTATAGTCTGACACCGAATTGGTTAAGTAAACCATCGATTTATTGTTAGTTCAAACCCTGACATATCAATAAATCATTCAGTTTGACTCGGTTAACCACCTGATTAAGTTTTGTTCGGATTCAGATGATTGATTTGGGACAACTTAAAATGGATTGGTTCAGTTTAGTATAACTGAGGACTGGTTTATCACATCTAATCTAAAATTGTATGGTTAAGTGTTTCTACTAACTTCTTATAGCCATTAATAATAACTATGTGATCAATCCAAATTCTCTCGGATTTCTAAGCTAGTTGATTATATCCAGATATAATTTTAGGTCAAAATTTTGACCTAAACTTTAAAAATTGGCAGATCAATATGAATTAATGCAACAACTTGCGAATTTCATAAACCTTGTGGTTATCTTGAATTTGTGATTCTACATTAGATTTTTATTTCCTTGTTTCAGAAGGTTCATACTTTTTATATTTAGCAATGAAAACCCTGTGGTCATTATGCTAAATTTTTCCATCCTCTTCATCTATTTCGGAACTATCACAAGACATGGTACTTACTCCACTTGTTGTGTTTAATGTTTCAATAATGTTGAGCAAACAATTTTTTTTTGCTTAACTTCTCATCACATGCTGACTGTAGTTTCTTTTTAGATATTTCATTTTTGCTATGAGTTCATGCTCCCCCTATCTCTGTGCAGGTATGTTGTTGAAAAGGACACCAAGAACAATAAACAATATAAATGTTTTGTCACGAAATTACTAAATCGACAAGAGAAGGCGGATATTTGGCGTTGACTCCTTAAGATGTCTTAGTGGGAAACCTTCAGGCAACGTTAGTCAGCTCCGTTGCAAGGTAAAAAAGAATATGGTTGATGATTACTTTCCACCGAAATGAAGACGACCAAGGCATAGCTTTTCTGGACAGTTTGCAGCGTTCTATGAAGGGACGATTTGCATCGGTTGTGGCGTAATCCTGGAGTCACGGGACGATCAGTGTTTAAAACTGGCGCTTGAAAAAAGCTATAGCATTGAAACAGTAATAATGTTCCTTAATTATCTTATTTATAGTTCCCCAAAAAGACTCGAAGTAAAAGTAAAACAGAATCTGTTGTAAATTAGCAGCAGATTATTTAAAACTTCGTCTGTTACTTTGTGTTCCTTCTCTTGATTTCAGACATGGAGATTCCTGCAGGTTAATTTACACGCTGATGCAGAGACTATAGAGTTACTTGGTAAGGGATGATATAACTTACCCGATGACCTAAGTCTTAAGTATTTCGAAACTAATGGTTCTTGTTCTTGATGCGTTTGTAAATTGTTACTAGATTTTGACCCGCGCTTTTTGGATTATATTATAATTCAAAATTGTATTCAAATCGAAGAAGTAAAAAATTATATAATTTATGAATAAGTTTATTTGAGATTTTATGTATACTATCTTATATAACTTTCTCTTAGAGTTGGAAATTCTATCACCGAAAACCAACCAAAACCAACCCGAAAATATAAGTTTGGTTTGGATCCATCAGAGTGTGGGTTTTTGGATTATATTATAGTACAAAGTCAGAAGAAATTTTTTAAAAATTATATAATATATGAATTAGTTTATTTGAGATTTTTTGTGTATACTCTTATATAACTTTTTCTTAGGGTTGGACATTTTATCTGAACCAAAAAAACAAACCAAAACCGACCTGAAAATATAAGTTTGGTTTGGATCGGGGTCCATAGAAAATTATTTATTGGGTATTTTTTGGATCCGCAGGTCTTTGTTTGAGTCAGATCCTATCAAATATGTTTCCGTTATTACGGATATTTTTAAGTTTTGGATTTGGGTTTACGGTAAAAGTTTAGGGTTTTGGATAAAATTTCAAAAAAAAAAAAGTGTTTTGGATATACAAATAAAAATTTTGGGTATTTTTTATTCATCAGATAATATTTCGAGTAAAATTTTAGACTTTTAGATATTTGAATATTTTTGACTTTTTATTTGGGGTTTTAAGTATTTTTCATGTTTCGGGTAATTTCAGATTTTTGGATATTTCAATTCTTTTTGGATCCTGAGTACCCGAACAGATCTGGATCCGTTATGTCCAGATCGAGTCCAACAACCTTTTTATATTAGATTTTTAACGTTATTGTATAAACAATTATGGTAGATGAAATATTTTTAAAGGAAAAGTATCACAAATAGTAATATTAAGATTTATTAAAAATATTTTTATATTGTATTGTTAGAAAAATTAATGGGTAGGACCAAAAAATAATAAATAGTTATACATGATTCCAACAACTTTTTTTATATTAGATTTTAAAATAATTCATTTCTAATAGTATAGATTCGATTTTAAGTGAAAATATATAAAAGTATAATATCTAAACAAACAATTTTCGAAATCGTGAATAATCAATATTGTTAACATGAAGTCGGGTTAGTTTTAATATAACCAATGAATTTCTATGTGGTCATGGCATTCTATTAACGACATTGATGTATTAGAATATTGGAGATTTGATCAATATATGTTTAAAAGGATCCGACCTATTGCAAATATTTTATATAATGGAAGAGGATGAAATAGATATAATTGACGTGACCCTTATATGTTAAATTTTTTTAATATCGTTTATATCAAATATTGTAGGAAGTTGGTTTAAACAAAATGTTGAGTGAATTGTTTAAAACATTTGGTATGGTTTATATTAAATGTTTGTATATTTACGTGGTATATTGAAAAATCTTATGTAAAAAAGTTGAGTGAGTTAAAGTGGTTTTATTTAATTAATAGGAATATTATTTAGTTGCTATAAGAGGGTTAGTTGTACTATTTGTTTATATGTAATAGGTTGGACTAAAATGAATAGGTGCAACATGGAAGAGAAGCCATGGAAGGTCAACATGAAACAGCCAAGGACTTTTCTTTTCATAGACAAAAGTTTGATCAATGGAAAGATGGATTGTAATAGTTGGTAGCTCAATAGAATGATATAATTTTGTTATATTGTGTTAGATCAGTCATGTTATAATGTTGAGATTAATGAGACAGGTTTAGAAGTGGTTTGTGGCTCGTAGTAATGATATAGTTTTGGTAAAATAATTTAGTAATCGGTAAATATAGGGTATAGTGTTACCGACTTTAATGTTAATAACAAAAGGAGTATTCACTGGTTCAATATATGGTATCTATAATATTAAGCCAAAATCGGTAACAAAAAAATATAAGGTAAGACCATCAAAAATTCAGTTTCTAGTGAATAGGTCCAAATAACCTATTATAAGTAGATTTTTTAGGACTCTTTCTCTTTTAATAGTATTGATATATAAAGCTATTATAACTTTTTGATATTCATCCAACTGTAAAAATATTTAATTTCAGCTTACAAGAAATAAAAGAGAAATTTTAAAATATTGATAATGTTAATTTATGCAGAAAGAAACATTTAAATCTATTGACGTAATAAGTGTGTTTAAAAAAAATCTAATACTAGTGTGGTGTGTTTCAGAAAAATTGATGTCTAGAAGTATATAATAAAGAATACCAAAGTAGAATTTTCGGAAATAGAGAAAAAATATATCATGGATTATGGATATTTAACAACTTTTCTTTTGTTTATTAAAAATTTGATCGAATATATATTATAGTTTTCAAGACCTTCTCATTCAACATAAATCATAAGAGTGGTTATTTTATTTGTATATTTGCGATTAAGATATACGTAATACGTGGATGGAGAGAGTCTTGAAAACTACGATATATAGACACAAATCAATACATTGCTTAATGGGAGAGAGAATCATGATTTTATAGTCTTACCTCCAAACTAGATTTGAGCCATAATACGTTTCAAGTCTAACAACAATTAGTTCAACGACATCCACTAGTTTTGGTAGGACAATGATAACATTAGAATCTTGTCTTGACTCATTAACCAGTGGAACTACTCCTTGTCTACCATTAAGCGGTTGCCTAGGCTCTCCACGACCTGACCATATGACCAATCGACAAATAAAAGAGGCCCATACCATTTTCGTTATGATTTTTATTAGACTTTGTCATATTCAACTAAAATAGTCATATTCAACTAATATAGTAATATTAACTAAAATAATTAATATAGTTACATTTTCAGACGATTAGGAAAAAAAAAACATTGCTAAGGGATTTAAGAAATAAGTTGGGCCAACCCTAGAGGCAAATGACATTCTTTGTTTTTAGTTACAAATATTTGATGAAATTTAATTCATTCCGTGAAATAGGTACAATTATGAATGCATATTTAAACGCAAAGTGAGTTTAACATACATGATACATCATCCATACAGAAGTACGGAGACCTTCGAGTCCAAAGTGAGTGAAAAACTTGAGGCATTTAAACTGAATCAAACCAATCTAAGCCAAACCAGAATTATTAAAAATGGTTCGGTTATACTGTTCAGTATAAACTGTATATGTATATATAACATTGATAAAAAAAAGTATATATAACATTTTTTAAAAACCGCATGAAATTAATTCGGTCCGGTTATATATATATATCAATCAAACAAAAATGATAAATAATTAAAACATAGTAAGATATATATATATATATATATATTGATGAAATTTGAAATTTATATATTGATCAGCCAGAAAACATTTACAAAAGAATCAAATGAATCAAAAAGATGGAGTCTCTAATAAGCATGTACATTTTAAGCACCCACTACTTCGAACGCCTTAGCAGCCCCTCTACCTGATGGGGTGCTTTATAAGGAAGAGACATGACTCTGTTCCTAACAGCTTTATCAATAAGTCGAAAGAGTTGGACTGTGCTTTGGTTGCCTTTGAGATGTCTGCGGAAGTTGCGTTCTCTCCAGATGTGGTAGTTAGTTGTTTGGAAAGTCATCCTTAGTAGGATTTTGTCCAAACAATGAAGACCCAAGCTGAATAAAAGAAAGACTGTCCTGCCAATCCGGGTTGATACCTGAGCCTATCAGTCTACCTGCAACTCTTTCCCATACAGTATATGAGTAGGGGCAAGCGAAAAACAGGTGGTATCTAGTCTCATCCCGCTCCCCACAAAAAACGCAGTCCTGTCGTCTTATGACCCATACCCTCATTCGATCTGTGGATAATCTATTTAGAACAGCCAACCAAACTATGAAAGAATAGTGAGGTACTCCCTGCGTGAATCAAACATTGTTACTCCAACTAACTTCAGCTTTCTTGCAACGAATCTGGTCCCAGGTATGACCTGCTGAAAATTATCTCTGTGTCATATGAATGACGCCATAAGAGCACATCTTCAAAATCCAGCTGTGAGACTGTAGCGGCCTGAATTTTTGAGTGTATATCCTGGTAATGTCTGCTTCTTTGTCCCCTCACCATCCATTGCCCCTGAGACACCGCTTCACATACTCGAGCATTCCGTGCCACCCAAGGTAACGAGTGCCAACGGCACTAGTAATATCTATAAGCTTCCCCATAATAAGATATATTGTATAAACTATATAATATAAACGACTTTACTGGTGTTTCAAAAAAAAAAAACGACTTAACTGATGTAATTTTGACATTATAGTTTTGATTTTATTAATTTATTAATCTATTTGGTCTTTTCCTTTAGTAGGGATTATTGGTTCTAGTATTTTAATGGATTTACAAATTTTTTTAGATTTAGAAATCTTTGCTAAATCCATGATTTTAAAATCAAACAAAATGGTAATTGATTTTTCTTGTATAATTTTACGATTAAATTGTTTGTTTTACTTTATACTAGTGGTATTCCGGCGCTACGCGCCGGGTTCATATGTTATATTCTTACATGAATTTATAATTTATTATATGCACTTGGTAAAAAAAATATGTGGAAAATATGAAAATGAAAATATGTTAAAAATGATATTTTCTGATTTTTTTATAGTGGTTAGCGACCGTAGTGTATTACTTTGTTTGAAGTTGTTTAGTTCAAAGTGGAATAACATAAGTGGTTGTTACTAATCAATTTAATAAAAGTACAGTAAAAAACTGATAGTCGTAACAAAGTTAATTTAGTTGAAATTTAAACATAAAACAAAATTGATGTTTTATTTAGAAAATATACTTACATTATTAATTATTTAAATAATTATGAAGTATCAAACTTGTACTGATATATTTAGTTCAAATAATAGAAAGATAAAATAAATTTCAAATTTTATAAACTTTATAAAAAATAAGGGTGAAGTGTCAATTTTTGGTAAAATAATTGGTGAGTATCTATCTAATATATATGTTCTACACCCAAGGCAGCCATACTTTTCATCAAGGAGTATTAAGCCCTTCAAATACACTGATTCAAACGTTTAATACCCTGCAATTACAAAGACTTCCACTATTATTCATGTCCAAACATTAAGATTACACTTATATTAAATTGAGAAAGTTCATAAAAAGTAAGATATTTGAGATATACCTTTGAATTTTTAAGTTAGCCATATTGCGGTGAGTGCTTTGATTCTCTTTGTTGAAAATAGTTTTAATACCCAAAATTTTCTTATGATACCTGCAAACCAAAAGAAGTAAGCTGCTATTATGCTGGATTTTGTTATGTTATTATATTGACTGGCTGTAAAACTTTAAAAAGAAAAACTAACCTGGCAAATCTTCTTTGTGTAGACTAATGACATGAGGAGTTCGTAATTTCGGTACCTAGAACTCTCCATCAAGATCGGATGTGTCGTCTCTTCTAGGTCAACAAACAGAGTCTGCTCTGTTAATAAGATGACATTAGGAGCGTCATCATATGTGAAGTTAGGGTTGCTCCTGGTTTCATCATAAATACTCAAGTCATAGACTGAGCTTTCTTTCAAGAGATGTTTGAAGGTGTTAAGTATGTGAAAGTTGATTGACGCATATAGGAACACCACCTGAGAAAGAGGATGATGCATAAGAAAACTACTACTTTAAAAGCAAACGATCATTAATTGGTAAACTGAAATAAGAAACCGGTGTATCTTCCCATTAATCAACAACGTATCAACCCCAACATCTCACCCTTTTCTTAACATTTCAAGCTTGCCAAAATTGTTGTAGCCTAGTTTGAACAACATCTCTATACCGGCTTGTCTTCAACTCCGAGCAATGAAACTGGGAATTCAACATGATCTGAATTGAGAAAAGTAAAGGGATTCTCGTCCGAGCTCTCACACCGTCTATGCATAGCCGATGAAGCTGAGAAAGCAGGAACTAAAGAAGTTTTCAATAGGAGAGAGTGGAAAGAGTGGAATTTCTGGATTAATTATATGAACGGTTACGTCGATTGCGTTAAAGAAGGAGAATCGTAGAGACTCTATACTCCATCGTCAAAATCAAATACAAATAAATCCTATAAACCAGTGTTTTGAAATCCGACCGAGACTGAATCAACGATTCATTGGGTCAACCAAATTAATAAATGAATTAATTTTATTATATAATAATATATTAGCTATGAAAATAAATATATAAAAACTAAATTTAATATTTTTAAATGTTTTTAAACATAAAATAATAGTTTGGATATGTATCTATTTTATGTTTAAGAACATTTAGAAAATACTTAACTTTAGTTTCTATATTTTTATTTTCATTTGACACAAAATATTAACAAATAGTTTATACTATTTTTGTAAAAAAAATTGTAACATAAGATTTATGACATCTAAAAAAATCAAGACATAAAATTCATAAATATTTATGTCTAATGTGAATAATAAATTTGTAAGTCGCCAGGTTCTTCTTCTTCAACAATCAAAAACTCTGTTTTGTAATCCACATGATCATATGATCTTATTCTTTTAATTGGAAATCTATAAAACAAAATTTGAAAACAGAACTATTTTTTTAAAGTAAAAAAGTAAAACTATTTATTGGTTCAACCAGTGGTGCAACTGGTATGGGGTTTCGGGCTTTATTGAGTTTTTGTGGGTTTTTGCAGATTTTTAAATTTTAGGCCAAATCCGATTTATATTGGGTCACCGGATTTACCGGTTCAACCACAGATTCGGGTCAGGTTCAAAAACTGTTATAAACGTTTGGACTTGTATGAGGAAAAAATTAAAAATCCAATTTCTTTCACAATTAACATCAAAATCCAATGTCTTTTACAATTATTAAAAAATGAGTGCCACATGGCATTTTTCCCCCCAAGGAGATAAAAAACTCTCCTTTATTATTATAGATTTCAAAGCTTTGAACATTTACTCTCTTCTACGTAAGTGTCATCTTGTTACCTTCCAACACTAACTAAATAAAACTTGTTCTGAACTACATAATGTCTGATAAGTAAACGCATAAGTTAATCATACAGAAATACTAATATGAAAAGAATGATCTAAGCCCTAACAACCAATTAAAAGAGAAGGAAAAGTAATAACATGTCTAGGGATTGAAAAAGTACTTTTGACCAATTGCCAGTGACTTTATGTTTAAATCAAAGAAGATGAAGATTTATTTGGTACCCAGAAAAAAAAATGATGAACAAGATACGAGATATTGAACAAACATACAAGATATGAAAACTTGTCGAAATGTAAAAAAAAAAGAAACTCAAAAAAAAATATTACAAATCCAAGTCAAAATAGCAAGGTAGATCTCAATATTTGCTCCTTTGTATTTTTACATTAAAAATATTTATAAATCCACTCAAATCCAATTTTAAATCAAATCCTTAAATAAATCTATACTATTGAATAACACTTGATTTTAAAATATATTTTAAAATCAAAGAACCAATAACAGTATATTTGAATATGGATTTAAAAATCATAAAACCAATAACGGTAGATTTGGTTTGGATTTTAATCCATTAAAATACATAAACCAATAACACCTCCTAAGACAAAGGTTTTTGAACTTGAGAAATTGTCCCCTAATACATTGTGATATCTAGAGTTTGCTATTTTTTTTTTGCGTCCTTCAAATTATAATACCTAATTCCATAGATTATAGTTTTCAAAAAAAAAAAAACTTATTTCCTTTTCGTTTTTGGGAATTTCGTATTATTTGACTAATTAGTTTCTTGGTCAAAGAGATTCAGAAAAAAATACATCGCAATAACTAATACTCCTTTTCCCTTCGAAAATTAACCCATCATATTTGAGAAATAAATCAAAGGCAATTTTCATCTTTTGGAGATACTTTCATTTTCTAATCTATACAATTAACTAGACGTATATAACATACCAACGTCGGGGTGGCCCAATGGTAAAGGGAGTACTAGTAACCTTCTTCGATCCGCGTTAGGAGAGAATACTTACAATGTTTGGATTTCACATAAAGAGATGAAACCATTTTTTTTTTAAAGATGCATATAACATCGTCTATGTCCTCAGAACCATTATAGATGTTTTGAACGACCATATTATTCCCAAGTTTAGTTAATATAATGATAACCATCTGTCCATCATAGTTAATTATGCTTATACATATCACACATGTATATAATTAAGCCGTATTTAAATACATGTGGTGCATAGATAGATAAAAATGTTTGGAGAAATGAGAACAACAAAGAAACAGAAGACAAGAGACGGTTTGAAAGAACGTACTGATGCAACAGCAAAGTGCAACCACGAAACATTCACACTCGTGCTATCTTGGGAACATCTCATGTTTTAATATTCTCTAATTAATAATATCAAAAGTAAACTGTGTCAACATAGCTTGGACTTTCATCCAAAGATGTTCGAGTTCACACATATTGCGACCAGCACAATATAGTTTCAAACCCACGTTGTTTGACCCATCTTCACAATGTTCGATCGTGCAGTAAGCAAACAGCTTTGAAACATCAATATAGTATTCTCTTTTTCAAGACCTAATCAATATATTACTTTCACCCAAGCCAGAATAGGGTTGAGTGAGATGAGATATGAAAAGAGAAAATATTTAAATTCTGAAGTATTTGGGTCTCGAAAATATATCTGAATGTTAAATTATAAATCATAATTGTTACGTTAGTGATGAAGAATCATCAATATTAGAAGCTTGAACCGCGTTGAGATTGACAATTGGGTTATATGGCGTTTTGGATTAAACGGTCGGTTTAATATTACTCATGGTTCACGGTTAGGTTAAAACCGCTTATCAGTTATAAGTACCCTTGCCTAATATAAAAGCAAGGCTCGTGAGTTGTATTAAGATATCAGAGAAAGATAGATTGTACTAGGGTTACAAAACTTTAGGTCACGGCCGTTGTGATCTTGGAAGAGTTTAGTAATTTGCCTTGCCAGGCCCCAGAGACGTAGCCACATCGATGAACTCTGGGTAATCAATAATCTTTGTGTGCTCCTGTTCTTATTTTCGTTTTCTCTTTTCGTTCCTTACGATTTCGTATTCTTGAGTGTTTTTCCGTGAGAGCTTCATGTCCTGAATCCTAACAAGTGGTATCAGAGCCCGGTTATTGAATCAAGGTTGCTGAGTTTGAACTGTTGAATCAATGGAGAAAGCACGGATTGAGGTAGAGAGGTTCGATGGCAAATGAGATTTCTCCTTGTGGAAGAAGCGTATGCTTGCTCATCTTTCAATCTTGGGGTTGAAGGATGTGTTGTTGGAGAAGACATCAGTTCCGAAGTTTGTAATTAAGAAAGACGAGGATGAAGATGTGTTCAAAGAAAGGCTACAGAAGGAAGAGTCGGAGAGGTTGCAAAGATCTGAGAAAGTGATGAATCTCATCATCCTTAACGTTGGCGATCATGTACTGCGCAAGATCGAGGCGTGTACTGACGCTGCATCGACTTGGTCAACATTGGAAAGGTTGTTCTCTCTAAGTTTTTACCAAACATGATACACTTGCAGCATAAGTTCTATACGTTTAAGATAAAGGAGTCTCAAACGATAGATGAGAATATTGATGATTTCTTGAAGATAGTTTCAAATCTTTCAAGTGTGAATGTGCAGGTATCTGAGGAAATTCAGGCTATTCTCATGATGGAATCACTTCCAAGTCAGTACAGTTACTTGAAGGAAACACTCAAGTATGGAATGGAAACATTGTCCCTTGAGGAAGTCATGAGTGCTGCTAGATCAAAAGAGCTAGAAATTAAGGAGTCAAAAGACTATAGTTCTGGTTCGTTGCAGCGAAACGGTGAAGGTTACTTTGCTCGTGGCAGACCTGATAAGAGAGAGACGTCAAGTAGCAGTGGTAGGAAGGGCAAAGGAAGATCGAGATCTGGCTCAGGTTCTAGACTCAAGTGCTGGTACTGTAATAAAGAGGGGCATGTGAAGAAGGATTGCTATGCTCGAAAGAAGAAGTATGGTGATGATGAATCTGGAGAGACTGCTGTTGTGGTGGATCAAAAGGATGATGCCTTGTCTGTATTTGATAATAGGCATGAAAATGAATTGATTCTCGATTCTGGTTGCTCCTATCACATGACATCAAGAAGAGATTGGTTTGATCAGTTTCAGGAGCTTAATACAGGACAAGTGTTGCTGGGAGATAACAACGTTGTAGCAGTTCAGGGAATATGATCAATAAATGTGAAGGCCTATGGAGGAACTATTAAGGTTCTCACAAATGTCAGGTATATTCCGAAGCTCAAGAGGAACTTGATCTCCACTGGTACTCTGGACATGCTTGGTTTTAAGCACTCAGGTGGAGAAGGAAAGACCAGATTCTACAAGAATGGAAAGCTGGCGCTTCAAGGCACCCTAGCTGGCTCGCTCTAATTGTTTGACGGTGAGACTATTGCTGGACAAGTGAACAACAGTGTGCAGAAGAAAACTCGGTCATTGTCAAGGGATGAAACCAGTCTTTAGCACAAATGACTTGGTCATCTCAGTATCAAGAATTTACAAATACTTGCTAAAAGAGGAATCCTGGATAGAGAAAGGATTGGATTCCTGGCCTTTTGTGAAAGCTGCGTCATGGGAAAGCATAAGAAGTTGAGCTTCCATAAAGGAAGGCATGATTCAGGTAAACCGCTGAAATATGTTCATGCGGATTTGTGGGGTTGCACAAGTGTAACTCCTAGCTTGTCTCAGAAGCAGTATTTTCTGTCAATCATTGACGATTTACAAGGAAAATATGGGTATTCTTCTTGGTGAATAAGAGTGAAGCTTTCAGCAAGTTCAGAGAGTGGAAGAACCTTGTTGAAAATCAAATCAACAAGAAGGTTGGTTGTCTCAGAACCGATAATGGTTTCGAGTTCTGTAACTCAGAGTTCAATGGTTTTTGTAGAAGTGAAGGCATTGAAAGACACAGAACTTGTGCATACACGCCACAGTAGAATGGCGTTTCAGAGCGGATGAACAGAACGATCATGGAGAAAGTAAGGTGTTTACTTGATGAAACTGGCCTAGGAGAAGAATTCTGGGAAGAAGCTGTGTCTAAAGCTCTCTACTTGATCAACAGAAGTCTTGCATCTGTGATTGATAATGAAATACCAGAAGAGTTGTGGTTGGGAAGAAAACCGAGTTATAATCAACTAAAGAGGTTTGGATCAGTGGCCTACATACACAAAATTCAAGGCAAGTTAAAGCCAAGGGCGATTAAGGGTGTATTCACTGGATATCCGGATGGTACAAAAGGGTACAGAGTGTAATTGTTGGATGAAGAAAGGTTTGTCATCAGTAGGAACGTGGTGTTTACTGAGGATGTTGTGATTAAGGATCTGGAAAAGAAAGAAACAGCTGCAAAATATGTTTCAGGAGATCCGGTACTTGTTCAACATGAAACGGTAATTCAAACAGGTTCTAGTACGGATGAAGTTTCAGGTGGAGTTAATATTCAGACTGAAGAAGGCTCAAAGGATTCAGAATCAGAGTCCGAACAAGAAGAAGTTCAGAGAAGTTATAGACTGGCCAGAGATAGACCTCGTAGGCAGATTGTTCCACCATCAAGATTTGATGATTTTGAGGTCATTGCAGCATTTGCGCTAGTAGCTGCTGATGATGTGATTGCAGTGGAGCCTTCAAGTTATCAGGAGGCTATAAATAGCAGTGAAGCTGATCTGTGGAATGGGTCTATGGGAGAAGAGATGGATTCTTTGGAAAAGAATGAGACTTGAGATCTGGTTAAGCGACCTAAGAAGAAGAAGGTCATCGGGTGCAAATAGGTGTACAAGAAGAAACCCGGGTTAACAGAAACAGATGATCCAAGACACAAGTCTAGACTCGTGGCTAAAGGTTACTCACAGAAGGAAAGTGTTGATTATAACGAAATCTTTGCACCTGTGGTAAAGCATGTGTCTATAAGGCTGCTACTGTCGATTGTGGTCAACCACGATTTTGAGCTTGAACAGTTAGATGTCAAAACTGCTTTCTTCATGGAGATATTGAGGAAGAGATATATATGGAACAGCCTGAGGGATTTCGTGTGAAGAACAAGGAAGACTATGTTTGTCTTCTGAAGAAATCCTTGTATGGTGTCAAACAGGCTCCAAGACAATAGAATATATGCTTTGGCAGTTTCATGAAAGAACTTGGGTTCAGGAGGTGTGAATTCGATCACTGTGTGCATGTGAAAGAAGTGACTGGGGGAATATATGTCTACTTACTTTTTTATGTAGATGATATGTTGGTGGCTTCTAAAATCATGGTGGAGATAGAGAAGGTGAAGAAACTTTTGAGTGGAAGGTTTGAGATGAAGGATCTGGGCTATGCAAGGCGGATTCTTGGCATGGACATTTCCAGGGATCGTGCAGGTGGAGTTTTGAAATTATCTCAGTCAAGTTATGTTGAAAAGGTGCTTCGAACGTTCAACATGAATGATGCTAATGCGGTTACCACTCCTGTTGGTTCATTTTAAGCTGAAAGCTGTTGAGGATGGAGAACAAGAGACAGAGATGGAGAATGTGCCTTATTCTAACGCCATGGGAAGCATTATGTATGCGATGATTGGAACAAGATGTGATCTCACTTATGCTGTTGCGTTAGTGAGCAGGTACATGTTGAAACCGGGTCTGATGCATTGGACTGCAGTTAAATGGGTGCTGAGATATATGAAGGAAAAAAGGATCACAAGTTAGTGTTTAGAAAGAATGCAAACTTCAAAATAGAAGGTTTTTGTGATGCTGACTTCTCAGCAGATTTAGACAAGAGGATATCGATCAGTGGTTATGTTTTCTCAGCTGGAGGGAACGTCATTAGCTGGAGGTCATGTCTGCAACCTGTAGTAGCTCTCTCTACAACAGAAGCAGAGTACATGACGCTTGTGGAAGCAGTTAAGGAGGCGATTTGGCTGAGAGGTATGTCTGAAGAGATGGGTTTTGAGCAGGATTGAGTGAAGATCTGGTGTGCTTCGCAGAGTGCGATGTGTTTGGCCAAGAACAACGTTCATCACGAATGGACTAAGCACGTCAGCAGGAAACTCCACTTCATCAGAGACATCATTGAGAAGGGGAAGTGACTGTTGAGAAGATACACACTTCGAAGAACCTTGCAGACATATTAACTAAAGTCGTTCCTGTGAAGAAGTTTGAAGCGGCTCTGAGAGTGTTCGGAGTGGCTAAGCACTAAGGTGTTTGGCACTGCCTGGCAAGACACGAGTTGGCAACATGGTAGCTGCAAATAGAGCTGATTAATCTTCAAGGTGGAGATTGTTACGTTGGTGATGAAGAATCAGCAATATTGGAAGCTTGAACCGCGTCGAGATTGACAATTGGGTTATATAGTGTTTTGGGTTAAACGGCCGATTTAATATTACTCATGGTTCACGACAGTTGTAACTACCCTTGCCTAATATAAAAGCAAAGCTCATGAGTTGTATTAAGATATCAGAGAAAGATGGATTGTACTAGGGTTACAAAACTTTATGTCTTGTGATCTTGGAAGAGTTTAGTAGTTTATTTTGTCAGGCCCCAGTGAACTCTGGGTAATGAATAATCTTTGTGTGCTCATGTTCTTATTTTCGTTTTCTCTTTTCGTTCTTTGTGATTTCGTATTCTTGAGTATTTTTCTGTTAGAGTTTTGTGTCGTGAATTGTGCAACGTCTGATTTGAGGTTGAACAGTTTTCGTGGTTTATATCGAACATAAAAACGAACTTGAATTCTAACAATAATTATGTTAATAATAAATTTTTAGAGCGAAATATAAATTTGCAGGTCGCGCATCACGTGGATTATAATCTAATAGACTATCAAGAACCACCAAATCAAACAATTATCATGTATGTTTCAACAGTGAAAAACCTATTTTAATTTTATTATATATATCACTTTAGATTCACATGATTTTCTATTTAAAACACATTAGAAAAAAACAAGCACCATTTGTGTACTATGTTAAAAGCGTATGCATGCATCTGGACATCGATGAAAATTTGGCGAGAAAAATACAAGAGCAAACGAAACACCATCAAAAAATACAAGAGCAAACGAAAATGTAAATCCAAAATTAATAAGTAAATATATGCGTATATACAACTCTTCTATAAAAATAAAACAAATAAAATTACACATTGAAGTATAGATGAATAAGAAATTGGGGGTTAAAATGATTTTGTGACAATCATACGATTTTATCTTCTTCGTGTTCTTCATTTCCGGCCGGCGGATTTGGCTTCCTTAGCCACCGCCGGTCCGGATTTGTTTTATTTTCTCCGTTTTTATGTGTTTCTTTTTCTTTCTCTTACAACACAAGCTTCTTCTAGACATCTCCAGTTAGGCTCTGTCCTTCCTGTTTGATATGATCCAATCTATTTTGCCTTCCGTTGCCTTGCATGTTGGATTAGAGTTATCTTGGTTCTTCACTGGTTCGATCTTCTTTCTCATGTTTCTTTGCATGCGTCAGAATCTGGTGTAGATTGCATTCGCTCCTTGTCATTAACCTTTAGATCTGATCGAGATCTGATCATTAGTAAGCTTCAAGCAGGCGTTTCAAGTAGTCATCTCTTCGACTCCGCCGTCTCCGGTTTGTAGACAGGAAAATAAATTGTTCCTTTGTTCTCCCGGATCTTGCTGCTTTGAACTTTCAATTGTCTGGGTCATTCACCATAGGAGGTTTCTCTTCTCGATGGTTTGATCAAGTTTGTCTCCATCGTTTCTCCAAGGTTCTCTTTCTATGTCCACATGCAATTGTTTCTATCTCTATTCTGGATCTGTTTTATTTGTTCATGATGTCTTAGTTGTAAAATTGTGTTGTATTTTTCTTTCGGTTAGTTTTAAGTGTTCATATTATCTCACTCTTGTGGACTTATGTTTCTGGGGATGTTTGTCTACTCCGCCGGACTGTTTTTCCGGGTTTACTTGTAATCGCCGGACTGGCTGTGTTCTCATGTACAAGTTCTTGATGTAATCTTCAGAATCAATATAATCAGTGTTTAAAAAAAAAAAGAAATTGGGGGTTACCACTCCCAAGTAATATGTTTCTGAAGCAGAGCCGACATGGAGACGAGACCACCAAAGCAAGTGCTGTCTTAGATCACAGTTCTCGTTTCCCAAAGACATCAATATATTATCCCCACAAACACCTGATTGTTTATCAATATATTACCTCTCTTCAGATATAAATATATACATATTTACCGGCAACAACGGTATGTATGGTAGAGAAGCTACTAATTCTTGATTGATGCATATTATTCCTTTCAAACGTTGATGTAATAGCTTCACGTACTATTTCACATTTCGAATTCTATACTTCTATATATTCACATTTATATTTGATTTCGTTGTGTGTGACACAAAAGGAAGGTGTATTCACATTTATATTTGATTTCGTTGTGTGTGACACAAAAGGAAGGTGTATATACAACTTGTGTTTCTTTTTTTTTTTTTTTTGTTTAAATACAACTTGTGTTTCTAGGATTGTTAATTTAAGCAAAGTATATTGATAACAAATTATATAATTATAAGATTGCCTCAAATTAATACTCTTGAAGTCAATTTACGAGGGATGATATAACTATACTATTAAAAAATAAAGAATTTTTAAAAAATCTACCTATACAAAATTATTTGGACCTATTCATTTATTATCATTACTACTAGCTTTTATCATACAATACACTGGCGTTACATTAATTTGGACTATTATAAAAAATATAAACGCCGGCTTCTTACTATATTTTAATTTAGAGAATATTTACGCGGACATGTGAACGTGTAGCATTAATTTGTCTTCTTATCAAACATGAAAAAAAAAAATTTCTGTGCAAACCACTATGTGTTCATGAAGTTTATGTATGATTGTTTCATCTAATAATAATTCAACCTAAAATCACAATCTAGAGGATTCAGTTATACATGGCCGACTTACCACTTGGTGTTAGACTGTTAGTCAGTTTTTTCTTCTTCTGAAAATAGACTGTTAATCAGCTTAATAACTAGTTATTCTATAGTATTTATATAAAGATTCCCATCGATATTCTTCAATATGAATGATATGATCTTTATTTTGAATGTTCTGATATATTTAACTTAAATTTTGGATGTGCTAACAAAAGAGAATCCAAAAACTTAATAAATGAGAGTATTTTAACTAACACTCATGCTACTTACTATTATTATTTTTTGCAACAACTTGAATATTGTAGGAGTGGGTATTCGGATATCCGTTCGGGTGCGGATCGGATATTTTGGATTTTCGGGTATTTCGGTATATGGGTATAGAACCCATTCGTGTATTCTTTGCTTCGGGTCAGGTTCGGCTATTTTTAATTCGAGTTCGGTTATTTCGGATCGGGTTGGGATATTTAAATTTTGAAAAATAATTAAATTCTTCATTCTCAAGTTTCTGGTATTTATAAATATAACTTTCACATAACTTATCTTTTTTAATAGGTTGAATGATTAATAAATTTGGAGATAACATTTTAAAAATAAAAAGATACTAATTTCGTTATTGTTTTTAAATTTTGGATGTAACTTTTGTTAATGCATGAAACAAAAGGCTTGAGATGCATTTTAGTGAGTCGTAAATCATGTTGTCCTTAATTATACGTATATTATATGATCTTAAAGTATGTGTAGTATCAATATAAATAGTTTAAATAAAATTAGAGATGTATACTAGAAATATAAGGTTAAATATGCATAAGTTCGGTTACCTTTGAATATCCATTCGGGTTCAGATATTAACCATTCAGGTATGGATATCCAATCTTAAAGTATGTGTAGTATCAAAATAAATAGTTTAAATAAAATTAGAGAAGTAAACTAGAAATATAAGGTTCGATATGCATAAGTTCGGTTATCTTCGAATATCCATTCGGGTTCGGATATTATCCGTTCACGTTCGGATATCCAATCTCTCCTAATTCAATACTTGTTCGGATATTTTGCTACTTCGATTCGGATTTCAGGTTCAGGTTGGGGTACGGGTTCGGGTATCGGATAAAATGCTCAGCCTTAAAATCTTGATATAGTTGATTACATAATTTTCTATACTGGTAACATTGTAATTTATTTTTAATTAAATATATAAAAATATTCTAAATGTGATTTCACTGAGATTACAGATTTGTGAGAAAAATGATCCTACTATGTATATAATTTACTAAAATAAGAAGTTTATATTATTTAAACAAAATTTTATTTACTTATTAAATCCCACAAAAATTAATATGTTAGATGTTAAAGTATTTTAAATACAACATAAAAATATAAATTATCCTGATCAAATATCCTTTCTATAGTATATTTAAATAAATTTTAAAATATATTATATACAATAACAATTAATAACAAAGTAAAATATATAAAGTATATCACTCTAAATAAAAACCTAAACAATAAGATTGTTGAGTTATACAATATATAACACTAAAATGTAAATTACGTATTTAAAATGTTAATGGTAATATCAAAATTCAGTGACAAAAAAGGTAATATTAAAGTTATAAATTTATAAAATGAAAATATCCGCATCTAACGCAAGGGTCAAATTATAGTATCTATTATTATAAAGTTGAGTTTCCTCACTCCTAAGGCATGCCACATGGGCGTCCACGTCACTAATTCAGTGTTTGTGGTGGCGACACGTGTCATGGTCAATCAAAACTTAATGTTTTATTAATTCTTGAGTTTCAATGGTTTTATGTGTTTATTACGATCCAAATGCATCTTCTCCAGAAAACTGTATACAAAACCTAGGGAAAGTGGCCATCGTGCAACAATTTCCGTTCAGTCAACTGTCAATAAAAATCTAATGGTTTCACCAGTGACGAACGATTCCGATCAATGTCAGTTGGGAGCTGAATAGACTTCTTTCATCTGGCGCCGTTACAGAAATTAACTTGGTTTCACCGGTGACGAACGATTCTGATCAATGTCAGTTGGAAGCTGAATAGATTTCTTTAATCTGGCACCGTTACGGAAATTAACTTGGTTCATGCATCTTCATTAATATTTGCATTAATACATATTCTCTACTTCACACACGACCTTACATTCAATGAATCCCTTCATTCATTCTTATGTGTTAATCCTCCACTATAAATATGAAAGTTTTCTTCCAACAAGATCATCAGTTCATTTCTCTTAATAAACAACACAAAAGGTGATGAAAAGAGATATGTTAAGTCCATGGTTGTGCTTAACGGTTTGTGACAGAAAAGTGATAAGAAACAAAAGAAATGAGATGAGAAACAGAATAAACAAAGAAGAAGAGAAATGAGGAGAACGATAGAAGAGGGAGATAACTTTTTTTAGTGAACCTTTTTTAAAAAATCTATTTATCTTTAACTCGTAATAATTTCCAACATCTCGGTGTTGATTTTTCATTATTGTGGCTCCCTAAAAGGTTGTTGGCCCCGATCTCAATGATCAACAGTTAGTGCACATACTTATGGATAAGAATCTTGTGTGAGTATGCATGATTGTGATTTGTGAGCATATTTCAATTACATCTTTTCCATATCAACTACTGGACTGTGAATTCTATTTAAATTGGCTGCTTCTGTGTCTCCAAAATGGGCTGAGTTTTGATATATACGTAGAATACATTTTTCTTATTATACTTCTAACTTTGAGTCTGCATATATCACAATAAAATGAGGATGATGGACGAATGAGATGAGTGTGGAATACTAAACATGTTCTTACATGAAATTAAAGCGTTTTAGTTTTGTCCAAACATTAACTTATGCCTTATTTAGAACACTCACTTCCCATAACATATATACTCTCTTCTCGACAAATTGACACCTGCTAACCTAATAAAAAACAATAGTTTCAAATTTAATAAAGCTGAATCCTTTATTTTCGTGATGGCATTTCATCAACAAAAATTGTCTAAAAATTTAATACTATAATTTTTAAAATTTTATTAAGTATTCCACATTTTAATCATATTTTGTTTAAACCAAATTTATTAGTAAATTATTTAATAATCTAGAATTTATTTTTGATTAATAATTTATTTTAAGTCTAACAAAACATTTGATATCAATCTAAAAAAAAATATTTTATCACATAATTAACAATAAAATATCAAATATGTAAGTTTAAAAATATTCATAAGAAAAAAAGTAATGTAAGATTTTTGTATCAAAATTATTTTACTTATTATCAAAAATTATCATAATTACAGTAGAATAAACAAAGATAATATGTAAAACTATTATGTATCATGAGCATTTTAATATTAAGATAATCATAATCTATAAAAAAAATAACAAAACATACACAATAAAAATTAATATCACCTTAAATATACTCTTTAACTGGTATATTTATATATTTTCGGTTATTAACACACTCGTAGAGTGAAGAGAGAGAGAGAGAGTAAATTATGCTAATAGTAAAAATTAGTTGTTTGGTTAATTCTAAATTAAGAAAATAGTATATCTCATATACATCACTTGCAAATGTAAACATAAAACACAAACCACAAATCATATAAAAAATAATAATCTTGATCACAAGTTAAGTATATCTTGCCTAGGGATCGGGCCGACCCTAGTATATGTATAATGTAAACCAAGGATGATTTATATTTAGGGAGAATTGGAAAAATGGGACACTTTGAACTTTTATTTGTCCTTCTAAGACTTCTGATACTTTTGGCAATTCTGGACGTATTTTACCCTTCCTTTATGGAAAAAATAGTAAAATGAATTTTAAAAATGTTAAAAAATATGAAAACTATTAAGAACATACATATAACACTATATATGTTTAAATTTATTTTTTAAAAAATTGGAAGCATATTTTATTTTATCTTCTAGTTACAGTTAGAATACTCATTCTGGTAATCTATTTAGCCTAGATATCTGATTCTAAGTTCTAAACATAGATATATCTTGGTTATATAACGTAAACAAACCTTTCTTGTATATTCTATTATAGCTAGAATCGGTTACATTATAATCAAGAAAGATTTCTTCAATCTACCTAAAGCTTGATAATGTTATATAGCCAAACCTCAATGATATATCTCGGGTATATTACGTGCCATGACATATTCCGCCTTTTACCTTATATGATGCTTGAAGGAAGAATATGTTCCGCACATTCTAAACTACGTTCTGCGTAGGTAGAGTACCTATTCTAGGCAGATCGGGAAAATATGGAAACTTCCATATTCGGTTAAAGAATTTTCCTAAATCTAAACTAAATCTTCCCTAAAATCTCTCAAAAAATATTTTCAAAATATTTTCTCCCACGTTCTTCTCCTCCTCCCAAGTAACACTATTTTTTTCTCTTCTTTTGTGTTTCTCTCTTCTTCATCCACCAAATCATCTCTTCTCTCTATTAATACAACATGGTTCTAATCTATGTTAAATCTGGTGAATGGATGTCTAGTTGCAGTGAAGAGTGGAGTTTCGTGGTAGACAAAGCAAGGCGTGGTCGAATGGTAACATTAGAAACCACTACTCCATTGGAGAAGCTCAAGGGGATCGTGTGTGAGGATTATGGGGTGGACCATAATGTTGTTAATGCCGAGTTCAGTTATTTGATGGTGAATCAAAAAGGGAATCCTCCAATTATTATCAACAATGATCGCCAGGCATCTAATTTTGTGGCCTATGCAAAGAGGGATTCATCTGCTACCTTGTGTGTCACATTCTCTTGTTGTGGTGTAAATCAAAAAGAACGAGTGAATATTGATTTGAATAAGGAGCCGTGTGATTCAAGTAATGTTGAGGATGAAGAAGTTTCTGACATAAATCGAACAGATTTTGTGAAGCCGTCGAGGGAGCCTTGCGATAGAAGGAAGGATCATGTTGCTGCTGATGGTTCCGTGTTGCTGGGTTAATAACTGAAAACATTGAAGATTCTCAAAGCAAAGGAGATAGTGAAAAGGATGGTCGATCTTGGAGAGG
Source organism: Brassica nigra (assembly GCA_016432835.1). Classification (NCBI taxonomy): domain Eukaryota; kingdom Viridiplantae; phylum Streptophyta; class Magnoliopsida; order Brassicales; family Brassicaceae; genus Brassica; species Brassica nigra. The sequence continues at coordinate 51,619,241 of CM028243.1, forward strand.
AGATTTCCTGAAGAAGGATCAAATTTTCAGAAGTAAAGCAGTTCTGAAGTCAACAATGGAAATTTTGGCGATGAAGAATAATTTCGATTACACTGTTCTTAAATCCACGAGGAAATGGTGGTATATTCCATGTAGGGATGCATTGTGCAACTGGACTGTGCGTGCAGAAGGTCTGGATGGGTCTACATATTTCATGATCAACCAGTGCGAGGGAAGACATTCATGTGCTCCTTCAAAGAAGAGAAAATTTGGAAAAACAGCATCGGCAAGAACAATTGGGAGTCTAATACAACATAGATTTTATGATGCCAACGGGTGCCCAAGAGTAAATGAAATCGTTCAATTTATGAGATTGGAGCATAGTTGTGAAATTACTTATTGGCACGCTTGGGAAGCTCGTGAGTTTGCTATTGCAGCTGCTAGAGGTATACCAGATCACAGTTATGCTAAAATACCATCATATTTGCATATGATTAAAGAGGCTAATCCTGGTACACATCCTCACTATGTAACTAATGAAAAGGGAAGATTCATGTATCTGTTTATGTCGTTTGGGCAATCAGTTAGAGGATTCTACAATGCAATGCAAAGGGTGATTGTTGTAGATGGAACTTTTCTGAAAAATAAATACAAAGGGACACTTCTTGTTGCTACTGCTGTAGATGGTAACTCTAATTTGTATCCGATTGCATTTGGAATTGTTGATTCAGAGAATGATGATTCATGGGGGTGGTTCTTCAGACATCTGAAAGTGGTTATTCCTAATAGTCAAGACTTAGCCTTTATCTCAGATAGAATTGTGTGTATTGCTAAAGCGATTGGCACTGTCTACCCTCAAGCAGCACATGGAATTTGCATTCATCACTTGTTGAGCAATTTTGTTGCATTTTTCAAGACAAAAGGGCTGACTGCCTTGGCCGAAAAGGCTTCACGGGCATATAGGTTCTCTGAATTTCAGGATCGTATCACCGAAATTTTTGAAATGAGTCCTGAGCTTGGGAGATATCTACGGGAGGCTGATGTGCGCAAATGGGTTCGTTCTCTCTTCCCTGGTGAAAGGTATGACATTAGGACCACAAACCCTGCAGAGTCGATAAATTCAGTTCTGAGAATACCTAGAGAATATCCGGTTATTCCTTTGCTAGATAGTATAAGAGAACTGATGACTCGATGGTTCTATGAGCGTCGCTTGGTAAGATCTAAGCATCTTGATCCTTTAACCACTAAGGTGGAGAAAAAGATTGACAGGAGAATTGTGAAGGCAAAAGGGTTTCAAGTTTACAAGGTTGACGACTTCAAATCGATTGTGAAAGGAGACATATACGATTGTCATGTTGATTTAGAAAGAAGAACATGCACATGTGGGAAGTACGATATAGGAAAAATTCCTTGTCGACACGCCATTCCTGCAATTTATTGAAGAGGTATGGAAGTATAAACACATGAACTTCGAACCTATTTATTTTGCTAATTTCAGCATATCGACTCAATCAATCATGGTTTCGTTGACACAGGAATGGAAGTACACAGATTTACGGATGCCTTATACACCACTGCAGCATGGAGAACCGCGTATTCGGAATGCATTAATCCAATAGCAGTTCCAGAGTGTGAATGGAATGTCCCAGCTGAGGTTAAAATTGCTAAGGAATGTCTTCAGACTAATCGATCTATGTTTGTGACAATTTGGTATTTACAAAATTATTGGTTTTATTAGATGATAATCACCAACAAAAAACAAGAAATATAGTCTTAAACTTGTTTGAAAAAAATAACAACAATTTGAGGCAGCACATCAACATCATGCATAGGCAGAGTACATGAAGACCATCACCAAAAAACACACAAAGAAAGCTTTTATGATCCTTAATTCCCTAATGCATTCTGTGATCTTCTCTTCACAATGTGCAATTGCATCTTCCATCTCTTCAACTATACACTCATGGCCTTTCATCGTGGCCTCAGCATCTCTCACTGATTTCTGAAACTCAATATTGTCAACAAGCAGCACGTCAAACAGGTCATGGAAGTCTTCTATTTCCTCAACAAACAGCTCATCAGTCCATTTGAACAAGAGGGTCTTGTCCTTCATCATTAACATCCAATAAACATTTAGACTGAAACAAAGACAAAATTACATGATTATAAGACTAACCTTCTCAGATCCCATCGGACAACAATGAAATAATTTTCCTGGATTTTTAGCTGTTTTTGAAGTGAAACGAGACACTGCCTCACCGCAATTGCGTCTCGTTGGAATTCCTCGTTTTTTGGTGACTAGATCTGTTGGAGTTGATGAAGAATTGACCAAAGACATGATTGAGTCGATCTCCAAATTTTCGCCCCTACAATTCTCTCTGTCGAGGAAGAATGAGGGAGACAAAGTAGTAGGTCAAAAAAATAGTTAAACGACGTCGTTTTATAATCCTATAACGTGTATTCTACCGAAGGCAGATCAGAACGAGATCACAAAAAAAACGACTACAACCTACTACCAAACGTTGGTATCTTTCTTCGAATACTCTAAATTAGTTTCAAAACATGGAGTAAAGAAAGTGGCCTGACAATTGATCAATAGATAAATAGATTAATATGAGTTAAGGGTTTGTTTAGGGTTTAGGGTATGTGTTGAGGTTATGGTTTCGACTTTGGTTTGAAGTTATGAGTTTAGGGTTTGTTTAGGGTTTAGGGTATTTTTGAGGTTATGGTTTCGACTTTGGTTTGAAGTTATGAGTTTAGGGTTTGTTTAGGGTTTAGGGTTTATTTAAGGTTTAGGGTTTGGCTATGAATTTTTTCTTTATGATCATTTAGCAAACTATTCTTTGCATTAATCAAATTAGAGGATCATAAGCTACAAAAACGAAAATAGAATTGTCACTTAATTCCTAGAAAATCCAAAGCTTTAGTAGTCACAAATTTCCATCCACACATAAGCTAGAGTTTTCAACATAATTAGACACATAATCAATCTTCAAGGTCAAAGATCTCTTCTCTCTCCCATGGTGAAGGCACATATCGTGTCATTGCCTCAGCGTAAATGGGATTGTGTGCAGCCTCCCATTGATCCACACCAATCTTCTGTCTGCAACCCATGATTATTTCATCATCCACTAAACTGAGGTCGATACCAAGCATATGGCATTCCAAGTGCTTGAGTGCGTATACACCGCAATCACAACAAGACTTGTTCAATCTCAACTTCATAGGCACATCGACGATAGAATATGATGCGAGAAGTAGCTGCTTCTGTCTTTCAGGTGGTCCAACGGCCTTCACTATCCTAGGAATCATAGCAGCAAACTTCTCAACGTACTGTCTATTCTTTCCCCGACCGCAATCAAAGACTTCCACTCTTTTTTCAATAATGTTGACGCAGACAGCAACCCAATGATTACCTGCATTGGACAATACTTAATCTGTAAATGAAAGGCAACTGAAAACTAAGACGTGTAGAGGAGTGAATGATTACCATTTACAAACAAAGAAAAGTAGAGGCGATCAACATCGACACCCCAAACTTGATCAGTCCGTCCATGAGATGGAAGCTCTCCTCTGCCGTACCCAAGAAGAAACTCAAGCAATTCATAGGCTTTTTTGTTAGGTAAGAACTTGCTGTATGCAGCGTCGATTTGGAGGCAGAACATAGCACTCATGAAAGCAACACGGCTTGGGTTCCAACGCTTCAAAGTTGTGTTGACCCGCCATATAAACATAAATGCATCCATTTCCTGAATTTTCACAATGAAAATAAACTAATGTACCAACGAAGATGTGTTACAAAGATAAATTCAACAAATTAGTACAAGAAAACATTACCTCGTTGCCAAGCCATTTTCTATGACATACTATCCTTGTAGCTATAGAGAAATTAAAGATTGACGGACCAAGTGGTAAAGGTGTTGGTTTCTTAACCCATTCTGTGAATCCCATCCATGATTCTTCGGAGCAATAATAAAGTGACGACTGCGGAGAACCATCATTGGCCAATGGTGAATCAGTAAGCTGAAGTCCTTTTTCTTTATTCCATTTCTCCCAGTGTGACGGCAGTGGAGCTATTGAATCTCGGACTGAAGTCCTTGGAGTCCACAACTCATCTCCCTTATTGGTCTGAGATGGATCAAAGCCGGGCACATACGAGGTCTGAGTAAGCCTTTCAACGCCTTGCGTACCTATCCCGGGAATGAATTCATCTGCTTGACTAAAATTCACATCAAATGAACTCGATGCTTCCTGTTATGTCAACATAAATTATCAATTAACAACATAATATTATCCACAAAAAATCCATTACATGAACATTTTATACATAATTCTAATATTTTACACACCAACATGTTACATAAATTTCAAAGTACACGCTTACAAACCAAGGACACTAACACACCAAGCACACTTACAAACCGAGACCTTATAAAACACTTCAAAATTTAGGCCGATATCATATATGACACAATAAGACAAACAGACACGCAAACCACCTAATAAACAAGAGAAAATAATATTTAAGAGAGTGGTGAAGACTAGAGTTTCTTTACCCCACGTGTGGACCTCCTCAACGGTGGCTGGCTCGTCGATGGTTTGGTGGGTGAAGGCTTCTCCGGTGAAGGCTTTTTCGGTGAAGGCTCTCCAAGCTCAACTTCAACACTTGCTTCCTTCTGTGAAGCTTTAAGCTCTGCCCTCATTTGAGCTAATGTATCAGCCATCTGTTTTTGTAGCCGCTGTTCCATTCTAGAGAAACTCTGCTCAAACAACTGTGACACAAAAGCCTTCATGTCTTCATTAAAAGGCGCTTGCTTTGATCCAGTAGAGAACCTTGTGCTTCCTTTTCTCCATACCACGATCAGGAAGCCTCTTCTTAACCCTTATTGATGCAGCGCTTTGGTTCTTTGATCCTTTTGGAGTATGGTAATCCGCAACACTCTCAGATGCTTCATCATTCTCAGGTGCTCCATCATTCACAGCTGATTCATCATTCTCAGAAGCTTCATTATTCACATCTGCTTCATCTTTCTGATCTAAAGAAACCTCTGGAGTTTCTTCTTCTTCCCAAATATGATCACTAAAATCATGTCTTGTTCTTATCAACTCCATCAGGTTGTTGATTCTATCATCCTCCACATCATCATCTCTGCGAAAAGCATCAGCTATGACTACATCATAATTTCCTCTTCAGTCTATGTATGCATAGATGTCATCCTACACAAGCAAGGAACAGAAAGTTAGATCCTAAAAAATTCATAGAAAATCGGATGGACTGAACATGTTAAAGAGAAGAGATTACCTCGGTGTCAGTATTTGCTCCAACCGAATGATCTCCTCATATGACACCTTTCCAGCTCCCATCCAGTTTATGCATCTAGGACCGTTCGTGAAACCTTTGTCAAGTTTTTTCCGCAGAGCTTCCCAATCTTTGGTACAGCTTCCATTGCCCAAATCTGCAAGTAGGAGAATCCATCCAAGACATAACTAGTAGTCTTATCCTTCAGCTTGTCACGAGTTTTGGCTATTGAGTGGCAGAGAAGATCATAAGCAGCAACTCCCCAAGGATACTTTCGAACCCTCTCGATCCATGACCACCTTGATGTATTTGAGGGGATATTAGCCCTCTCATCTCTTGCTAAAACCACACAAAGAATGATGGCCAGGTAGATCAGTCGTATGCGATCTACATTCTTCCACTTCTTCACAGCTTCCTTGTCTTTATTCCACAGGTTGAAGAGAGTAATTGATCCATCTTTTCTCCTCAAGACACTGCTCCAGTAACCACCGTCATATTTCCAGTCTTCGAACTCCTTAAGAGAGATACGAGTATTACACTCAAACCCGGTTACTGCATGAAATTCTTGTAATGAAAATCGAAGTGGTCTCCTCGCGAAGACGAACCAAAGCTCGTGCAATTTGTAAGTCACCAGCTCCCTACACAAGAAGCTGTGTACCACTCTTGCGGAGTAGCCAAGACCATTCTTATGCAGCTTGAAAATCCGAGAAAAAAACCGGATCTTTCTTCACAACGTCTAACTCCTTTGGCAGCCACGAAGTGAACTTTCGTATAATGTAGTCAAGCCTGCAGTTGTTATTGATCTGAATCACTTGGGGCTCCTCGCCCTCCTTAAAAATCCTCTTTGGTAACTCCTGAGACATATCTAGAAGCAATGAAAAACTTGTTAGTTCAACAAGTTAAAGTATCGATATCACAACACAAATAATATGAGCAAGACAAATGCATTTCACTTTCCCCCTTTCCAAATCAATATTCTACAACTAGAAATCTATAACATTAACATGCAAAGGGGAGAACAACTCGAATTAACCTTAAGAAATATGAGAAAGTGATTTTTAAAAAAATCTATGTAAAAAGGAAGAACAACTAGATCTCGTTTTAGATAAGAATGAAAAGTATCTTGTGTGAAGAACTGAGAAGAAATTGATGGAAGAACACCTCGATTTGACTGGTCCGACTAAGAGGAAGAACACCTCGATTTGACCCGTCGGACTTGAAATCGAAGAGGAGGATGACGAAGACGAGATTAGGGACTACAGGCAGATGAAACCCGAACGAAGAGCAAGCCTTCTCTCCGGAATTCTCTAAATCGCCATGGAAGAGGCAACAAAGCTTTCCGGCGGAGAAGAGAGGAGAAAGAGAAAATTAGGGATCGACTAAACCCTTTTTCCCTTTTTGTTATTGTTTAGTGTTTTGTTATTTTTTATTTAACTTTTTAATATTTTAATATTTTTAATCAAAATCGAAAATTATAATTTATAATTTTAATTCAACTTAATTGAATAATTAAGGGTACTTTGATATTTACAAGAGGTAAAATCCTATTTTCCTAAAACATCTTCTACAAATCTTAGTGTGACAAATCCAAGTTCAAAGTGTCTTTTTTTCCAATTTTCTCTTATATTTAAGCGTGGTACATTGTAAACGGTTAGTTTAGTTTACATACAAGCATTAAACTGATATATAATATTATTGTTTGATTTTATGATTTCAATTAAAACACTTTAGAATCATATCTTGTAAATTTGGGTTTATCATATGATTCCAATTAGTGAAGTTGATTGGTCATATATTTCTTCTTAGGGGTGTTAGTAGGAATTAGATTTATAATGATTATTATAATTTTCAAGTCTAGCGTTTTTGTTTATAGATTCTAACACTCTCATTAAATTCTATACGAAATCCTTTATTATTCAAAAAATTTAGATTTTAATAATTCTACAAATATATTAAAGCAAGTATTATTGGAAGTTATATTTTAATATTTTAACTCACAAAATAAGATTTTGAGAATAGTACATGTAGCCTTAGATTCTTAAAATAATTATATTACATTATTTTCATAAATTTTCACAATATACAAATTCTCTACGGCTCTTTCCAAATTTAATAAATCACTCAATTTTAAAAATCAACAAAATCTAAGCCCCACTAACACCCCCTTATATATTAGCTAATTATTTTTCAACTACTGATTATGGACCTTCATTAATTCAATAACACATCTAAAACCATTACTTTTAGGTTTGCATATTTTTAACTATAAAATCTAACTTGTTCAGAAAGAAAAAAACTATAAACTCTACCAAAATACCTTCAAATCACAACAAAACTCCTAATATCTAATACTTAAACTATTTTCCAAGAATAGATTTTAAATTTTAAAATACATTTTAAAATCACAATTGCAATAACGTTATATTTTAAAAATATTATGTTGACTAACATATAATTTGTCATATTTTAATATTTTAACTCACAAAACAAGATTTCTTTAAATCTTAATTTTATAGACCAATTCTTTGAGCACAACTGCACAAGGATCTAAATATGTTTGACTTTATAGTGCTTGTGCATATACGTAAAACCATAGATCCACCAATGCGCAACCCCCAAAGATAGTTTCCACCGCTTCGTCATATCTCAAACGCTGGCACATATATAATTACATACACTCACACACCCATATCCTCTATATATACATACACTCACATACCCATATCCTCTATAAATATACATACACACATCCCTATCTTATTTCTCTATCTCTCTAGCACAAATCCATCAACCAAAGCTACGGTGCCTTTCTTCTTCGTCTCCTTTGTCTTCTCCTCGAAGTCATGTCTAATCCAGCTTATTCCAATCTCTTCAACAATGGATTTGACAATACAAACTTTAACTGTTCCACTTCTCTTTCTTACATTTACAACTCTCACAACAGCTTTTATTACCCTAATACCACAAACCCTTACATGGCTCCTACTACCACTTCCACTTTCCCTAACTCACCTCCGCTCAGAGAAGCTCTTCCTCTTCTTAGCTTAAGCCCCATAAGGCAACAAGAACAACAAGATCAACATTTTTTCATGGACACAGATCAGATCACCTCTTCAAACTTTCTTGATGTAACCGTGGATCTTCATCTAGGGCTACCAAACTATGGTGTTGGTGGGAGCTATATTGCTCCTGATGCAACAACCGATGAGCAAGATGATGACCAAGGAGTAGATGTCACAGTTGACTCCCACCTTCATGATGATGATGAGCATAAAGATCTACATAGAGGTCATCACTACTGGATCCCAACACCTGATCAGATTTTGATGGGTCCTACACAGTTCTCTTGTCCTCTCTGCTTCAAGACATTCAACAGATACAACAACATGCAGGTACCACTCCATTGATTCAAGAATTAAATGTAACTTCTTCTTAAAATTTTACTTCCTATTCTTCAAAACGGTTTTTAATGTCCATAGTTTTTTGATGGGTCTAGTAAAACATATACAACCTCCTTATTGATTTATGAATCTTTAGGCGTGTCGTTAATAGTTGTAACTAACAAGTAATTTTGGTAATTACAACTATATATGATGTTTTTATTAACTCAAGTTTAATAAACTCGATCTTTTACAAATTGATGGTACACTTCAGATCAATTTCAGGGTGTTGAATAATGGTGTCTATGTAAAATATCGACTTACCTAGCTAGTAAGTCAGAAGATATTCTTTAGACAACAGTCTTTTGTCAGACTGACTCTTTATAACCTTGAAACATGCTTAGTACACCTCTATCTTTATTGTCTCTCTTGATTTTGTGACCTCATAAACCGGTAAGGAAAATTACTGTCTAGTCAATTATTTGTAAATATTTACTTTTTTTGTTTACATATATATATATATGTATATAATCCAAAATATAGATATTAATATATATATAATCCAAAATATAGATACAGCTAATGATTATTTCATGCCAAAACTAAACTTTAACATGCAGTAAAGAGGCTAATATATACATATAGAACTTTACTTGTATAGTGTTTAACATTTCACATTTACAGCTCTTTTTTACTTGGTTAAAGCCGTATTTGTTTATGTTCATATCTGAAAGTATTGAGTTCATTCGAAAAGAAATATATAAAATATTTTAATGGGTCAAATTGTTTTTGAAAATGATAAATGCAAATACAACTCTAGCCAAAATAAAATACGTTTGGCCTTGTGTTTGCATGCACTATATCCAAACGTTGATAAAATAAGATTATATTAACTAATTATTTGTAAACATATATACAAATACTTTTATTTGAACAAATCCAATACTCCATAGTGTCACAATACCCACCGACCACTACAATAGCACGTGGCCTAGATTTAAAAATTATACATTCTAAGACTGATGACTGCCTTATGATTTATGACATGGAAAACGTTATTTTAATGGTAGATGCACATGTGGGGACACGGCTCACAGTACAGAAAGGGACCAGAGTCCTTAAGAGGAACCCAACCAACAGGAATGCTAAGATTACCGTGTTACTGCTGTGCACCAGGCTGTAAGAACAATATTGACCACCCACGAGCCAAGCCTCTCAAGGACTTTCGAACGCTCCAAACACATTACAAACGAAAACATGGGTCTAGACCTTTTGCTTGTCGCAGGTGTGGCAAAGCTTTTGCAGTGAAAGGAGATTGGAGAACACATGAGAAGAATTGTGGTAAGCTTTGGTATTGCTCTTGTGGCTCGGATTTTAAGCACAAGAGGTCTCTTAAGGACCACGTCAAGGCTTTTGGAAATGGTCATATTCCTTGTGGGATTGATAGCTTTGAGGGAGATCATGAGGACTACTATGAAGCTTCTTCTGAAATCGAGCAACAAGATGATTTCAACAACAATGAGTGTTAATTATGTTTTAATATGTTCTGTTTTGCTCTCTCATGCATTAAAATAATTGTTTGCATGGGTTCTTTAGTTTTGTTCTTCGTTTCTTAATTAGTTATGTTTGTTTTTAATGCTGTTTTTTATCAACTAGAAGTTCTTTTTTTTTTTTGTCATTGAAATAACTTCCAAAAGTTTGATCCCCCACAGCCAATGCTCTAAGAGAAAGAAAGAGAAGACAAGCAAAAAAAAAAACATATACCAGTAGGTGCTTAAACGAAAGAAAAAAACCCGACAAAGGAAAAGGAGTTTTTGAAGATATAAATGGCTTCATACTCCATTAGGTGAAGCCATTGCAGGCTCATCTTGAGTCTGTAGATGGAGAGGAGACAGCATCAACAAGAATGTTATCAGTAAGCCAACTTGGACCTCCACGAGCTACATAGAATTGAACCCGTCCATTCTTAGTGACACTAACTGCGATCTCAGTTGCTACTCTGTTTGCAGCCACAATCACTACTTCATCACAGCAGTGTTGGAAGCAGTTCAGTGCTTGCCGAGTACGCTCAGGGCAGCCCAATAAACCAATACGGATTGTTCAGGGCAGCCCACCGAACCATTTACCATGAAGGTATGGACGGACACAATAGATTAGAAACTAAAGATTCCACGCACATCAATAGAGGCTATGGTAAAGATAAATTTCCAAAGAAAATAAGTACACCAATAAATTTCCAAAGAAAATTTCCGCTCCGGCATAAGTCTAACCAGACACCTGACCGTTGAACTTCCAATCCGGAACACAACCAGATCCATTGCAAAACACATACACCGAAAAGAATCACTGAAAAGGAGGTTGAGTTCACACAACAACCACAACTAATACCACTGAACTCCTGTAACTGTTATCACCACCACTGCTTCTTTATATGAAGTGCAACTCCAATACATAAACACATGGGAGAGTGAAGAAGAGCCACCAGAACCTTCGAAAACCCGCTCAAAACACGGTAGAACAACCCGTCACAAGTGATGAAGAGATCTTAAAAAAATCCATAAAACTAAGCAACAAAAAAAAAAACAAATTGATGTAAAAACTGAAAAAGAAAAGAGAGATCTCCCCCGGCATAAGCGACAAGCGCCACCGGGGAAAGAAACCAAGATCAGATCAGAGAGGTTTGGGTGTAATGGCTGGAGAGAATTAGGGTTTCCCGCCACAAAAACCATTATCTTAAGAATTAGAAGTTCACTGAAGATTTTTTCTTTGGATATTTTTTTTTTTGTTTTCTTTTTACCTGAATAGCTTTTAATACATAGCAGAATATTAAAAGACTCGTTCAATTTCAATCAAAGCCCAAAGAAACCCCAAGTTTTTTATAACATATATCTGCCATTTTCAATACAATTGTACACGAAGTTTAGATAACTTTTAGTACTTTCATTTATTTATTTTAAATAAGGTACATACAGTTTGTTTTTTTTTCTGTTTGTCAAGACAATCAAGATTTGTACACATTTTTACTCTGTACATTTGTCAATCAAAGTTATTGAATCCTATGAATTACAGGAACGTATTGTTACTTATATAACTTAATTGTTCTTATAAGATTTGTTGTTCTTTGTGAGACGAAGATGCACAATCATAATCAATACCTTGTAAACAATGACACATACATTTTTATTTGGATAAACCTCTTGAAAGGCTTTTACATCATTTGGAATCATATACTCATCTTTATAGAGAGGCCAATTCTTTTACAAGTCTCTCCAAATCTGCATTAGAGCTTCCTCCTGCTTCAGTCGCAGCTCTTGCCTTCTGTCCCATCTCCTTAGCCCGACCACGCACCTCGCTTCCGCACTCACCCATTGTTTCAGCTAGAACCCTACCTAGCTCATGCGGGTTCGGCACAGTGTCACCCCCTTCACAGACCCGAACAGCCACACCCATATGCTCCACTAGCAACCTTGCATCCACAAACTGATCTGCCTCTAGGGGCCAAGCCAAGATCATGGTTCCGCTAGCCACCGCTTCCACAACCGAGTTCCATCCACAATGGCTCAAAAACCCACCAACCGCTACATGACTCAACACATCCACCTGAGGAGCCCACCCTCTAACAACCATTCCTCGACCCTCGACCCGATCCTCAAACCCATCAGGTATCGGGTCTGCCTTAGCCACCCAAACAAACCTGGTCATGCTCTTTTCAAGAGCAAGAGCCAAGGCATCACACTGGTCTTTATTCAACACCTTTTGGCTTCCAACGCAGATGTAGAGCACAGATCCGTCTGTACATCCATCGAGCCAACTCATCAAGGCTTCCACGTCTACACTGGAATATGAGTTTCCCTTACCTAACTCGATTGAAGGAAGCGGACCAACACCGAAAACCCGGTCATGACCCGTTCTCAGCTTCACATACTCCATGTACTCCCCTTCCAGACACTCACAAGAATTGAAAACACAACCGTAGCTCGATAAATTCATTGTCGTGTCTCTAAAAATCTCGAGATCTTCCGATAACGAAGACTCTGGGACCAAAGCCGGGAGATGTTCTGTCTTGAAAACAGGAGAACGAGGAAGATCTGAGAAACAGACCGGTTCATTTGACTCCAATAGATGAATCTTGTCAGAGAAAAAATGGAGAATCGACGCTAAGAAAGCTCCGGAGCTAAAGAAGGCGAAGCGAGGGATACCAAGATCGTTGGTCCATCCAAGAAAGAAGTCAGAGATGATGGCGACCGGAGGATTTATATGAGAACTTAACCACTTGATGATAGGCTCTCGAAGCTGACGAAGAGAAGCCATAATCAGAGGGTTTCCGGAAGCACCGGTGTCTTTGACGTTTTCAACGCCATGAGGGAGCGAAGGATTGTAAGGGAAAAGAAAAGTGACGGCGGAGACGGTGGATGGATGAGCTGTGAGAAGAGGAGAGAGGTAAGGAAGGTTCTTAGGTGTTACGATGATTGAGACAGTGATGTCGCCATGCAGACAGAGTTGATGGGTTAAGTCGAGAAGAGGAAGCAAGTGGCCTTGTGCTGGATATGGAAACACCATTATGTGCTGTTTTGAACCGTTGCTTTTTGGGTCCTGCGGTATCGGCGAGTGCATTTCTCCAGACATTTTGGAGGTGTATGTTTTTACTACAGTGGTGAGATGTAGAATGTTGGGTACGTGATGCATTCATACGTTCGATGGCATTTTATATTATGATTTTTTCACTAGATTTTTCTCTTTGTTGACTAGTCATATATTTGTACTTATTAGGTTAAGCGTAATTTCAACGTGGTTCCCCCAAAAAATTATTATATGTGGTTCGTAATGCATTCGTATTATCTTGTATGGGTACGTAATACATTCATACGTTTTATGGTGACGTAATGCATTCGTATTATCTTATATGGGTACGTAATACATTCATACGTTATATGGGTACGTACGTTTATGGCATCGTGGCTACATAGATTAACGTAATGCATTCATACGTTTTGCATGTTTCTATAATTGAAATGAGGTAATCTGTTATATTAAAACAGAAGTTATGACTTAATTTATGTGATTTTTTAATTTAGACCACCTCTTAAAAAGTTATTTCATTTAATTTTTATATAAATATTTAAATTATTTGAATTATTCTAAAACAAACAAATCAAATAGATGTTCCTATATTTACTCTGAAATTATATTTGAATAAAATCTTTTCATATCTTTTTATAATATAAATATATATTTCATTTTCATAAAATAATTTAAATATTTAAGTAATTTTGTATTTATTTAAAATAAATGTATATTTAATTTTCACTTAAAAACTTTTAATATCTACTTAATGTCGTGTTTATTTTAAAATTAAATTTATATTTCATTTTAACTAAAACAAACTTTTTAAATATCTAATTGATTTGTAATTATAACTAGACTCATGTACAGTTTTATATTGATTCGCAATATTAATTTAGTATAAAACTTTCCATAAATTCTTGATCCTTAACCAATAAGATTTTTCAATTTAGAATTTTGTATCACATGATTTAAAATATGTTATCACTGAAAATTTAAAACAAATAAATTAAATTATTGCATGTGAACTATAAAATTGTTGTGTTTTAAAATATTATATTAAACAATTAGTAATATGTTAAATATTACGATTAATCATGTAAAACAAATAATTATGTGCGTAAAAATAAAATAATTACCCGTACGGTTGTGCGGGTCAAGATCTAGCTCATTCTTAATTGATCCTTAGTATTATTTATAGTATCACAATGCGATTTGGTGAATAAAAAAGCAGTTATATATTAGATCTATGTAAATTATCTATTATCTATGTGTCTATACGTATATTAATATTCGTACTTAAATTTATAATTTATTATATGGTCTTAGTAAAGAAAATATGTAAAAAATATGTAAAAAATGATATTTTCTGATCTTTTTGATAGTGGTTTGCGACCGTAGTATATTATTTTGTTTGAAGTTGTTTAGTTCAAAGTAGAATAGCATAAATAGTTGTTACTAATCGATTAATAAAAATAGAATAAAAATCGATAGTCGTAAAAAAGTTAATTTAGTTGGAATCTTAAATACTCATGTCATAGACTGAGCTTTCTTTCAAGAAATGTTTGAATGTGTTAAACCTGAGAAAGTTGATTAATGCATGTAAAAGCACCACCTGAGAAAGAAAATGATACATAAGAAAATTACTACTTTAAAAGTAAGCAATCATTAACTGGTAAACTGAAATAAGAAACCAGTGTACCTTCCCATTAATCAACAACATATCAACCCCAATATCTCACCCATTTCTTAACATTTCAGGCTTGCCAAAATTGCTGTAGCCTAGTCTGAATATCTCTACACCGATTTGTCTTCAACTCCGAGCAATGAAACTGGGAATTCGACAATGATTGAGTTGGGAAAATTAAAGGGTTTATCGTCCGAACTCTCACACCGTCTTACATATACAATGAAACTGAGAAAGCAGAAATTAAAGAAGCATTCATTAGGAGGTAGTGGGATGAGTGGGATTTCTGGATTGATTATATGAACGATAACGTCGATCGCGTTAAAGAAGGAGAATTGTATAGGCTATATTCTCCATCGTCAACATCAAATACAAAGAAATCCTATAAACCAGTGTTTTGAAACCCGACCCGGACACTGAATTGGATGATTTACCGGATCACTGGATCATTAGATCAACCGCGGATGAATCGCAGATTAATAAATAAATTAGTTTTATTATATAATAATATATTAGCTATGAAAACAAATATATATAAAAACTAAAGTTAAGTATTTTAAGTGTACATACAAAATATTAAGAAATAGTTTAGACTATTTAAAAAAATTGTAACAAAAGAGTTATGACATTTAAAAAATCAAGATATAAAATTAAACTTCCAATCCAAAATAAACCAAAATTAAAACATCGTTGTAATAAATTGTCAATAACAAAATAAACTAACACCAGATCACATCAACTAATTTTGGTTTTCTCTAAATTATAAAACTTACCAACAAAATTTTCTAAATTTGTCAGCTCATCATCTTTGGGATATTCTTCAGTAAGAGCATTCTCTAATTTATTATAATCAAGCTCGCCAGGTTTTTCTCATTCAACAATCCAAAATTCTGTTTTGTAATTGACATGATCATATGATTTTATTCTTTTTGATCTGTAAATTAAAAATGTACTGATTTGTTATAAACTAAGTTAAATAAAAAAAAATAATTTACTCACCTTTCTTGCAAACGTAAATTGTAGTGTAGTGGAATAATAAGCTTCATCGTGCTTTAGTTTGTTTTACGGACATGCGGTTCAAGCACAATCATGACTCACCTTTCTTGCAAACGTAAATTATAGTGTAGAAGAAGAGGAAGACGGCAATAAAACTGCAAATTTTAAATTTTAATTAGAAATTTAGAATAGAAAAATAATTTTAAAATATAACTTGAACTAAAATAGTAAAAATAAAATTATCTATTGGTTTAACCAGTGCTGCAACATGTATCGGGTTTTAGTGAATTTTTGTGTGTTTTATGGGTTTTTCACCAAACCCAAATCGGATTTACATTGGGTCACCGGATTTATCGGTTCAACTACGGGTCCGGGTCAGATTCAAAACACTCTTATAAACGTTTGGACCTGTATGAAGGAAAGTTCAAACCCCCAATTTATTTCACAATTAATACCAAAATTCATTAAATTTAAATTGAGAAAATATTTTAATTATTAAAAAGAAAATGCCACATGGTATTTTTCTTCTAAAGAGATTAAAAAATCTATTTTATTAGTATATATTTGTTTGCCGTCTGAGACATGTAGTGGTAAAATATTTAAATAGCTATGAAATTTGATACAGTTTCAATTATAATATGATTATCCCATAACTTAGATTTAAAATTTTGGGTAAACCTAAAACATGGACGTGGGTTAAGGGGATAAATAGTTGCCGTGTGTTATGGGATAAACAGTTGGCTAAACTTAGACACTGGTTACAATGTCTTCCTTGTCAACTGAATGTGTTTTGTCTTTGGTCCCAGTTCATACAGAAGAATAGTCATTTGTTATAATTCTGTGGACTCTAATTTTGTTTGTTACTGAGATATTTGGTAACACTTCTGTTTGATTGGTTAATTATCAGGATAAGATTAGGCTTGAGAATCCAATTGTTTGAATAGGGGTGGCTGTTCAGGTGTTAGTTTGAATTATTTGAGTTTCGGGTTTTTGGAGTTAGAGATTAAGTCCTATTCGAATATTTATAAATTTTGATTCAGGTTCTGTTCAGATTATTACGGGTCCAGTTCGAGTTAGGATATCTGTTTAAATTATGTAAAAAGCAGTAAGACCAAATATACCTTAAAATCTTCAAATTCGAAAATAGAAATATATAAAACATATAAAGTTGATTAATGTATGACTAAATATTAAAAATTAACATAAAATAGGTTTGATTTGGATATTTGGGTGTATTGAAAGTAGGTAGGTTCTTCATTATTTCTGGTGTTTTTAATATTTACTTGTGGCTATTTTTAAATTATTTTGAATATTTTTAGGTACTTTGAATACTTTTTAGATGTTAAATCTAAAATAATTAATATATCTTTGATTCGGATATCTTCAAACACCCTGAATTTTTTTGTTTGGATCTGGTTCGGTTTTGGTTTTTCCTATAATAAAGTTTTGGAATTTTTGGATATTTTACCAGTTTTGGTTCAAGTTTGGTACTACTTTTTTGAATCTATGATTCTTCGAATTTGAATTTTTTGTCCAACCGTAGCTTTGCATTTTGTTTTGCTTGTGGACCTAGTAGCCTTTTGATTCTAACATACACTATGAAGAATTCAATCAAGTTTTATGATTAATGATCTGAAGGACAGAGGGAGTTAAAAAAAAAATTATGATCGATAAAGGCAGTCGGTATTGTACATAGGAATAATACTGTTCAAGATTTAGTTTTAAAATAACCGTTACATGACTTGATGTCTTCAACAAAACTGAGCTTTAGAGTAATGTTGAAATAACAAGGAGAAATGTTTGGGGTGTGTGTTTAATAACTTGCTTCTCATTCTGAAAGCAATGATCCGATCACCCAAAGCTATATTTACCCATCATAATGGATACCTGAGGCAGAACAAAAACCATAGCAGAAACCTTCCTTCCACCGTGCGTGATGACCGATCGAAGCTACGCGAGCTCTCTCTCTCTCGTGACCAAGAGAACTCCACAGTTTCCTGGATCCATCTACATCCAATCTGCTTATGACGACGGAGAGAGCGAGAGGGAGCTGATACCTATTGGTGAACCTTTTCGCCGGGAAAATTAAACGGTACGTAAATATTGGTGACTTTACCTTTTCCTAGTTCCCTCTAATAGTTCACGTTACACAGATGCTATAAAGTAGGCGGACTTAGGCCTGTTTACACTACTTTTTTTTTTTGAACAACGGCCTGTTTACACTACCTTGCGGTTTCAAGTTATGCACAAGCATAGTCGATCAATAGCTTGTCAACAAATCACACATTGTTATGATATGAGAGAAGTGTTGCTGTGAAAGTTGTGTATTCTTCATTAGCTCTCACTATCAATATATAGTGGAGGTTCATAGCAAGGAGAGTATCTACACAATTAATACATATTGACTACATTCATTACAAAGATACAGTCTTGGTCAAAGCTCATAAATGCTCCGGTTGAATGAGTCTTCTCGTTTGACTAAGTCTTGGACGAATGTAGACGCACCGGAGACGGGTGTAGACGGACTGGATAGTCGGGTCGGATGTGAACCTCCTTGGACTTCTACTTGGTTAAATGGCAATCCACACTATGGATTTATAACACTCCCCCTTGGATGCCATAACCATATCGGGCTTGTAATGTGCTAATGTTGCCTCATTAAAACCTTACTAGGAAAACCCATTGGGACAAAACCATAGTTAAGGAAAAAGAGTACAACACACATTACTCCCCCTGATTTGGACATCACTGAAGGTCCTTGAGTCTACGCATGCCAATCTGATGCGTGAGCTTCCTGAATGTGCTTGTGGGAAGTGACTTGGTGAAGAGGTCGGCTGAGTTTTTGCTTGACCGGATTTGAGTGATGTTGACCTCCTTGGCTTTCTGCAACTCATGGGTGAAGAAGAATTTGGGTAGTATATATTTGGTTCGGTCACCCTTGATATACCCATCTTTGAGTTGAGCAATGCAGACTGTATTATCTTCATATATGATGGTCGGACCATTGTCCTCGACCATTCCACTATCTGATCGGATGTGTTGAGTCATAGACCTCAACCATACACACTCACGACTTGCCTCATGCATAGCCAAAATTTCTGAGTGATTAGATGATGTGGCTGCTATTGTTTGTTTCATGGAACGCCATAATATTGCAGTACCACCATAATTAAATACATAGCCGGTTTGGGACCGAGCATGGTGTGGATCAGATAAGAAGCCTGCATCAGCAAAGTCTACTAAACCATCTTTGGTTTCATTAGTATAAAATAGACCCAAATCCTTAGTTCCTTGAAGGTAACGTAGGATATGCTTTATTCCATTCCAGTGCCTTTGGGTCGGACATGAACTAAAACGAGCTAGGAGACTCACGGCAAAACATATATCTGGTCTAGTGTGGCTAGCCAAATATAGTAACGCTCCTATGGCACTGAGGTAAGGCACTTCAGGACCCAGGACCTCCTCATCGTCCTCCTTAGGACGGAATGGGTCAGTGTCCACTCCAATGGACCTCACGACCATTGGGCTGGTCAATGGGTGAGCCTGGTCCATGTTAAATCTCTTGAGTACCTTTTCTGTATATGCCTTCTGATGCACAAGGATTCCTCCTTTTATGTACTCAAGTTGTAATCCCAAACAGACTTTAGTTTTACCTAGGTCTTTCATCTCAAACTCTTTCTTGAGATATTCAACTGTTTGGGCGATTTCCCCAGAGGTTCCAATGATGTTCAAATCATCAACATACACTGCTATGATAACAAATCCTTTGTTTGCAAACTTCTTTATAAAGATACATGGACTGATAGGGTCGTTCTTATAACCAATTTTGGCAAGGTATTCGCTTAAGCGATTGTACCACATTCGACCACTTTGCTTAAGTCCATATAAGGATTTGTTCAGCCTTATGCAGTGTTCTTCTCGAGAACTTTTATTAGCTTTAAGCTCAATACCCTCTGGTAATCTCATATATATTTCGTTATCCAGTGGACCATAAAGGTATGCGGTCACAACATCCATCAACCGCATATCCAAATTTTCTTTGATGGCCAGACTTATTAAAAACCGAAATGTAGTTGCATCCACCACAGGGGAGTATGTCTCCTCATAATCGATGCCTGGTATTTGTGAGAATCCTTGTGCTACAAGCCGTGCTTTGTATCTTATAATTTCACCATGTTCATTTCTCTTCCTCACAAATACCCACTTATACCCCACTGGTTTAACATTATAAGGTGTCTTGATAATTGATCCAAAGACATTCTTTAATGATTCTAACTCCACGTTTATGGCTTCTTTCCATTTAAGCCAATCAGATCTTTGAGTGCACTCTATTATAGACGTGGGTTCATGATCCTCATCTAAGTCCATTATATCAAGGGCTACTTGGTATGCAAATATATCATCGATGTCGACATCTTTCCGGTTCCATCTTGTTCCAGACATAAGATAATTAATGGAGATCTCATCATTTGAACCCTCAGTACCATGAGGCTCGGCGTCCCGAGACCCATTGGTTGGTACCTTAGGAATGGCCATTTCGGCCTTGTCTGGACAATCTATGACCTCGGTCTCTTTTGTACTTTTCTTTAATTTCCGAGGTCTTTTATCTTTGGAACCAATTGGTCTACCACGCTTAAGACGTGCTTTAGACTCTGTAGCCACTTGATTGTGTCCATCGTGGACATCAATACTCATTGGTGCATTACAAGCTGGTATATAGGACTTAGTCACTCTTTTCGGGTCAGCAAAGGAATCAGGCAATTGATTAGCTAGCTTTTGCATATGAATTATTTTCTGGACCTCTAAATCACATGATTGAGTCCGAGGATCTTGCCATGATAAGGATGTTTGATTCCACATTATTTCTTTGCCCAGCTTGTTGTTTTCTCCCCCTAATGTTGGGTACTCTGATTCATCAAAATGACAATCAGCATATCTGGCCTTAAATAAATCCCAGTAGTAGGCTCAAGATATTTAATAATGGTTGGAGAATCAAAACCAACATATATTCCCATCCTCCTTTGAGGTCCCATTTTTGTTCTCTGTGGTGGTGCGATAGGGACGTACACAGAACATCCAAATGTTTTGATATGGGACACATCTGGCTCATGACCGAGAGTAATTGGGATGGAGAATATTTATGTTCACTGGATGGCCTTATCGTATCAATTCAGCAGCATGTAATACCGCATGTCCCCAAGCTGATACTGGTAGCTTCGACCTCATGAGTAATGGTCGAGCAATCAACTGGATTCTTTTAATGAAGGATTCGGCCAATCCATTCTGTGTATGTACATGTGCCACGGTGTTCCACACTTACCCCATGGACATACAGTAATCATTAAAAGCTTGGGAACTGAATTCACTTGCATTGTCAAGACGTATAGTCTTTAATGGAAAGTCTGGAAAGTGGGCTCGCAGTCTTATGATCTGAGCCAATAATCTTGCTAATGCAAAGTTTCGAGATGATAATAGACAAACATGCGACCATCTAGTCGATGCGTCAATGAGGACCATAAAATATCGAAATGTTCCACAAGGTGGATGAATTGGTCCACATATATCACCTTGTATCCTTTCCAGAAAATTCAATGTTTCTTTAACTACCTTTACAGGTGATGGCCTTATTATTAATTTCCCTTGTGAGCATGGAATACATGTAATGCCCATAGGGATAATGTTACTTTCTTTCAAGGGATGCCCAGTTGAGTTCAAGATTATCTTGCGCATCATGGTTAGACCAGGATGGCCGAGCCTTTCATGCCATTGTTTAAAGGCTTCTTTGAACTCATTTGTCTTTGTGACATTTGCCTCAATTGATTTTATGTCGGCACAATAAAGGCCCATAGATATAGCAGGGATAGTCTCTAGGACTTTCTTATGGCCTTGGGCATTTTCATAAATCAAAGGAATTCTTTCTTTCCTCGCCCTTAGTTTCAACATGTAGACCATTCATACGAAT
The DNA here is from genome assembly GCA_016432835.1 of Brassica nigra. NCBI lineage: Eukaryota > Viridiplantae > Streptophyta > Magnoliopsida > Brassicales > Brassicaceae > Brassica > Brassica nigra. The sequence goes on from CM028243.1 coordinate 51,641,107, forward strand.
GTCTTTGAAACTCAATAAATTTCTCTTTGATTTAGGAGAATATAATGCATCAGAAATTTCTAGATCGTGCCTTTAGGCATTATTAAGTGAGCTGGACCATGACCTTTAATAAGGCTGGAAGTGCCTGCTATAGTACTGATATTGGCATTCTCCATAGTGAGATTAACAAAATATCTTTTGTCTTTTAATATAGTGTGACTTGATCCACTATCCACAACTAGCTGGTTCTTGCCTTCTTTCATTTCTGAAAATAGACAAGAGTCAATCACCTTGGGTGTAAGGCATGTATCTCAAATAAATTTTATTTCATAAATAGAATTTCCATAGTATAGTTTCTTATCAAACAATAGTTTGAATAAGATGATTCCTTTAAAAATAGACACGATCATGAAATCAAAGAAATTCATTTTATTAATGAAATCGTGTATAAAACAAAGTATCAAAGGAATTCATAAACTCAGAAAACAGGAAAATGAGGATGTCGAAAGACCATTATATAATCTGGTTTTCAATTCATGATGTTATCCCAGAGTATCTGCCTTCTTTTCTCTCTAGCCAATAGGTACTCCAATAGATCACTATAGTTAGTGAACTTTTGAGCCGTGTAAAATAGCTGCGTCCTTTGGATCGAAGGTGGAGTAAGTCTTATATAATAAGTCCTCATTTGTTATCATTTCATCACATAGTATAAGACCTTCAACAATATTCATCAGGGAAGAATCATATTTATCCACTGATTCAAAATCCCGGAATCTAATGGTGTCCCATTGGGCGTTTGCCTTTTGCCGTAATACCGGTTTGAACCTTTGCCTTAATTGTAGCCAAAGGGCACAAGGGTCCTCAACATGGAGGTAAAGGTCTCTTAGTTCCTCAGTGAGGTGATAACGTATAATCGTTATAGCTCTATGCCTTTCACTTTCAGGGACATCTCGGACAAAGTACTCATTAAGGCTTTGTCCGAGTCCTCTGGATATCAGGGCAACACGAGTATTCTTTACCCATTCTAGGTAATTATCTCCAGAGATTTAAGGCAGGGTAATCTGAAGGTTCAAACATTCCTCTTGACATCTGAGATCCAAGTAATAGAAGTTTTAATGAATATGTTTTGTGATTTTAATAAGGCTTTCCCAAAATCACATAATCCCTTTGCTTTAAATCTATTGATCCTTTTATTATAATTCAAAATAGATTGATTATATATATATATATATATTAAGGCCCTTTAAAAGTCGAATTAGGATCAATCATTATTTTATTTGAATGAGATGCATGGATCAAGAAATAGTTGAATGAATGTTTAGATCTAAGCAATGGATTCAGACAATCTTTATGAGATTCATGATACAATTCAGATTTTGAATCTATATGCCAATAAGATTGATGATGGCATATTATGCATTTTATTTTCAGGATTAAAATGCATCATGGGGTAAGACAAACAAGATTAAAAATGAAAAGATTTGGTCTAATTATATGCAAGCAATGATCATTATTTAGATGCAAGCAATATGAACCAACTTAATTTATATGAACTATTATCAGGATTGTCAATGATATGCAAACATATTTCAGTTTTAACAATATGACAATTGGATGCATCAAAATGGTTGATTCAAGATGATTCAAGATTAATCTAATGATTTATAAACTAAATGATGCATTATCAAGTATGAATATGATCAGTACATAATTCAATCACAAAAATCATGTTCAAGGATGAAACTAGATTAAGAATAATTTAAACTAGCAACTTATGTGATCAAAATTCAGTATGAGATAAAATAGTTTATGATCAAATGATTTTCAAACAGATTTTATTCTATCTTATGACATATCAATATGAAATGAGATTTATAAAATATAATACTTTAGAAATATTTTCAGTCAAAGATATGCTTTCAATAAAATCAAACAAACATTTATAAAATCCGATTTTGCATTTATAAAAATCATAAAAGGTTTTTAAAACTTTGACAGTTACAAAACAAATATTAACAGTCAAGGATATGCAATGAATGAAATTAAATTTCGATTTTATTGATGGGTTGACTGATTTTAGGGGATCTGGCCGAAAATGGCACAGCAAGGATTTGAATCAAAGTTTTAAGCTTTCTCTAATGATTTTATGATTCATAAGTTTTTATAAACAAGATTCATATAGATCTTTAGATGTTTTAATAAGATTTAGAGAAACTTAGAACCTTTAGAGAATTATAAGATTTATGGATTCAAAATAATTTTAGAATCAAGTTTCATATGGATCATATGGATCATAGAAACAAGATTAATATTATAAATCCATAGCTTGTTTATATATTATGGATTCATATAGATCCTAGATTTGTTTCAGATATAATGGTGTTCTTTAGATTTCAAGGTTTTGATCTTGTTTACCTTTTCACCACAAAGTTTCTGAAAGGACCACCGTGTGAGAGAGGCTGAGAGTTGGCCGGAATCTGAGAGAGAGAGAGGTGGCCGACAGAAATGAGGCTGAGCACCGGTGGAACAAAGGCTGAGCGCCGGTGGAGCTGGCCGGAAGAGGGGAACTCCGGTGGAGAGAGATTTCTCAGGTGGAGAGCACTTTTCGTGCTGATAACGTGTTATGATATGAGAGAAGTGTTGCTGTGAAAGTTGTGTATTCTTCATTAGCTCTCACTATCAATATATAGTGGAGGTTCATAGCAAGGAGAGTATCTACACAATTAATACATATTGACTACATTCATTACAAAGATACAGTCTTGGTCAAAGCTCATAAATGCTCCGGTTGAATGAGTATTCTCGTTTGACTAAGTCTTGGACGAATGTAGACGCACCGGAGACGGGTGTAGACGGACTGGATAGTCGGGTCGGATGTGAACCTCCTTGGACTTCTACTTGGTTAAATGGCAATCCACACAATGGATTTATAACACACATTTTAATTTGGATAAACCTCTAAAAAGGCTCTTACATCATTTAAAATCATATATCTATACTATTAAAACAGAATCATTCTTAGGATTATGCCCCTGAATTTTTCAATTAATTACAAAATTTGTCAATGATATTTAATTTTAATCTAAATATTATTTTTTTAAAAATAAACAACTGAATATTTTCTATATTTAAAGTAACTAATTTTTCCATATTTTATGAATGATAATAATTCTAATTTCTATGCAATCTATACTTTCCATTTAATTTAAACATTTAATACTCAAACCATTGGTTATACTAGAATAAATTTTTTCTTCTATCTTTTAAAATTAAATGTAATTCTTTTCTAATTTATATTACATAAATTTCCTAAATGTATTTGTTTACAAAAATATAATTTTACATAAATCCTAATTAACAATTTCTAATTATTTTAAATTAATATTTAAAAACTTAAAATAAAGTTGATTTTCGAAACCAACCAATAATAATGAGTTGACATTTTCACAATTATTGTTTTCCAGGTTAATTCATCGAATATACAAAATATTTATCAAGTAGAAACAGGTTAAACATTTAGATTTTTTTTTATTTCTATTATGAACTAACAAACAGATTACTAATTTTATCAACAAATCTAATCCCGAGCTTTGAAAACGGGGACTAAAATCTAGTAAACTATTAAAACTGAAATAATTTAGTACTTAATTTTTTTTGCTTTCAAATATATTGTATCTTGGGGTGGTGTTCCTTTCGTTTCTTAATAGCCTCTATAGGTTTGTTTTATGCTGTTTTTCATTTACTAGAAGTTCATTGAAGATTTTATTCTGAGATTGTATTAGTTTTCTTCTTCACGACTAGCTTAACATACATAGCAGAATATTAAAAGACTCGTTTTACAATTTCAATCAAAAGACCAGAGAAAACCCAAGTTCTTCTCAAACTTATGTGTTATTTTCAGTATAATTGTCCAAGAAGTTAGATAGATTTTAGTAATTTTATTTTAATTATTGTAACTAAGCTACATTCAGTTTTTCTTTTTCTGGTCTGTGAATCAAAGTTATTTAATCCTAGAAATTACAGGAATGTACTGTCACTAATATAACTTGCTTGTTCTTATTTGTGATGGTGAGCAAATGCTGCATTCCATTGCTTGTTTTAGCATGCTAAATCCAAAAGTATCTGCATTTCATACAACATAGGAGTTCAAAGAATGATGATTTTACTCTTGGGAAATTCAAACTTTTGTTCTTCTAGTGTGACGAAGATGCTTCATTCTTTTTTCTTTTTTTTTAACCTGATGTATTTGAGTTGAAACCAACTAATATCCAAGGGGATAATTGATATCTTGTGTATTTGCATGATTTTAATCCTTGTTTTAGCTTCTTTTTGATCTTCAGAATCCATATAGAATGCATATAGGTTGCATTTGCATTGCATTTGTCCTTATCAGGTATTGGAGATGCTAGTTGGTGACTTTGGAGACATTAGAGATGATTTTGGAGCAAAAGGATGATTTATGTTCGAGAAAGCTCACCACGCCTAAGTGTCCCAGCGGCCTAGGTGCCCCAGCGGCCTTGCGTCCCCGTCACCTATACCGCTGCAAAGTTGAAAACGCACGTAAGCTCACTCGGCCTCATCCCGCGGTCGCCGCACCACGAACAAGAAGCCCCACACGGCTAAGTGTCCCAGCGGCCTAGGTGCCCCAGCGGCCTTGTGGCATCATCCAGGCTGGAGGCCCTGTTTATTGACTATTTACCATTTTGCCCCTCTACGTTTTAGACTCTGAAAACCTAAGTTTAAGTATTTTGTGTAAGCCATCAGGCTAGAGGATCTTTACTTTTGAGAAAACCACCAAAACCATTTGGGGGAGTTCATCTCTTGGATTTATTTGATCATTGTTCTTGTTATCTTATTGATTTCTAATCTATTTTCTGTATATATCTACATGATTAATCTGAAATCCAATATGGGTTTAAGAGGAATCATGGAGATTAGTGAGTAATCCTCCTTTGAATTCATGGGTTAGGAGATTAAGGGTGATTAGGCTAGATCTAGGATGTTTAAGTGTAGATCATTCTCATTCCTTGCTAGTAGAGTATTCATAATGCATCTTCTGAGTTGGCCACTCAAAAGTTGATCTTTAGGCATTTCCCACCCACAAAGTGTTCAATGAAATGCCTGAGACAACTCTCTAAGCTTTTAACATACTTTACCAAAGACATTTGTTGTTAAAGGTGTTAAGATAGCTAATAGACTTGCTAGTAATGATTGCTTTCATATTATTCAACCAAAGACATTTGATGTTTGAGATGTGTTAGCAAATGAACATCCATCTAGACATAGAGTTTGTTTAAAATTGTGTCTAAGCTTAAGGTTGATAGTTTGATTGATCATTTGCCATCCTTAGTTCGAAACTTGATCATCAAGATCTAATTCCTATACCTATGAGTTCTCTTTTATCATATCAAAGAAAGTTTCTTCATTTATTGTTTTACTTGTTCTGTTATTGCATTCTCTCATTAGTAGTAGTTTAAAACCATCCAAATTATCGATTGCACTTAGATTAAGTAGGTACTTGTATTCTTGGTGCTTTGAATCCCTCAGAACTGGTTCGACATTCACTCATACTACAACATTTGTCCTAGGAGCCTTGAAAATTCTTAGCATCAAATTGGCGCCGTTGCCAAATTTTGAGTAGATTTAAACATTGAGATTTAGTCACTTGCTTGAGACTAAGTCGTTTTTTCTTTATATTGTTACTGATTCTCCATCTTCATCTCCCTTGGCATTTCAGGTGTATGAACTTGAGGAGTAGAGGCACAACAAACCTTGTTCCAAGAGTTGAAGACATTAGAGCATTTGAAAGGGAAACTAGAAGAAGGAGACAAGCAGAAGAGCAACAAGCTCACTTGGAGAGGTTGGATACAGACATGGAAAACTTACAACAAGGTGGAAATGTGAACGGTCAAGGTGCTGACAACCCTCCACCACAAGGGCCACAACACCCACAGCTCGAGCCATTGGAACCTATGACCGCCCTAACATTCATGGGCATAGGTTGGGAATCAGAGCACCAGCTGTGGAAGCCAACAACTTTGAGGTCAAACCAGGACTCCTCAACGTGATCTAGAACAACAAGTATCATGGCTTGGCTGTAGAAGACCCATTTGATCACTTGGACAAGTTTGACAGTTATTGTGGGTTGTCAAAAACTAATGGTGTGTCCGAGGATGCCTTCAAGCTCAAGCTATTCCCTTTCTCTTTGGGGGATAAGGCACATCAGTGGGAGAAGTCTCTACCCAGCGATTCCATCACCACCTGGGATGACTGCAAGAGAGCATTCTTGGAGAAGTTCTTCTCTACTTCAAGAACTGCTAAGCTGAGAAATGAGATTTCTAGTTTTCAACAGAAGAACTTAGAAGGATTCAGTGAAGCTTGGGAGAGATTCAGAGGCTACCAAGCTCAATGCCCACACCATGGTTTCTCCAAGGAAAGCTTGCTAAGCACATTCTACAGGGGAGCTCTCCCTAAGTACAGAGCCAGATTGGATACTGCTAGCAATGGGTTCTTCTTGGGAAGAACTGAGGAAGATGCAGAGGAGTTGGTTGACAACATGGTGAAGAGTGACACAGTCTACAATGGAGACCACGACAGAGGCAGTAGAACTGATGACAAGCAGACAAGAAGGGAGCTAAAGGCTCTACAAGATAAGATAGACATACTCATTGCTGATAAAGTTACCCAGAGCAGCTGCACTTTGTTGGTAACCCAAACCAAGAACCACCACCTAAGGTCAATGAGGTTGAAGGTTTGGAAGGTCAAGAAGAGTTGTGTTTCATCAACAACAATGGCAGTTGGTACAAGAAAGAGCCCAACTTTCAGTACAACAACTACCAACAGAAATCCTATCCTAACAACCAACAGTGGTTATCAGCCTAGGAACAACCAGCAAGGCAACTATCAGCCTCAGCAAAACCCTCCTCCTGGTTTCTCCAACAAAGGAAACCAATCTTCTCACCAACAAGCTAATCCTTCTACCTCTACTCCTCAGGAAAGCAGCACTGATGTTCTACTGAAACAAATCTTGGAGTCTCAGACTAGAAGTGAGAAGCAGGTTGGATATGAGTTGAAGAACCTTCACTCCAAGATTGATGGAAGTTACAATGAGCTCAACAACAAGTTCAGGGCTTTGGAAAACCAGTTTGCTTCCATGAACACTCACCAGAATCGCCAGCAAGGATCTCTACCTGGAAAATCTGAGAAAAATCCCAAGGAGTATTGCAATGTTGTCCTCTACTACTTCTTCAAAGATTGAATTGAGTAACCACAAGAAAGAGGTAGATGAAATTGAAAAATTGGTGTTTGGAACTAAGATTGGACAGGTTGAACATCTGATTGTAGCAACAGCTGAGGCAAAGATTGTGGAGGAAGCTGACAAGATGGTTGAAGCAAAGATTTTGAAGGGAGATGAGCCCATGGCTGACAAACCAGTTGCAAAGAGAGCTGACCAGAATCTGAAAGAGGTCAAGCTGGAGGACACAACTGAGGTTGAGCAGTCACCCTATGACAAGCTCCCATTTCCACAAAGGGTCCTCACCAAAGCTCAGAAGAAGGTGATTTCCAAGTTCAGAAAAGACCTAGGTGCTATTGGAGTTAAGCTTCCAGAGATCTCGGGTATGCGTGAGGCTCATGTCCAAATGATGCTCATCAAGGACATTGTAGACCACCAAGCAGAAGTAGCAGAGCTTCTCAACATCTCAACTTTAAAACTTGATCCACCAGTCACACCAAAGTCTCTCCCTAAACTAGAATCCCAAGGGAAGTTCACCTTGTCTTGCTCCTTAGTAAGCTCACCTTTGATGATGCTCTTGTTGATTCTGGTGCAAGTGTGAATGTGATCTCAATGGAGATGGTGAAGAGTCTTGAGATTGAACACATGGAGCCAGATACTTCCTCTCTCACGTTTGGGGATTCTTCTTCTACTACCCCATTGGTCTCATCAAGGACTTCCCTTTGAAGATTGGATCTTGCACCATTCCTATAGACCTCACTGTCTTGAAGATGGCTACTGAGAAGAGAGTTCCATTGATCTTGGGCACACCATTCCTTACTACTGTGGGTGCTTGCATCGATTTTGCCAACAAAAAGGTCACACTCCTCAATGTCAACAAAGTTGTCTCTTACCCAATTCAGTCTCCCTGGATGTTGAGTATTGTGGAACCATCACTTGTGGAGACCCTCCATTGAGAAGATAAAGGCTGCAGTGGTTGTTAGTGAGAAAGAAACTCTTGAAGGTGGGAAGGATCCCCCTTCTCCACTCTCCACTTGAGGTACCACTCCACCACCTTTTCCTTGTATATACCAGTTATTTTTTGCATATTAGCTTTCTTTTGGGTATTTCTCTCAACTTAACAACACAGACACTGTGTGACTTAAGTTTGGGGGAGGTACCAGTATTTGATCATGTTTGCTTTGATGTTTTTGCATTGAGTCTTGCATTGTACATATCTATTTGCATAGAAAAACCCAAAAAAATATTTTGAAAATTTTGAAAAACACAAAAAGAATCATTTAGTTTGCATCACTTGCATTTCTAGGAGAGTCTAGAGCATATAGGCTGCATTCACTTGCATTGGGAGACCTCACGCTTGAGTAGCTTATGCACCTCTCAAAAAGACTTGTATGCTTCGAGCCTTGAAAACTCTTCCTGAAACTTGTTAATTGCAGAAACTCAGTCTTTGAAGCCAACTTCAACCTTATTTGAACTGGACAAACTTAATGCATCTTGCTCGTGGTCCCTTGTGTGCTGAATCATGGCTATACACACTTGAGTTGTCACATCTTTTATGCCAATCTTTTTGACAACCTCTAGTGGTAGACCTCTCCCAAAACCCTTTCCTCCTTTTAAGCCTTCATTGATTGATGAGTGAGGCATTTTTCGGAAAGTCTTACATGCACATAATGTTGAGAGTATTGGGAACGACAATGCTTGATCTTCATTCTTGCTAGATTATACACACTATTGTCTAGCCATAGGATGGGGTGAGTGTTGTAAAGTTTGATTTGGGAATATGAAAAGTTGAAGGAAAAGAATAAACTCTTTGTGCTTAATTGACTAGTCTTTATGGGATAAGCAGAGAAACCTCTAGCTCAAGCTGTAAAAATTTTAGCCCCAAATATAAAAAGAAAAAAAAGAAAAGAAAAAAATAAAAATAAAAAAAATAAAAGAAAAGAATAAAGAAAGGGGCTAGCAAAGTTAGTATGAGCTAAGAGGTGTTCAAAAAGTGTGATGAATCCCTTGTAGAATAAAGAGTTTTATGTTGAGAAGTGTTCTTGAGATCTTTGGGTGAGAGATGTGAGTTGAGATTGGTATTGGGAAATGAATGTGTATCATATATGTTTGGGAAAAGGGTAGAACAATGGAGATTGAGCATTGTATGCATGAGTTGATCCCTTTCTTAGATATATTATGTGCAATGTCAAAGCTACTAGTCTTGAGAGTATACCATCTTAAAGATCATATTTCTTGAACCTCTTGACTCACTTGAATAAAAAGCCTACCCTTACCCAAATGATTTGGACCAATTGACCATTTGCAAGAATTCACTTGATACTATACTTAATGAACATGAGAGTTGGCTGATTTGTATGTGTGAATGCATGATGATGAGTGTAGGGACAAAAAGAGTTAAGATAGGCCTAGAGAAGCTAGAGTATAATAAGAGAGAGTGTGCTCATGCTGAATTTAGATGTTGTTATGAGTTTCTCTTTCAAACCTCTCCTCCTTTGTCCTTGCTAGTTTACTTGTGGACAAGTAAATGACTAGTGTGGGGGAGTTGATATCTTGTGTATTTGCATGATTTTAATCCTTGTTTTAGCTTCTTTTGATCTTGGAATCCATATAGAATGCATATAGGTTGCATTTGCATTGCATTTGTCCTTATCAGGTATTGGAGATGCTAGTTGGTGACTTTGGAGACATTAGAGATGATTTTGGAGCAAAAGGATGATTTATGTTCGAGAAAGCTCACCACGCCTAAGTGTCCCAGCGGCCTAGGTGCCCCAGCGGCCTTGCGTCCCCGTCACCTATACCGCTGCAAAGTTGAAAACGCACGTAAGCTCACTCGGCCTCATCCCGGTCTCTGAAGCCGCACCACGAACAAGAAGCCCCACGGCTAAGTGTCCCAGCGGCCTAGGTGCCCCAGCGGCCTTGTGGCGCATCATCCAGGCCGCTGGAGGCCCTGTTTATTGACTATTTACCATTTTGCCCTCTACGTTTTAGACTCGAAAACCTAAGTTTAAGTGTTTTGTGTAAGCCATCAGGCTAGAGGATCTTTACTTTTGAGAAAACCACCAAAACCATTTGGGGGAGTTCATCTCTTGGATTTATTTGATCATTGTTCTTGTTATCTTATTGATTTCTAATCTATTTTCTGTTTATATCTACATGATTAATCTGAAATCCAATATGGGTTTAAGAGGAATCATGGAGATTAGTGAGTAATCCTCCTTTGAATTCATGGGTTAGGAGATTAAGGGTGATTAGGCTAGATCTAGGATGTTTAAGTGTAGATCATTCTCATTCCTTACTAGTAGAGTATTCATAATGCATCTTCTGAGTTGGCCACTCAAAAGTTGATCTTTAGGCATTTTCCACCCACAAAGTGTTCAATGAAATGCCTGAGACAACTCTCCTAAGCTTTTAACATACTTTACCAAAGACATTTGTTGTTAAAGGTGTTAAGATAGCTAATAGACTTGCTAGTAATGATTGCTTTCATATTATTCAACCAAAGACATTTGATGTTTGAGATGTGTTAGCAAATGAACATCCATCTAGACATAGAGTTTGTTTAAAATTGTGTCTAAGCTTAAGGTTGATAGTTTGATTGATCATTTGCCATCCTTAGTTCGAAACTTGATCATCCAAGATCTAATTCCTATGCCTATGAGTTCTCTTTTATCATATCAAAGAAAGTTTCTTCATTTATTGTTTTACTGTTCTGTTATTGCATTCTCTCATTAGTAGTAGTTTAAAACCATCCAAATTATCGATTGCACTTAGATTAAGTAGGTACTTGTATTCTTGGTGCTTTGAATCCTTCAGAACTGGTTCGACATTCACTCATACTATAACATTTGTCCTAGGAGCCTTGAAAACTCTTAGCATCAATAATACCGACGAATAATTTGGCCCCAAATTTTCTAACGAGGCTTAAAACTTAGTTCAATCTTCGTCTGGCCAAACAATATTAACTTAGTTCGTGACAGACTTCGAATCTAGGACTGACAGGTTTACGCTATGCTCCAAACCGTTCTTACCACCAAACTACCACTGCTTAGTTCATTCTTCATGCTTTGCACAGTCATAGTCAATACGTTGTGAACAATAAAACATACATTTTATTTGGATAGACCTCTTGAAAGGATTTTTCATCATATAATAGTATCCTTAAAGACAGCTTAATTCTATTACAAGTCTTTCTAAATCTGCATCAGAGCTTCCTCCTGCTTCAGTCGCAGCTTGTGTCACCTGTCCCATCGCCTTAGCCCGACCACGCACATCACGTCCGCATTCACCCATTGTTTCAGCTAAAACCCTACCCAACTGATTCGGGTCCGGCACGGTATCACCCCCTTCACAAACTATAACAGCCACACCCTTATGCTCCACCAGCAACCTTGCATCCACAAACTGATCTGCCCCCATAGGCCAAGCTAAGATCATGGTTCCGCTTGCCACAGCTTCCATCACCGAGTTCCATCCACAATGGCTCAAAAACCCGCCAACCGCCACGTGACTCAACACAGCCACCTGAGGAGCCCACCCTCTAAATACAATACCTCGACCCACGACCCGATCCTCCAACCCATCGGGTATCGGGTCTGTCTTGGCCACCCAAACAAACCTGGTCATGCTCTTTTCAAGAGCAAGAGCCAAGGCATCACACTGGTCTTTAGTCAACACTTTTTGACTTCCAAAGCAGATGTATAGCACAGATCCATCTAGACATCCATCGAGCCAGCTCATTAAGGCCTTCACGTTTACACTGGATTGAGAATCTCCCTTGCCTAACCCGACTGAAGAAAGAGGTCCAACCCCGAAAACCCGGTTATGACCCGTTTTCAGCTTCACATAATCCAAGTACTCCCCTTCCAGACACTGACAAGAATTGAAAACACAACCATAGCTCGAGAAATTCATCATGGTGTCTCTCTGACATTCGAGATCTTGGGTTGAAGGAGATCGTTGGCTTAAAGACGGGAGATGTTCTGTCTTGAAAACAGGAGAACGAGGAAGATCCGAGAGACAGACCGGCTCAGTTGACTCGAACAGATGAAGCTTGTCGGAGAAAAAATGAAGAATCGAAGCTAAGAATGCTCCTGAGCTAAAGAAAGCGAAGCGAGGGATGCCAAGATCGTTGGTCCATCCAAGAAAGAAGTCAGAGATGATGGCTACAGGAGGGTTCAGATGTGAACTTAACCAGCTGACGATAGGCTCGCGAAGCTGGCGAATAGAAGCCATAATGAGAGGGTTTCCCGAAGGACCAATGTCTTTGACGTTTTCAACGCCAAGAGGGAGTGAAGGATTCTGAGGGAAAGGAAAAGTGACGGCGGAGACCGCAGATGGATGAGCAGTGAGAAGAGGAGAGAGGTAAGAAAGGTTTTTAGGAGTTACGATGATTGAGACAGTGATGTCTCCGTGCAGACAGATCAGTTGATGGGTTAAGTCGAGAAGAGGAAGCAAATGGCCTTGTGCTGGATATGGAAACACCATTATGTGCGGTTTTGAACCGTTGCGTTTAGAGTCCAGTGGCGGCGGCGGCATTTCTCCGGTCATTTTGGTAGTGAGATATGTTATATGTTGTGTACCTAATGCATTCATACGTTCGAGGGCATTTTATATGTTATGATTTTTACAGCAGATTATGACATGTTTACAACTATTCCAGATTTTTTTTCTTTGTTTTGAACGTCATATATTATTCCACCAAGTGTAAATTGGAATGTGGACCCCCAAAATCTTAATATATATGTATCAATGTATCATATAATCAGAATAGAAAGAAATCTACATAACTTAGAAACAGAAATCAAATGGAATATCATGGCATATTTAAGTATTGTCTCTTTGTCAAATATATGCCTAGCTGACCCTACTTTGACTTCAGGTACACATGGCGATCGCCATAAAACACGCCATGGCGTGTGGCAAATGTCGACCCTCCTAACGCCAGAGTCGCCATTCGACATTTAAAACCCAGATCTAGATAAATGAAAGATGAATAAGAGCCTGGCCTGATACCTTCATTGAAGGACAAGCATATAAGCTTTTAAGAAAAAATCTTCATATAGCTAAAGTTACTATCTTAATATGATACAGACCCAAAGGAGTAAACATAAACAAACCAGAGTGCTAATAAATAATAAGAAAAACACATCAAAGCATATATATATATATAAGAGCACACTTTCTCTGCTTGCAAACACAAGGTAATAAGAAACTATCACATCACAAGTACTGCAGAGAGAATGGAAGAAGCTAAAGATCAACACACGCTTAAACCAGAGACACAGATAGGAAGAAGGAAACAGAGTTTCTGAGTTTCAGATTTTGTCGAGCTTATCTGCCTTCACAACCGGGTTTGCTTTAGCTATAGCTTCTTGCCCAGCAGCATGGTAATTGAAAGAGCAGTTATGCACGTCTGCATAGCGGTGTGTCCCGCAGAAGAGGTCACCACAGCGACATTTGAATCCAGTCAAACCAACCCGTTTGTTGCAAGTAGTACATCGGCTTGGCCCTTCCTTTGGTTTTGCTGCAGCTTCTTCTTGTGCTACTACCTCTGCAGCGACTTGTACAAAGGATGGCTGTACAGAGACAGCCATGGGCTCAACGGATTTGGTTTCAGCATCAGCCAACGCAGCAGTGAAGGTTTCTTTCATGATGTTGCTGGGTGATCCAGATACTGCGGATGCAAGTTTAGCACCCTGTTCCTGTTGAAACAACATAGCCTTGTGACACTTGGAACACATGTTCATTGTGGCAGCGCTTCCGAAGAAACCGCAGTTGTTGATGCACAGCTTGGGACCTTCAGGTGGGCTTTGGCATCCTGTCTTGTCGTGGTCCATGTCTGCACGTTAAAAAGTCATCCTCGGCTTCAGTAACTTAGACAGAGTTCTTGAAGATTAAAAACTGAATTCAGTAAGTTTCACACGAAGCACAACCCTTAACCATAAGCAAAAAGCATATTGTTTTTTACACTGTAACACAAACAGATCCTACTAAAACCATACGCTACCCAGCCAGAGGGTAATAACTAAGCTAACTTGCAGCTAACTCCAATAAAGCACATCTGATATTATGCAAATAGAAAGTGTAAACGAGTCATTAGTAAACAGCGGAGAAGTTAAACTCAGTTCCATCCAACACAACCTTTCTTTACAGAAATCAAATGCTTAGAAATGACTTTAGCATGTAAATGAGCCTTTCATATCAGCATAAAGCTAAGAACTTTCATGAGAAATAGCTTCCTGTCTCTAAAATAGTTAATATCATTTCCATCAACCACTACCATCCTCCTTAGAAACGAACAGTTAAAATGAGCCTTTCATATTAGCCTAAAGCTAAGAACTTTCATCACAAATCACTTCAAATTTCCAAAACAGAGTTTCCATCTAACACTTCCCTCCTTAGAAATAAATTGTTAGAAACAGCCTTCCACATAAAGCTAAGAACTTCCATCATAAGATCACTTCAAGTTCTTAAAACATAGTTAACATCACTTCCATCCTTTTTACAAATTAATTGTTAGATATTAGCCTTTTATAGCAGCATAAAAGCTGAGAACTATCATAGCAAATCATATAATATTTCAAAACCATACACAATCCACAAAACTAATCGCACTTCTATCCAACACTATCTTTTATTTACGGACATGAAAAGTTAAAAACTTTAGGTAGCGATTCAATAAGACAGACCACATGCAAATACTACCAGACACAATCATTTCATTAAGATTGAGCCGTGTTCTTACAATTGAACTCTAAATCTATTCACCTGATTGCCGAGAAGCCTTGATCGATCGATCGGTCGGTCCCTAATCAGTGAAAAAAAGAGAGACAACACAAAGGGGGAAAATCAAAATCAAAAATATAAATCAAATAGAGATGAAGAGAAAGAGAGAGAGAGAGGCAAGTTTTTACCCTAAGAATCTCTCCGAAGAAGATCTTCCGTCTGCTGGCTGGAGAGATCCAGCAGAAGCTGAGAACGATAGAGGAGGAGAGAATAAAAGGTCTCGGCTTTTTTCTCCCGTCGATATTTAGCGTTTATGTTTTTTTTTTTTTTTAAATATTTTCATTCACGCCGTTTGTGCTAGGTACGACGTGTACCTATCTTATTGGCTGTTTTCCTTTCTACTCATTTCAAAATTTTGATCCAGTTTAAACATGTTCTCTGATTATTAGAGCTGTAAAAATGGATAAACCACCACAGACCAAACTATATACAAATAATTTGTTATGAACTAATTTAGGTGGATGTCCATTAGGTCCATAAGTCCATATTATAGAGAAATCTAAAACCCTAGATTTGTATCAGTATATATATATCATTTCCTATGAAATAATAATAACAACCGATTCCCATTTTTCTATTGGTTTACAACACGTTATCAGCACGAAGCTCTAATCCTAGCCGCTAAGTAAAATAAAAACCCTAGTTGACATCTAGTCATCGATGAAAGAAAAAAAAGAGGTCGACGCACTATTCTACCATCATCGCACTTATATTCGAGATATTAAGTATTTATAATTTAACATATTATGTCCATGTTTGATAACCGAACGTTTACCTTGTCTCACGATTATTGATGATTTAGTTTACTTATACTATTCATGTTTCTAACTGATCATTTATTGTCTGTGTATATTTTATGTATATGTTGATATGTTCTTTTACACAAACATATAGAAACTAATTGATTTTTGTAATCGCATGATTTCATGATTTTTATATATGTTAATTACTTGAATAGTATTGTTGGTTTATGTAATCATGATTAATATTGAAAGTGGTATTTTAAAGAGAAATATAATTAAAAGTTTTTTTCATGGTTTCCGATGTGTTTGGTCAAAGTTTGGTGTTGCATTAACATGATAATCGGACACATATTTTATTGTTTATAGTTTTGCTCTTACATGTGGACTCATATTTACCATACATATGATTATCTGTAATAGACTATGTTTTATTGTTTGATTGATTTGTTTGAGTTCTGATTTAATACAGCAGATGGAGTATATATGTTTGATAACTTTACTCTTTGATAATTATTAGGTATGGTAGACTCTTAATCCGATGGTTTGGCATTTTAAGTAATGTTAGTATAATCTTGTATTGATCCTGTTAATATTTTGTTCATATATACTGTATATGATACGATCATGTATTATAAGTGTATGGTATATCTATATTCTTTGACGATTGATTTGATTAAGAAAATTGTACTACTCTAAATTCGCATGAGTTTTAACTAATGAAATTTTCATGTTTTGTTGCATGTTGAATCCTAATTGGCGCTATTGTATATGACGGTTCCGATTTTGCTTCCCTTTGGATTGAGGTGTACCAATTGAATGCTTTTTGGACCTACATCAACTATGTGTGACTATCTTCGGCTCTAATCCGACGCCGCATCTATCACCGAGATAAGTATTTATTATTTTGCTCTACGTAAAACCTTATTAAATAGTATGAAAATAATCAAGTTATTTTGTCCATGAAAATATACAAAGATTGGTTAAACCTTGTTAAATATCATGAAAATAAAGATTTAGTCAATATAATAATAATTATAATAGTATTATTTATTTCTTGATATAGTTAAAAATATTTATAATAATACATATTTCTATATAATTTGAGATGATTTATTATTATATTATCATCATCTTTTGCCTTTTAAATTTAAGGCTTGGCCATAAAATCTATTGATGTAAGGTCAAGACCAAATAGTTCTTTTTAAAATTCATATTCTCACCTGAAGTTGAGAAAATAAAGATGGTAATAAAGAAGAGATATGATTCAATCATCTGAATATGAAAGAAAATTATTGTGAGTACAATGTCTTGTATTATCTACATTATTTGAAGCTCTAGAAGAGCAGATACATGTATGTCTATGGGAACTATACTTATACTTTCCCAAGTTTCAAAGATCAAAAAGATATAAGATATAAAACATGACCTTAAGTTGGGTATGTTGTTGACTTTTAGTTGAGATTCAATTCGAGATTGACAAAAAGCTGTGTTATCATCTCGAGGGAGAGAACTAGAGAATCTCACATCCCTAGTAAGTGGAACATCCAGAAGTATGTTCACACTGGAAATAGACTTAATGAGTCATCTATAAAATAACCAAGGGATTTGGAATCTAATAATGTTGAGACAATAAGTAAAGGGAAATGTTGAATACCTTCACTCAAAAGTATCAGGGCAATATTGTATTATACTACACAAAAATTAGAAAATGGAGATATATATAATAGTAAACCAGAAGTTTACCAAAAATATAATATTTGCAAATCGGTTATGCCATCCCAGTTTAGTAATGATGCGAAAATATATATCATATAGACATTCGTTGAAGAACCAGAAGATTCTTACGAATGATCTGCTATATGCTGTTTGCTTATAAGGCAATATAAGAATACAGTTTTCACCAGTCAAATAGATTTGAAATCTATTTATACAAGAAAATATTTGTGGGCTTGATCACCTACAGGTGGACTGATCATCCACCATATATTTATAATTAGTACATCGACAAGAAGGTCGCATGTAACCTTGTCATAGATCCGCAACTTGATGTTTGCGAGACTAATCGGTAATACTGGTGAATTAGTAAGCCTTTGATGATATATATTATGTAGCAGCATTGATTCGCATAATGCCAAAGAGTAATTAAGAACTCTCCCCATCAAATTGGTTTGTGGTCAGGAACCAAAGATCTCCATTGATTAAATTTGGATAAGTTGTAGTTGCTCCACCACAACGCTAAAAGATGGGACCTCAAATGAGGTTATAAATATGTTGGATATTATCTCCATTAATGATAAAATCTAGAAGATTTTATAAGATGTATAGAAATACTCAAAGTTAGTCTATCCAACATTAGGGGGAGAAAATAAACAGTTGGGAAACGAATGAGTTCAAATGAATTATCATTGATCCTCGGACTAAAACGCGTGATTATAAGTCCAAAATGAATGTATGAAGATAATTTTATTACAAAGATTAACATATGAGTTGCCAGACTCATTTTCTGACCCTAAGAGAGTGATTAAGTCACAAGAGCCAGCTGTAAATGCTCCAGTTAAAATGGATGTCCAATAAGGACAATATCAAACTGCTAATGAGTCTAAACAGCGCCTGAAGCGTGTTAGACCTATCGGTTCTAAATATAATAATCCTCGAAAAAGAAAAGGAGCATGAATGAAAATGGCAGAATCGAGGAATGAAATATTAAGGATCTCGAAAAGAGATAGAAAACATGACAATAAAAATTCAGTTACCTGAGAATAAAGAACTCTCAAAATAGCTATGTCATGTCTAGAAAAATATAGAACCGATATTAAATCGACGTCGTGAATACTACTTATGCATGCAATGTAGCAGTTGATGAGAATGAGGATCATGAACCATCTATTGAAAAGTGTACACAAAGAAATGATTGGCCCAAATGGAAATACGCAATAGATGTGGAATTAAATCTCTTGAAAAGAGAGTATTTGGACAAGTAGTCCATACACCTGAAGGTGTAAACCAGTGGCACATAAATGAGTCTTTATGTGAAAGAATGAAAGAGATGATGGAAAGTTGTGAGATGTAAAAGAGTAGTTGCACAAGAGTTCTCACAAAGACCTGAAATTTTTATAAGAAACACATCATGTGGTGGAAGCATCAACTTTCAAGTTGCTTTAGTCTGGCAAGAATTGAAAGCCACTGGAAATGACATTATGTCAATGATCCAAAAGGATATAAACTGTAATAAGCACTAAACCCCATAAGGATTCCGGCTGCTAGAAGCAGTAAGTGCTAGTTCTCGAGAACATTACCGCGCGAGTATATTGAGCCTATAAAGGAAGTAATTCCTGGTCATAAAGTATCAGAATATTGGAAATTTTACTAATCTCTTTCAATACTGAAAGATGTGATTTTGTATGACAAGAAGAATTTTCATACTAGTAGATTTTATAAGAAAAGGGGAATAACTCGTTTGTACAATATGAAAGTGTAAAATATTGTCTTTAAAGGAAATTTGGACATGGATTCCAAATAGACCAAGATATGAACTTTTGTATGAAAATAATATTATGGACAAGAAGTCCAATGGTCTAAGAGATTATTTGACAATCAAACGAGTTTATTCATTAAGGAAATGATTATATCAATTCTTAAAAGATGATATGTATGATGAGAATACATCTCCCCAATATGATGCTTCCAGGGGGAGAATATGATGATGTGTGTGATTGTACTCTTTTACCTTATCATGGTTTTTGTCCTATTGGGTTTTTCCATGTTAAGGTTTTAATGAGGCAACAAAGAACACGCAATTGATAGATACCTAAATAGGAATATTATCACTTCAGTGATGAAGATCTATAAATATTTCAATATATTTTTGAGATTGAGCAAAGCAGGAGAGAATGATCAAGATCAATCATACTTGAAAAGAATCAAGGATACATTCCATTCGTAAGACATAATCGAAGGTCAAAAGTTTTCCAACCAAAAGAGACCTTCTAGATGGAATTAAAATATTTACTTGGTGTCCAGAGAAAGACCTTTGAGTCTATTTTCGTTTCCAATTTGAACAAAGTCATTACAGATAATAGAACTTGAGATATGGCTGTTTTCGTGGAACATGTATGAGCTGTCTCTGAATACCTAATTTTGACTGGTATCCCAAATATTGCTCGATATTCCCATCTTACCAGAGTTGGACCAGTGCCTGAAGTTAGCCATGGATGTTAGCTCGATTTCCAAGTGGTTTGAAGTCACTTTGTCTTACGGTCATCAAGATATTCAAATTTCAGTAAGGAGTATCAAATCTGCAAGAGAAATGAACTGGTCCAAGCCCAAAACTAAGAAGAAGTTTGTTCATGTGAGATTGTATTGTCTCATATATTTTAAGTTATGTTTTTATCAGGGAAAAAGATGCGCGCTGCACTCTTTTTCCCTTAACCATGGTTTTTTCCACTGAGTTTTCTTGGTAAGGTTTTTAATGAGGCAGCATCTTATGCGTTTTAGGAATATTTTTTTGTAATGAACATCCAAGAAGGAGTGTTATGAACTAATTAGGTGGATGTCCATTAGGCCCATAAGCCCATGTTCTAGAGAGTTCTAAAACCCTAGATTTGTATCAGTATAAATATGTATCATTACCTATAGAATAATAATAACAACCGATTCCCTCTTTCTCTCTTGTTTTACAACATGATTTTAAATTTATATTGATTATTGATTAATCCAACCTACTTTACAAATAGGTTGGGTCAATCCATGAAGTATTTGAGTTAACGAGTTAATAATTTTAATGGTTAATCCATAAATAATAATTTTATAGTTTAAATAGTCATTAAGTATTAATCTTGGTAATAAAATGATTAAAATTTATCTTACACAATATGTACTAATTTACGTAGTACCTCTATATAGATATATCTGTAGTGTTAATTTTTGCTTTCTTTATTATAATTGTGTTTTCCCTCTATTTTTAATTGTTTTTTTGTTATTTTATGTATCTAAACCAAACGATAATTATAATTCTAACTAGTGGAGAGGTCATAGACATTATGATCAACTGAAATTAAAATAGCTCATATCTTAAAATCTAATTGATGTGGTTTGTAAGTCAAATTTACATGATTATTCTTAAAATATTATCCTCCTATATATTAATTGAAAAGTCACTTGACTTCCGCTGACGTCTCAGTCATACAGACAGTTTAAAACAATCCTTATACTTTTATTGTTCAATGATTTTTATTTTTTATTTATTTTAATAAATTTAGAAAAGGCAATCCTAAACCAATTAATGTTAGTTGTCAAATAATTTATACTCCCTATGTTTCGATTTTTTGTCGTTCTAAAGCAAAATTTTTGTTTCAAAATAAGTGTCATTTTATGATTTCAATGCAAAATTTATTATTCTCCAATCTATTTTCTATTGGTTGAAATGTGGTTAGGTGTATTGGTAATGATGTTTTTATTTTGAAAATATGTAAAATTAAATGATTTCTTAATATGTGTGCATAAACCTAAAACGACAACTAAAATGAAACGGAGGGAGTATAATCTTATGCATAATCATTTATAGTATCTAATGATAGCAATTATGGAAATTATATATAATACTTTATCATTTATTTTTCTTTACTAATATTCTACTTATAAATTATATGAAATATGTTGTTAAAAGTAATTAATAAATCTAATATACTAGCTTTATTTTTCTATTATAAACAGTCTTAAAAGCTTTATTTTCCGATATGTCATAATATACATATATAAAACATATAATTTGAATAAAACATATTATAATAACTATTAATGCATCATATAACGAGTTTATAAATTATTTACATTATATTAAAATCATTTGCGATGATCAATATATATTTTGAAAAAAAAATTAAAGTCATTTATATTGATTCATTTCTAATGGTTTATAGAAGATATATCATGGTATAATTATATAAATATTTAGTAATCATTTTTAAGGTTTTAAATCATCAGTAATAATTACTGTATCATAAATAAGAGTTTACAAATCAATAAATAAAGATCAATAAAATGTTATAAAGATTTATTAGACCATTTATAAGTAAGAAGTTCTCATCATTTATAGGAGTTTAGAAAATATTTATGAAGGTTAACAGGTTTGTAAATTATTTAAAATTAAAAATCATTGATAAGTATTTTAAAAAATATTTTATAAAATCTTAAATCATTTTCTAAGTTTATTAATTATTTATAATAGATAGAAAATTATTTTCTTGAGTTATAAACCCATTTATTAGGATTTATGAAAATATTATAACTGTAAAATTCGTAAATGTTTTATATATTATTTATAATTGTATAATTTCCTTTATAAGAGGTTATAAAATGTTATCAAATCAGAATCAATCGCAAAATATTATTTTCTTCCCAAGTTCGTCATTTTCAAAATATTTTTTTTCTAAAATCTCAAAAACAAAATTTTTTTTTGATTTTATCTAGAATAAAAATAACCACAAAAATTACATCAGTCATAAATCAATTCAAAGAATATTATGAATAAAAATATATTTCTAAACTTATGAATTTTTGTATATTCTTAGCTTTTTATTAAATTAATAGAATTCACATATATATAGTTATGTTTCTTCTTAATAATTTTGTGTTTTATACTTTAGTTGTTACAAGAAAAAAAAACTTTAGTTCCTAGGATGGGTCTATTTGTCACATGAATTCATATTTTTGGATTTTAATAATTTTTATGGTTAAAAAATTGATCTACAAACCAATTAAACTCTCTATATATATTTATATGTTTTAAAGATAATGTTATAAGATAATTTAATGAAATATTGTTTTGTAGAAGATGTAAAAAATCTAACTAAATATTACATAAATCATATTTAAGAATTTAAAAGTATTAATAAAAATATGTTTATTAAAAAATTTATCTACCAATATTATATTGGGTCAAAACATAAAATATATTATTTCGAATCAAAACATAAAATATTATATTATATAAAAATTTTAAAATTATTTATACCATAAATTTTGCGGACAGTCATCTAGTTATTAAGTAATTATTATAGACATACTAAATAAATTTATGGCTGATTGACATTCTCATCCGGCAAAATGAAGTATCAAAGGCATAATTAATACATGTTCCATAATATGTTCTTGACGTTTTTAGCAAAAATACACATATTTAAAAGCTTTTTGGTCTGATTCTCCATCTCATGGACCATAAAACATCCAATTTATCATTAGTCTCCATATTTCAGAATAAATTTCTCTCTCGCTGAATTTTGGCATCTTGATTATACACTGATACCGAAACTGTTTGAAAATCACTGAACAAACCCAATTTTCTGAAAATAAATAATTTATATTTTGGAACTGCTCCAAGAACATGTCAAATGGTTCAAGAACTGGCATACCACTTAAATGGTTCAACGCTTGGGCTTTTTTTTTTTGTGTATTGATTGTTTGATTTCTGTGTCGAAAGCAAAACGTTCATCCTCTTCAGCCATGCAGTTCAGTTCCCTCTCCCTCGTCACTCCCCTCAAATGTGGCTCTATCTTATCAGTTCCCTCTTAATGTAGATCATTCAAAATCTTCGACAATTTTTAAATATAGTTGAAATTGATTTTAAGAATTAGGTATTTTGGTTCAACAGCCAAAGGTTCTAACAAGAAGAAGACGGTATATGTACATTATGTACGTATCTTCTTGCGATTGTAAACAGCAGCTTGTTGCGTATTGGTTGTTTGACTTTGTAGAAAGCAAACCGTCATCCTCTTGAGTCATGAACCGCTCCTTGTCACTCCAGTAACATGTGGATCGACGATCTTATCTGTTCCCTCTTCTCAATGCAAAGGTTCTTGCGAGAAGAAGAGCGTCTTTGTTTCCTTTCCGTATGACAATATGAGGATTGTGCTGATCGGGAAGAAGAAGAAGGATAGACTCAGGATCGTAAAAGCATCTAGTCAGGATGAACCCGATCTTGACGCCTTGTGGAAACGTGTGGATGATGCTGCCAAAAAGTTGAAAAAGCTGTTGATGTTCTATCCATGATGGACGAAACAGCCCTTGATCTGTGGAGAAAAGATGAAATGGAGAACTCACTGACTATGGGAGAGTTTTGATGTGGAGAAATGAGTGTGCTACGAATCTCTTTGCTGCCAAAAAAGCTTTACAAGACGTTACAAACATCCTCCTTGCTGCACACAATTGTCCAGATCCTAGAGAGAATGTTCCCAAGCTGAGTAGTCTAGGACCTTTCTGGAGGAGAGTGAGAGATGCATCCAAGCATTTGGAAGAAGCCAGTGAGTTAAGATCAATGATCGAAAAAACAACCGAGGAGCGTTCTGGAGATGATGATGTTATCGCAAATATTACTGACTATGAGAAAGCTCTCTCGTGGGAAAAAGAGTGTATTGTGGAACTACATTTGGCAAGGTTAGCCCTAAAACACGTGGAAATTCCCTTTTTGGTGATACATGAGAGATCAAAATCTACAAACGAATCACACATTTCTCTTCCTTCTAGACAAAACCTAGGTTCTTCCACCGGAACCTTTAAATTCACCTCTCTTCTAATAATCAATTAAAGTGCCACTTAGATTAATAAAAAAAAAATATTAAATGTTTTTTTTTTAAAAACCAAAATAACTAAAAAACAAAATAATATCAATTTTAGCGACGTTGACACCACTATCTAAACTCTAAACCAAAACCCTAGATCCTAGACCCAAATTCTAAACCCTAAACCCAAACTCTAACACTACAAGAAAACAGGCGTATACTGACGGACGAAATCGTCAGAAATTCGTCGGAATAGACATATTTTGACGAATTTCTGACGAAAAAGGTCGTCGGTATCATTTGGTCGGAAAAAAAAATTCGTCGAAATTTCGTCAGAATATTCCGACGACATTATGGCGAATACCGAGAAACCAAATTATGACGAAGTTCCGACGACACTCCGACAACATCTTCCGAGAACAGAGTTCATCGCAAACAATAATTTCCGACGGAAAAGGTTCATCGGAATATTCCAACGACACGGATTCGTCGGAATATTCCGACGAACTTATTTCGTCGGAAAATATTATTTCCGACGAACCCCGGGTCGTCAGACCAATTCCGACGAATTAAGGTCGTCGGAATTGTGCATTTTTTAAATATAAATAAATTATACATTTTTAAATATTTTTGTAATATTAAAATTAATAAATAAACAAAATAAGAAATTCAAAAGTAATAATATTATAGAATTTAAATTCATACAAACCGAGATAGAAAAAAATAAACATTCACAAAGTTTTAAAATTCAGAAAAAAGCTAAGAACTCGAAGGAAACAAAGGATCTAGCCTCTCCAATATCTCGGCGTTGGTCTTCTTTTGATCCGCCAGCTCAGCAAGGATAGTGGCGTTCTGCTCCTCCAATGCCCCAATCAGTTCATCTTTGTTCTGTAGCTGCTCTAGAATCATGGGGTCGGCATACGAACTTGAAGAAGAAGCGGAACGAAGAAGCACGGCGGGCCAACCCAACTAAACGGCCTCCTTTCCTTTTAGGAACCGCCTACAAAAATATTTAAAGTTAGTAAAGTACATTATAAAAGAAATATATTAATTAAAAAAATTACCTTTTCAACCATCTCGTTTATTTGCAGTCGGGACAAGTTGGTTGAAGCTCTCGTAGAATCGGCGTCATCAGAGAGAGGCTGAGAAGCTAGAAAGCTTCTTTTGAGATTCCACCATCTCAATGACCTCTCTGATCACGGGGTCCTGAAGTTGACCCGTATTCTTGTTAGTGTACGCCTCCTCCTTCATGAGATCGAGATGATCAACGGGATTACCGTCGTTTGCTTCAACCTAAAAACAAAATTAGCCAAGGAATATATAAAAATATTTATGTAAATATATATAAAGATAAATAAATAGGAAAAAAATAGAACTTACAAGTTGATCCTCCTTAGAGGACATAGAGCAAGCGCCGAGGTTGTGCACAAAGATACCTTTCCCGCCACGATCGCTCTTCCGGTTGGCTGAGTTCTTACGAGACGTCTGTACAGTCTCATCCTTCTGCCAATGGTCTATCAACTGCTCCCACACCGTCCCGTTGATGTACCGTGGCCTCTTGTTCTGCTGCCATACTGTCTTCCACGAGTTGATCTGCTTCGTATAAGAGTCCATGGCCTTTTCGTTGAATTTCTGGCGGACTGTTTCCATGAGACCGGACTGCCAAGTGAATTGTTGCTACAAAACACACATAATTTAATAATTAGATATATAATATAAAAAATCAAAATTGAAAAATGCTTTAAAAATGAAGAGTTACCGCAAACTGACGAAACCACAACTCCCGTTCGTCGGAAGGGATGACACTCCACTTCGAATATCCCAAATGGAGCATGGAATACATCATCTGGTTGATGCTCCTGCTAATGCCATTGCTCGACTTGTTGAACCTTTAAAAAAAAGCAAGTTAGAAAGTTAAATGGAAAAAAATAACACTACATATAAAATAAAAATACTAACCAAGTTGAATGTCCTCGTCGTGGGTTGGGATGGAGAACCGGGAGATCCTCTCGACCTGGTTGTTGAACCAATAGTTCAACTGGCATGACCCCTGGATCCTGCGGAGCAGCTGCATCGGGATCGGCAGCTGGAGCGCGTATAGGTGCTGGAATAAATGGAACCGAGTTTTGTTCGTGAGACGATCCCGATGCACGGGAACTGCTCACCGAACTACCTCGGCCGCCACAGGGTGCAGAACGACGGATTGCGGAACGGCGTGCATCCTCGGACATAAAAAAAATATATATTAATACATCAATAACTTTTTAAAAGCTTTTCTATTTAAAATGTTTTTATTTATATATTTAAATCTAAAAAAAAATTATAAATATAGAAAAGGTTGTTAAATATATAAAAATAATTATAAACGTTTTTATCCATTTAAAATATTAAAATTGATTTTATCTATATAAAGTATTTTAAAATTATATTTACATCTAAAATGAGCTATATATATTTATATGTAAAAAATTATAAATATTTTAAAATCGTTTTATCTATATATAAAAATTTAAAAGCGTTTTATCTATATAAAAATATTTTAAAACGTTTATAAATATATAAAAGGTTGTTAAATACATAATTTTTTTATAAATTACATTTATTATATTAAATATATTACTGGAAACCCCAAAACGTTTTAAAATCAAAAACGTTTTAAATTCCAAAAACGTTTTTAAATATTCACAAATACACTATATTATTCCAAAAAAATTAAAACAACCAACCAAACAACAATTCTAACTAATATATCCTAAACTATCCATTCAATCATAAGCATACTAATCAAACAACCTCAAATCCTCAAATCTAACTTCATAAACCCTAAAAATTTGAAATATACAAAGGATTTTGAGAAACTTACATGATTGGTGTGAGAGGGGAAGATAATTGAGGCTAGGAAGAGGATTCGTCGGGTTCTTCGTCGGGATTTCGCCACCGGAAGAGAGAGAGAGAGAGCACGAATTCGTGGGGGAGAAACGGCCGGCCGAAATGAAGAAGAAAAGGAATTAGGGCTTTTTATGTTTAATGATTCCGACGGACCTGTGTTTGTCGGAATTCCGTCGGAATCATTAAATATAAAATAAATTGGCGGTTCGCGAAAATTTTCATGCGGTTTGGTTTTTCCAGGTACAAGATATTCCGACGGAATACCGATGGAACTAGTACAGTCGTCGGAATTCCGTCAGAATTCAGGTTCGTCGGATTTCCGTCGGAATTCAGGTTCGTCGGAAGTCGTCGGTATTTTTCGATGGAATACTGACGAACAATTCCTACGGAATTCCGACGACATAGTGTTTAGGGGTTAAACAGAAGATTCTAATTGTAAAATTCAAATCTATGATAATATATATAGTATTTGCAAAATGATTTAACCAAAAAAGGGTTTCATAACACAATTTTACACAACTACGTTTTCGTAGTGTAAGATTAGATGAATATGAATGTATAAGTATATGAGTGTTAAGATAAGATGATATGAAAACAATGATATGCATACATAAATATTTTAGTAAGTTGTTAAATTTGACCGGTTGTGATCTAATACTATACTAAAAACTTAATATGAGTTATTTTCATAGTTTCGGTATCCAAATTCATATATTTTTTGATATGAAAATTTTGAAAAATTAAAGTCCTCGGAAAATCCTCGGAAAATACCGATGACATTCCGACGACATAGACGAGTTCGTCGGAATATCATCGGTATTTTCCGAGGATTTTCCGAGGAACCTATCTGCCCTGAATAAATCTTCATTTCGTCGGTATTTCGTCGGTATATTCCGACGGAATACCGACGGATTTCTTAAAAAAAATCTTCATTTCGTCGGTATATTCTGACGGATTTCTTAAAAAAAAACAACAACTAATAATAAGAATCCCTAATCAGAATCTTCAGAATCTTCATCAAACTCCCCAACCTCAGCTTCTGACTCCGAATGTACAACCGCATCAAGTCCAAACTCGGTAAAATTCTCAACGAGTTCAACATCTGCCAAATCTTCAACTGCATTCACGTTGATAGTAGAGTCTGGTTGTAATGGTTCATTATCAGAAGTTCCATCCACTCGTCCTCTTGGGTTGATTTGCGTTACAGTGACCCATTGATCGTCTATGCACGTCACCCGAGGATAACTGATGTAGCACACCTATCAATTATGCAAGGTATTAGTAAAATATATAAAAAATAATTATATTGTTAAATTAATATGAATAAATTGACATACCTGGTCAGCTTGTGAAGCCAGAATGAATGGATCATAATATTGAAGCTTCCGCCGCGAATGAACCGATGTAACACCTAATACGTCAGTCTTCACTCCTCTAACTGGGGTGGTGTCATACCAATCATAATAGAATACTACACATCGCAATCCAACCATACCAGGAAACTGAATTTCCAATATCTCTGATATGTTGCCGTAGTAGACATCGTCACCGGAAGAAGACGAAACACCAGCATCATATGTTGTCCAAGAATGACCTTTCCTTGTGAATGCATATCATCGCGTACAATATTTTGGATATGATCTGACCACATAGTTTGGTCCCCGCACAAATTCGCGTATCCAATCATCGAACACAAAACCTCTGGCTAAACCATCATTCACCTATAAATTAAAAACATATATGGTGAAAAGTTAATTACTTTATATTAAATATAAACTAATCATTAATTTTCATATGTTCACATGATATATGACTCACATAACTAAGAAGCCATGCAGCAAATCCGTTATGTTTGAGTTGTTGAAGCTCATCTTCTGTCGCATGTCTGTGAGACATACGCAACTCTACCAAATAAACACTGTATAAAAAGATATTATCAATATGAAATAAAATTTATTGAATATTAATCTAATAATTTAGATGAATAAATATTCACAAACCTCTCATATTGTAGAACATCTTCACATGATATGTTGCTCACTCCCCTTTGTCATCATGCCAAGCAGGTCTTCGGTTTTTTGTATGCACTTCTGATGGAAAATAGTTTTCAGAAAAGATTACAGTTTCTTCATTGATCACTTGTGTGACTATAGATCCTTCCACCTTGCTTAAATTTTTCACCTTCTTCTTCAGATGATGCATATAACGCTCAAAAAGATACATCCATCGGTACTGCACATGACCACCAAGTTCCAATTCTCTTGCGAGATGAATAGCAAGATGTTCCATTATATCAAAGAATGATGGAGGAAATATCTTCTCGAGGTTGCACATGCTGACTGGTATGTTTGCCTTCAGATTACTAATACCCTCTGCAGTCACTGCTCTGGTGCATAAATCGCGGAAGAAAACACTTATCCCTACGTAGATAAAAGACAAAATTTACATAAGTATTAGGTTTATATAAACATAATCGTTAAATATAAAAATTTAAAAATACAAGATACCTGAAATTGCTTCATGAACATTACACGGCAATAGTGCGGAAAAAGCAAAAGGAAGGAGGCGCTGCATAATTACATGACAATCATGACTCTTCAAGCCAGTAAACTTTCCTTCGCTTCTATCAACGCAGTTCCGCAAATTTGATGCATAATCGTCTGGAAATTGCACTCTTTCTGTAATCCAATCAAAGAACTCTTCTTTTGCAGCACCATCCAGCTGATAAATGGGAAAGGGGCCGTACCGTTCTCATCAACGTGAAGTTCAGAACGATCACAGATATCGACTAAATCCAACTTAGACTTCAACTTATCCTTCGTTTTACCTTGGATGTTAAGGATTGTGTTCATCAGGTTGTCGAAGAAGTTCTTCTCAATATGCATGACATCTAAATTATGCCGCAATAGATGACTCTCCCAATATGGCAGATCCCAGAAAATACTCTTTTTGTGCCAGTTATGTAGCTCTCCAACCGCATCAACTCGAATGTTTTCATGTCCACCTACGTCTGGCGTCCTTTCTGCACCAAAATCCCTCAACTGTTTCCACAAATCTTCCCCACTAACTTCCTCAGGTGGACCATCAAACACCTGCTTGTTCTTCGTGAAGAAAGTCTTACTTCTACGGTATGGATGATTAGGTGGTAGAAATCTTCTGTGACAGTCAAACCAACACGTTTTTCATCCGTGCTTTAGTTGGAAAGCATCTGTGTCATCTTGACAATATGGACATGATAGCCTCCCATGTGTTGTCCATCCGGATAACATATCATATGCTGGAAAGTCACTTATTGTCCACATAAGTACTCCCCGCATATAAAAGTTTTCTTTGCACGAAACATCGTATGTCTCAAAACCATGCGCCCATAGTTGTTGCAGCTCATATATCAGTGGTTGAAGAAACACATCTAGTGATCTCTTAGGATGCTCTGGCCCGGGGACGAGAATTTAGAGGAACAAAAACTCTCGTCGCATGCACAAACTCGGCGGCAAGTTGTACGGTGTCACAATCACCGGCCATAGAGAATATTGTCATCCATGCTTTCCAAATGGGCTAAAACCATCAGTACATAATCCAAGATAAACATTTCTTCTCTCTGCAGCAAATTCTGGATATGTTGACTGGAAATGTTTCCAAGCCTTCGCATTTGAAGGATGTCTAATCTCACCATTTGTGGAATGTTCTGCATGCCATCTCATTGCTTTTGCTGTGCGCTCACACTGATACAACCTCTTCAATCTTTCTGTCAAAGGCAAATACCACATCCTTTTGAACGAGACTGGAACTCTTCCCCTCGTCTCCTGATAACGAGGTTTCCTACAAAATTTGCATTTATCTCGTTTCTTATCCGCTCCCCAGTAGATCATGCAGTTGTCAATACATACATCAATCACTTCGTACGATAGTTGAAGACCCGCAACAAGTTTCTGAACCTCGTAGTATGAACCCGGTGCAACATTATCCTCAGGTAGAATACCTTTGACAAAATCAGTAATCGCATCCACACATTCTTCAGCCAAATTATAGTTTGTCTTAATACCCATCAATCTAGTTGCAGATGATAAGAGTGAATGACCATCTCTACAACCTTTATACAAAGGCTGTTTTCCTGCATCCAACATGTCAAAAAATCTCCTAGATTCGGGATTTGGTTCTTCTCCTCTATAATGATCATGTACCATCTGCTCAGTACCTACACCATAATCTATATCCGTTCTAGGTTCTTCTAACCTAATATCAGGCTGAGGTTCGCTAACAGGCTGAGGTTCGCTAGTACTACCATATTCATAACCAGTTTCTCCATGAAGATACCAAACTTTATAATTTCGTGAAAACCCTTTCATATACAAATGAGTCCAAACATCCCATTTTTTTATAATCCTACTATTATTGCAAGTAGAACAGGGACATCTTAACATACCGGTTTTTGCATCCGGTTGCTGTTGAACAACTGTCATGAATTATCCAATCCCTTGAACGTATTCTTCCGTAAGCAACTTGGTGTTGGGATCCAAATGAGGTTTATTCATCCACGAACGATAACAACTTCCTGAAGACATGATTTTTTTCGGAATTGTTGTGATTAGAGAGAGTGAAGAGAGAATGAAGAGTGAATGAGTTAAAAGAGAAGAGGTTGCATTAATAGGAAATTGCTTACGGTAATCCGACGGCATTCCGACAAAATTCCGACGACCAAAACGGTTATATCCGTCGGAATTCCGTCGGTATTTTCCTATCTCAACGGCTATAAAACGGTCATATGTATTTCTCGGCAACGGTCAAAAGGTTCGTCGGAATTTCGTCGGTATATTTCGACGAAATTCCGACGACTACAACGGTTATATAATTAATCGCAATGTCGTCGGAAATTCGTCAGAATATACAGACGAAATTTCGACGATCTCAACGGTTATATATTTAATCGGAATGTCGTCGGAATATTCCGATGAACCTCTTTGTGTCGGAAAGTCGTCGGAAAATACCGAGGAAATTCCGACGACATTGTATTTTTTGTTTTCGTTAGAATTCCGTCGGAAAGCCGTCAAAAATGTCTGACGATTTTGGTGTCCGTCGGAACGTCCGTCGGAATTTAGCGTGTTTTCTTGTAGTGTAAATCCTAAACCTAAACCATATACCCTAAATCCTAAACCCAAATTCTAGATCCTAAACCCAAACCCTATACCCTAAACTCAAATCCTAGACCCTAAACCGTTATTCCTAAACCCAAACCCTATACCCTAAATATTTGGATTAATGTTGATGCTGTCCTTTTAGAGTTTAAGATTAGGAATTAAAGTATGGGTTTTGAGTCCAGGGCTTAGATTTACGCTCTAGAGTTTGGGTTTAGAGTATAGGATTTGGGTCTGGGAACTAGATTTTGGGTTTAGGGTTTATGGTTTGGGTTTAGGATCTAGGATTTAGATTTAGGGTTTAGAAATTGAATTTAGGATATATAGTTTGGGTCTAGGATTTAGGGTTTAGGGTCTAGGTTCTAGAATTTAAATTTAGGGTATAAATTTTGGGTTTAGGGTTTAGCTGACGACGTTAGTGTCGTTAAAATTGATATTGTTTTATTTTTTTTGTTATTTTAGTTTTTCTTAAGATATTTATATTTTTTTTGGCAATTTCCCTACATGTAAACGATAGAGTTTGCTTTGGTTGGAGTCATTTGATTGTAAATACTTTGGTTTGTTCATCTTCATAGGTCTCAAAAGCTTTGTACACAAGTTACAATATATTTTCTCTCATTAATTGACTTCTAATTCTTTACAAAGTTGTGAAAGTGGTTATTGTACTCCTATTTATTATTGGAGAAGACTAGTTATTTCCTATATTAAACATTGGTAATCAGAACCAGGACAGAGTAGCTAGTGAGTCCGGATGTTAAAGTTTCTTTGCTTGCAAACACTGTCCGGATGTAATCAGAACCAGGAAAAATAAGAAACACATCAAAGCACACTTTCTCTGCTTCCAAACCCAAGATAATAGAAAGTTTCACACAACAAATACTGCAGAGAGCACGGAAGAAGCTAAAATCAACCCAAGCTTGCTTTCTTCAACCATATATAACATGAGAGACACCTTGAACCAGATGCATACAGGAAGAAAGTTTCAGATCTTGTCAAGTGTATCTGCCTTCACAAACGGGTTTGCTTTAGCTGTAGCTTCTTGTGCAGCAACATGGTAATTGAAAAAGAAGTTATGTACGCCTGCATAGCGGTGTCTCCCGCAGAAGAGATCACCACAGTGACATTTGAATCCAGTCAAACCAACCCGTCTATTGCAACTACTAGATGGGCTTGGTCCTTCCTTTGGTTTTGCTGCAGCTTCTTCTGGTGCTACTACTTCTTGCAACAGCTTGTACAGAGGATGGCTGAACATAGACAGCCATGGGCTCGACACATTTCAGTGAAGGTTTCCTTGATGATGTTTCTGGGTGATCACACTGCAGATGCAAGCTTTAGCCCCTGTTCCTGTTGAAACAAGATAGTCTTGTGGCACTTGGAACATGTGTTCTTTGTGGCAGGGCTTCCGAAGAAACCGCAGTTGTTGATGCATAGCTTGGGACCTTCGGGTGGCTTAGGCATCCTGTCTTGTCGTCGTTCATTTCTGCACATTACAAACTGAGCCCTTGTAATAACCATAAGCAACCGAAATATTGTTTTCAATAATGACTCTAGTCTATCTCATAACCTATAACCAAAACTTTTATGGAGCCCTTGCAATGATTCAAGATCTAAAACATGGAGTTAGGAAGAAAGCGGAAGCAAGTCTAGAACGAATTTCTTCTCACACCAAATCCTAAAACACACAAACAGATCCTACTAAAACCTGATTTTAGCACCATAAGCCAGACTACCTAAGCTATCTTGCAGCTAATTCCAATAAACACATCTGATATTACGTAAACAAAAAATATGTAACGGATTCATTTATAAAGACCAGAGAAGCTAAACTAAGATGTATCCGAACTATCCAGATAGAAAGAAGATAGAGTTGTTGACAATCAAAAACTGTGTCAGAGACAAATAAGCACAACCCTTAACCATAAGACATATTGTTTTCAACAAAGACTAGTATACCAACATAACTTATACATGGTCTTATTTATGGATCCCCCAAAAAGGAAGAACGCAAGCATAGAAATTATTTATAGCTGATCTTATAACCCATAACCAAAATGTTCAGCTATAGAGGAACTGCTGATTATAGAGGTTTATCCGGTTATCACATTGGTAACAAGAACCGGGAGAAGGTAGAAGACAACATAGATCACCATCCAGATATCACAGCCTCCTGACCTTAGACCTCCATTGACGGACAAACGTAAGCTTTTAAGAAAAAGCTTCATATAGCTAAAGATACAATCGCAATATGATACAGACCCAAAAGAATAAATATAACCAAACCATAGTGTCATAAATAATAAGAGAAGCACATCACAGCATATTTGTTTAATAAAAACACTTACTCAGCAACAAACACAAGACAATAAAAAGTTTCCCACCACAAATATTGCAGAGAGAATGGAAGAAGCTAAAGATCAACACACGCTTCTGTTCTTCGACCATATATTACATGAGAGACACCTTAAACCAGACACATACAGGACGAAGGAGACATAGGAGTACCTGAAAACAGAGTTTCTGAGTTTCAGATCCTGTTAAGCTTATCTACCTTCACAACAGCGTTTGCTTTAGCTATAGCTTCTTACCCTGCAGTATGGTTATCGAACGAGCAGTTGTGTACGTCTGCATAGCGGTGCGTACCGCAGAAGAGGTCACCACAGCGACATTTGAATCTAGTCAAAACAACCTGTTTGTTGCAAGTAGTACATCGGCTTTGCCCTTCCTTTGGTTTTGCTGCAACTTCCTCTGGTGCTACTACCTCTGTAACAGCTTGTTCAGAGACAGCCATGGGCTCAATGGATTTGGTTTCAGCATCAAGACACTGCAGATGCAAGTTTAGCCCCCTGTTCCTGTTGAAACAACATAGTCTTGTGACACTTGGAACACATGTTCATCGTGGCAGCACTTTCAAAGAAACCGCAGTACTTGATGCACAGCTTGGGACCTTCGGGTGGGCTTTGGCATCCTGTCTTGTCGTTTCTTAATAGCCTCTATAGGGAGGGGGGAGGGAGGGGGGTGTTCCTTTCGTTTCTTAATAGCCTCTATAGGTTTGTTTTATGCTGTTTTTCATTTACTAGAAGTTCATTGAAGATTTTATCCTAAGATTTTATTAGTTTTCTTTTTCACGACTAGCTTAACATACATAGCAGAATATTAAAAGACTCGTTTTACAATTTCAATCAAAAGACCAGAGAAAACCCAAGTTCTTCTCAAACTTATATGTGTTATTTTCAGTATAATTGTCCAAGAAGTTAGATAGATTTTAGTAATTTTATTTTAATTATTGTAACTAAGCTACATTCAGTTTTTTTTTCTGTTTGTGAATCAAAGTTATTTAATCCTATAAATTACAGGAGTGTACTGTTACTAATATAAATTACAGGAATCAAAGCATTCCATTGCTTGTTTTAGCATGCTAAATCCAAAAGTATCTGCATTTCATACTCTTGGGAAATTCAAACTTTTGTTCTTCTAGTGTGACGAAGATGCTTCATTCTTTTTTTTTTTAACCTGAGTGTATTTGAGTTGAAACCAACTAATATGCAAGGGGATAATTCCGACGAATAATTTGTCCCAAATTTTCTAACGAGGCTTAAAACATGGTTCAATCTTCGTCTGGCCAAACCAAACAATATTAACTTAGTTTGTGACAGACTTCGAATCTAGGACTGACAGACCTTTCTTCTTACCACCAAACTACCACTGCTTAGTTCATTCTTCATGTTTTGCACAGTCATAGTCAATACGTTGTGAACAATAAAACATACATTTTATTTGGATAGACCTTTTGAAAGGATTTTTCATCATATACTAGTATCCTTAAAGACAGCTTAATTCTATTACAAGTCTTTTCTAAATCTGCATCAGAGCTTCCTCCTCCTTCAGTCGCAGCTTGTGTCACCTGTCCCATCGCCTTAGCCCGACCACGCACATCACGTCCGCATTCACCCATTGTTTCAGCTAAAACCCTACCCAACTGATTCGGGTCCGGCACAGTATCACCCCCTTCACAAACTATAACAGCCACACCCTTATGCTCCACCAGCAACCTTGCATCCACAAACTGATCTGCCCCCATAGGCCAAGCTAAGATCATGGTTCGGCTTGCCACAGCTTCCATCACCGAGTTCCATCCACAATGGCTCAAAAACCCGCCAACCGCCACGTGACTCAACACAGCCACCTGAGGAGCCCACCCTCTAAATACAATACCTCGACCCACGACCCGATCCTCCAACCCATCGGGTATCGGGTCTGTCTTGGCCACCCAAAAAAACCTGGTCATGCTCTTTTCAAGAGCAAGAGCCAAGGCATCACACTGGTCTTTAGTCAACACTTTTTTGACTTCCGAAGCAGATGTATAGCACAGATCCGTCTAGACATCCATCGAGCCAGCTCATTAAGGCCTTCACGTCTACACTGGAATCAGAATCTCCCTTGCCTAACCCGACTGAAGAAAGAGGTCCAACCCTGAAAACCCGGTTATGACCCGTTTTCAGCTTCACATAATCCAAGTACTCCCCTTCCAGACACTGACAAGAATTGAAAACACAACCATAGCTCGAGAAATTCATCATGGTGTCTCTCTGACATTCGAGATCTTGGGTTGAAGGAGATCGTTGGCTTAAAGACGGGAGATGTTCTGTCTTGAAAACAGGAGAACGAGGAAGATCCGAGAGACAGACCGGCTCAGTTGACTCGAACAGATGAAGCTTGTCGGAGAAAAAATGAAGAATCGAAGCTAAGAATGCTCCTGAGCTAAAGAAAGCGAAGCGAGGGATGCCAAGATCGTTGGTCCATCCAAGAAAGAAGTCAGAGATGATGGCTACAGGAGGGTTCAGATGTGAACTTAACCAGCTGACGATAGGCTCGCGAAGCTGGCGAATAGAAGCCATAATGAGAGTGTTTCCCGAAGGACCAATGTCTTTGACGTTTTCAACGCTGGGAGGGAGTGAAGGATTCTGAGGGAAAGGAAAAGTGACGGCGGAGACCGCAGATGGATGAGCAGTGAGAAGAGGAGAGAGGCAAGGAAGGTTTTTAGGAGTTACGATGATTGAGACAGTGATGTCTCCATGCAGACAGATCAGTTGATGGGTTAAGTCGAGAAGAGGAAGCAAATGGCCTTGTGCTGGAATGGAAACACCATTATGTGCGGTTTTGAACCGTTGCATTTAGAGTCGGGTGGCGGCGGCGGCATTTCTCCGGTCATTTTGGTAGTGAGATATGTTATATGCTGTGTACGTAATGCATTCATACGTTCGAGGGCATTTTATATGTTATGATTTTTACAGCAGATTATGACATGTTTACAACTATTCCAGATTTTTTTTCTTTGTTTTGAA
Source organism: Brassica nigra (assembly GCA_016432835.1). Taxonomy (NCBI): domain Eukaryota; kingdom Viridiplantae; phylum Streptophyta; class Magnoliopsida; order Brassicales; family Brassicaceae; genus Brassica; species Brassica nigra. Next base: position 51,678,769 of record CM028243.1, read on the forward strand.
CGTCATATATTATTCCACCAAGTGTAAATTGGAATGTGGACCCCCAAAAATCTTAATATATATATCAATGTATCATATAATCAGGATAGAAAGAAATCTACATAACTTAGAAACAGAAATCAAATGGAAGATCATGACATATTGAAATTTATGATTAAAAATCAGGACAACTCGTTTTAGTTATATTTGATGATAAAATTTAACAAATTTAAAGAAAAATAGTAAATTTAGAATTGGTTACCAATAGGAAGAATGTATATGAATTTACAAATACTTTTTTTTTGTTTTAAGTATAAAGTCTTATGTATCATGTGTGATAATAATAATAATTAAAATTATTATTATTATTGTTTGTCGACAAATTATTATTATTTATTTAAAATCATGTTTAAAAAAAAAATGAAATTCACCATATATCAAAAAGGTAAAATCATCGGTGAGGTAATCATTTCCCCTCCCATTTTAATTTAGTTTGTGATTTGGCTTAATAAATTTTTAATTTGACTCTACTTGGAGTAATTAAGTTCTATCAAAGTTTGAAATAATGTTTTATATTATATTTGTGCGTTTCAAAATGTTTTATCATTCTACAATATCATTTTTCCTATGTTATTCAGTAATACCTACTGTAGAGTGCAGGAGTAAGGATTTTATCTGGTTATCGAATTGGTAAAACCAGGACAAGGTAGGTCGTGAGTGTTCATCGAGCGAGATGTTAAAGTTTAGTGACTTTGCATAGCTCATCATCCGGATAAATGAAAGATGAAGTAGAGCCTGGCCTAATACCTTCACTGAAGGACAAGCATATAAGCTTTTAAGAAAAAATCTTCATACACTACAAAAAAAGTCTATATTGATATCAAATTATTATAGCATGTTTTACTGAATTGCTATCGTAGATGATTTTTCTATCAAAGACATATAATAGCATTTTTTCTGACACTAAAAAAGCTATTTGAATCCCTAAACCCTAAACAAGATTTTAAACCCTAAACATGGTTTAAAACCCTAAACTCTAAAGACAACCTTTTTTTTGTAACTGGCTTACTTAAATTAAAGATGCAGAAAAAAAAATGTTTACAAAAGCCCAAAGCTCTAGTGTTAGAGCAATAGCCCATTGAAACTCATATTACAGAAACATAAACCCTTTTTAGTAGACTTGGCCCATGAGATTATTAACCCAGTAATCAGAAGTTTAATCATCGAAGTGGAGAAGTTTAGTCATCGATGGAAGATGCGATAACAAAGAAGTGGAGAAGAGAAATAGTCGAGTCCAATGGCAAGAAGGTTGATCAACTTCTTCCTTGGTCACATAATCCATTGCTGCATCATCGAAGATGAACGAGCAGGGTTTTCTCCGCGGAAGCTTTGTATCTTGTTCCGAATCTGATGATCAATCACAGAGAAAAGAGTATCAACAGATCGAAACTTGGTCGCATGCCATCGTTGGTTCCTTTCATTCCAAACCCAGTAGAGTGAAGCCTGCCATCCTAGAAGAATCAGAGACCTAGTTGATTGTGGCGGCGGCAGCGATGTCAGCTGAAGAAGAGATTCCTCCCATCCCCGATCAGGTATTATTCTACATCTTTCAGCCACGAGGCTCCATAGCTCGAATGAGAAATCACATCCCCAGTAAAGATGATTTCTTGTTTCATCGTTTGTATTGAAGAGTGGGCAGAGCGCAGGGACTTGAAGTCCCCACCCGATCATCCTGTCCCGAGTAGGCAGTCTGTTTTGCACAACAAGCCACACATGGAAGTTCTGCCGTGGGATACTTCTTGAGGGCCATATGGCTTTGAACCAGTGGACTTCTTCAAACTCTCCTCTTAGTAAGTGATACACCTCACCAGTACTGTATTTCTTTCTTTTCTTTCCCTTAATTTCCCACACATAGTAATCAATTCCATCATTGAACTGAATGGTAGTGATGAAAGAGAGTACCTGAACTTGTCGCTCTGTTCTTGCAGGAGGTAGTTGCCATGCTTCATTTCTGTGAAGAGATGATAGTGTTGCATTCTTGGGGATACCCAACCGAGTTCTCCCTCCTTCCAAGTAGTCCTCAAGTTTCCCATAGGGACTCCAGTTGTCAAACCAAAACCGAGTATTCCTCCCGTTTTGAATTCGCAGGTGAATTAAAGGGTAAGCCTCACTCCTTAGTTTTAGCAATTTGTTTGCCAACCATGAGTAGTTTTGTGATGGGTTGTTGTCCAGAAGTTATTAACTGATCCTTTGAGGATAACTTCTTTGAACCAGGAGACCCACACCGAGTCAGGTCTGAAGAATAGGAGCCAGATAAGACGCATACAACAAGCTTTGTTCCAAGTCTGCAGATCTTTTACCCCCAAGCCACCTTTGCTCCTTTGGCTTCACCACCTTACTCCACGCAACCCTAGCCGTATTGTGAGCTTCCAGGTCCCCTTTCCACAAAAAAACACTGCACATTGAGTTTAACTTTGAGATGCAAGCTTTTGGCAGCACAAAGGAGGAGCACCAGAAAGTGGTAATTCCTGCTATCACAGTTTTAATGAGCACTAATCTCCCCGCAAATGATAATGTTTTTGTTGACCAGGAGGAGAGACGGGTTTTGACTTGATGCAGCAGTGGTTCGCAGCTGGCCAGAGAAAGTTTTCTTGAATTCATTGGCACCCCAAGATATCTAAAAGGTAGGTTTCCACACGTCATTCCCGTTGATGCCTGAATCGTGCTAATCTCTGCTTCTGTCATTCCTGATGCAAAGAAACACGTCTTTTGCATACTTACAGCTAGTCCTGAACGGTCTTCAAATTCCTTTAGCACTTAAAGAACACACTGAACAGATTCTATATTTCCTTCCACAAAAATCAACAGGTCGTCAGTGAAAGACATGTGCGTCAGCTTTATTTTCTTGCACTTTGCGTGATATTTGAACCTCGTCTGAGTAGCTATAGCATTTAGCATATGAGACAAACAGTTCATGGCAATGACAAAAAGGTAGGGAGAGAGTGGATCTCCTTGCCTTAGTCCTCTTGTTCCTTTAAAGTAGCCATTCACTGTACCATTGTAACCCATCATAAAACTCGTTTTGCAGATGCACGATCTCAGCCAGTGGAGTGCCTGAATCGGGTATGCCTATCCCGTGCAAACAAGAGAACAGGAAGTCCCAGGAGAGAGTATCAAAGGCCTTCGCTATATCAACTTTGATGGTAATCTTTTTTGTGCCCTTGTTTTTGTGATATCCATTGATGAGCTCACTAGCTAGGATAGTAATCTCCAGTAGGAGTCTCCCTTGGACAAACGCCGTTTGACTAGGTAGTATTAGACTAAGAAGGATGATTTTCAGTCTTCTGACCAGGAGTCTAGATGTCACCTTGTAAACTGTGTTGAGGCACGACATTGGTCTAAATTCCGTTATTTTTGATACACCAGGGAATTTAGGGACTAAAGTTAGGATTGTGGCATTTGCTGAGGAAGGCAGGAATCCCGTGTAGAAGAAATGAGTAATTGATTTGATCACCTCTTCTCCAATGGATTCCCATGCTGCCTTGAAAAACCCAGAGGTAAGTCCATCTGATCTTGGGGCCTTATTCGGGTTGAGCTTGAACAATAGCTTCTTTATCTCTGTAGGTGTGGGAATCTGCAACATTTGAGAGCACTGCACTGGGGAGACTTCGTAGTTGAGAAGGCAATGGAACCAATCACTAGTGGAGACGATTCTTGGAGTAGTGATTGTTGGTCCCAGCACTGAGCAGAAGTGAGAAACTGCCAGTGAACTCATTTCTTCAGGATCTGTTATCCAAACTCCATCAATTCGCAGGAAAGCACGGATGGCGTTGTAGCTTGATCTAACCTGACAGATCCTGAAGAAGTAAGTTGTGTTGAGATCTCCTTCACGAAGCCAATTGATTCTAGACTTTTGACAGAAGTAGAGTTCTTCAATTTCTCTCAAGAAGTTCCACTTTTGATGTAGGTCTCTTTCTGCTTGGAAATTGGTGGGACTCGAGTTTTGTAATGCCTGCACCTGCACAAGTTGCAACAAACTGTGAGTCTCAGTTACTCTCTCTTGAATTTTTGAGTAATTTTCTCTATTTATTTTCTTTAGTTCACTCTTGATTTGTTTCAACTTCCAGCATAACTGCGCAAGCGTTTGGCATGCACTTCCAGCTTGAATCCAGGCGACATTGATCATCATAGCGAACCCCGGGTGTTTTGTGAGGTAGTTTTGGAATTTGTATGGGAAGGTACCGGCTTTAGGGAGGCTTAGGGCAAGGTTTAGAAGACAAGGTGTATGGTCAGACATTTCCTGGGGGAGGAAGGAGGCTACAGCATGAGGATAGGCAGAGATGGTGGTGTTGTTTACAAGCAGGCGATCAAGTTTTTTAGCAATAGAGCTCTCTGGTTGGTTATTAGTCCAGGTGTGGCAAGGCCCAAGGTACCGTAGATCAAAGAGTCCAGCCTGGAGAAAACAATCCTGAAGTTGGTTGTCTGTGAAGCATACTTCAGAACTTGAGTGCTCCAGTGGGAATAAGATCTGGTTTAGATTACCACCAACCACCCAATTCTGGTTTTCAAGATCGAATGTAGAGTGAATTTGGAGGAGATCATTCCAGAGTTCAGCACGATCAGCACTAAGGTTAGAAGAACAGATGGCAGTGTAGATGATTGGGGCAAGGTTGGGGAAGGATATGGAGCAGCTTAAGAGCTGTCTGGTTTGGTAAAGGGGCAGAACAACCAGGGGGTCTTTCCAGATCAGGATGATACGACCATCGAGGTCTGACTGATGATTTGAGAGATACTTCCAGCAAGGGCAAGTCTTAGATAGAATAGGGTTCAAACAGGGTTCTTTAATATGATTTTTAAGAAGAGCACCAAAAAGAGGCTTTTGACATCTAAGCGAATCAACAAAAGGCTTGTGCTTATCCGGGTCATTTAGACCTCGGACATTCCAAAAAAAGAGCTTGACACTCACTGGGAAGGGAGGTGAGGATCCTCAGGAGGAGGAGGGCCTCGGGTTTCAATGGAAGAAAGAGATTGTAAATCGTTTAGATCAGAAAGGGGGTTAAAAGAGTTGTGGTCAGAGAGGTTAGCTACAGATGGGATAGGTGGAAGAAGAGGTTATGAAAAAGGGTTTGCAGAGGAGGAGGGAGGGGGAGAAAGGATGGGGGAGGAGCGAGAACGCTTTAGTGAGGGTCTTGGAAAAGGATCAGGGGAGAAGAAAATGAAGTTTTTTGAGGATTTTTGTGGCTGAGGGTGAGAGGACGTTTCTAAGTTAGAAGTAGGAGGAGTTGAAGTAGGGGGGTCAGGGATTGTGGAAGAGGCAGGCTTTGGAGTTGAGGGAGGGTCCTTCGCAGATGGCACAAGGACAGGTTGGTATTTTTTCTGGTGTTTTTGATTTTTTCTAGATGCCTTTGAAGAGGTAAAGGTTGATTGTGGGGGGATGCTCCTTTGAGGGAGTTCAGGGTTTTTTGAGGTATCATTTCTCTTTGGAGCTGAATCTTTTTCAGTTGATGGTGCAGGAGGAGTGTAGGTCAGGCAGTTGCGGATGATGTCCTAGTTCATGACAATGAGAGCAGGTTGGGGGAACCCACGGGTAATGTACTTGAACCTCAACAACTTCGCCCCTTTCCCTTTCAAACTCAACCACTGGAGGTAACGGTACTGTTAAATCAACTTTAACTTTCACATGAGATACAGTTAAGCTCACCAAGTTTTTTGTGAATGCATCAGTTCCTTTCGGCTCTCCAACCAGTCCTGCGACAAGACTGAGGCCTTCATCATAACATAGATCAAGAGGCACACCTATGAGATGGGCCCAAATCTGAATAGCTTTCAGGGGAGGAGTGGTCATAGATTGAGAGGAGTTCAACTGAGCGGTATGGAACATTGATTCGCCTACATACCAGATATTCTTCTCCAGAATTTTCTGTCTGAGGTACTCACTCTGAATTCTCACAATAACAGAATGATTCAGAGGGTTATTGTGGATCTCGAGTCTTTTACCTTTTCCCCACATATAGTTGAATACACTCTGTATTTGGTTGAAAGGAGGTGACCTCCCATTGAAATAGCATATGATGAAGTTTTGATGGATCTCTGCACCTTTTTTGAATACAGAATCAGGGATAACTACACGAGGACGACCAGAGGGGGCTATAGTGACCGGAGCTAGACGTCTCAGTGTTGTATCCTCTGAGGCTCTTAATCTTTCAACCAAGGTTTGATTTTGAATTGGAACTTCAGTAGAAGCATGGGGAGCTTCAGTAGTCAGAGGGATTAAGCTAGGAGGGGTTAAGTGGTTTGGAGATGGGGGTAGGATTAGGTTGGGTGAACTGGATTTGTTTGTTTGGATAGGGGAGGAATTCGATGGGAAGTGGATGGTGAAACCGTGGTTCAGGTTGACAGTAGAACTGGGGAGTTGGACTGTAGCAGTTTCAGATCCAATCTGAGGAATAGTAACATCAGAAGAAAAGTTGAGGTTTGTTTGCTCTGTTTCCATAGGAATAGATTCAGGGCAGTTGGTTGCTTCTTGCATCTTCTCCGAAGAGGAGGCTTTAGTAAGTTTTGGGGTTGAGTTCTTTCTGCGAGTTCCACTAGTGGAGTGGCCAGAGAAGACAGTATTGGTAGTAGCATTAGTTAGGGATGGGAAGTTTCCAGGGGCTAGAGGTGAGGATGGATCAGGGGGGTCAGGGGGAAGGGAAGGGGGAGGTTCGCCAGGAGCAAACGCCGGTGGATTCAGGCCGGAAACACGGCCAGGGACGTTCCACACGTTCTGCAAACTATAATTTTAAAACTATAGTTTTTCAAATTATAACTTTAATCTTAAAATTAAACTCAAATTTTAATCTTCTTATTCTTAAACTAAAATTTCCTAAACATAAATCTTTAATCTTTAATCAAACTCTATATCCTAAGTCATAACTTCAAACATAAACTATACATTCAATACTCTAAATTATTAAAAATTTAACTATAAATCTTATATATAGTCTTCATATATATTATTTTCCAACTTTAATCCAAAATACTAAACTTTAACCCCAAACCTCATACTCCAACATCCAAACCTTAATTCACAAAACTAAACTTTACTCTTAATCATATATATTTTTTTTTAAAACATAAAAACTAAATTTAAAACTTGAACTCCATATCTTAAATAGAAAATTATAAACCTAAATCTTTTCAAAACTTAATCTCAAACCATATACCTATTTCAAAACTTTAACCATAAACTCTAAACTACTGTAACATATATCATAAGATCATATAAAACCTCAAACTTTAAATAAAATATAATTTCTATAATATATATCTCAAATTATATAAAATATTTCAAATTTGCAGTATACATTTCAAAAATAAAAATAAACCATAAATAATAAACAACACAAAGACAAAAAAAAAGATGATTATAGATAAATGAAAAATAATTCTATTAGTTTTATTTTGGACCTTTGATTACTTTTTTATCCAAAGACTGGAAATCACTCTTTTGTTATCTTCCTCCTTCTTTCTTATTGGTCCATTCTTAAAATTTGGATTAATATTTCTGACCATTAATTACTTCTAATCCAATGGCCAAAAATCTTATCTTTTCATTTCTCTTCCTCTGGACTCTATTTCTTCCTCTGTATTGTTCTCTCATCTCTCTCACTGTCTCAAACACACACACACACACGATTCATGTAACACACATCTCGTTTCTCTGTATTACTCTCTTCATCACTCCTCACACACGCACTCACAAATCTAAAGCTGGAGCAGAGCCCAGCGACCCCAGATCTGAAGATGCTGGACCACCGCCATCTCCTCCATTCGCCACTGTCCATCTCCGACGAACACGAGCAACTCACCAGATCCATGTATCCGCTAATTCCGTTGAAGTCTTGCCGTTGTGCATAACCTAGATCCAACGCACACCGTCGCGAATAAAGGTTTGTAATCACATATCTCATCGAAAGATTTGATATTTACAACATGGGATCTGATAAAGTTTTGATCTTTTTTGAAAAAAATAGAGTGAGAGGTTGAGATTTGTGTTGCAAGAACAGAGGAAGCAAGAGATGAAGATGATCTTGAGGAAAATGAAGACGAAAGCTTTGGTTTTGATGGCATAGAAGGAAGAAGAGATGTCGAGAGTAGGAAGCAAGAACAACGACCCCGAGAATCTGTTGAGGATGGAAATGGAGAATCAAATGTGGCAGAGATGGCCCGTGAGAACGAAGCAGTGGTCGCAACACTCAACTCACGGCTGGAGTTTTTTTTAGTAGGATGATTGTTTGTAGTTTTTGAAATGGTTTTTGGTTTTTGTTTTTCAAAAACTACTTTATTTTTTTTCCCAAATTGAAATTCATTCATAACTGAAATGCAAATATCCATACATAAACTGGCGGCGTACCGAAATAGCCCCAGAACCAAGAACCCACAGGAGGCGGCTACTAAAACCCACACTGGGGTAACTTACTGATACACATCATAAGAACTAGAACCGCACCAATAACTTAGAAACACGATTAACTACTACATACGAGCATCAAACAACTCAATCCAGCAGACTTTAAAGCCAAACACATGCCAATGATCGGGATTTACCGCCGCTGCCCAAAGCCCGCCAAACGATAACCTCCACCTCTTACACCCACACCACGACTTATCGCTGCTGCCTATGCCCGCAAAACGATACCGTCCAAGAACCTAGAACTTCATAACCCGACAAGAGGGACCGCAACTCGATCAACACAACCTTCAGATACGGATGTGACGCAATCATAAACGTCCACTTACTCCTAGATAGAAGCTCAACCAAAACACCACGAAAATGAGGCCTTACCACTCTCCGGACGCAATCACGGCAATCACGGAAGAAAAACGAAGACAAGCAATCACTGCACTCATCACCCCAAGAGGGAAGTCTGCTAAATCAAGTGTCAAAACCCACACATAGAGACATCGATTCACACAACTGAGCGGGAGCAAAAGAGAAACTACAACAACACTAGCTAGAAAAGGGTTTCCAAACCACTGGTCACCAAGCTCTACGGATGCAACCTATGCAAACCATGTATCAACAGTTTCCACACAAAACCCATTTCGAGATCAGCCTATACCATCAGCGTCATTGACACTAACCAAAGACACAAAACAGGCCATACAAGTCTGACTAAAAAGAGCGGGCCTTAGCGATAACCTGCAACTAAACCACTAACCCAAGTTTCCAGTGGTGTTAAGCTCTGCTCACCGAACTGAATCGGAATTGATACATGTGCTGGACTGCGGAGCTTCACCACGGCGACCAACAAAGCTCACTCCTCAGACAGACCACTCCATCGACGTGAGTCTTTGTGTCGTGTTACCTCTGAGAACAGGAGGATACAAACCATAGTCCACCGCAGTTAAATCTCTCCTCCATTGTACCACCGCCACTCAAGGAAGGTAACACCAAGTTGGAGGAGCCGTCTCTTGGTAGCACGCGCCATCGCTGTCAACGACACACCGCAGATCTGAAAGGAGAAAACCAGATCTAACGGAGTCCTTAAGCCCTAAACGCCGACCCTCTCCATCTCCATCTCACCAAGTTGCCTCGTCGTTGCTCCAAGGAATTCCGGTAACCGTCTCCGTCCAGCCACAAGAACTCTCTGGTTAGGTTTCTATCAAACCCAGAACATCGCACATATCGACAAAGGTGTTGACGAGAATGAAGAAAGCAAAGGGAAAAAAAGTTTAGAGGGAAGCTTGGAGCCTCCGGCACGGGCAAAAGGCCAGGCCGGAGCTGTTGACGTTTCTGAAGCGGCGGCTCTTCTTTGTTCTTTCGAGAGGATAACAATATCTGAAATCTATTTGTTTTTGAAAAACTAATTTATTATCCAATAAAGATTTTGGAGAAATAGATTTCCTAAAAAATAGAAAAACTAGTTTTTGAAATAACTGTTCATTTGTAAACAAAAACCAAAATCTAGATTTTTTTTTTTGAACTTTTTCTTGCATATATTAAAAAAAAGGAAAGGAAGCAAAAGAGGTTACAAAACCCTACTATAATGTCTTAGCCTATAATAAACTTTAGAAACCCATTGAGAACCAGACTTCAGAATAGCCCAATCTAGTAAAAGCCCAATTTAGCAAACACACAAAAAACCCAATAGAAGTAACGTGAAAGGAAAAGGGAAAATCAGCAACCCTAGTTATGATCTAACTACCACCGTCGAACGAGAACCACATTTGCAAAATAGCACTTGCCACCGTGTCATTCTCAGGTCGCAAGGCAGAGATTTTGTTCTTGATCATGGTCTTTATCTTTTTCAAAAGTGATTCTGGAGATCTGTATTTTCTTCGGTGCAGTCTCTCATTTCTTTCCCACCACAGTTCGTAGATTGACGCTTGCCAACAGATGAGAGAAAGGTATTTATGATGCTTCGATCCAGAGAAGGACAGGAGAGAGTGAGTTATGTCGACCCAGGAGTTCGAGGAGGAAGTGATTTGAAGCCTCGCAGCAAAGTGATTCCAGATGGTGTTTGAGAAAGAGCATTCAAAATACAAGTGATCCCTCGACTCGTTGGATCGGTTACAGAGGAGGCAAAGAGGATCGGTTTGCAAGCCCCAGGAGAGGAGACGATCACGAGTGGGGCTCCTGTTCAATAACATTAGCCAAGCAAGAGAGCTGTGTTTCGGAATACCTTTTTTGAACCAGATGATGGAGTGCCAAAGGAACCGTTGGAAAGTCCTCGAAAAGGGAATTGTAGATAGTTGAAGAGGAGAAATTTTTCTTGGGCACGCCATTGACCATCCATTCAGTGGTGCTTGGCTCATCTGTCAGTGATATAGTGGTAAGGTGTATATGAAGTTGCTCCATCCGTTGGGATCTAGCATGACGCAACGACCAGTCTCCATTGATCCACAGGTCAACAACCTTTGCAGAGAGTGGTATACCCGTGAGACGAGGGCCATGGGGTCCGATGAATGTGATGAGGCGACCAAATTGAGTCCAAGGATCAAGCCAAAAATTGACATCAGTTCCGTTGCCAGGAGAGATCCTAATCCATTTAAGAACTGTCTCACGTTCTGCTAGTATCCTTTTGAAGATCCAGGTATGACTTTGCCTTGGTTTGATTTCCCAGATACTCTCATCTTTGATGACATTGTCTTGGATCCATGCCACCCACACTGATTCTTTTCTGAATAGCAGGAGCCAGAGAAGCTTGATCGTACAAGTTCGGTTCCAGAGAGCAAGGTTTCTAATGCCTAGTCCTCCATTCTTTCTAGGCGAGGAGACTTTTTCCCAAGCAACCCTAGCTACAAACTTGCCTTCTAGCGTACCCTTCCACAAAAATGCATTGCACATTTTGTCGATGAGGCTGATGCATTCCTTAGGAAGAATAAAGGCTCCACTCCAGAAGTTGGTGATTCCTCCTATTACCGTAGATATTAGAACTTGTCTACCAGCAAATGATAAATATTTTGAAGTCCAGGAATTGATTTTGGATTTGATTTGCTGTAGGAGTAGTTCGCAGTTGGCGAGGGAGAGCTTGCGAGTATTTAATGGCAAGCCGAGATAGCGAATGGGAAAGGAGCCAGTCGGAATACCAGTCGTTGTAGCAATCGTTTCGATTTCAGATTCAGTCAAGCCGCTAGAGAAGAAGCAAGATTTCTCGACACTAAGCGGGGTGTATTGAATCTGAAATTTGAAGTGATTTGATTTTTAGTGAGTTTTTAGATGATTGTAGGAGAATTTTGAGATTTGGTGTAACTTTTATTAAATAACTCTAGAATCTCATCTGAAATCATGGGATTTGGATTTTTATTTTTATAACTTAGAATCTTCTCTGAAACACTCTAAAAACACCTAAAGCACTCTGAAATCTTCAACTTAAATTTTGTTCAAAAACAGTGGATTTTAGAGTGTTTTATAAAATGACAAATTCAATAACAACGGATTTTTAATTGATTTTTAAAATCCACGTTTGAATAACAGTGGATTTGTCATTTTAAAATAAATCACCTCAAACTCTTAGTTGAATACACCCCCCTAACAGAGAGACCAGAGAAAGCCTTGAAATCGTTGAGGACTTGGAAGATCATTTGGACAGAGTTGAGGGAGCCATCAGTGAAGATGAGAATGTCATCTGCAAAACATAAGTGAGTAAGTCCTGATTCTTGACATCTAGGATGGAATCCAAACCTTCCTGATTGTGCTGCCTCATTTAATTTGTGAGATAAGATGTTCATGACCAGGCCAAAGAGATAAGATGTTCATGACCATGACCAGATCAGGCCAAATCTTGATTTTACTAGTTTTACAACAGTAGTTACGTTGGCTTTTGTATATTTTTTTATAAATTTTTAAAATTTAGTGGCAACTCCTTCATTCTTATTGCATGGTTACATATTTTCCTATTTACGTTGATCACAAGCATCCATTAAAATCCATAAACTTTATCTTTTTTTTTGGTCAAATCCATAAACTTTATCAAAATAAAAAAAAATAAAATAAAAAATTTCAACGTCTAGCACAACAATGTTTTTATTTGATTGCTTGCTCTAATACTAAATTTGTAAATATTATTTGGCAACAATCATTTAGTTCTAAAATTTTATATAAAATCAATGCATATATAGTGAAATTCTACATATATAATAATTTTTTTGTAGTTAACCGTTAATGAATATTATATATATAGTATACTTATGGAAAATTTTTATTAAAAATTATGTTTGCATGTTTTACATATAGTTTTATATGTACAGATCTCTCCATATATCATTTGCACAAAGTTCTAATATATATATATACACATTTATGCTTAAAAATAATTTTAAGTATATATTTAAATATAGAATTATATTATTTCGTGTTTGCTGTTTTTATTTTAAAATAAGCTTATGTGTTTTGGTAATAATATTTTATATTTTTTATTTCCAGAATAAATATTTTACTATTTATAAAATTTTAATTTTATTATTTTAAAAATAAAAACCAAAGCTATAAACCAAAATCTAAAATCACCATTCATGATTTTTCAAAAACTAAAATCTACTGCAAAACCAAAAACTAAAAACCAAAATCTAAAATCTAAAATCTAAAATCCAAAAACTAAAACCAAAACCAAAACCATAATCTAAAATCTAGAAACCAAACAAACAATCATCACCTAGGTTTAGGTATTTTTTAAAAAAAGTTTTGGTTTAGTGTAAACCAACTTAGAATAGTTGTGGTTTGGCTTTATTTTCATTTCTGGTTTAGTTTTGTAAACCAGAATTTTTTTATAAACCAATTTTAATTTATAAATAAAATTTATTTAATTTTTAATTATAAAAAAAATTTCGATTCATGTTTTTATTACTTATTTTATTTTTTAATTATAATTATTTTATTTATTGTAAGACATATCATAGTACAAAAGTAGTGTTACGTTTAAAATTAAATATAGCATTCAAGTATTGCTATCATATCTGCATATTTTATAACGTTTAAAAAATGTTATTAAAGAGAAGGTATCTACGATTGCTGTCGTATACATAGCATTTATGAATTTGCTACGAAACATCTAATATAGCATATAATCCGCGCTAATAAAATACATATTTCTTCTAGTGATATAGCTAAAGTTACAATCTTAATATGATACAGACCCAAAGGAGTCAACATAAACAAACCAGAGTGCTAGTAAATAATAAGAAAAACAAATCAAAGCATATATATATATATAAGAGCACACTTTCTCTGCTTGCAAACACAAGATAATAAGAAAATTTCACACCACAAATACTGCAGAGAGAATGGAAGAAGCTAAAATCAACACACGCTTAAACCAGAGACACAGATAGGAAGAAGGAAACAGAGTTTCTGAGTTTCAGATTTTGTCGAGCTTATCTGCCTTCACAACCGGGTTTGCTTTAGCTATAGCTTCTTGCCCAGCAGCATGGTAATTGAAAGAGCAGTTATGCACGTCTGCATAGCGGTGTGTCCCGCAGAAGAGGTCACCACAGCGACATTTGAATCCAGTCAAACCAACCCGTTTGTTGCAAGTAGTACATCGGCTTGGCCCTTCCTTTGGTTTTGCTGCAGCTTCTTCTTGTGCTACTACCTCTGCAGCGACTTGTACAAAGGATGGCTGTACAGAGACGACCATGGGCTCAACGGATTTGGTTTCAGCATCAGCCAACGCAGCAGTGAAGGTTTCTTTCATGATGTTGCTGGGTGATCCAGATACTGCGGATGCAAGTTTAGCACCCTGTTCCTGTTGAAACAACATAGTCTTGTGACACTTGGAACACATGTTCATTGTGGCAGCGCTTCCGAAGAAACCGCAGTTGTTGATGCACAGCTTGGGACCTTCAGGTGGGCTTTGGCATCCTGTCTTGTCGTGGTCCATGTCTGCACGTTAAAAAGTCATCCTCGGCTTCAGTAACTTAGACAGAGTTCTTGAAGATTAAACACTGAATTCAGTAAGTTTCACACGAAGCACAACCCTTAACCATAAGCAAAAAGCATATTGTTTTTTACACTGTAACACAAACAGATCCTACTAAAACCATACGCTACCCAGCCAGAGGGTAATAACTAAGCTAACTTGCAGCTAACTCCAATAAAACACATCTGATATTATGCAAATAGAAAGTGTAAACGAGTCATTAGTAAACAGCGGAGAAGTTAAACTCAGTTCCATCCAACACAACCTTTCTTTACAGAAATCAAATGCTTAGAAATGACTTTAGCATGTAAATGAGCCTTTCATATCAGCATAAAGCTAAGAACTTTCATGAGAAATAGCTTCCTGTCTCTAAAAATAGTTAATATCATTTCCATCAACCACTACCATCCTCCTTAGAAACGAACAGTTAAAATGAGCCTTTCATATTAGCCTAAAGCTAAGAACTTTCATCACAAATCACTTCAAATTTCCAAAACAGAGTTTCCATCTAACACTTCCCTCCTTAGAAATAAATTGTTAGAAACAGCCTTCCACATAAAGCTAAGAACTTCCATCATAAGATCACTTCAAGTTCTTAAAACATAGTTAACATCACTTCCATCCTTTTTACAAATTAATTGTTAGATATTAGCCTTTTATAGCAGCATAAAAAGCTGAGAACTATCATAGCAAATCATATAATATTTCAAAAACCATACACAATCCACAAAACTAATCGCACTTCTATCCAACACTATCTTTTATTTACGGACATGAAAAGTTAAAAACTTTAGGTAGCGATTCAATAAGACAGACCACATGCAAATACTACCAGACACAATCATTTCATTAAGATTGAGCCGTGTTCTTACAATTGAACTCTAAATCTATTCACCTGATTGCCCGAGAAGCCTTGATCGATCGATCGGTCGGTCCCTAATCAGTGAAAAAAAGAGAGACAACACAAAGGGGGAAAATCAAAATCAAAAATATAAAATCGAAATAGAGATGAAGAGAGAGAGACAGAGAGAGGCAATTTTTTACCCTAAGAATCTCTCCGAAGAAGATCTTCCGTCTGCTGGCTGGAGAGATCCAGCAGAAGCTGAGAACGATAGAGGAGGGGAGAATAAAAGGTCTCGGCTTTTTTCTCCCGTCGATATTTAGCTTATGTTTTTTTTTTTAAATATTTTCATTCACGCCGTTTGTGCTAGGTACGACGTGTACCTATCTTATTGGCTGTTTTCCTTTCTACTCATTTCAAAATTTTGATCCAGTTTAAACGTGTTCTCTGATTATTTGAGCTGTAAAAATGGATAAACCACCACAGACCAAACTTTATACAAATGATTTTAAATTTATATGGATTATTGATTAATCCAACCTACTTTACAAATAGGTTGGGTCAATCCATGAAGTATTTTAGTTAACGAGTTAATAATTTTAATGGTTAATCCATAAATAATAATTTTATAGTTTAAATAGTCACTAAGTAAAAAGTATTAACTTTGGTAATAAAATGATTAAAATTTTTCTTATAAAATATGTACTAATTTACGTAGACATTATGATAATTATAATTTAAATCCTTATATTTTTATTGGTCAATAATTTTTATTTTTCATTTATTTTAATAAATTTAGAAAAAGGCAATCCTAAACCAATTAATGTTAGTTGTCAAATAATTTATACTCCCTATGTTTCGATTTATTTATCGTTCTAAAGCAAAATTTTCGTTTCAAAATAAGTGTCATTTTATGATTTCAAGGCAAAATTTATTAATAATATTCTCTAATCTATTTTTATATTGGTTGAAATGTGGTTAGGTGTATTGGTAATGATGTTTTTATTTTGAAAATATGTAAAATTAAATGATTTCTTAATATGTGTGCATTAACCTAAAATTACAACTAAAATGAAACAGAGGGAGTATAATCTTATGCATAATCATTTATAGTATCTAATGATAGTAATTATGGAAATTATCTATAATACTTTATCATTTATTTTTCTTTACTAATATTCTACTTATAAATTATATTAAATATGTTGTTAAAAGTAGTTAATAAATTTAATATACTAGCTTTATTTTTTTATTATAAACAGTCTTAAAAGCTTTATTTTCCGATATAAGTCATAATATACATATATAAAACATATAATTTGAATAAAACATATTATAATAACTATTAATGCATCATATAACGAGTTTATAAATTATTTACATTATATTAAAATCATTTGTGATGACTAATATATATACTTTTTAAAAACATAAAGTCATTTATATTGATTCATTTCTAAAGGTTTATAAAAGATATATCATGGTATAATTATATAAATATTTAGTAATCATTTTTAAGGTTTTAAATCTTCAGTAATGATTACTGTATCATTAATAAGAGTTTACAAATCAATATATAAAGATCAATAAAAATGTTATAAAGATTTATTAGACCATTTATAAGTAAGAATTTCTCATCATTTATAGGAGTTTAGAAAATATTTATGAAGGTTAACAGATTTGTAAATTATTTAAAATTAACAATCATTGATAAGTATTTTTAAAAATATTTTATAAATTCTTAAATCATTTTCTTAGTTTATAAATTATTTATAATAGATATAAAATTATTTTCTTGAGTTATAAACCCATTTATTAGGATTTATGAAAATATTTATAACTGTAAAATTTGTAAATATTTTATATATTATTTATAATTGTATAGTTTCCTTTATAAGAGGTTATAAAATGTTATCAAATCAGAATCAATCGCAAAATATTATTTTCTTCCCAAGTTCGTCATTTTCAAAATATTTTTTCTAAAATCTCAAAAAAAAAACGTTTTGATTTTATTTAAAATAAAAATAACCACAAAATTACATCAGTCATAAATCAATAAAAAGAATATTATGAATAAAAATGTATTTCTAAACTTATGAATTTTTGTATATTCTTAGTTTTTTATTAAATTAATAGAATTCACATATATATATATATAGTTATGTTTCTTCTTAATAATTTCGTGTTTTATACTGTAGTTCTGGATGAGAGTGAGAGATGCATCCAAGCATTTGGAAGAAGCCAGTGAGTTAAGATCAATGTTCGAAAAAACAACGGAGG
Organism: Brassica nigra; assembly: GCA_016432835.1. Taxonomy (NCBI): domain Eukaryota; kingdom Viridiplantae; phylum Streptophyta; class Magnoliopsida; order Brassicales; family Brassicaceae; genus Brassica; species Brassica nigra. The sequence goes on from CM028243.1 coordinate 51,696,271, forward strand.
AGCGTTTTGGAGATGATGATGTTATCGCAAATATTACCGATTATGAGAAAGTTCTCTCGTGGAAAAAGAGTGTATTGTGGAACTACATTTGGCAAGGTTATCCCTAAAACACGTGGAAAATTCCCTTTTTGGTGATGCATGAGAGATCAAAATCTACAAACGAATCACACATTTCTCTTCCTACTAAACAAAACCTAGATTCACCCATTAGAGTGAACCTTTAAATTCACCCACTAGAGTGAACCTTTAAATTCACCTCCCTTCTAATAATCAAAAAAAGTGTCACCTAGATTAATACAGAAAAAATATTAAGTATTTTTTTTTCAAAAGCCAAATAACTAAAAAACCAAAATAATATCAATTTTAGCGATGTTGACACTGCTATCTAAACCCTAGACCCAAACCCTAGATCCTAAACCCAAATTCTAAATCCTAAACTCAAACTCTAAACCCTAAACCTAAGCCATATACCCTAAATCCCAAATTCTAGACCCTAAACCCAAACCCTATACCCTAAACCCAAACCCTAGACCCTAAACCCAAACCGTTAATCCTAAACACAAATCCTATACCTTAAATATTTGGATTAATGTTGATGTTTTTTCTTTAGAGTTTAAGATTAGGAATTAAGGTATGGGTTTAGAGTCCAGGGTTTAGATTTACGCTCTAGAGTTTGGGTTTAGAGTATAGGGTTTGGGTTTGGGGTCTAGATTTTAGGTTTAGAATTTATGGTTTGGATTTAGGATCTAGGATTTAGATTTAGGGTTTAGGATTTGAGTTTAGGGTACATAGCTTGGATCTAGAATTTAGGGTTTAGGATCTAGAATTTGAGTTTAGCTATAAAGTTTGGGTTTAGGGTTTAGCTGGCGACATTAGTATCGTCAAAATTGACATTATTTTATTTTTTTAGTTTTTTTAGTTTTTTCCTTAAAATATTTAATATTTTTTACATTTTTTTGGCAATTTCCCAACATGTAAACGATAGAGTTTGCTTTGGTTGGAGTCATTTGATTGCAAATACTCTGGTTTGTTCATCTTCATAGGTCTCAAAAGCTTTGTACACAAGTTGCAATATATTTTCTCTCATTAATTGACTTCTAATTCTTTACGAAGTTGTGAAAGTGGTTATCGTACTCCTATATATTATTGGAGAAGACTAGTTATTTCCTATATTAAACATTGGTAATCAGAACCAGGAAAGTAGCTAGTGAGTCCGGATGTTAAAGTTTCTTTGCTTGCAAACACTGTCCGGATGTAATCAGAACCAGGACAAACAAGAAACACATCAAAGCACATTTTATCTGCTTGCAAACCCAAGATAATAGAAAGTTTCACACCACAAATACTGCAGAGAGCACGGAAGAAGCTAAAATCAACCCAAGCTTGCTTTCTTCAACCATATATAACATTAGAGACACCTTGAACCAGACGCATACAGGAAGAAAGTTTCAGATCTTGTCAAGTGTATCTGCCTTCACAAACGGGTTTGCTTTAGCTGTAGCTTCTTGTGCAGCAACATGGTAATTGAAAAAGACGTTATGTACGCCTGCATCGCGGTGTCTCCCGCAAAAGAGATCACCACAGTGACATTTGAATCCAGTCAAACCAACCCGTTTATTGCAACTACTAGATGGGCTTGGTTCTTCCTTTGGTTTGGCTGCAGCTTCTTCTGGTGCTACTACTTCTTGCAACAGCTTGTACAGAGGATGGCTGAACATAGACAGCCATGGGCTCGACACATTTCAGTGAAGGTTTCCTTGATGATGTTTCTGGGTGATCCAAACACTGCAGATGCAAGCTTTAGCCCCCTGTTCCTGTTGAAACAATATAGTCTTGTGGCACTTGGAACATGTGTTCTTTGTGGCAGCGCTTCAGAAGAAACCGCAGTTGTTGATGCATAGCTTGGGACCTTCGGGTGGCTTAGGCATCCTGTCTTGTCGTCGTTCATTTCTGCACATTACAAACTGAACCCTTGTAATAACCATAAGCAAACGAAATATTGTTTTCAATAACGACTCTAGTCTATCTCATAACCTATAACCAAAACTTTTATGGAGCCCTTGCAATGATTAAAGATCTCAAACACGGAGTAGGAAGAAAGCGGAAGCAAGTCTAGAACAGATTTCTTCTCACACCAAATCCTAAAACACACAAACAGATCCTACTAAAACCTGATTTTAGCACCATAAGCCAGACTACCTAAGCTATCTTGCAGCTAATTCCAATAAACACATCTGATATTACGTAAACAAAAAACGTGTAACCTATTTATTTATAAAGACCAGAGAAGCTAAACTCACTTGTATCCGAACTATCCAGACAGAAAGAAGATAGAGTTGTTGACAATCAAAAACTGTGTCAGAGACAAATAAGCACAACCCTTAACAATAAGACATATTGTTTTCAACAAAGACTAGTATACCAACATAACTTATACATGATCTTATTTATGGGTCCCCCGAAAAGGAAGAACGCAAGCATATAACTTATTTATAGCTGATCTTATAACCCATAACCAAAATGTTTAGCTATAGAGGAACTGCTGATTATAGAGGTTTATCCGGTTATCACATTGGTAACAAGAACCGGGAGAAGGTAGAAGACAACATAATTCACCATCCAGATATCACAGCCTCCTGACCTTAGACCTCCATTGGCGGACAAACATAAGCTTTTAAGAAAAAGCTTCATATAGCTAAAGATACAATCGCAATATGATACAGACCCAAAAGAATAAACATAACCAAACCATAGTGTCATAAATAATAAGAGAAACACATCACAGCATATTTGTTTAATAAAAACACTTACTCTGCTACAAACACAAGACAATAAAAAGTTTCACATAACAAATATTGCAGAAAGAATGGAAGAAGCTAAAGATCAACACACGCTTTTGTTCGTCGACCATATATAACATGAGAGACACCTTAAACCAGACACATACAGGACGAAGGAGACATAGGGGTACCTGAAAACAGAATTTCTGAGTTTCAGACCTTGTCAAGTTTACCAGCCTTCACAACAGCGTTTGCTTTAGCTATAGCTTCTTACCCTGCAGCATGGTTATCGAACGAGCAGTTGTGTACGTCTGCATAGCGGTGCGTCCCGCAGAAGAGGTCACCACAGCGACATTTGAATCTTGTCAAACCAACCCGTTTGTTGCAAGTAGTACATCGGCTTGGCCCTTCCTTTGGTTTTGCTGCAACTTCTTCTAGTGCTACTACCTCTGTAACAGCTTGTTCAGAGACAGCGATGGGCTCAGTGGATTTGGTTTCAGCATCAAGACACTGGAGATGCAAGTTTAGCCCCCTGTTCCTGTTGAAACAACATAGTCTTGTGACACTTGGAACACATGTTCATCGTGGCAGCGCTTTCAAAGAAACCGCAGTAGTTGATGCACAGCTTGGGACCTTCGGGTGGGCTTTGGCATCCTGTCTTGTCGTGGTCCATCTCTGCAGGTTAAAAAGTCTCCTCGCCTTCAATAACATAAAAAGAAGACAGAGTTCTTGAAAATTAAAAAACAAGCACAACCCCAAACCATAAGCAAAGAGCATTGTTTATACTAAGACTCTAGTATACCAAAATACCTTATACATGATTTCATAACATCTAAACCAAAATTTTTATGGAACCTTCCAATGATTCAATATCTCAGACATGTAGAATGAAGAAAGCAGAAGCAAGCCTAGAACTGATTTTTATGCTAACACATAAACCTAAGAACACAAACAGATCCTACTAAAACCTGATTTTTACAGCCATACGCTACCGAGCCAGATGGTAATAACTAAGCTAACTTGCAGCTAATTCAAATTAAGCACATTTGATATTATGCAAATCGAAAGTGTAAACGAATCATTAAACTCAGTTCACAACCTTTCTTTACAGAAATCAAATGCAACAAATGACATTAGCATGTAAATGAGCCTTTCACATCAGCATAAAGCTAAGAAATTTCTTGACAAATCAAGTTTCTAAAACATAGTTAGGTACCATTTCCATCCAGCACTACCATCCTTTCATATTAGCATAAAGCTACGAACTTAAATCACAAATCACTTCAAGTTATTAAAACATAGTTAACATCACTTCCATCCAACACTACCATCGTTCTTATAAATGAGATATTAGACTTTTATTTAGAAAGCCCATACACAACTCACATAGTTAAATTGAATGAGGCAGAACAAAACCCACATGCAAATACTACCACACCAAGAAAATCACTAAACGGTCGAGAGAATCATTTCTTACAATAGAACCCTAAATTAAATAACGAGAAAGCTACACCTGAATTGCCCGAGAAGCCTTGATCGATCGATCGGTCGGTCCCTAATTAATTGGAAAAAAAAAGAGAGAGACAAAACCAACCACAAAGGGGAAAATAAAAATCAGAGACGTGTAAGAGTTATAAAATCAAAATAGAGATGAAGAGAGAGAGACAGTTTTACCCTAATTAATCTCGCCGGAGAAGATCGTTCCGTCTGCTGGAGAGATCCAGCAGAAGCTGAGAAGGTAGAGGAGGAGAGAATGAAGTCTCGGCGCGTTTATGTTTTTATATTTTCATTTTCATTCATACCGTTTGTGCTAGAATTTGGGTACGACGTGTACTTATCTTAATGTTGCATATAATATTATCCATCGTTTAAAACACTTATCCGTTGCAATAGTTAACCTTTCTTGTTAATCATTAATATAATGAGCCAGTTGACTCCTGAACTGCCACATCAGCATCAGATGAACCCCACCTCATATATATATTTTTAAAACTTTGTCGAATGGGTTTTATGTGGACTACGAAATGGTTTGTTTTGTGAATGGATTTTTTATAGAGAAAATTGGAAAAAAAGGATACTTTGAACTTGGATTTGTCACACTAAGATTTGTAGAAGATGTTTTAGGAAAATAGGATTTTACCTCTTGTAAATACCAAAGTACCCTTAATTATTCAATTAAGTTGAATTAAAATTATAAATTATAAATTTCGATTTTGATTAAAAATATTAAAATATTAAAAAGTTAAATAAAAAATAACAAAACATTAAATAATAACAAAAAGAGGAATAGGGTTTAGTCGATCCCTAATTTCTCTTTCTCCTCTCTTCTCCGTCGGAAAGCTTTGTTGCCTCTTCCATGGCGATTTAGAGAATTCCGGAGAGAAGGCTTGCTCGTCGTTCGGGTTTCATCTGCCTGTAGTCCCTAATCTCGTCTTCGTCATCCTCCTCTTCGATTTCAAGTCCGACGGGTCAAATCGAGGTGTTCTTCCTCTTAGTCGGACCAGTCAAATCGAGGTGTTATTCCATCAATTTCTTCTCAGTTCTTCACACAAGGTACTTTCATTCTTATCTAAAACGAGATCTAGTTGTTCTTCCTTTTTACATAGATTTTTTAAAAAATCACTTTCTCATATTTCTTAAGGTTAATTCGAGTTGTTCTTCCCTTTGCATGTTAATGTTATAGATTTCTAGTTGTAGAATATCGATTTGGAAAGGGGGAAAGTGAAATGAATTTGTCTTGCTCATATTATTTGTGTTGTGATATCGATACTTTAACTTGTTGAACTAACAAGTTTTTCATTGCTTCTAGATATGTCTCAGGAGTTACCAAAGAGGATTTTTAAGGAGGGCGAGGAGCCCCAAGTGATTCAGATCAATAACAACTGCAGGCTTGACTACATAATACGAAAGTTCACTTCGTGGCTGCCAAAGGAGTTAGACGTTGTGAAGAAAGATCCGGTTTTTTCTCAGATTTTCAAGCTGCATAAGAATGGTCTTGGCTACTCGGCAAGAGTGGTACACAGCTTCTTGTGTAGGGAGCTGGTGACTTACAAATTGCACGAGCTTTGGTTCGTCTTCGCGAGGAGACCACTTCGATTTTCATTACAAGAATTTCACGCAGTAACCGGGTTTGAGTGTAATACTCGTATCTCTCTTAAGGAGTCCGAAGACTGGAAATATGACGGTGGTTACTGGAGCAATGTCTTGAGGAGAAAAGATGGATCAATTACTCTTTTCAACCTGTGGAATAAAGACAAGGAAGCTGTGAAGAAGTGGAAGAATGTAGATCGCATACGACTGATCTACCTGGCCATCATTCTTTGTGTGGTTTTAGCAAGAGATGAGAGGGCTAATATCCCCCTCAAATACATCAAGGTGGTCATGGATCTGGAGAGGGTTCGAAAGTATCCTTGGGGAGTTGCTGCTTATGATCTTCTCTGCCACTCAATAGCCAAAACTCGTGACAAGCTGAAGGATAAGACTACTAGTTATGTCTTGGATGGATTCTCCTACGCCTTGCAGATTTGGGCAATGGAAGCTGTACCAAAGATTGGGAAGCTCTGCGGAAAAAAACTTGACAAAGGTTTCACGAACGGTCCTAGATGCATAAACTGGATGGGAGCTGGAAAGGTGTCATATGAGGAGATCATTCGGTTGGAGCAAATACTGACACCCAAGGTAATCTCTTCTCTTTAACATGTTCAGTCCATCCGATTTTCTATGAATTTTTTAGGATCTAACTTTCTGTTCCTTGCTTGTGTAGGATGACATCTATGCATACATAGACTGGAGAGGAAATTATGATGTAGTCATAGCTGATGCTTTTCGCAGAGATGATGATGTGGAGGATGATAGAATCAACAACCTGATGGAGTTGATAAGAACAAGACATGATTTTAGTGATCATATTTGGGAAGCCGAAGAAACTCCAGAGGTTTCTTTAGATCAGAAAGATGAAGCAGATGTGAATAATGAAGCTTCTGAGAATGATGAATCAGCTGTGAATAATGGAGCACCTGCGAATGATGAAGCATCTGAGCGTGTTGCGGATTACCATACTCCAAAAGGATCAAAGAACCAAAGCGCTGCATCAATAAGGGTTAAGAAGAGACTTCCCGATAGTGGTATGGAGAAAAGGAAGCACAAGGTTCTCTCTACTGGACCAAAGCAAGCGCCTTTTAATGAAGACATGAAGGCTTTTGTGTCACAGTTGTTTGAGCAGAGTTTCTCTGGAATGGAACAGCGGCTACAAAAACAGATGGCTGAGACATTTGCTCAAATGAGGGCAGAGCTTAAAGCTTCACAGAAGGAAGCAAGTGTTGAAGTTGAGCTTGGAGAGCCTTCACCGAAAAAGCCTTCACCGGAGAAGCCTTCACCCACCAAACCATCGACGAGCCAGCCACTGTTGAGGAGGTCCCCACGTGGGGTAAAGAAACTATAGTCTTCACCACTCTCTTAAATATTATTTTCTCTTGTTTATTAGGTGGTTTGCGTGTCTGTTTGTCTTATTGTGTCATATATGATATCGGCCTGAATTTTGAAGTGTTTTATAAGGTCTCGGTTTGTAAGTGTGCTTGGTGTGTTAGTGTCCTTGGTTTGTAAGCGTGTACTTTGAAATTTATGTAACATGTTGGTGTGTAAAATATTAGAATTATGTATAAAATGTTCATGTAATGGATTTGTTTGTGGATAATATTATGTTGTTAATTGATAATTTATGTTGACATAACAGGAAGCATCCCAGAGTTCATTTGATGTGAATTTTAGTCAAGCAGATGAATTCATTCCCGGGATAGGTACGCAAAGCGTTGAAAGGCTTTCTCAGACCTCGTATGTGCCCGGCTTTGATCCATCTCAGACCAATAAGGGAGATGAGTGGTGGACTCCAAGGACTTCAGTCCGAGATTCAATAGCTCCACTGCCGTCCACTGGGAGAAATGGAATAAAGAAAAAGGACTTCAGCTTACTGATTCACCATTGGCCAATGATGGTTCTCCGCAGTCGTCACTTTATTATTGCTCCGAAGAATCATGGATGGGATTCACAGAATGGGTTAAGAAACCAACACCTTTACCACTTGGTCCGTCAATCTTTAATTTCTCTATAGCTACAAGGATAGTATGTCATGGAAAATGGCTTGGCAACGAGGTAATGTTTTCTTGTACTAATTTGTTGAATTTATCTTTGTAACACATCTTCGTTGGTACATTAGTTTATTTTCACTGTGAAAATTCAGGAAATAGATGCATTTATGTTTATATGGCGGGTCAACACAACTTTGAAGCGTTGGACCCCAAGCCGTGTTGCTTTCATGAGTGCTATGTTCTGCCTCCAAATCGACGCTGCATACAGCAAGTTCTTACCTAACAAAAAAGCCTATGAATTGCCTGAGTTTCTTCTTGGGTACGGCAGAGGAGAGCTTCCATCTCATGGGCGGACTGATAAGTTTGGGGTGTCGATGTTGATCGCCTCTACTTTCCTTTGTTTGTAAATGGTAATCATTCACTCCTCTACACGTCTTAGTTTTCAGCTGCCTTTCATTTACAGATTAAGTATTGTCCAATGCAGGTAATCATTGGGTTGCTGTCTGCGTCAACATTATTGAAAAAAGAGTGGAAGTCTTTGATTGCGGTCGGGGAAAGAATAGACAGTACGTTGAGAAGTTTGCTGCTATGATTCCTAGGAAAGTGAAGGCCGTTGGACCACCTGAAAGACAGAAGCAGCTACTTCTCGCATCATATTTTATCGTCGATGTGCCTATGACGTTGAGATTGAACAAATCTTGTTGTGATTGCGGTGTATACGCACTCAAGCACTTGGAATGCCATATGCTTGGTATCGACCTCAGTTTAGTGGATGATGAAATAATCATGGGTTGCAGACAGAAGATTGGTGTGGATCTATGGGAGGCTGCACACAATCCCATTTACGCTGAGGCAATGACACGATATGTGCCTTCACCATGGGAGAGAGAAGAGATCTTTGACCTTGAAGATTGATTATGTGTCTAATTATGTTGAAAACTCTAGCTTATGTGTGGATGGAAATTTGTGACTACTAAAGCTTTGGATTTTCTAGGAATTAAGTGACAATTCTATTTTCGTTTTTGTAGCTTATGATCCTCTAATTTGATTAATGCAGCATAGCCAAACCCTAAACCTTAAATAAACCCTAAACCCTAAACAAACCCTAAACTCATAACTTCAAACCAAAGTCGAAACCATAACCTCAAACATACCCTAAACCCTAAACAAACCCTAAACTCATAACTTCAAACCAAAGTCGAAACCATAACCTCAACACATACCCTAAACCCTAAACAAACCCTTAACTCATATTAATCTATTTATCTATTGATCAATTGTCAGGCCACTTTCTTTACTCCATGTTTTGAAACTAATTTAGAGTATTCGAAGAAAGATACCAACATTTGGTAGTAGGTTGTAGTCATTTTTTTGTGATCTCGTTCTGATCTGCCTTCGCTAGAATACACGTTATAGGATTATAAAACGACGTCGTTTAACCAATTTTTTTGACCTACTACTTTGTCTCCCTCATTCTTCCTCGACAGAGAGAATTGTAGGGGCGAAAATTTGGAGATCGACTCAATCATGTCTTCGGTCAATTCTTCATCAACTCCAACAGATCTAGTCACCAAAAAACGAGGAATTCCAACGAGATGCAATTGCGGTGAGACAGCGTCTCGTTTCACTTCAAAAACAGCTAAAAATCCAGGAAGATTATTTCATTGTTGTCCGATGGGATCTGAGAAGGTTAGTCTTATAATCATGTAATTTTGTCTTTGTTTCAGTCTAAATGTTTATTGGATGTTAATGATGAAGGACAAAACCCACTTGTTCAAATGGACTGATGAGTCGGTTGTTGAGGAAATAGAAGACTTCCACGACCTGTTTGACGTGCTGCTTGTTGACAATATCGAGTTTCAGAAATCAGTGAGAGATGCTGAGGCCACGATGAAAGGCCATGAGTGTAGAGTTGAAGAGATGGAAGATGCAATTGCACATTGTTAAGAGAAGATCACAGAATGCATTAGGGAATTAAGGATCATAAAAGCTTTCTTTGTGTGTTTTTTGGTGATGGTCTTCATGTACTCTGCCTATGCATGATGTTGATGTGCTGCCTCAAATTGTTGTTATTTTTTTCAAACAAGTTTAAGACTATATTTCTTGTTTTTTGTTGTGATTATCATCTAATAAAACCAATAATTTTGCAAATACCAAACTGTCACAAACATAGATCGATTAGTCTGAAGAGTTTAGCAAATACCAAATACTGAAATAGGTTATTAAACAGAAGATCACTATGTTTGAAAATCAATAAGAAACAAAACAAAGACAACAGAACACAAATAACAAATTAGATGGGTATGTCACATGTTCCTCTCTTGTGCCCTTCGGTACCACAACGACTGCACTTGTGCTTTTTATTCTTTCTTGATCCTTGAGAAGATTTTATCTTGTCTTCTACTGATTCATACCTTCTTTTTATTGGTCGACCAGCACTCTTTCTTGTCTCTAGTGGTAAAATCTTAGCAATTTTAACCTCAGCTGGGACATTCCATTCACACTCTGGAACTGCTATTGGATTAATGCATTCCGAATACGCGGTTCTCCATGCTGCATTGGTGTATAAGGCATCCGTAAATCTGTGTACTTCCATGCCTGTGTCAACGAAACCATGATTGATTGAGTCGATATGCTGAAATTAGCAAAATAAATAGGTTCGAAGTTCATGTGTTTATACTTCCATATCTCTTGAATAAATTGCAGGAATGGCGTGTCGGCAAGGAATTTTTCCTATATCGTACTTCCCACATGTGCATGTTCTTCTTTCTAAATCAACATGACAATCGATATGTCTCCTTTCACAATCGATTTGAAGTCGTCAACCTTGTAAACTTGAAACCCTTTTGCCTTCACAATTCTCCTGTCAATCTTTTTCTCCACCTTAGTGGTTAAAGGATCAAGATGCTTAGAGCTTACCAAGCGACGCTCATAGAACCATCGAGTCATCAGTTCTCTTATACTATCTAGCAAAGGAATAACCGGATATTCTCTAGGTATTCTCAGAACTGAATTTATCGACTCTGCAGGGTTTGTGGTCCTAATGTCATACCTTTCACCAGGGAAGAGAGAACGAGCCCATTTGCGCACATCAGCCTCCCGTAGATATCTCCCAAGCTCAGGACTCATTTCAAAATTTCGGTGATACGATCCTGAAATTCAGAGAACCTATATGCCCGTGAAGCCTTTTCGGCCAAGGCAGTCAGCCCTTTTGTCTTGAAAAATGCAACAACATTGCTCAACAAGTGATGAATGCAAATTCCATGTTCTGCTTGAGGGTAGACAGTGCCAATCGCTTTAGCAATACACACATTTCTATCTGAGATAAAGGCTAAGTCTTGACTATTAGGAATAACCACTTTCAGCTGTCTGAAGAACCACCCCCATGAATCATCATTCTCTGAATCAACAACTCCAAATGCAATCGAATACAAATTAGAGTTACCATCTACAGCAGTAGCAACAAGAAGTGTCCCTTTGTATTTATTTTTCAGAAAAGTTCCATCTACAACAATCACCCTTCGCATTGCATTGTAGAATCCTCTAACTGATTGCCCAAACGACATAAACAGATATATGAATCTTCCCTTTTCATTAGTTACATAGTGAGTATGTGTACCAGGATTAGCCTCTTTAATCATATGCAAATATGATGGTATTTTAGCATAACTGTGATCTGGTATACCTCTAGCAGCTGCAATAGCAAACTCACGAGCTTCCCAAGCGTGCCAATAAGTAATTTCACAACTATGCTCCAATCTCATAAATTGAACGATTTCATTTGCTCTTGGGCCATCGTTGGCATCATCAAATCTATGTTGTATTAGACTCCCAATTGTTCTTGCCGATGCTGTTTTTCCAAATTTTCTCTTCTTTGAAGGAGCACATGAATGTCTTCCCTCGCACTGGTTGATCATGAAATATGTAGACCCATCCAGACCTTCTGCACGCACAGTCCAGTTGCACAATGCATCCCTACATGGAATATACCACCATTTCCTCGTGGATTTAAGAACAGTGTAATCGAAATTATTCTTCATCGCTAAAATTTCCATTGTTGACTTCAGAACTGCTTTACTTCTGAAAATTTGATCCTTCTTCAGGAAATCTCCTCTCCAAGATCGACCATCCTTTTCACTATCTCGTTTGCTTTGAGAATCTTCAATGTTTCCAGTTATTAAACCAGCAACACCGGAACCATTAGCAGCAACATGATCCTTCCTTCTATCGCAAGGCTCCCTCGACGGCTTCACAAAATCTGTTCGATTTATGTCAGAAACTTCTTCATCCTCAACATTACTTGAATCACACGGCTTCTCTACTGGACCACGATCACCCAATGATCTTATTTAAGGTCCTTATCTTGATTCCTGCATTAAACAGCTCCCCTATGTACTTAGTCATTCAACCAACCATCCCCACAGACCAAGTAACCTTTGAGAAGTCTTCAGACGGATAAAAGATAGGCATATGGCCCTTGACGGCTCATGCACAATCCGACATCCTTTTTGCCTTATAGGCAATAGTACCAAGTCCATATTCTGGACTAAGAATGCCCATCGGATCCTAAGTCAATCAACCAACCATCCTCACATGACTTAGAACTGATGAGTCTTCATCTTGCCTGACCGGCCTTGGGACATTAACCTAGACAACAGATATGTCTTGTTCTATCCAACCGACGCATTCTTAATCAGGTTAGTTTCGACACCTTGAACCATCATATATGATTACTCAACCATGATCAGATCTTACACGGTCTTCCTTGAACAATCACACCTAGGCTTAGTATCTATGGTTCACAACACATAGTACTAGCCATACTCATCGACATGGCTCTTAGCCAATCCTTAGGTTATCAACACCTAGGCTGATATATAGGATTATCACATCAATACTCTTACTCCAACAACATGACCATCCTTGCTAGTGTTCGGCCATCGAACCATCGTCATGAAACATGATCCGACCACTAGTCATGATAAACCATCGTCCACTTAGTATGTACTGACACAACTGGCATTCCATTGCTATTATGTGAGTCCATGCCCTACATAAAGCATATGGCGCCTTTCCCTCAATCGCACCATTTGGTGGTTCACACCTTTTTGGACACGATCCATTCGTACCCTTTCGGTCACGTCCCATTCGCACCCTTTCGGTCCCTACCCGTTCGCATCTCTTGGGTCACGCCACGTTCGCATCCTTTGGATCACGACCCGTTCACACCCCTTGGATCACGACACGTTCGTACCTCTAGGATCACGACACGTTCGTACCTCTAGGATCACGACACGTTCGTACCTCTTGGATCACGACACGTTCGTACCTTTTGGATCACGACATGTTCGTACCTCTTTGATCACGACATGATCGCACCTCTTGGATCACGATATGATCGTACCCCTTGGATCACAATACACTTGCATCTCTTGGATCACGATACATTCGCATCCCTTGGTAACTCGCACCCTTTGATCACTCGTGCCTCTTGGTCCGGATGCACCTTCTGGTCTAAGGTACCTTTGGGTCTAGTAACTCTTAGACTACTGGCACCCTTTGGACTCTCATGACTCTTGGTAGCACGTGAGCTTTGGCAACTTGTACCCTTTGGTAACTCGTAACTCTTCGGCTACACGTACCCTTTGGTAACTCGTAACTCTTCGGCTACTCGTAACCTTTGGTAACTTGGGACCCTTGGTGACTAGTACCACTTTGATCCAAACATCATACCACCACGTTCATACCCAGAGAAGGAAGAAAAGAGATGACTTGAAACAAACTAGAGAGAAATGGATGTAACCATTGAACCGATCGGACCATAGACTCGACCGTTGGGGCCGACGGTCTAGGTTGATGGATCGCTGGTCCACCACTCACGTTGGGACCTTGATCAGGGTTCTCCACATGCTTCCCCCTTGCCAGATCATCACATCCCTGGCTGGAGTTTCCCTTCCCAAACGATCGGAGTCGCCAGAAAACAACCACCACCATGATCGGCCTTTCTCTTGGCCGAACTCTCTCTCTTTCTCTCTCTCTCTCTCTTTGAACGTGATGAGACTGAATAAAACTGGATGATAACTGAATGAATTGATCTCTGGTCGTGCACCCTTTATATAGGCAACCAAAGGTCATGTGAGAAGGGACACAACCCTTCCACGCATCCATTCGGGACAGATCTCGACCATCGATTATAACCAACGGACCAGATTGCACCCATTCGCCATAGAAGGTTCCAGACCCATCTAGGCACGTCCATCATGAGCCCAGGCCTTATTACCAAGCCCATGACTTGCCCACATGAGCCCAACGGTTCATGGACCACATGGCCAGACCAACCAGCCCACCACCGGCCCGGACCCGGACCACTGACCCGAGACCCGAACACTCCGTCTAGCTGAGATGAGCTGACTACCAGCTGACCCAGCTGACTGAGCTAGAAGCTCAGCTAGTTGAGCTGACATAGTTTAGACCAAGCTAGAGTGGACTTGACTGAGCTTTGTTCAGCTTGGTCGAGCTACCCACCTACATCGTCCAGCTATCGTTTTACTCGACTAGCTTCTTTAACTTGTCACAATCCATGTGACCAAGTCCTTTGGCCATTGTCCAAACCAAGACTAGATATCCATGATCATTACCGACCATCTCCATCATCATGCCTTGTCCACGATCAATTCTCATGATCTGAACCAAGACGTTCACGTTTCTATCGAAACGTCTAGGCCCTATGTCAAGTTCCCGGGACGGGGGCGTGACAAGTCTCCCCCACTTGTGATGGATTCGTCCTCGAATCCAGTGGTGAGTAGATCTTGTGCCTTGACAATTGGTGCCAACCGAACATAATCTTTTCAGAACATAGAACATGCCTGGTTGGTTCTTAACAACCCAAACGACCTCTCCAATGATCAAATCTCTTTGACCATCGTTTTGCAAGTCTCCCCCACTTGATAGGGATTTGACCAAAAATCCTATCAAGTGGTCCATTATGGTTTTCGCTTATGGCACCTTTACTTGGCTACGTAACCACAGTCGAGGGTCCATCAAGCACACAAACCAGTGATACTTGTAATCAGATCCAAAGACATGCCTTGTGTCATTGGCCCAACCTTATTGCGGTCCTTGTAGACACCAAGTCTATGTCTCTGTTTTGAGTATCATCTGATTTAGACTTTATTCTTTCTCTGATCATAGCCGAAGACTAGATCATTTTCAGTCCCTAGGAACATGCTGCATACTCGAGTCCTTAGTAGATTGGACCAATCCCCAAGTTACTCGATGTACCTGTCAAGTCCTAGCACACTTGTTCCAATCTCTAGGATGCTCGTCCTACAACGAGTCCTAATAGATTGTTACGATCATTTTGTCCCTCATGGACAATAAGGTTCATGATCCTAGTAACAACGTACTGGATCATTCCTTAGACCGACCACAGCCTTTCACAGCTTGGTCATAATGCGATCTTAGTCTCTACTAGACTAAACCGCCAGATATTTGACTTTGGTCCATCACTGGACTTTGTCATAATTTGATCCTTGCCTCATGGACTTGATCAAATAGAAATCCCAACCTTAGGTCCCTCTCCGACTTGGTTGTACTGCGACCATGGTCCCTCTCGGACGTGGTCGACTTCGGCTCGGCCATATTGGCAAGAGCCATCAGATACAGACTTTTGGACAACACAATGTCCAATACAGACTTTCGGACAACAGAATGTCCAAAACAGAACAGAAAGCCACCATCCTTCCTTTCCACAAAGAGGACTGGTGCTTCAGATACGGACTCTTGGACAGTAGATCTTTCCCTGGTTCCAGTTCGATCATGAATGGATCCGACCTATCAGGGGGGACACCCTGTAGTGAACGGAACACATTCGGGAACTCAGACACCAATGAGTCCTCAGACAGAACAGACAGATCCCTTGGATCAGATTGAACAGACAGATCCCTTGGATCAGACAGAATAGACAGATCCCTTGGATCAGACCGAACAGACAGATCCCTTGGATAAACAGAATTGCCGCGCTCCATAGTGGTGATTGTGGCCAGAAGGGCTTCACAACCCTGTCCTAGCATCTGTTCTGCACGGACTGCTGATACCACTACTTTCTGGTGAGCCGGACTCAGATTCAGACTTTGGTACTGGATCGGTCGACCCCATCCCTCCAATTGCACACAAACCTTGTGACAATCGAGAGTGGCCCGATACTTTCCCAACCAGTCCATGCCTAGGATCACTTCGTGATTCTGTAGGCGCAGAACAATCAGATCTACAGGCAGATTTCTCTCCTGGATCGTCACTGGGATATTTTCCATGAGCCCTAGTGAATGCATGACTTGCCCACCGGCTGCCTTCACTAGTCTCGAATTATCCCCAGATTCCAGACAGAACAGACCCTTTCCGACCAGATCTGGACTCACAAAACTATGTGTAGCCCCTGTGTCGAAAAGCACGTGTGTTTCCACACCACCAATCATTGGGTACCTAGATGAGTAAGATCTTAGTTTGATCACACATTTGGAAAACGTCCCATACCATTCTCCAAGGCGTCTTACTTTTGCGAATGCTCACACCATTCACAAGAGTATTTATAATATACCTTAATCCCCATCATACTATAATACCTAAGATCATGTTCTTCCATTGATTGGAACGAACATCCTGAGTTCCCTCATTCTTTCCTTGGACGGATTCAGATTGGAATTGGTTCATTCCATCCAACTCGATCTAAGGAAACCTATCTTGACTTATACCGAGTCCTAACTGATCCATCTGATCACAAGTCCACTCGTGTACTAGTCATGTAGTGTCTTCCTTAAATCAGTTTTAACATTGCATATGCTAACTTATTATGAACGGCCACTAAGGGATAACACTTATCTTCAATTGAGTGCTGCACGTTTATTTCAACCCAAGCCACTCTCTGGTCAATGTCACTTCCCTTGTCCTGGTCATCCATAAACAAGTCTTGCATTGCTTCCATCCCTCCAATCCGTCTATTACTTCTAAATAACTAGATCGACCAACCTTTCAGTTTCAGGATCTTGCCCTTGGAGAGTGCGTTTTGGCTAAGCCGGTTCATCTTGGAATTTCTTTGTTCAAAAGCATGATACCTCTTACCTCGACTCTCTCTTGGCTCACCCCAACTAAGGTTTCATAGTCATCGTAGTTTTCAGAAATAATTTCGGTTTAGAACATAACATCTTCGAGCATTGTCCATAACAGGATCAACTCCACTCTGATACCAACTTGTAAGACCCGATCCCGGCCGACTAGGCCGCGGTCGAATACTTACGTCGCTCAGTCCTCTTCCGGACCGAACCTCTGAATTTTTCGCCCTTTAATTATAATATCGCCCATAGGCGAGGGCTAACTTAGACCTTAGCTAAAGACTTTCTTAGTCATTCATAGCTTAGATCCTTTCAACAGATATGCAGCGGAATATTCTCTAACTAACCATTGGTCTAAAACAAATCTAACACTTGTCTGGTCGAATCACCTCAGCCTTGGTTAGTTCTCTCAACTACCAACTAGCTTATAGGTCGATTCTGAACCCAACCCAAGTCATACGATTCTGAGGTTCCATTCCCCTAAACCATTCTACTAGATCTATGCAAGTATTGCAAGATCTTACCTTTGCCACATCCACGGAGCTTGTTAGCTCATCGGTCCTCCACTGACTCGAACTACACTTGCTTGTCTACTGGACAACGATCACCCAATGATCTTATTTAAGGTCCTTATCTTGATTCCTGCATTAAATAGCTCCCCTAGGTACTTAGTCATTCAACCAACCATCCCCACAGACCAATTAACCTTTGAGAAGTCTTCAGGCGGATAAAAGATAGGCATATGGCCTTTGACGGCTCATGCACAATCCGACATCCTTTTGCCTTATAGGCAATAGTACCAAGTCCATACTATGGAATAAGAATGCCCATCAGATCCTAAGTCAATCAAGCAACCATCCTCACATGACTTAGAACTGATGAGTATCCAACTTGCCTTACCGGCCATGGACTATATCTCAGACAATAGATATGACTTGTTCATACCAACCGATGCATTCTTAATCAGGTTAGTTCCAACACCTTGATCCCTCAACTGTGGGTCAGGTCGTCCATACTCAACCATGATCAGACCTTACACGGCCCTACTTGAACAATCATACTTAGGCTCAGTACTTGTGGTTCACAACACATAGTACTAGCCATACTCATCGACATGGCTCTTAGCCTATCCTTAGGTTATCAACACCTAGACTGATATCTAGGATTATCACATCAATACTCTTACTCCAGCAACATGACCATCCTTGCTAGTTTTCGGCCATCGAACCATCGTCATGAAACATGATCCGACCACTAGTCATGATAAGCCATTGTCCACTTAGTATGTACTGACACAATCGGCATTCCATTGCTATTATGTGAGTCCATGCCCTACATAAAGCATATGGCGCCTTTCCCTCAATCGCACCATTTGGTGGTTGACACCTTTTCGGATACGATCCATTCGTACCCCTTCGGTCACGTCCCATTCGCACCCTTTTGGTCCGACCCATTCGCATCTCTTGGGTCATGCCACGTTCGCATCCTTTGGATCACGACCCGTTCATATCCCTTGGATCATGATACTTTCGTACCTCTAGGATCACGACACGTTCGTACCTCTTGGATCACGACACGTTGGTACCTTTTGGATCACGACATGTTCGTACCTCTTGGATCACAATATGATCGCACCTCTTGGATCACGATATGATCGTACCCCTTGGATCACAATACACTTGCATCCCTTGGGTCATGATACATTCGCATCCTTTGGTAACTCGCATCCTTTGATCACTCGTACCTCTTGGTCCGGACGCACCTTCTGGTCTATGGTATCTTTGGGTCTAGTAACTCTTCGGCTACTGGCATCCTTTGGACTCTCATGACTCTTGGTAGCATGTGACCTTTGGCAACTTGTACCCTTTGGTAACTCGTAACTCTTCGGCTACTCGTACCCTTTGGTAACTCGTAACTCTTTGGCTACTCGTACCCTTTGGTAACTCGTAACTCTTCGGCTACTCGTAACCTTTGGTAACTTGGGACCCTTGGTGACTAGTACCACTTGATCCAAACATAATTCCACCACGTCCATACCCAGAGAAGGAATAAAAGAGAATGCCTGGAAACAGACTAGAGAGAAAACGGATGTAACCATTGAACCGATCGGACCATAGACTCGACCGTTGGGGCCGCCGGTCTAGGTTGATGGATCGCTGGTCCACCACTCACATTGGAACCTTGATCAGGGTTCTCCACGTGCTTCCCTCTTGCCAGATCATCCCATTCCTCGCCGGAGTTCTCCTTCCCAAACGATCGGAGTCGCCGGAAGGTAATCGCCGCCACAATCGGCCTTTCTCTTGGCCGGACTCTCTCTCTTTCTCTCTCTCTCTCTTTGAACGTGATGAGACTGAATAATACTAGATAAATCTGGATGAAAACTGAATGAATTGATATCTGGTCGTGCACCCTTTATATAGGCAACCAAAGGTCATGTGAGAAGGGACACAACCTTTCCACGCATCCATTCGGGACAGATCTCGACCATCGATTATAACCAACGGACCAGATTGCACCCATTCGCCATAGAAGGTTCCAGACCCATCTAGGCACGTCCATCATGAGCCCAGGCCTGGTTACCAAGCCCATGACTTGCCCACATGAGCCCAACGGCTCATGGACCACATGGCCAGACCAACCGGCCCACCACCGGCCCGGACCCGGACCACTGACCCGAGACCCGAACACTCCGTCTAGCTGAGATGAGCTGACTACCAGCTGACCCAGCTGACTGAGCTAGAAGCTCAGCTAGTTGAGCTGACATAGTTTAGACCGAGCTAGAGTGGACTTGACTGAGCTTTGTTCAGCTTGGTCGAGCTACCCACCTACATCGTCCAGCTATCGTTTTACTCGACTAGCTTCTTTAACTTGTCACAATCCATGTGACCAAGTCCTTTGGTCATTTTCCAAACCATGACTAGATATCCATGATCATTACCGACCATCTCCATCATCATGCCTTGTCCACGATCAATCCTCATGATCTGAACCAAGACGTTCACGTTTCTATCGAAACGTCTAGGCCCTATGTCAAATTCCCGGGACGGGGGCGTGACACGCCTGAACCTTATACAACTTATGGTAACACCACTATAAAAACATCACCTGAATTTTCTACAGGACCAGGTTTGGAAGACCTCGATCAAAGACCCATACCACAATGCTTAAAAGACTTGGTTGGTAGCGCTTTTCACTTTCCAGTTGAAGCTTTCACTTTTACTTCCTCAGACCATCAGTCTTTCACCATATCAAGGTTATTTTACCGTAATCAATGTCCATCAGTCCCAGACTTTGCTGGAAAAACGTAAGTTTAAAAACCTTACCAAACATGTTTTCAACTTACTCTTCTTCGGACTACAGTTTCTAATTTGGTTCATGTGCAGAGGATGATAATAACCCCTGAGATGACATGCCTGTAGCTGAAGCAGTTAAAACTGTGTCCTCGACTGATGTCGCCAAGGTAGTCCTTGCCAACCACACTGGACTGCCATGAGTAGTGGAAGCCATGATCTGCTTCATCGTGGTGGAATCAAAGCTGACAGTGCAGAACTTCAGGTTGATGTGCACCGTCAAGAAGGCCCACAATGGTTAGCTTCACATCATAGTGAGTGTCCAAGCCAAAGCTCATTAATGTTTTTTTTTTTAATTTCTTTTTATGTTGGAATAAATAATTTAGGAAATATCTCCCTGTAGGGATCCTATACGAATCTTTTGAATAAAAATTTTCATTTTGTTTAGTTTGGTCACTAAGAACTCATACGACCCTATCAAAATCTATAAAAACTTTTAATTAAGGCTCATTATTTATTTTTAAAAGGCAAACATCACCATGTTTCTGTTTGTTTTTCAAATTCCTGCTGACTTTGCATACAAACTTGAGGAAGGGATAGGGCCAACAATAGTATTAGACCGACAAGCTGAATAAAATTCCTTGCTGATCAAGGCAATAACAATCTGACCTACGGCTTAGCCAGAATAGTATCACAAACATTAACATAATGCATTTGGTTAGGAAGTTTTGATGACTACGCAGACTTAACACTCAAATTCATATATCATGTTAGGTATACTTTCCAAAATCATTCGTTCGAAGAGGTAGGTTTCCGGTTATGGGTGCACCTGGTTAAGTAGCTTCAAAGTAAGACTCACTCTGGTTTTCTACAATTCTGATTTACAGTAGCTTTAGTTAAGGTTTTAAAACCACTTACATTCACCTCTCAGATAAACGACTACATTAGTAGACTAGCTTTAGAACAACTACATTATCTAGAATGTTTATGATACTATCTGCTATTGTCATCTACTTGGTGAGTGCTGTTTACCGAGAAAGTTTTAATTTTGTACACGTACCTTAATGAATCAAGAGTAACAAAATGGCACCATGAACACGTTTCACGACAATTCCAATGCCTCTTTAGAAAAAAAATAATAATAATTGTTCCCAGCATAAGCTAATTCAGGCATTTGTTGGATCTATTGAGAGATTAAAAAATATAGTTGGTCATCTTCTACTCAGTTCGTCTGTTCGATTTCAACCAGGTTAGATCTTTTAGTATTTTAATTTTATCTGAGACTTAAATTAGAATGTGTATCTTTATTGGCTGGTTTATGTGTTTCAGTATCATATAATACAAAGTTTTAACGGAGGAAGGTGAACCTTCTAAGGCAAGAAGAAGCTCTAACGCTGCCGTTCAGACCACCAGGCAAGCAAAGTAAAGTAGAGCTTTTCGTTTACCGTACAATGAGTGGCATAAATGTAAAACAAAGAGAGCTTTGAGGGTTGATTATGTGTGTGTTTTTTTTTGGAAAAGCAGGTGGTTGTTCTTAAATTGTCTCTACATTGTCACTGTAGAGGCTGTGAAAGCAGAGTGAAGAAACTTCTATCTAGAATGTAAGGTCAATCTCTTCTTATCAACAACTCTTTTCTTTTTTTTTTGCTTTTTCTTATCAACATGTTGTCCCCACACCATATACATATCATTGTGAATGAGTTTAAGGTAACTATAATTGTATTTGGCAAACACTTATGTGGGATATCCTTCAAATAGATTTTGCTTCTAAGGTGTCTTCTCAATGATACCAAAGACACCAAAACATTTTGTTTATATTGAAAGGGTCATTTTCATGTGCAGGAGCTGAATTATGGAATGGTGCAATGAGAAGTAAGAATGCCCACTTTGTCGAACACCCAACGCCCACTCAAATTTAGTTTGTTTGTACAACTCTGGTTTTTAAGCTCAAATGGATCAACAAGGGCACGACAGTGCAAAAAGGCATGGAAAGCAAAGGAAGGTGATAGACCTATAGTCGAAACTTCTTTAGTGACAACTTGAGACAGTCACATATTCTACAAGAATGGAATCTGTTTTGTCTTAAGACATTAAAGTAAGATCATCAAGTAATGAGAAGACACCAAGAGAGATTTGAAGGTTGATAATGTTATGAATCAAAGCAATGTTAACGACCCCCGCGCTTGTGCGGGGGCTCTGATGCTAGTACATCAAATAGCGTAACATTTTATCGCTTTTTTGTTTACATATAGTATTTTTTTACCAGCCGAATCAGTATATTTTTCAAAATAAAATGACCTACCGATTAATATATCATATAGCAAGAGTTGATGTCGAAATAGATATAGCTCATTAATGCTACATATAATATTATCCATCATTTAAAACACTTATCCATTATAATAGTTAACATTTCTTGTTAATACATCAAATAGCCGTAACACAAACTGACATAGTCGGTTAATATATCATATAACAAAAGTTAAACAAAAAACATGGGTTCTTACATAACTTAGAAATCCTTCATAATTGTATCCATCTTACAAAACACTTATCCGTAGCAATTGTTAACATTACTTATCAAATGGTAAGAGTCAAACAGATAATATACGTTGTATAAATAACTGAGTAATCTTATATACACGTTTTCTAAATTACATAGCCGTAACACAAACTGACATAACCGGTTAATATATCACATAGAAAGAGTCAAACAGAAAATAGAGTTGCATACATAACTTAGAAATCTTACAAACCTTTTCCCAAAATACCTAGCCATAATATAAACGGAATTGCTGATGTGTGTGGCCAGCAGCAAAAATCCAAAAATTGTAACTCTATGGTCTCCATTATTGCCAACAGGAGCTTAGATTAGAATCAAGACCTGAAATTGAACAGTATATGAAGCGTGTATAAGCCCTAATGCTGAAATAGTTTCAAAAAGGAAAAATAAGGAAAAGACTTACAAATGTAAAAGAAACTAGCAAATATGGTGAGACTGAAGAACATGATCCGGCGAGTATGAGACTATTTTGGAGCGAGTATTCCGACAGAGAGACCAAGCGATTGAGATAGATGGAAAGCTGTTTCGGAACAAGGGTTTCATTGGAGAAACCAAAGAGATTAGGAGAGATGAAAGATTGTTAATGAACAATGGTTCTGACGGAGAAATCAAAGAGATTGTGAGAAAATAAAGATGGTAACTACGGAAACCAAAGAGATGGAGAGAGATGAGATAGATATTTTCGAAAGAAGAGTGTATCAATTGTAATGATTAGCCTCTCTCTCTCTTTCCAGTGTAATAGTGGTGGATAGAGGTAATATGGGCATTAAGAAGAAAAAAAGCACATCATTTGAAATTCCATCTCCGCAAATATGCAAGTTTTCCTTATATATGTAGTACAATTTCTCTTTTTTTTTTAATTGGCTTCAGACACTAGTTTTACTAGAGCATAAAAAGAATGCTTAAAAATTATTAATAAATCTGTGAGCTTTATAACATACAATATTAACTACCGATTATATTTTGATTTTAAATCACGAAAATACTATTTACAACTAAAAAAAGATAGACAGCATATTAATTCTACAACAAAAACTTAAATCACAGCTTCAAACCCGATCAGATCCATAATGATTTTCTTTTATGAGGAGGATTTTAAGTTTTTAACCATACATAGTAGTGAATAAGACAAATTGGCCGCCGGTAGTGTTACCTGACATACCGTATATGGTACACTGATTATTTGGGGTATAAGACCAAATGTTACAAGTGGTGAATCAATTATATATAGGTTCCTTTTTTAAATAGTAATATTATACTTTCACAAATTATAGGAAAGCTGATATACACTAGAAGTCTAACAGCGCATTCTATTAAGGTTTTCAGCTTTACATTATTTTTCTTTTGAACTGAGCTTTACATTATTTAAACGTTAGAATAAGAAAAATACAGATAGACTCTACTTCGACGTACTTCTCAATTCAATAGTCATGGAGTTCACCACACAATTGCACATATTTGAATAGTTCTGAAGTTTCGTGAAAACTCAAAGTTTCAAGCAAACACATTTTACGTATGATGGAGAGGCGAAGTTTATTCGAATACAGTAAGTTATAGCTATAATAGTAGACATTTAAAAAATAAGATATAAAGAAATCAAAAGTAGATGAAATATAGATCTTAATTATAGAACGAGTTACAGGTTTGAGAAAGTACTAGTCAAAAGGGTTAACTTTTAAACAAAATTTGGGCACTTCTGAATCTTGTTTTAGTGCCCATAAAACCCTAACCCTTGAGGACTCCGTTGCCGCCGTCAAAAGTGAAAAGAAAAACCCCTAAATCCTCTGCTAGACAAGAGAAAACCAGCCGATGCTATTACTTGCGAAACAAGGAAATAATATAGCTACTATTTCAGAACCTACCTTGCCTCGCAAGGAAAGACAGGTCAACCTTTTTATTCATTCCACATTGTGAAAACACCTCCTGCATTCGATCCCTGAACTGACTCTCCAGTGGTCCATCCTCCATACCCTGTGGCTGCACCTGAAGGAGGCATATCATAATCGACTTTAACCGTGGGAAACTCATCCTCAGCAGATGATCCAACGGTCGAGGTGGACCCAATACCAATCCCACTGTTTCCAAGAAACCCTGAAGTGTTGTTATCAGAGACAAATCCGTGAAGCAAACCAGGGTTGCTCTGAAGATAAGCATTGTAGAGCTGAGAGCTGTGACTAGAAGGCTGCAAGTAATCGTTGGTTTGTTGTTGGTGAAGATGAAGCTGCGTCTGGATGTAACTATAGGAATCATGAGCGTTAGTACTATACTGCGAGATATCGCTGTTGTTCTGTAAAGTAAGTAAAGGCTGATGATGATGAAGATGCTCAAAAGGTTGTTGAATGCTTAGTGGGTAAGGATGAAGCTGAAACCTAGAGCTCGAGCCGCTCGCTGCACCATACTGATGGAGATTTGAGCTCAGGGCTATCAGTTCCTCACGTTTTCTTGATGATTCAAGAGCTTGAGCTTCTTTCAGCCGTTTAGCCGCACCACCTCCTATAGGAAGTGTGCTACTCTCTAGGATGGCTTTCACGTCGTAGCGATTTATCTCAAAGTTTGTAACCGCGTTTAGACCTCGAAACTTTATTGCAGCTATGTCGTATGCTTCTGCTGCTTCTTCCTCCGTGGCTGAACAAAAAAAAAAATTAATATAAGCATGACAATCTTGTATTCTCATAATTTCTTTATATATATATATATAATATCTATAGGAGACAGTAAAAAAACGTGGTATCAAAATTTGGACCATTGTCTCCTAATAGTTTGAGACGGCCTTGTACATTAGTATAGAGATGATACTTATATAGTTATATATATATGATAAAATCGTATATACTTACTGAAAGTTCCCAAGTAGAGATCTTTGTTTCCGGCAACTCGGCCGATCCTTGCTTGCCATCTTCCATGTTGGTGATGCCTTGTTACTCCGCGATACATCGATGCACCACGCGAGAATCCACTACTTTTCCTGCAGTGGACGACGAAGTTCCTTGATTATAAAACTACCATATATATTGTATTATATATATATATGCAATGTACACGTTGAAGAATAAAGTTAAGACAACCTTCTAATAGCAGCCACAAACTCTTGTCTCGTCATGTGTTTCATCTCCTCAACTTCCTTTTCGTAGTTAGTAACCTAAAATATGCGGAAAAGTAGGAAACAACAATATTCTCAACCATTATAACGATTAGAAAAATACGCAAATATATCCATTGATAATTTAAAACAGCTTACAGGAAAGTTGGTAGTAGTAGAGGGGCCCCAATATTTAAGTGCAGCTAAATCATATGCTCTTGCTGCTTTCTCTTCTTTGTCATACCCACCTGAATTTAGTCATAACATTCTTATGTTTTATAAATCAAAGTATAATCGAGACCCCAAAAGTAAAGAGTAATATATTATACTTACCTAAGTAGACTGTAGAGAAGTTCGAAGAAGACCCAAGATTCAAGCATCACAAACATAAGAATGATGAGGAGCATAATTAGCAATTAATCAAGTATACTTAAGCAATTGATCAAGTATACTTACCTTGTCTTCCTTTCCTTGATTGTCCTTCTCTTCTACAACTATTATCCCAAAGATGAGCTTCGTATCTACCAGTCCATCTATGCCTATAACACCCAAGATAAAAAAGAGATAACATATTTATAAACTCATATATTTACTAAATTCAAAACAAAAGTCAGATGTCTTTAAGAGATGATCTCATTAAGACCTTGTAACGCCACGATAGATAGAAGTTCGTTGTCCAAAAGTTTCCAAGGTCCTTCTCGGTGTAGCTTCAACGATGGCTCCTCCACTTGCGTTAGTAGTGCTACTACTATTATCGGCGCTGATCTCATCCGGTGAGGCTTTAACGGTGGCGGCTGCTGCAGCGGTAGCTCCTGTACTTCCCATGGAAAGTGTAAGAGATTGTAAATTGTGGGCACTCTCTTGAAGCTCATAGTTATTAGGAGTGTTAGAGGCACAAGTGACAACGGTAGGTAACAAGCTGTTGGTTTGGAAGTAGTAATCTGAGTCATTGGTTTGGTGAATGTCGTTGTAAGGTACGAGGTTGTGGTCGGCTTGAAGATTCTCTGATTTGCTAACTCCTAAGAAATCAGCCACTTTTGGAACCTCTCCTCCTTCACCGCCTCCACCGTGTGGATTGATCATATTCCATTCTGAGAAAAAGCATACCATATACATTTGTGAAAATAAAAACAATAATCTGAAAATACCAACATTTGATATGAACATGACCTTTTTGAACATGTGCAACTACTACATTCGAAAAATTATTATAAATACAAGTTTCACAAATATTTCGAAAATAAAGGAATTTCACAATTACATGAACATATATATATATATATACATATATAAAATGTGCAATTACGTATACCTTGGTTTTGAAAAGGGTTGTCCATATTGTCGTTGACCAAGCCCAGGTTGAAATGAGAGGTTTGTGAAGAGTGGATGTGAGGAGGCAAAGAAGAGTGAGTTGGTGATAGAGGAAAGGCAAGCCAGTTGTTTGAATTCATTTCTTCTCCTGTTTGGAATCAAAACTTAAGTCAATACGATGTATATGATCCTGCAATATGAATTGCGAAGAAACAGAAATTGATTAGAGACGATTAGAAGAAAGAGGAATTACTTATCAAGGACTGAGGAGAAAAAGATATCCTTTTTGTCTCTGAGTATGGCCAACTCAATCTTTACCTTATACTTTCTCTCTCTAAAAACTCTCTCTCCCTCTTTGGTAACTTGATGTGTCTAAACAAAGGAGAAGAAGATATATGTTAAAAGTCTTAAAAGTTCAATTTTTAGGAAGCCAAACAGGTTATAAAGTTAAACCCAATCCTATTACATGGTTCGCTTTAAATGTTTTTATAAGCCTATTAAGGATTATCTTAATTTAATTATCAACCGTAGCAATTATGCACATATATACATGTGTAAATATATTCAATTAGAAATATAATATTCTGCAGAATCACATACCAACCACAATAATACAATGAGGTGCCTTTTAAGTTTTTTTTTTTGTAAAATGTTTGCTAAATTAATACAAATATTACACTTCACAAGTTTGGCTGTATCTGGGATATGATATTGAAATAAATAGGGACACGAGTGTCGTAAATAAAACAAATCTACGCTTCCAACTGGAAAAAAAAAACTCCGAACCCTAAAAGTAAATTTGCCACTTGAATATATAAAACCAAAGAAAATTGAACTCTCTCAATTACACCCACTTGGATTATTGGAACTCACGTCCCTCGTTTACTGCGATTAGTGACCCCCCAAAGCCCAGCATTCCCACACTCTGCAAATCATATCTCACTCTCTTACCATTGACCGTATTCTCTCTCTCGTCTTTACATACACATGTACTTACATTTCCATATACATGTGTAACCGCATGACTACGTATTCGTATACGTCTACGTGTGCACATACATGTAATCACATTGAAATGAACCAGAGATAATATACATAATATAACAACTGGATCGATCTTCTGAAATTATAGTAGTATATTTGTAGATCCCCGAGTTTACTCATCTTCTGCATGTGTGTACGGACATGCATTATAATATAAGACGACGTGATTAATAAATATTTACAGAGCGCATTGGAAACAGTAAAAAAAAAAGCATCGGAAACAGTAAAAAGTCACTCTTTGTTCAAAATAATTTGAATATAAAGGGAGAGAGGAGGAAAATATAAGTATAATTTTCGTTCTCGAATAACTGAATGTATCTGTTTAACTAGAAGAATATAATTCCATTTTATATATTTTATCATGTAGATTGAAATTAGAACATGGAAAAAGAATTGGTGTAAGATTTATTTTGCTTTCCCGAGTTAAAATCTGTTGACCAATTAATCGGATTCCGCACCCGTCAAAGCGAGATATTGTTTATAAATTTAAAATTAAATAACAAATAAAAGTAACATAAAATTGAAGTGTTAAACTTACACTTAACTAATGTCCTAGGCACACTAGAAGCTTGTCCTGTGCTAGGAGCCAGGCCTTTGTTTAGTCATCCCTGATCAATAACACCGTTTCTACTATCGTATCACCAAATATTAATTTTATGCGCATTCACCTTAAGAATTTTTGTGTGGAGAAAAATCTTCATTGATAGAGTTAAGTGATTACTAAAGTAGTAGAGTAGCAACATCGTACAAAAATTGATTATTACTTATCTCTTACTGTGATTTTTTTTTTTGGATTACAAAAGTAGTAAAGTAGCAACATCGTACAAAAATTGATTATTACTTATCTCTTACTGTGAATTTTTTTGGAGCTTCCTTTATTCTATGCATGCCAAACTATGTAATATAAATATGCTGTTTGTATTTTCCATTAATGCCAAAACACACAAAGAAGGTTAGGGTGCACATAAATATGTATACATCTTAAAGGTATATAAGTCTGCCTTCCAAAAAGTTATTATTTTCTTTCCTAACAATGACTAGGCCTAACAATGACATTATATATATATATATGTTCCTTAATTTTATTTACGACTGTGTTTTAAATATATGAAAAGGGTCAATTTTTGTATAAAATAATTAATAAGTTTCCTTTTTGCGCTTTCCTCCAAACTTGAACGTACTCAGGGTTCAGACTGGTGCGTCTCAGATAGTTAATGCTCCTAGAATCTAAAGAATAATAATCAAATAACGAAATGATGCAACTCTGATCATATGATTGTAAGGACAGTGGTCTGATTCATATTATTTTAGAAGATTTAAGTAAAATAACAGACGAAAGGGAATCATAGGCTGCCATTTTGCCAAATTAATAGCTTCTTTCCTGAATTTAATATATACATAATTTGAGTGTGACTGAAAAGATGTAACAAGACAAAGGATAGCCATCTGAAGCTCCAAAACCTAATTTATACTATTTGATTATCTTAATAAATGTTGACAAATTAGAACTACAAATGCAAAAAACCACAACTGTAGATTAAAGAAAAGCTGAGGAGCAGTGAGGCTTATTATCTTGAAATGTTTAGTCGTAAACTTAATTATGTAGTAAAGTACTTACCAAACCAAGTTGGAGTTGTTTAAGTTACTTGCTCTTATTGAAAGAAATATGTAAGAACATCTCAAATGATTAGCTTTATCTTATCGTCAAAAGTTCAATATTTTCATAATGAAGCACTCCAATAATTTGTTTCACATTTTTCTTGTAAAATAAATATTCCAAGTATATTACATCTTCACATTATCATTATTTATTAATAAAACTTTATAATTTTTCATATTTACTAATTTTACATAATATTTTGTCTTAACAATAATCCAACACAATTATTATTTCATATAAATTAAACATTATCATATAATAAATTTATTATATACATGAATAAACAAACACAAAACATTATATCTTGTAAGAAAACACCATATTTTTTTCTATAAGTGACTAACAAATTTTTTTAGATGTAAGAGATGAGGTTATTTATCTTTGATTCTTTTTAATCGAGTTAAGGGTTCTTAAAAATGAACATTTATATGTTTTCGATATAAACATCGATCCGATTAGATAAAAATAATAATTAAAATTTTTAAATTAATTGGATAATATAAACATATATAAATTATTCTGACAATAGATAAGAATAAGTAAAAGTTAAGGACTAATTTACAATTTTAAAGTTTATCTTTAAAAAATAAAGATATGCACAACAGATCTTTAAATTTGAAGCAACGCTGTTCACTGCTTAATTTCAAAGCAAGAAATGAAACTGAAAGTAAAAAATGAAACAGGTTGAAAATGGTGTACACACACAAAAAAGAAAAATTAGGCTGTATAACTACAAAACAATCCATAATTAACTATATAACAAAAAAAAAATACCTCTATTAATTATGTAATATATACTATATTACCCTCTTAGTTACCGGTTAATGAAAGAGAAGATATCATTTTCTTCTTCTTCTTCGATTATCATCTACCACCACTCTTCTTCTCTCCCTACCACCGCCTTACCCTCCGTCATCGCTACGATACGCTGATCACCAACTCCACTCAGTGTTTTGCATTTATTGAGTCTTTAATCACCATTTCTTCTATAATCAAAATCTCTTTTTCATAATCATTATCACCTCATTCATATTCACATTGAGCTACCATCACCATAGCCACCACAACCACTCCCAAATCCATAATTTCTACTACATATGTCGTCTCTGCTTCTGAAATCTACAGACTATGATGGTGTTACGGTCGAGGCGCCCTCATTTGTCATGTAAATTTCCGATTATACTATGCTATTTGAACAATATGTACTATATTATTTCGTTTGTTACTATTCTATTTTGATAATACTACATATTATGCACTATGTGCATATTTTGATATTTAGTTTAGGGTTTATATTTTCTTTTATGGTTTAGTGATTAGTGTTTTGGTTTAGTGATTAGTGTTTTGGTTTAGTTTAATGGAAGGTTTGAGTTAACTTTGGGGTAAGCAATACCTCATTCTCTGCAACCATAGACATTTCAAAATTTGAACATTAATATATACTATGCTATTTCGTTTGTTACTATTCTATTTTGATAATGCTTCATATTATGTATTGTGTGCATATGTATTTTGATATTTGGGTTAGGGTTTATATTTCCATTTAGGGTTTAGTGATTAGTGTTTGGGGTTTAGTTTATGGAAGGTTTGGGTTAACTTTGGGGTAAGCACTACCTCATTCTCTGTAATCATTGAACATTAATATATACTATGCTATTTCGTTTGTTACTATTCTATTTTGATAATGCTTCATATTATGTACTATGTGCATATTTTGATATTCGGGTTAGGGTTTATATTTCCTTTTAGGGTTTAGTGATTAGTGTTTTGGGTTTGGTTTATGGAAGGTTTGGGTGGACGTTTGGATAAGCATTACCTCATTTGATATAATCATAGACATTTTAAAATTTGAATAATATGTACTATGCTATTTGTTTGTTACTATTCTATTTAATATGTTAATCTTCTTCATAACCTTATCTCTTTCTCCAATCATCGCAGTCATAGTCATTTTTGTATGAAAGATGACTGATTCTTTTGGATTGACGACCAATGTTTCATCAGTAATCACTTTTGACATAGTCACCATCTTCATAGTCGCCGCCACCGCCGTTGCAATAACCATTATCACCGCTGCGATAACCACTACCGCCGCAATAATCATCACCGTCATTTTCTTTGTAACCATTTTTCTTTCATTGTAATTTTATTGTAGTTTTGATATTCAACATCACCTTACTAAATTATGGATCACAATTATTTTTTATTACTGGCAATCGGTTGAAAAGAGGGACAGAACCGAGAAAAAGTTGCACAAATGCTATGAGATCTAATAACGTCAAAATCAGTGCTATATACTTAATTTTGTTCTCAAATATGTCTATTTGGCCAATAAGTAAAAAAGAATGTGATTGTAGGACTTCAGACAAAAGAAGAGAAGAAGGTGAACAAGGATTATGATAGAATTGAATAAATTAAAATAAACATAAAAACTAATAGTAGTATATTGCAAAAGATCAAAGTGATTTCTAAAGGAATTCTTCAGGTTATGTCTGAAAATAATAAAAGAAAGAAAACTTACAGAAACTGGGAACGATTTAAGAAGTTGAAATGTGTGTCGAGACGAGTGTAGGAGATTATGCAATTTGCTATTGGCTTCTTTTTTATTATTATTCCCGATGTTTTTGTTTTTGCTGCTTTATTTCTTATGATATCTCCACTATCACGTATGGATCTTTGATCAAATATTGTCGATTGCTTCTTCCAATCAGTCGAATTTGCATACGATATTACTATCTAATAAAAAGTAGTAGATACAGAGGAAATTAAATTGCTTTGATTACTAAAATGCATGAACAAGATCCCAATCTGCATGAACAAGAATACAATCTCAATCAGTGCAATCTATGAAAAATTCTTCTAGACCTTAAAAATTTTCAGAGTTAATATTTATAAATCGGATGACCTGCAAATTCTCTGATTAAAATTTTTTTTAAAAGTTTATGATCCACTAAATCTCAGATCCAGCCTTAATTCTGATCCACTGTTTTGTTTTTCATTGACTTAAATTCTAATGCATACCTACATTTAAAGGTTTAAGAAACCATTTGAACCGGAATTGAATCTTAAATCCTCAATAGATCCAAAGTACTATGTGGTACCATTTGTGCAAATGGGATCAGACTAATTTTCTTAAAATAATTAACTTCACATCTTATACCTGGTAGATACTTTGAACTATTTCTACTAATATAGTTTTATATACATTACATTAATTGTATACATTGTACAACCTGCCACCATTGTATACATGATATCTATAGATCCTTCATAGTTGATAAAACAAAGTTAAGCTCATTAAAATACCTCAGAGAGAAAAATATCTAAATTATATACAGTTTAAAATATAATAGCTCTTATTTTATATGTTTGTTATTTGACTAATTTTGTTATCTGTATGTTAGTATATGGTTGTATAAACCGGAGCCGAATTGAACCCACACAATATAGGACTATAAATTATAAATAAAATCTTTAATAACCATTGCTATATACTTGCGTCATATTAACCTATAAATTATAACTAGTCTTCGGAAGCCAGTATATCTATTATTATAAAAATGAGTTTAGTCTCTCCTGGTGAAGCCACGTAGGCGTCCAGGTCACAAATTCGAGTTTTGAGGAGCTGCCACGTGTCCTGTATACTGATCCGCAGCATTTCATTTAACTATGTGTTATGTGGATTTGTATTTGATCTGGGCTTAAGTTTGTTCGTTTGGGTAAGTCCAGCAATGAGTTTCTGTTTACCTTTCGTCCTTCCCTATCCAAAAAACTGGAAAAGTTACGGAGAGGCTGAAACGTCATCTTCAACGCCCTTTTAACCATTTCTCTCTACTCTTCACACAATCTATTGTTGATTGCATACTTCCATCTTCAGGATCTTCAGATTCTTATCCTGTGAATTTCATCAGCTCTATCCTCTCAATCATAAGCTTTCCAAAAATCCGAGTAATAAAAAGGCTAACGAGGTAATTCCAAAGTTAAAACTCATAATTATAAAACTTTTTTCATAAGCTTTTTTGTTTGTGGGAGATGATTTCAATTTTGATTTTGTTTATGTATTAATCATCAAACTTTTTTCGAAAGATTCCGTCTATGGGAGATGATTTTGATTTCTAATTTTGTCGATTTCATTTCAATTTGTTCATCTATTGATTATCAAAATTATTATTCAAAGCTTTTGTTTATGGGAGATGATAGTGGGAGAGAAAATTATTATTTTTCCAGATCTAGGACACAAAAGACATTCGAATATTTGTGTTAGGTACTGCACCCTCCTATAATCGTCGATGGCAAACTCCGAAAAATCTTGAGAGCGAGTTTTCACGGGTTGGTGATAACTACCGCTCCATCGATGAGGTTTGAATCAAACTCCAAAATTCTTGTTTAGAATAAAGAGGTTATCTAATCAACTTGGGTTACTTAATGAAACACTAGATAGAACTCTAATTTTTATGTTTCGTGTTTTTCCTCATTTTGCGAGTATGTTATACAATTATGTCCTTGGTGACTTTCATGCTTGAAACCTTGTAATAAGAAACCACATAAATACACATCTACAAAGTCGAGATTAACTAAATACTAATTTAACGCAAATGTTAGTGGAGTACTATTATGCAGTTTAGTGAGTTTAGGTATTAAAATGCGACTTATTGTAATCACCGACTTTATCCGAACAACTCATTTTGTTACGTGCGTCGTCTTATTAAGTGCTGTCCATCGAACTTTTGACAATATATCAGTAATTATATCAGTAATGCATGATCACTATCTGTCGGTTAAATTGAGTCTGGTACCCGAATGGGTATAAACCATATATTTGGATAATGATTGAATCGTCCACGAGGTCACTTTCTTTAAAGAGTATTTCTACCATATTCTACGCCTTTGGGTTACACGAAATCTCTTTGTAGGATAAGACAATCAAAGTCTCATTCTTGTTCTAGGCTAAGATACAAGAATAACAAATAGAGCTTTGATGTTTATATGTGTTTCTTCAAAGATCGTTGATGATCTTTTAACAGTGAATCTCTCTCTCTTTCAACTAACTCGTTTCAGATTTTCTTATGATTCAAAAATATGATTTTCATTGCCTACAACTCCTTGTATAGAGTAACTAAAGGTTGCAATGGTTAACACCAACAATTACAATGGTTAATACCAACAATTGTAATGGTCCAAGAATTACAGCTGTTAACACCAACAATTGCAAAGGTTAACCAAAAGTCATAATGGTTCTTTACCATAGGTTTTAATCACCAACGGTTGCAATGGTTTATTACCAAAAGTCACAAATACAAACAGTAGCAATCATTCAATTAAACAATTACAATGTTTCACTTAAATAGTTGCAATCTTACACTTAAATATCCAACACTATCTAGATGCGATAAACCATGAACTTGTGATGTTTCTAAGCGTATATATGTATGTATGTGTAAAAAGAGCGACACACTTGTAACTAGCCCTGGACATTCACTACAACAAAACATAGAGTTAACTACTAAGATTTACTACTACCAAACTGTCGTCGTAATGTTACGACTAGGAAACTTCGTTTGTGCTTCGATCCCGAAAATCGTCGTAATGGCGAAGTAGAGTTACGTCGAACAAAAATCGACGTAATAAGGGGGGCCTATTACGTCGATTATACAACGCGTACTACGATTCATAGTAAAAACGAAGTTATATTACAACTATCTAACATCCAAAATTTCCCATCTATTTAGGGACTACGTTACGACTATTCAAGAAAGTGGTTGACAACGTGTTAATTGTTTGTGTGTATGGTTGGTGAATAAAGGTAGTTAAGGAGTAGTAAATTTTCATATGTAGTATATTCGTAGCAAAATCTCCACCTACCAAATCTGAAAATTTCCTATAAATATGCTCTCTTCTCCCTCTTTCTAAAGATGCAAAAAAAAAACAAAAACAGAAAAAAAAATCAAAAAAAATATCTCATAACGGCAATATCTATGAAGTTTGGAGTTAGATGTACGCACATAAAAACTCTGCAGGAGTTGTGACAGATGAATTTCTCAATGGGGCGAAGATATTCATGTACCAAGCTGGAAACACACCTCTCACGCAGGAAACTGGTAAAATGTTTTGTCCTTGTCGTAAATGCAAAAACACCAAATTTGTTTGTAGTGAAACAGTTTGGAAACATATAGTAGATAAAGGATTTACCCAGCATTACTACATATGGTTTCATCATGGAGAAGGTGATAGTTGAAATGAATCTAGTAGTAGTACTCACTTTGAAGTTGGTGGTAATAGGGAAGAACCGAGTCATTTGCATCCTGAAAGTAGTTACCTTGAGGATCATGTCGTAGATCATGATAGGATGCATGATATGGTTACAGATGAATTTCGTGAAACAACCACAGTAGTTGCTGCAGAAGTAGACAATGTAGAGGTAGAGGAACCGAACTTGGACGCAAAAAGGTTCTATCAAATGTTAGAGGCAGCTAATCAACCAATTTATGAAGGTTGTAGAAAAGGTCTTTCTAAATTGTCATTGGCAGCTAGGATGATGAATATCAAAACTGATCATAACTTGCCTCAAGTTTGTATGGATGCATGGGCTGAGTTGTTTAAAGAGTATTTGCCTCAAGATAATTTGTCCGCTGAATCTTATTATGAGATTCAGAAATTGGTTAGCAGTCTTGGCTTACCTTCAGAGCAGATTGATGTTTGTATAGACAACTGTATGATCTACTGGAGGAAAGATGCGGAGTTGTTGGAGTGTAAGTTCTGCAAGAAGCCACAATATAAACAACAAGGGCATGGACGAAAAAGGGTACTGTACCAGCGGATGTGGTACTTACCTATTACAGATAGGCTGAAGAGATTATATCAATCTGAAAAGACTGCAGCAGCGATGAGATGGCATGCCGAAAATACTCAGAAGGAAGGCGAAATCAATCATCCGTCAGATGCAAAAGCGTGGAAACACTTGAATTCGGTTCACAAAGATTTTGCAAGTAACACTCGCAATGTTTATCTTGGACTACGCACAGATGGATTTAGTCTGCTTGGAATGTCTAGAAGACAGTACTCACTTTGGCCAGTCATCCTAACACCATACAACCTTCCACCAGAGATGTGTATGGAAAGAGAATTTCTTTTCATGAGTATATTGATACCTGGGCCCAAGCATCTGAAGCGATCCCTCGATATTTTCTTACAGCATTTGATAGAAGAATTGAAGGAGTTGTGGTCAATAGGGGTGCAGACGTATGATTGTTCAACGAGAACAAATTTTACTATGCGAGCAGTTCTTTTGTGGACCATCGTGACTTTCCTGCATACGGGATGTTATCAGGTTGGACAACGCATGGGAGGCTAGCTTGTCCTTATTGTATGGGAAGCACATACGCATTTCAGCTTAAGAATGGTAGGAAGACGTCATGGTTTGATTGTCATCGGAGATTTCTTCCCATTATCCATCCGTACCGAAGGAACAAGACATTATTTCGGTCAAAAAGGGTTGTACGAGACACCGCTCCACCATATTTATCTGGAAGATATAGAAGGATATTGATTATTATGGTGCACAAGAAACAGTTAAGAGAGGGGGTAATTGACATATTCCTGCAAATATGGCTGATGGTTATGGGACACAGCATAATTGGCACAAAAAGAGTATATTTTGGGAACTCCCATACTGGAAAGATCTACTTTTGCGACACAATCTTGATGTGATGCATATTGAGAAAAACTTCTTCGACAACATCATCAATACATTATTGAACGTCCCTGGAAAGACAAAAGATAACAAGAACTCAAGGTTGGACTTGCCTGCATTATGTTCTAGGAAAGAACTGCATATTAAAAGCAATGGGCAAATGCCGGTTCCCATTTTCAGATTGTCAGCGAGCAAAGGCAGCGTTGTTCAGTGGGTGGCATCAGATGTCAAGTTCTCTGATGGGTATGTGTCATATCTATCAAGATGTGTTGAGAAAGGGAAAAAGTTTTCAGGAATGAAAAGTCATGACTGTCATGTTTTTATGCAACGACTACTACCATTTGCATTTGCGGAGTTGCTTTCAAAGAATGTTCATGAAGCACTTGCAGGTAACATAAATTACTAAATTTTTTTAATTTATTGTTATATTAAATAATCTTACTAATTATATAATTCTTTGTGGAATATAATTATATTTTCAGGGATTGAAGCTTTTTTCCGGGATCTTAGCACACGTACCTTAACAGAAGATGTCATCAGATAACTTGATGAGAATATCCCGATCTTAATGTGCAATATGGAGAAAATATTTCCTCCGTCATTTTTTGACGTCATGGAACATTTACTTATCCACCTCCCGTATGAGGCATTGCTTCGTGGACCAGTTCATAACGGATGGATATATCCTTATGAGCGATCCATGAAACATTTGAAAGGAAAAGCAAAAAATCTTGCAAGGGTGGAAGGTTCAACAGTTGCGGGGAGTTTGTCTGAGGAAATTTCTCACTTCACGTCATACTATTTTGAATCACAAGTCCGTACACGGAAAAGGGCTCCAAGCAGATATGATGATGGAGGTGTTATGCCGACATATGTATTACCAGGTGTTCCTGACATATTCTGTCAGATTGGACGTCTTGCTGGAAAACTCAAAGAAGTTTGGTGGTCGAGTACAGAAGACGCTCATAGTGCCCATACATATATACTCCTTAATTGCGAGGAGATGCAATCATTTGAATTTTATTTTATTTGTTTTGATACTAACTTAATATAATCTTTTGGAAATCAGTGAGTTTGTTGAACAGGTTGAAGAAGCTTTACGAGGAATATCGCTAAATGATCTGAACAAAAGGAAAGATCAACACTTTGTCCAGTGGTTAAAAACACAGGTATAAATCATGATTAATATAATTATTATAATATAACTTAAATATTAATGAAGTTAATTATATATATGCAGGTTGATTACGATGATCCATTCTATCCAACGTGGTTTCACGAACTGATACAAGGTCCGGTCTCTAAGGTCACCACAGCCCCTATGTATTTTACACGAGGCTACATTTCACACTTACGAATATGGAAGTCAGCGAGCAACGATGAACTATGGAATATATGTGAAAGGTGAAACAGATTTCTATGGGATCTTAAAGGAGATCATCGAAGTGGAATTCCCCGGTTTAGTGAAGATGAAATGCGTCATCTTCAAATGTGACTGGTTCGACCCTACTATCAATAGAGGTGTTCAGTATAGCAAGTTCGGAGTTGTAGATATTAATGCAGCACGGAGATACAACAAATTTGAACCCTACATATTGGCATCTCAAGCGAGCAAGTCTGTTTTATTCCATATCCAAGGATCGACAATCTGGAACTTCTTGTTTAGCAGCTATAAAAGTTACACCTCGAGGTCGAGTAATCGGTGATGATCAACCGCCTTTGCAAGAAGAAGCTGTTAATGTAGTTGAAGTACCTGAGCAACCCGTTGATGAAATCTTACTAGTTGATCCGCAAAACTTGATTTACAAAGATCCTTCAGAAGATATAATGGACGAAGGCAACGAAGATGAATTTCAAGAAGACGATGATACTAGTGATATTGAATCAAGTGATGGTTCTTCAGACGATGAGTGAATTTCATTATGCCTTTCATTATGCCATATATATGGTTTTTATCATGTACTAGTTAGACTTTTGATTTAATAAAAAATATCTTTGATGATGTTGTTTATAAGTGTAAGTGTGATATATAAGTTTAGAAGTTTTGGGGTTTAGGGTTTGGGGTTTAGACTATTGGGGTTTAGGGTTTGGGGTTTAGGGTTTAGAGTTTAGGTTAACAAACAAGGATCGACCCTAAATCGTCATAATTAACAAACGCGGGTCGAGTCAACTTCGTTGTAAATGATTTTCGACCCTGATTCGTCGTAACATAACATCTACATTACTACGATTTCTCAAAATACTGGCAGTCGATCCTAAATCGTCGTAATACCTAAAACGCGGGTCGAGTCAACTTCGTTGTAAAGCTCATTCGACCCTTTATCGTGGTAATTTAACAACCACATTACTACGATTTACAAAAAACAAGGGTTGATCTTGTATAGTAGTTATCTTACTTCTACCTTACGACGACCTACATATCTGTATATATCCACCACATCCCCACCATAATCTCACACCAAAAACAATCAATAAAGATTACAAATCTCTTAAGAGAAATAATCGGTCATCAGAACCGTTCTTATCAACTCCGTGTAGCTTTCTTTGGTTTGAGGAGCCAAGCAAAGGCTATACGGGTTGGTAAGGATTGTTCTCGTGACCGTATACATTCAAAACCTAAAAAATCATTGCTTTAAAAAAACTCTAAGGGAGTGCACGGTTACTAGAACAGTTCTTATCAACTCTACATAGCTTTTCCTCAGTTCATGAAACCGAGAAAATGTTATGTCGGGTCGATAACAATTGTTCTGGTTACAGTGTGTACTCCCTTAATTTTTTTTTTTCAAAAATTACATTTACTTCTAAGTTACTACGATCAAAAACACGGGTTGAGTCAACATAGTTGTAACGGGCCTTCTAAGTTACTACGATCAAAAACACGGGTCGAGTCAACATAGTCATAATGGGCCTACTAAATTACGACGATCCTAAACGCGGGTCGAATCAACCTAGTCGTACTGGACCTACTAAATTACGACGATTCTAAACGCGGGTCGAGTCAACCTATTCGTAATGGGCCTACTACATTACGACGATCACTAAAATCCCTCTATATAGAAGCCACAATCAACCTCACGCGGTTGCTAATTCCCCTTCTCTCTAACCTCTCTGCCTTCTCTCTAGGTACGATTTTTTTTGTTGTTTTAGTTTAGGTGGTTTAGCTTAGGGATGGAATTAGATTAGGTGGTTAGTTTAGGAATAGATAAAATTATATTTAGGTAATTAAACATATTATATTTATTTTAGATGCAAAATTTAGATATATATTTTTTGTTTTATTTGATTTATTTAATAATTGATTTTTTTTTGAACAGGTTAATTGAGTACACATGTCTACTCGCAATAGAAAACGACTTAGGAGACCCAGCTATGAGACTAAATTTCTCGGTGGACTGACTGATCGGTCTGCTTCTATCTCTGGTACTGCAACCCAGTCGGAAACAGTTCCTGAGAGCCAATCTCAGGAACGATCACCAGCTGCGTCTGCTCCTTTTCCACCGTGGGTGCCTCCTGCACCGTATGTCCCTCCACCGCATGGTCAGCCACCTCCGGCTGCTGCTCCACCTCCTCCGGCTGCTGCTCCACCACCTCAGGGTGCTCCGGGATATGTCCATCCTGATTTGATGGTGCCCCCGGATGAACCGTACGCTAGATTTACCGTTGAGGATTTGCTTCAGATGCCGGGCCGCGAAGGTTTATCCGTCATCGATCCCGATCGTCCACCAAACACATACTGGTAATTAAGTTTAATATATTATTATTTCCATAAGTTATAAATTATATATGTATATATATCTAATTACATTTTTGTCTTTTGCAGGTTTAATACGGACAACCGTCTTCGATGGTCCGTTTGACGGTCCGCTTCGAAACCA
Source organism: Brassica nigra (assembly GCA_016432835.1). Taxonomy (NCBI): domain Eukaryota; kingdom Viridiplantae; phylum Streptophyta; class Magnoliopsida; order Brassicales; family Brassicaceae; genus Brassica; species Brassica nigra. The sequence continues at coordinate 51,737,754 of CM028243.1, forward strand.
TCAAGTCATATTTTTCTGAACCGCATCCTGGAGTCTTACGCCAGATCACATTCGAGAACTTGGTTCAAGTGTTTTGCATTACATGAAACCTCTATAAATTAATAATGTTGGGACTAAACAAAACTAAAAAAATTATTAATTTATAGAGAATATTAATTTATCGAGATATTAATTGAACCAAAAACTTAATTTGGAACTATGAAATTCTTTTAATTTATGGAGATATTAATTTATAGATTATTTATTTATAGAGGTTATACTGTAGTTTTCATATTTTAATTTATAATTTATATTTTATTTTCAATAATATTTATTTATTATATTTATTAATTAATATTTTTTCAGAAAAAAAATAGAATTGGTCTATTGCCGTCAACGAGCAAGTGAAGAAGGCGTTCAACGAGAAGGTGATGGATCGCCTTAAAAACACCGTTGGCGACTGGAAGGATAAGTGGAGGTTTCAGGGTGATTCTGCGAAACCCATATTCATCAGCGAGACGACATGGGCAGGCCTCAAGGCCTATTGGATGTTGCCTCGGAGCATTATGACGGCCAACAACTGCTCGGCAGCCCGACACACACCAGATGCAGAAGGCAATTTACCGTTGCCTCATACTTCCGGACAGATTCCACACGCCGGAGTTGCCTTACAGATGGTAATTTTTTTTAATTATTAATAAATATTTCATGAATAAAATTTGTTATATTAAATTTCTAAATTTTTTCTAGAGACTGCTGAAGATGGAGAACCTCCATCTTTGTCCATGCATTACAAAAAGACTCACACCCATAAAGATGGGACGTTTGTGGATGCTCGGGCTGAAAAGATCCACAACGACGTTCAGTCTCGAATCCAAGAGGTCGAGACTCAGCTGTCCCAAGAAAATCCGGATTTGCCACCTGTTCAGTTGTCAACGGTAGAACAGGACAAAATATTTGAACATGTAATATATATTTTTAATATATATATAGTATAATGTAATTAAATAATTATTTTAAATATATTTTACTAATAAAATTAATTCATTTATTACAGGTTGCCCCAAAGAGAAGGGGACGGATCGTCGGACTTGGCTCGGTTAACGATGTTCGAGGCGAGAGCAGTTATGTGTCGGCAAGAGACGAAGAGAATGCTCAGCTCCTGTCAGCTTTGGCAGCTTCTAATGCCACCTTAGCAGAGAACCGGAATCAGATGATGGGCATGGCGTCAATGTTCGATATGATTGCGAGTCAGACCAGGTATGAGCAGATGTGGAGTCAAGTCCGTCCTACCATAGTCACACAACGCACCGCAGAGGAGCAGGCGGATCTAGAGCGACGGACCGAGAACCGTAGTTCGAGCCGTGAAGACCTTAATCTTTAGGTTTTTTTATTTTGTAATTTTTATTTTGGATTTTAAAATATTTTAATATATTATTATTATTTTGTTTATATTTCGGGTTATAAAATTATTTTAAAATAATTATATATTTCATTTTTTATTATTGAACAAAAAAACAATTTTAAATATAAAACTTTTTACAAATCGAGGTTAATTCGTAGTAAATATTCTAAAGAAATCGAGGTTAACTCGTAGTAAAAGTTCCAAAGGAATCAAGGTAAATTCGTAGTAAAACATAGATGTAATGTAGTCGTATATGTTACTACCAATGTACTTCGACATTCGAGGGTAATTCGTTGTAAATAATAAAACACAATAGCTTCTAACTTACCTCGATATTAACGACTGCTTTACGTCTACATTACTTCGATATATTTTACTTCTATGTTACTTCGATTTGTGTATTATTAGGAGTTCAATTTACAACATCAAAAGTAATTAGACTAAAGTAATATCTAAATCTAACCTAGTTGGAAATATAAGAATCAAATTCATCATTTTTTAAAGAATATCTTTGGACGAGTAAAATTAATTAATTTTAAAAAGAAAATTTGAATAGAAAGGAAATGGCTAAGTGGGGGTTATTGGTTCTAGTTATTTAATGAATTTATAAATTCTCCTTAGATTTATAAATCTAATGATTATCAAATCAAACAAGTGGATTTGAGAATTATTGATATGAATTTCAAATTCAAAATAAGTGAATTGTTATAAATCAATCAAATGGATTTGTAACTAAAAATAAATAAAGATCTAATACGAGTTTAAGAGAGAAGAAGTTCGGTTTAGTCCAGATACTAATTTTTTTTTGTGGTTTTCAGTTAGGTTTGGTAATCGGTTAGTTCATGTTTCTAAAAAAAAGTTACAAACAGTACTAACCGAACCATTCAAAATCCAAACCGAAATAACCAAAAAATTCCAAAATTTATTCAATATTAACCAAAAATCTAATCAAACTAACCACAAAGCCAAAATCTTCGACAAACAAATTTTTGAAACTGAACCAAATTTTTTCGGTTTAATTCGGTGGAATTTCGACCAACACGGACTAACCAAATTCCAAACTAACTGAAGAAACCGAATCTGCATGCCTATCTAAAACCACTAGTAAGTTAGGCATTGAGTTAGCACCATGAATTGGATAGGTTTTCTCGGTTATCCTCCTAAAACTATCGTGGATATGAGATATTGGCAAATATAATTTGACATCTCGGTTGAGAAGTTGGCCAGATAGTTATCAATATGAGATATTAACAAGTTGAAAAATTGTCATGCACGTGTTTATTATAACAAATCTAACCAGCACAATACTTAAAAACTTTTCCAAACGTAAATTTTTTTTTTAAAATAAAATAATACAAATCCAGTCAAAATAACAAGGTTCAACTCAATATTTGCTCCTTTGTATTTTTACCCTAAAAAAACTTTAAAATCCTCTCAAATCCAATTATAAATTAAATCCATAAACAAATTCTTACTATTGAATAACACTTGATTTTGAAATCCATTTAAAAATCATAAAACCAATAACAATGGATTTGAATATGAATTTTAAAACCATAGAACCAATAACACTGAATTTGACTTAGATTTCCAAATCCACTAAAATACCTAAACCAATAACACCCTCTAAATATTCATGAAAATCATTCTTTCACAAAAAAAAACATTTCATGAAAATCATCTGGAATAATAATGGAAAAGTCAAATAAAAATAAATAAGTAACTTTTAAGTTCTCAACCTTTTCTATTGACTATTGATGAATAACTCCATACTTTCAATTTTAATTTTTTTTCATTATTTTCTACCTTTTTACTTTTGTTTTTGCCAATATTTGATAATTTTTTGTATATGCATAGTCTAATATGGTTTCTAAATAAACTATGTAATATAATCCATGACAATACAACATAAATATTGTTTCAATCAAACATAATTATAAACATCGTTGAGATAATAGTATAGATTTTATCAGTAGGATTTAATTTTAGATAAATCCCTATATAAATGGTTACTAAACCGGGAAATGCCATAAGACCATATAAGAATATAAAAGCGAGATGCTATGAAAGCACAATATCAAATTTTAGCACTTCGTATATTTCAATTGTAAAATTTTTAAAAAGTAAATTGTTAGGTGATTTAGTACCGGTGTAAGAGCATGATTAATGGGGGTTCTTAGGATGGGGTTCTTAGCTGAATATAAGAAACTGTTTCTTAACTTTAAACAAAAAAAGCTAAGAACCGGTTCTTAAATCTCTTATTTAAGAGTCGTTTTTTTTAGTTAAAAGTTAAGAGACGGTTTTTTATATTCTGTTAAAAACTACACTCTAAGAACCTCCAATTAATCATGTTCTAAGAGCATCATTATTCCTAAAATCCCATTTGTGGTTATTATTATTATTTTTTCTGATTAAAAAAAAAAATAAAAACTAACTAGTCGCGGGCCACCACATGTCAGTAGGATCCGCGAACAGTACAAGAACTTCAGTAAACTCGTTTCTTGAAGAAAAGGAGGAAAAGATGGATTTTAACAAAATTGTGGAACCCACCTCCTAAGAACCCACTTAGGAGGTGGGAATAATGGTGCTCTAAAGAGCTTATTTTTTGTGTTATTTCTAATCGGAATGTCTTTTAGTATGGAATGTTATTTCAAATTGCAATTTCTGAGGACTTTTTATGTAACTGAAAAGATTATAGATTGTCTGGAAATTCACATTCTTAAATAATGTTTTCTTAATAAATTAACAAATGAAAAAACACGAAAACCGGTGGACATTTCTTGAGGTGGGCGAAAGAGAGATAGGTTCACGGGAATCCAAAGAAAAGCTTTGGAGAGTTTCAATGATATGCAAATGCGTGGTGGGAGGAATCGCCGGGAAAGTGCTCGTGTCGCCTCGAGATGGCACTCTCTCTCCTTTTTAAAATTATAACAAGTCTCAACTTTAGTTATTTGTTTTTGTTACAGCAATTGTTTTGGACTATGAATATTGAAAACAACAGAGTTCGTAGGGTTTGTCTTTCTATGAGCATGATGTCGCATCATAGTTGTCATAGACTATTAGATATGTCTGTATGTTTAGCGTCTGCTATATTTGAATGATCCCCAAAAAAATCGACTTATGTTGCCTTTGTGGTCAAGAATGACTAATATTGTTGCTAAGTTTGGTGTTTCTGTTTGATTTAGGGTTTTTATTTGCATAATTGATACAGGTAGAGTTGTGTTCTGCAATTGATTTCGTACAATTTCTGTTAATTAATTATATTATATTGTAGAAAACTTCAGTTAAGTGTTTACATTATATTGTATCAAATTGTGACAACGTGTTACAAAACTCAAAACACCATTTTGCAATACAAACATTTGAAACAAACAATTGTCTTACATTAGACTAAGAAATAAGAATTAATAAAAATAAAATTTTGCCAATTTCATTTCATTTTACGTGTATACGCATTTCAACTAATAATATATAAATGTTTTTTTGCTAAAATATAATATATAAATGTTTGTAACGCAAGAATATATATACTCGTTTATTTTTAGGTCAGCTGTTACGTTTGTGCGCAGAGTAGTAACAAACGTTTATATAATTAGTAACATATTTTGTGAAACTTTAGATAATAACGTAGTTGTTGATATTGCTTCACTTGCTCGATATGACTCAATTCTTTTGCGCAAATACAAAGAAAACATAAAAAGCTGTTAAGATTATAAATAATTCTAGAAGCGTCTCATATCTGATACCCCTATATGATCAAGATTAGATTTATGGTAGCTAAGGTAAGAATAAACATAACTATAGTTTAAATTGTTCTTATATTGTATATACAGAGAACACGCTTGTGATAAATAAACTAAACAAGTTTTTCTAAGCTGTTATGGTATGAAATTCTTCATATTCTAATTCTGTAAACGGTGAAAAATGTCGAAAACTATGATTTGTTAGAAATTTGTCATGTGTTATTTTCTTTTCTATAAAATTGGGTGTAACACCTGGTTATTTTGGTTAGTGTTACGTGATTATTATCTTACAACTTTTTGGGGATCAACCGATTTTACTATATACTAAATGTTGTAGTTTACATATGATTACAAGAACTAGTTACTGTTGCCGTTTCCGTAACGTCCTCGTTTATTGTATTTCATATTTCTTTGAGACGTGATCTCAATTTTTGGTGTTGAGACGTGATTACAGTAGCAGTTGTTTTGTTTGGTACGTCATACCAATCCTTTATAGACACTTTTAATATGTGTTTTCTTTTAGTTGTTCTTAACTTCCGAATGAAACGATTCACATTCAGTTCTCTTTGCTTTTAATTGCTTGTTACTGTTGCAGTTCCTGAAACGTCATCTTTGATTATATTTCATACTGGGCTTGTAGATTTCGATCCCAAATTGTCCGCACGTTGGAGGTACGCTTGGATTCAGTTCACCTTTCTCTTAAACCCATTAAGTCTTCGCCTAGACTTGTGGGCTTATTATCTTAAGTTTTTATTTGAGCCTAAATGCGAAATGCAAAAAATTAATGTCTTTTTTTAATTTTCTTTTTTATAATTACCTTTTATTAAACTGCCAAAAAAATTTTTATAAGGCAAGTCCAAGAAGGACAAAAGGAAATAAAACCTAGCAACTTATTAAAACAGAAACCATGCTGCACCTCAAAGACTAAAACCTTAAAAGAAATCTATCCAAATAGCCAAAATCGATCTTCCTCCAACTAGCTCTCATTGAGCCCTTGACAAAGGATCTAATTTGAGTCTGATCAGGTTCATGATTTCTCCAATAATAGAGGATAGAGATCTGGCAATATCTGAATGCACTCTTGAGTTTCTTTCCTTCCATATGTAGTATAAGAAGACTTGAAAGAGAAGCTTGATAATGACTTCAACATTCGAATTTTTTAAAGGTCTCATCATCCATCTTAAAGTTGCTTCAAACTCTAAAGGAGGTACCAAGAGCAGGCGAGAAGTGAAATGTATCCATATCTCCCTACTGTATGGACAATTAAAAAAAAATGCTACCTCGTTTCATTATTTCCGTTGCACAAGACACAAACTGCAGGAACTTGCAGCCCCCATCTGAGAAGTCTGTCCCTCGTGCCTAGTCTGTCTCTCGCTGTCACCAAAGTCAGAAAGGCATGTTTAGGAATAAGACCAGAAAACCACACCGTTTTGTGCCAAAAAACCTGCGGTCCCAGAGGATATAGTACCGACCATGTCTCTAAAGTAGAAAAAGTCCATGTGCTCAAATCTCCATTCGGTTTCTAGACAAACACATCATCTTCTTCTTCTGAATTTAGGATCGATGTCGGGTCTGGCAGACATTTTTTAATAGCTCGAATCACTGGACTTCTACTTCTGCTTCTATCTAACCACCAACCATCCCCAGATAAAGCATGTGCCACTGATGCCGTGATGGATAAACCAGAAATCATAGGATCTCCATCCCCTGTCAATCATATAATTGGACCTCTACCCGTCCAATTATCCAGCCAAAAACTAGCTGTGATACATGAGCCAACCTCACACTGAATCATAGGACGAGCAATTGGTCTTAGTTTGCAAATTACCTTCCAAATCCAACTGCCCCTCCTTCTCTTCTCGGGTCTAATACCCAAAAAATTTCGTCTCCAATAAGATTTCTTCTGACCCACGAAACCCATAATGATCCTCCTGCTGCAAAGATAAGCCAAATAAGCTTGAGTCCTAAGACTTCATTCCAATCTGCCAATCTCTTCAGTCCATAACCCCCTTCTTCCTCTGGAGTACAAACCGAGTCCCAAATAACTTTGGCTCCTCTAGCAGATGCTGGAGCACCCCTCCACAAAAATGCATTACACATCCTTTCAAGCTTACTGATGCAGTCGTTTCGAAGGATAAAAATGGAGACCCAGAAAGAGATTGTTGAATAAATAACTGCTTGGATTAACTGAAATCTTCCCGCAAAAGAAAGATGTCTCACTGCCCAAGAGTTGAATCGGGCACTGATCTTATCAAGAAGAGGCTGAAAGTCTGTTTTTTCATCTTCTTAGAGGAGAGAGGGACTCTTAAGTATCTCACAGGAAGAGAACCTTGTGCGATGCCTACAACCTCTGCAAGAGCTCTACACCTTTCGTTACTTCCTCTATCTAACAAAAGTTCAGTCTTCTCTCTATTGATACTCAACCCTACAAAATTTTTGAAATCCTCTAAAATATGCAAGATGCCCCTCAAAGACTCTTCCGAGCCATCAAAGAAGATCAAGACGTCGTCTGCAAAGCTCAAGTGAGTAATCAAAGGAGCCTCACACTCGGGATGAATTGCAAAAACCCTTTCCATGGCGCCCCTGTCCAGCATTTTAGATAGGACGTCCATTGGTGTAACAATATGAAGAGAGGAGATGGGATCTCCCTGTCCCAAACCCCTACGACCCTGAAAATGCCCACTGAGTTCACCGTTAACCACAATTCTATAGGAGGTTGTCATGTAGTACTCTCGCAGCCACTCAATAAATTTATCAGGGAGATCCAACGCCAACAAAGTGTTTGTGATGAATTTCAATCTAAGCTTATCGTAGGCCTTGGACAAATCAATCTTCAAACACCCTTCACGAGTAGGGCCATGAGTGTGAAAGTCAGTAAACTAACTCTGAAGCAAGCAAAACGTTCTCACATAGAAGTCTATCTTGCACAAATCCAACTTAATTCCTTTGGAAGACCTCCGCTATAAATAGCTTCAGTTTCTTCTTTAATATTCTCGCAATCACCTTATAAATCGTAGAGCACAAGGAGATAGGCCGAAACTGAGTTAGTTTGTCCGCTCCAGGAATCTTAGGTATGAGAGACACCGTTGTTGCATTGAACTGCCTCAGCATCCTGCCCGACACAAAAAAACTCTAGGATTGCTGCAATGGTATCCGCGCCAACCACCTCCCAAGCTTCCCAATAGAATTCAGCTACAAACCCGTCAGGACCAGGGCCCTTATTCTTAGGCATTGCTTTTAAGACTCCCTTAATCTCCTCAGCTGTAGGAAGCTTGATAAGCTCTAAAGACAACTGCTCAAAGCATCTGAACCTAACCAGTAACTGAATCTCAGACACTGACATCAGAACCACCTGCTCATCCACTGTCCCAATGAGATTCCGAAAGTACGAAACCACCATTTCCTTAATTTGCAGAGGATTGACAACTCTTTGATCATAAGCATCCATCAAATCATATATGGCATTACGAACTTGATGCGCAATCACCGCTTTGTGAAAGAATGTCGTGTTCACATCCCCACAAACAAGCCATCTTATACGAGCTTTCCTACTGAAGAAAACAGTTTGCGTTGCTTTCGAAAAAGAGCCACTTCTTCCTACACACAAACTCCTCCCTAAACAGGGATTCAGAAGGTTAAGTTAAAAGCTTCTCTTGAACAATCTTTAGCTCCCGCATAGCTTCACTAGCTCGTTGTTGGATATTACCAAACCCTTCCTTATTCAATTTTACATAGCTTTTTAACCTTCTTCAATCTCTGCCCAAGAGTAAATAACTTGGATCCAACTTGAACTTCTTCATCCCAGGTATCTTTCATTTCCACCAAGAATCTAGGATGAGTAGCTGTAAAAGAAAAATACTTAAAGCTCAACCTTCTCACTACCTCCTCTCTTACGAACTCCACAACACAAGGCGAGTGATCCGAATCCCCTGGCGTTTCAAAGGAACTAATCGCTTCAGGGAACAAATCTCTCCACTTGTCATTTCCCAAAGCTCTATCCAGTTTCCTAGTGATAGAATCTTCTAGCCTCTTATTCGTCCAAGAGTAAAATACTCCTCTGATTTCAAGGTCTGCCAAACTGCTTTTCGTAAGACAATCTCTAAACTCTATCATACCTCTTACTGGTAGATCATAATTCACCAACGAGAAATGTTCATCAGCTGTAAGAATTTGGTTAAAATCACCCATCACTAGAAAGGACGACTCAACCACGAGAGGATGAGAAGAAATCCTCACCAGATCCGTCCATAATGCCCTCCTTTGAATCTCCGTATTATGCGCATATACAAAGGTGACAGTACAAGATTTCCCTGACCTTGGATCAAAAACCCGACATAAAATCAACTGATCTGACTTCCAATAGGTATCTACTGAAATAAGTGGATCCCATAAGACCTAAATTCTTCCACCATTTACCTTTGAGTAATTATTATCAAATCTCCTTCCCTGAGAAACCTTCTGAAAAACTTCTAAAGCATTCTCCTCCTGTACATGAGTTTCCAACAAAGCTACCACTAAATACCCCCGATTGCGTAACCAAAGATTGACCACTCTCTGACGATCATAACCATTCAAACCTCTAACATTCCAACTTGATATCTCCATATTTACAAAGTATTAAGACGGCACAAATTAACGACTGAACTTCTTACTCGAGGGGGATCCCGAGATTGAAGTATCAGTCCCCTGGTAGGAGAGAACGTTGCAGCTGAGGCCTCCCACAATGCTTTTTGTCTTAGTGCTCTCTTATACGCCTTTGAGTACTTAGTTAACCAGACTAACTCTTTCTCCTGCAGCTCTTCCACTCATTCTCTGCCTCTGGAATCTGAGTCAAGGTTCTCTTCATCATTGTTAATAGATTGTGACAAGTCTAAACTTTCCACAACTTGCGGGTTACTCATAGCAGGTGATCCTTCCGAACTTTTCTCTAAACTTTTCTCTAGAGCACTGTTAATAGGTTTAACCAATTCCCCAACTCCCACTACCTAAGGAGGAGAACTCATCCCTCTAGCTCTAGAGCGTGAACGAGCCCTTCTTGATGATCTGGATCGCGCTCTACGCTTCGATCTAGAGGATTGTGGGAACCGAAATTCACACCGTCAATTTTAATGAATAAGATTGCGGAGGAAAGCCAAGTTAACCCGACTTTCCTTGAAGGTCCGGATTATCTGCGACAGCCAACGACAAGTGACCGAATAAATGCGGAAAAAGATTTGTTAAGATTTGAGACTGGACCTTAAGAAAGGCTGCCTACGTACCCCTTTCGAGGATCAAGTCGGACGTAGTTCAGTTAGAAAGAATTGAACAAGAGATCGAACCGTCTGGGCGGGTTCGTCTAGTATGAGCGTTGTCATAGAAACAGGCATGTCGAAGATAACGCCTAGGGTTTCTATGTCGCGGAGCTCTTAAGTAAAAGAATTGTCTGATCCTTCCGAGGAGCGAGATTTGCGCGGAGGCGCCAGACGTTCTAGGGCCTGGTTCGCCTAATATGAGCGTTGGTCATAGAAGCGGGCATGTCAAGATAATGCCTAGGGTTTCTATGCGGAGCTCTGAGTAAAAGTATAGTTAGATCCTTCCGAGGAACGTGGTCTGGGAGAAGATAAAACTAGAACAAGAGGCGGCGTTCGAGTCCTGCCTCGCTGGCCTAACCGCCTAAGTTCTAAGTTCTCTAAGCTAGCAGGATGCTCTAAGTCTCCAATCTAGGATTTTCGGATCCCCTTCTCTTCTGCCCTTGCTCTCCTTATATATCCACTCCAAGGTCGGTTTGCCTTAGGATGATGGACCTCGCCTTTGGGCCCAAGCTTATCTCTTCGAAGTATTCCATTTTCGCCGATCTTTGTAATTATCCTCGAAGTTTTGGTGACTTGATGTTTATCCGATGTTCGATATCGGACAAACCGTCATAGCCTGATTGGGCCTGAATTCTAAAATCGTAGTTAGTCCGTGGACTTATCTTAAGTCGTTAAACGCTTTATATGATTTCTGAAAGACTATCTTTCTCGTAAAATAAACCGTATAACCTAAAGGATCGATGTTCAAGTTAATCGACCTTGTTTTATACGATATCTTCTACGAAATCCAATCCTTCTAGTTTTGTCGTAAAACATCGAGGACGATTCCAATCGAGTCGTAGGATGTTTATTCCGTAACCGTGATCGTCCCAAACTCATGATGATTGATCCAAACAAGCCAAGATGGGATCAGACCGAACACGATGGGACCGAGACCAGGGCGAGCCGCCGACCGGCGCCAGGCGGTGCCGCCGGCGCCAGGCCAGCCCGCGGCGGTGCCGCGGCGCCAGGCCGCCAGCGTCGGTGCGCCGGTCGCCCGCCAGGCCAGCCAGCTGGGTGCCGCCGGGCCAGGCGTGCCGCCGGCGCCAGGCCGCCCACATCCGGTGCCGCCGGCGGTCGGTGCCGCTGGCGCCAGTGCAGCCCGCGTGACGGGTGCCGCCGGCGCCATGCCGGTGCCGCCGGCGCCAGGCTGAAGATCTCGGCGAGGGCTTCGATTTGATATCTTGATCGTTTTCTGGTTCCTCACGGTTTGAGAGAACGACCTCTTCGAAGTTTCGAGGCAGATTCTTTTGTGTTTAGGGTTTTTGTGGTGATCGAATCTTGATGTCCTTGGGCGGCGGACCGATCTTTCGGGGACTCGTCCGCGCACGCCCGTAGTCTTCGATCTCTCAGAGAGTGGATATTCTAATTTGAGAAAATCTCGTATAACTTCTTTTCAAATTATCCGAGACTTTTTGTTTCAAGAAATACTTTCTAGAGACTTTCAGTCATTGATTCCGTCGTGACCGATTTTGACACCAACAGTTAGCCCCCCAGCTCGTTAGAACCTTCATGATGTTCTTGCGAGCGATAAGACATGTCAGGTAAGATAGGGAATTAATGGTTGAAAGGCTCCGTTGAAAGTGGAAAGATTGGGGCTGCGCCTTTGAAGGCTGCCTACCCTTGGTGTAGGGATCAAGCCTTCCGTAGTTCGTTTTGGAGTTTAAGACCCTTGTGATCTGTTTTCCGGCGAGACATATGGTCTGGTTATGTGTCATGAGAGACTTTCGAGCATGATGCTGTTGATGTATTTGTTTTTCGATTATTTATGAACTTCAGTTTTTCAAGTATGAGAAAGAGGGTGTGAGTTGTCGTCTCATTCCTAGTTCCCTGATGATCACCATACCTATTGTTTGCATAAAGCGAGATTTTCTGCGGTTTACCGATTCGCGAAAGTTCGTGAAACGAATAGGCTTAAGTGAAGAGACAAATTTTTGGATCTCGTATACCATACTATGTCTGTGAGATGTCAAGATCCAGCGTGGCTGGGTTTAGGGCAAGACCTAGGTTTACTCTCGGACTGAGGCTTTGCGATGACAAATCGGCTTCGTTTTGCCTGTTTGCGATTTTAACCTGACTCGCACCGCTTAAAATCCGCGAATTGTTGTCGGCTTATATGATTTGTTCATGAGTCGAGCTACTTCCTTCTGAAGAGCTAGACCAAAATTTTGATTTCTTGTATAGCGCTATGTTTATCCTTGTCGGATGCAAGAGCCTACCCTTGAAGGGCGGCTATTTGTCTGTTTAGGACGTTAGAGTTCGTTTGTTGTGATCAGCAACAACGAAATGATGCCAGTTTAGAGGTATGTTACCGTTTAGAGGTGTGTTTGTATGTTTTGAGTTCTAGAGACGAGGATTTCGTCTGGAACGTTTGAGGAAAAGAATGTCCTTCGTTAGCGGCGTCTCGCAGTGCTGAAGGTCGAAGTTTCCTTGTGCCGCATTTCGTGGTTGAAATGGTTGGGCTTTGGAGATGTTTTGCGAATGTTCGCAGCCAGAAACTGTTGTTTCGGTTTAGGCAGGACCAAGAGGTCGCGTAAGTTCGACCCAGGGAGAAGCGCCTACATTCACAGTGCGTGAAGTGTTGGCCTTCGAGATTTGTTTGTATATATTAAGGATGACTCGATAACTCTTGGAGCCTTGTCACGAGTGTTTCTTTTCATGCAGTGTTTACGGGCGATAGAACTTAATCGATTGACGATGAGTTTGAATCTTCCGCTAACCATATGGTTGTTAGGACTGAGTTTTGGTATGGAGAGTTTATCGTATGATTTCGATTCTGGGTTATGCGACAAATTGCTTGCGTAATAGTCACTTGGCGCTCTATGAACAAATCGTGGATTGTTGTTTTAGCCGTTATGATTGAGCGTGGTCGCCAGTAGCTTTGGATTGGCATGGAGGCTAGATTCAGCCGTACGCCAAGGAAGTTGTTTGGTAAGCGATCAGACCATGACCCTTATTAAGGTCATGTTAGTTTACGATTGTCCTTACGCGGATGCGAATTCAGGTCCGGCTTTGGATAGTTGGCGAGGGCCAAATAGCGTTGCCGAGATAGACATGCCAAGCATAGCGGAGTTTTCTGAATTATTGCTGATGGCTTTTAAACGATCTTCCACTTTAGGTCTCAGTTATAATGATGAATGGTTCAGATAAAATTTTTTGTTGCATGAAAATCGTTTCATTTTATCCGAGGGGACAAAGTTTAAGGGATCGACGAGGGACACGCGCGGGTTCGTCTGCGTGATTATTTCCTGCTCGGACGTAATGGCGGGAGTGAAAGCAGGAGCCAGAAACCTTGTGGAGAAAACTGTCTATGTCAGTTACCCGTTGGACCCATTATGTTTATTTTTAATGTTGCTTTGTATGAATTGACTCGACCATACAGAGGATTTTTCGTAAAAGTGATGTAAGGGGTTTTCGCAAAGGTAACCGGAGAGCGTTTCTCACAAATTACTTGCGATATTCGCGACCACGGATTATGTTTTCCTCATTCACTTTTGCTCTGAAATCGCTTTGCATGAGACCGATCATGTTTTTCCCTAGGCTGTTTTGTTTTAAAACGTTCTTGTTATACGAAAGTAATGGATGACCGGTTTCATGGAGATAGAAAATCGCAGATTGTTAAAGTAGCGATGTTTCCGCGGATTACACGGGAGATGTTTCCGCTATGGTTTCGACCTTTGACTAAAGCTGCTTGAACTACTCGTGGAGTTTTACGAAGGTTATTTCGTTATTTTCGTAGTTCACCGTCGTGCTATTAGTCTGACGTCGGTACACGTTTTTAGTTGCGAGTTTGCGACGAGAGGTGACATAGAGTTTTCAGGACTATGTTTGTAACGGTTGGGCTATGCCGCTAGCGTTCTTAAGATGAATCTTATTGCTGCGAGAGTTTTCTTTGTCAAAAGCGTTGTCTTGATGCTGAAGCAAAAAGTTTTCGAAGATGGGATTATACGGATATAGTATACGTACCTACTTCCCTTTTCTTTTTACGAAAGAAAACGGGTTAGCCGTTCTTCCGAAGGCTTGTGTACGTTTTTTCTTTCTTTTAGGAAGCGGGATGAGTATGCTTTTAGAACGCGTGGCGATCGTTTCTCGGTTTTTCGAGAGACTAGATCGGTTTGCATGTTCTGCCTGGACAATCAAGGAACGATGGAACAAGACTGGAAATTTTGCCTAAGACTTAGCTTGCTAGACTATCCACCTAAATCCTAAGTTCCCTAAATTCTACGGCAGTTTTTCAAGACGTTTTTGTTCCTGTCCTACAAAGAATTAAAACCCTTACAAAATTTTTCGAGAAAATAGTCTTTTGAAGGTTTCGGCATTTCCGAAGGAATCCCATTTCCTCGTATAGTCGAGACGATTGGTGTTTAGAATAACCGTGATCGTACCAAACTCACAAAGATTGATCTAAACAAGCCAAGATGGGATCGGACCGAGCACGATGGGACCGAGACCAGGACGAGGGACGTCGACCGACGCCAGGCCGGGGTGCACGCCATGGCCGGGCGCCAGCCAGCGTCCAGCGTGCGCCGGGCGGCGAGTGCTGCCGCGCCAGGCCAGCCAGCGTCCTGCGTGCGCCGGCGGCCAGCCAGCGTCAGCGTGCTGCGGCGCCAGGCTGCCGCCGCCGGCGCCAACCAGCGTGCGCGGCAGGGCGAGGTGCCGCCGGCGCCAGGCCAGCCCGCGTCCCGCGTGCCGGGCGGCGGGTGCCGCCCCAGGCCAGCCCGCGTCCCGCGTGCCGCCGGCCAGGCCGTCTTGTCGTCTGTGGGTTTTGTTGTTCGATCTTTCCCTCGTCAGTCGTTTGGGGAAATCTTTTGAGTTTTGGGAAGGTCTTTAGCCGTAGATTTTGAGATAACCGTTTTTGACCCCAACAAGAGCAAAGTGAGGTTTCCACAGGGTGACCTTGGTGATGGTTGTTCTCGTCCACGGAGGTGGCCGGAGAGTGATTTTGTTCCTTCAGTAAAATCTCAACGGAAACTCCGATTGAGGCGAAGCGAAAGCCATTTTGACCTAGACACAAAGGAGAACAAAGTGGGCTCTTACTAAGGCGAACTGGGAAGACTGATCTTACCTTATGGCAAGTCGTCCTAGTAAGATCAAGCTCCGACCTCCTTTCGTTTTCCGTTTGTTCCTCGAGAGTTGTTTGTAAGAAGTATGGCGGTGGGAATCGGTGAACCGATTTGCCGTGCTTCTGTTCCACGAGTAATATAGGGTTTCCCAAGGTTTCGAGGAGAATAAGTTTTATTTTTCGAGAGGTTCTCGAAAAACGTTTTTCAGAGAAACCTTGCTCGCGATTTCTCTAACTTGGTAACAAGACGAATTTTTGGGGTTTGATAGATTTTATCGTTGTCCTTTCTGTTTAGATAGAGAAATTGCGAGCTCGTTTTTGTGCTCTTCCTGTGGCGGAAAGCGCGCTAGGTTTTGATTTGCTCGAGCACCGTGGCGTTTGCGTTAGCGTTGGCCATAGGAACAGTCGCTGCTGGAGTTGTTTTACCATCGCTGGCAAACTGCAACTTTTCTTTCATATTTCTGGACATTGGTTCGACAGCTTTGGCGTATGAGTAAGAGTAATCCGTCCCCCTCCTTCTAGCCAAACTGTGGGAACCGAAATTCACACCGTCAATTTTAATGAATAAGATTGCGGAGGAAAGCCAAGTTAACCCGACTTTCCTTGAAGGTCCGGATTATCTCGCGACAGCCAACGACAAGTGACCGAATAAATGCGGAAAAAGATTTGTTAAGATTTGAGACTGGACCTTAAGAAAGGCTGCCTACGCACTTTCGAGGATCAAGTCGGACGTAGTTCAGTTAGAAAGAATTGAACAAGAGATCGAACCGCCTGGGCGGTTCGCCTAGTATGAGCGTTTGTCATAGAAACAGGCATGTCGAAGATAACGCCTAGGGTTTCTATGTGCGGAGCTCTTAAGTAAAAGAATTGTCTGATCCTTCCGAGAGGAGCGGAGATTTGCGAGCAGGAGGCGCCAGACGTTCTAGGGCCTGGTTCGCCTAATATGAGCGCTGGTCATAGAAGCGGGCATGTCGAAGATAATGCCTAGGGTTTCTATGTGCGGAGCTCTGAGTAAAAGTATAGTTAGATCCTTCCGAGAGGAACGTGGGTCTCGGGAAGATAAAACTAGAACAAGAGGCGCCAGACGCTCTGAGTCCTGCCTCGCTGGCCTAACCGCCTAAGTTCTAAGTTCTCTAAGCTAGCAGGATGCTCTAAGTCTCCAATCTAGGATTTTCGGATCCCTTCTCTTCTGCCCTTGCTCTCCTTATATATCCACTCCAAGGTCGGTTTGCCTTAGGATGATGGACCTCGCCTTTGGGCCCAAGCTTATCTCTTCAGAAAGTATTCCATTTTGTCGATCTTTGTAATTATCCTCGAAGTTTTCGGTGACTTGATGTTTATCCGATGTTCGAGATATCGGACAAACCGTCATAGCCTGATTGGGCCTGAATTCCTAAAATCGTAAGTTAGTCCGTGGACTTGTCTTAAGTCGTTAAACGCTTTATACGATTTCTGGAAAGACTATCTTTCTCGTAAAATAAACCGTATAACCTAAAGGATCGATGTTCAAGTTAATCGACCTTGTTTTATACGATATCTTCTAAAATCCAATCCTTCTAGTTTTGTCGTAAAACATCGAGGACGATTCCAATCGAGTCGTAGGATGTTTATTCCAGCCGTGATCGTCCCAAACTCATGATGATTGATCCAAACAAGCCAAGATGGGATCAGACCGAACACGATGGGACCGAGACCAGGGCGAGGGCCGTCGACCGGCGCCAGGCGGGTGCGGCGGCGCCAGCCCGTCGCGACGGTGCCGCCGGCCGGCCAGCGTCCACGGTGCCGCCGGCGCCAGGTCGCCGCCGGGCGCCAGGCCAGCGTGGCGGTGCCGCCGGCGCCAGGCGGTGCCGCCGGCGCCAGCCCGCAGCGTCCGCGTGCCGCCGGTCGGTCCGCCGGCGCCAGTGCAGCCAGCGTGACGGGTGCCGCCGGCGCCAGGCTGAAGATCTCGGCGAGGGCTTCGATTTGATATCTTGATCGTTTTCTGGTTCCTCACGGTTTGAGAGAACGACCTCTTCGAAGTTTCGAGGCAGATTCTTTTGTGTTTAGGGTTTTTGTGGTGATCGAATCTTGATGTCCTTGGGCGAGCGGACCGATCTTTCCGGGGACTCTCGTCCGCGCACGCCCGTAGTCTTCCGATCTCTCAGAGAGTGGATATTCTAATTTGAGAAAATCTCGTATAACTTCTTTTTAAATTATCCGAGACTTTTTGTTTCAAGAAATACTTTCTAGAGACTTTCAGTCATTGATTCCGTCGTGACCGATTTTGACACCAACAAGGATTGGCCTAACTTTGCATCAGGAGGTATCTCTGGAATCTCTACGGTTAACACTGGAGCCTTTGCAATCGGAGCTTCTTTTGGGCTCAGCTCCGAAATGGTTTTGACTACAGCTAGACTTCCAGTCCTCTTTTGAGCTTTAAACTTTTGTCCTTTCTGCAGAGGCCTCATGCAGCGGTTGATTAAGTGTCCAAATCTATCACAATTCAAACACTTAGGAGGTAAGCGAGGATACTCCACGTTGATCCTTACAGAATTGTCTACTAAGTCACGAACTTCCACCACTTCAGGGGGAGGGGCTTCGAGGTTAATCTTTACCTTAACTTTGATATCACCAAAATGATAAGGATCCAACCTGACTTCTCCGTGTGTAATGGCTCACCAATACCACTCGCTACCACACTAATACCATCCAAAGAATAAAGGTGAGGGGGAACATTCTTCAGCACTGCCCAAGTCGGAGCAGAGGTGAGTTCTTGAACTGTCAGATGCCCATCTGTAGACCAGGGATACACCGAGAAGGCCACATTCCCTGCTTGCCAATAACCAACATCTAATACCCACTCTCTAGTCTGAGTGAAAGGCACTAGAATTAGACAGCAAGTGTCTGAGACTGTTCTGATAGTGATGTTTCCGAACTTTACCCAAACTGGATTGAGGTCCGCGAAAACCTTTCCATGATGGGGCATCCTTCCATGGAAATGGGCCACCAGATGGTCTTTCCATAGATCCGAAGTCTGAAGTTGGACCTTCTCAGGAGCTTGCACTACCGGAGTTCCATCTTCGGGGAATGTGGGGTCTGAGATCTTTCTGAGATTTCTGAGAGAAGACTTGAATCTTTGAGCATATGACGGGACGTTTGCTGCGGGAATCACTTGAGAAATCGAAGACGATTGAAGCTTCATCTCAGTCTCCTTGTTCCTAAGACTGATTTCCCGAGCAGAGATCTGGGATGACTCCGCGACGACAGGAGCTTTGAGAATCGCGGAATCTTGAGTCACTTGATCTGAGAGAACGATATCACTAGAAGGCGATGCCATAGAACAGAGGAGCGAAGACGTAACAGAGAGATGACAGAAGGTCTTCTCGTTAACCGGCGTGAGGCTAATCAATGGCGGGGAAGCTTAGAAAACCCTAATCCCCCCCCCCATTTCGTCGCCAGGAGAGAGAAAAAAGAAGTCTTAACTTAACCTCTAATCAAACTTAATATATGTTGTTTCATAAACTCTCAACTCTCAACTGAAAACTAATTGGTAATGATAATGAATTGATGCATGCCTTGCATATGTTTTGTAGGTCTCATCTCACATTTTGGTCGTCTAACTTAACCTCTGATCAAAATGTATACATATATAATGTTTGAATATCCACCATCGTTTCAAACATGCACTCTCTCAAAAAATTTACCCAATCATGAAGATTTTCACTTGTCTCCGTATTTTCGAATATGAATTATCTTTTCTAAAAAGTTCCAAAAAATTATGATTTCAACTATTTTTCTTAAATTATGTGGTATATATATGAAAGAATACTAATGAAATTTTAAAAAAAAATTAAGAATGGTAATCTTAAAGAAATTTTTGAGATTGGCAGAAATGGAAAGGACAATTTGAACAATCAAAAGGAAAGTATATTTATACAAATAAGTATACGATGGTGTTATATTTGATGGTGCCTAGAAAGAACAAGATAAATTTTCAAGGCAAATGTAGTTTTGCAGCAAGGGAAATCCTGTAAACCAACCAGGTTATATGGGTTATGAACATCCAACGAAGTCTATCTCTACTACATGTACAATGTGAAACGTTGATATGCACAATACAATAGATGAAAATTATTCATATTTCAAAAATTCTCAATTGATAAAAATGGTGTTTTCTATAAAAAGAAGGGCCGGTTTTCACTACAAATATCGAAAAATTTGAATGCAGCTAGATTTTTTTCTCCAGTTTTACAATTTTACATACTCCATAAATGTAGAACAAAGTGACGGATAAACATACACGTGGTGGTTAGAGTATACCTACATTTGTGTTGTATGTTGATGCAATATCGCCGATCTGGTTATTCAAATCCATCGTTTTTTTATTAATCAATACTATTAAAAGAGAAAGAGTTCTAAAAAATCTACCTATACAAAGTTGTTGGACTCTTTCATTAGACTTAACTTTTTTTTGTCTTTCCTTATATTTTTCTAACTATACTATATCCTTCTTTTGTATCAATATTATTCCACTTGCAATAATAAAACCCGACTACTTCGTATTTCCTTCTACAACTATTTTACTTTTACGTTTTTGACATGTTGGCCACCGATATTTCTCTTACAGACTTTCTTAGTTTCTTTTTTGTTAAGAATATTAATAAAAGACCATAGTGCAATACTTTTATACATTTGATTTTTATAAGTTTGAAGAAAGACTCATGATAAGTATTTTGATATTATCTAACCTTCGTCTTTTGCATCAACTCTAACATTCGTTTTACCTTTACCAGTATACGTTTAGAGTATTATTGTTTCATAAAACATTCATTATGAACTTCATCTTCTTTTCATAGCTTAAATTAATATTTACACACAAATTTATGTTATACTAGTGATATTCCGGCGCTACGCGCCGGATTTGTATGTTGTATTCTTACTTAAATTTATAATTTATTATATGGTCTTAGTAAAGAAAATATGTTAAAATATGTAAAATCAAAATATGTAAAAAAATGATATTTTCTGATCTTTTTGATAGTGGTTTGACCGTAGTATATTATTTTGTTTGAAGTATCTTAGTTCAAAGTAGAATAGCATAGGTAGTTGTTACTAATCGGTTAATAAAAATAGAATAAAAATCGATAGTCGTAAAAAAGTTAATTTAGTTGGAATCTTAAATACTCATGTCATAGACTGAGCTTTCTTTCAAGAAATGTTTGAAGGTGTTAAACCTAAGAAAGTTGATTAACGCATGTAAAAGCACCACGAGAAAGGAAATGATGCATAAGAAAACTACTACTTTAAAAGTAAGCAATCATTAACTTGTAAACTGAAATAAGAAACCGTGAACCTTCCCATTAATCAACAACATATCAAACCCAATATCTCACCCTTTCTTAACATTTCAGGCTTGCCAAAATTGTTGTAGCCTAGTCTGAATATCTCTACACCGATTTGTCTTCAACTCCGAGCAATGAAACTGAAAATTCGACAATGATTGAATTGGGAAAAGTAAAGGGATTATCGTCCAACTCTCACACTGTCTATACATATACAATGAAACTAAGAAAGCAGGAACTAAAGAAGCATTCAATAGGAGATAGTGGGATGAGTGAGATTTCGATTGATTATATGAACGATTCGTCGATTAGTTAAAGAAGGAGAATTGTAGAGGTTATATTCTCCACCGTCAACATCAAATACAAAGAAATCTTATAAACCAGTGTTTTGAAATCCGACCGGATCTGAATCAGATGATTTACGGATCACTTGATCATTGGATCAACTGCAGATGAATCATGGATTAATAAATGAATTAGTTTTATTATATAATAATATATTAGCTATGAAAACAAATATATATAAAAACTAAAGTTAAGTATTTTAAGTGTACATACAAAATATTAAGAAATAGTTTAGATTATTTTAAAAAATTGTAACATAAGAGTTATGACATCTAAAAAATCAAGACATAAAATTAAACTTCCAATCCAAAATAAACCAAAATTAAAACATCATTGTAATAAATTGTCAATAACAAAAATAAACTAACACCAGATCACATCAACTAATTTTGGTTTTCTCTAAATTTTAAAACTTACTAACAAAATTTTCTAAATTTGTCACTTTATCATCTTTGGGATATTCTTCAGCAAGAGCATTCTCTAATTTATTATAATCAAGCTCGCCAGGTTTTTCTTCTTCAATAATCCAAAACTCTATTTTGCAATTCACATGATCATATGATTTTATTCTTTTTGATCTGTAAATTAAAAATTTAATGATTTGTTATAAACTAAGTTAAATAAAAAACAATTTATTCACCTTTCTTGCAAACGTAAATGGTAGTGTAGAGGAATAATAAGCCTCATTGTGCTTTAGTCTGTTTTACGGACGTGCGGCTCAAGCACAATCATGATTCACCTTTCTTGCAAATATAAATTATAGTGTAGAAGAAGAGGAAGGCGTCAATAAAACTGAAAATTTTTAATTTTTAATTAGAAATTTAGAATATAAAAAATAATTTTAAAACATAAATTGAACTAAAAATAGTAAAATAAAAATTATTTATTGGTTCAACCTGTGCTGCAACATGTATTGTGTTTTAGTGAGTTTTTGTGTGTGTTTATGGGGTTTTCACAAAACTCAAATCCGATTTATATTGGGTCACCGGATTTATCGGTTTAACTACGGGTCCGGATCAGATTCAAAACACTCCTATAAACGTTTGGACCTGTATGAAGGAAAGTTTAAAACCTCCAATTTATTTCACAATTAATACCAAAATTCATTAAATTTAAATTGAAAAAATATTTTAATTATTTAAAAAAATGCCACATGGCATTTTTTCCCCCAAGGAGATAAAAAGCCTACTTTATTAGTATAATAAAATTATTTATTGGTTCAACCTGTGCTGCAACATGTATTGTGTTTTAGTGAGTTTTTGTGTGTGTTTATGGGGTTTTCACAAAACTCAAATCCGATTTATATTGGGTCACCGGATTTATCGGTTTAACTACTGGTCGGATCAGATTCAAAACACTCCTATAAACGTTTGGACCTGTATGAAGGAAAGTTTAAAACCTCCAATTTATTTCACAATTAATACCAAAATTCATTAAATTTAAATTGAAAAATATTTTAATTATTTAAAAAATGCCACATGGCATTTTTTCCCCCAAAGAGATAAAAAAGCCTACTTTATTAGTATAGATATTTATAATATATAGAATGTGCCATAACAAACCTTTTTAATGTTACTCTATAACAAGTTTAATTTACATTAACAACATGTTATTCAATTCAACTCAAATATTAACTATAATCCCTAAAACCATAACTCTAAACATAAACTACGTACCATTTATTAAGCGTTTATAAAACAAGAAAATCATTAACATTAACGATATCTTCAATAATTAATTTAGAAAAGATTTGCATTCAAAATATAGAAAATTCCATAATATCTACCCATAAGAAATTATTTATTCCTACTTTAAGATATTATTTTTGTAATGATTACAAAAATAATCATTACAAAAACTATAAATTAAAGTGCATAAAATAAAAACGATATATGTTCTTTACATCGTAATCCATCTCTGAACGTCATATGTATCCCTCTAAATATAATTATGTTAAATTAATTTTACATATATAATTCTCCTTTTTGTTATATTTACATAGATACAAATTTCTTTCAAATAAAATTATAAAATTTCAAAAATAATTCCGCGCTTCTAAACCCCTTTTGGATATTTACATAGTCTATACTACTAGAATAAAAGGATTAAATATTTACTTACAAAAAAATTATTTTGGTTCATTTCAGGTATTTTTTGTCTAGGTTTGGATTTATTCATTTCGGTCCGGGTTGATTTACATTCCTAATTCAAATACCTTCAAAATACCTATAATTTTTGGGTACCTAATGGTCCGGATTTTTTAGATATTTAGGACCCAGAAAAGACTCAAAGTATCTGAAAACCCAAAAAAAAATATTGAAACACGAAAAAACCCAAAAACTCAAACAAATACCCAAAAATATTAAAATATCAAAAAAATCCAAAATCTTACTTGAAATCTAATCCGAGGAACCGGAATTACCGAAATCTGTTTATGAATATCCAAAATAGTGTTTTTATTTAAATTTAATCAAAATCGGAAACTAAAATTGAAAACTTTAACCTAAAACTTAGAAAGTTTTCTAATACCAAAAACATATCTAAAATACTCAAATATATCTAATATACATAAAATATTTCATGTACTTGGATACCCGGTCATTCTCGGATAGGATATTGACTGGAAAAGAAACATGTATGTCCAAAAAACGGAAATGTACTTTGCTCTGGACCCAAACCCAAATTATACCTATATTTCTAAGTTGATTTCAGTTTGGTTTTACGGATCTGGTAAAATATTTATGCATAAGAGAGAGTTACATAAGATGTGCATACAAAATCATAGATAAACCAATTCATAAGTTATATAATTTCTAATAAATTCTCCTATTCGATATAATATGATTTTATAACATCATAATAATAATGTACAACAATTTTAAAATACTAATTAACAATATTTTTTACAATCCAAAAAAAAACCACGCTTCGAAAGCGCGGATCAAAATCTAGTTAGTGTTATTTTGACAAAAAAATACATATAAATTTTCTAAGTTTATAGATTAACAACTGAAAATAAATTCGTTATAAATGGATTGATGGATTACTTCCATGTGATTTTAGATCTCATCTCACTTTTAGTATAAGATCCCTCCAATATAAAATATAATTATACCAAGAATCAACTTGTTTAATTAGGGATAAGTATGTCATCCGTTGAAACATTATCCAACTACAATTTTTATTTTTTCTACTAGTGAGTAGTGATTAATTCGACACCGTCAAACATATACTATTACACAGCCTGTGGGGTTGATTATGCATACTTTCCCATTACAACCTTAGTGTTTACTCACTTTGTTGCCTCCCTTAAATTGTGCATTAACATATAAATATTTCATGTTAGCACTAAAGTTTAGGCTATCTTTCATTTTCTCAAATTTCTTTGGTAAATCGTTGTCGAAGAAAACATGGCCGACAAGGGTCATCATGGTATCGAATTCTCCTTTATTTTCTTGCCCATATAATTATAAAGTATATTCTTTTCTTACTTTGATAATATGGGTGGAAGCAGAAGACGAATGTATATAATGCCATTATCTCTTTTATATATCTTTAATTTTTTGATTTTTACTTTCATTCCGTGACCCAACAGCTTTACTTTTTATCTACTTTTTAATTTTAAATTACTTTTGGTAGCTTAGGTGTAAACTTTAAACTGTGTTTTGGAACTTAAAAACACTACTGAAATCTTCCTTTCTAACACTGCTGAAATCTTAAGAAACATTTTCTTGAAATATAGACTTGTAGACTAGTCACTACTCACTACTCACTACTCACTACTCACTACTCACTACTCACTACTCACTACTCACTACTCACTAACACATTATATCATGAGTTTGTAATAAGATTTGTTTTCCAGTCCAACGTACTATACATTATCAAATATGCATATAAGAAAAAGATTATACGTAATATAAGACTTTTATAGAGAGAGTTAGAAATCAATTTTTTCAAAATTCACGTACATCTGATCACTTGGAAATTCATATGATTTTTTTCGTTTGAGGAAAGGAAATTCATATGATTAACAGCAAGCCAAGGCCTGTATCTAATATTAACATAGATTTAGCACAACATAAATCTCTCTTACTTGATTTTCTAACTGTTTCCCTCGAGTTTCGATATTTTCCTAGATCTAAAGTTATGGTCTCCAAAAACTTTTGTTTAATTTTTTTTTGTAACTAGGTGTTAGATTAATCTTGAACTAACTTGGTGAGCAAGTTAGTTATTTTCTTCCGAGATATGGATTAGGAAATAAGAGATTAATCTTAGGATGTTTAGGAGTTATCTAAACATCTTTATCTATAAGAGTTTAAGAGCTTTAGCTTTTTAGGAAGTTTTCTAAAGCATTGTGAGAGATTAATAAAGAATTTTAGTTTGAGAAATTTGTTTTGATTCAATAATTGGTATCAGAGCTTTCTATTAAATCAAACACATGGGGGAGATCGTGGCGATAGGCAGCAGCTCGAAGGGGAGTAGCTCTTCGACAATACAATGTCCACTTCTAAGTGAAACCAACTATACAGTGTGGACCATACGAATGGAGGTAGCATTGAAGGTTCACAGAGTTTGGGAAACAATTGATCCAGGAGAAGATAAAGATGGAGATAAGAACAATATGGCAAAGACTCTCCTGTTTCAATCCATACCGGGATCAATGATACTACAAGTCAGGAAGCTGGATACTGCGAAAGAAGTATGGGACACCATCAAAACAAGACACATGGGTGCTGATCGCGTGAAGGAGGCTTGACTACAGACTTTGATGGTTAATAGGATAAAGATGAAGGAAACCAGCACGGTGGACAGCTTTGTTGGAAGGCTCTCTGAATTATCATCAAATTCAGCGATATTGGGTGAGAATATCGAAGAACCAAGGCTTGTTAAGAAGTTTCTCCATAGTCTACCAAGAAAGAAGTATATCACCATCATAGCTGCACTTGAACAGGTCTTTGACCTGAACAAAACCAGTTTTGAAGACATTGTGGGTAGAATAAAGGCGTATGAGGAAAGGATCTTTGAGGAAGAAGAAGAGAAACAAGATGATCAGAGTCAAAGGAAGCTTTTATACGCAAACGCCGATTCACAACAGCCATAACCATATCAAGAAAGATACGAATTGAACAGAGGAAGAGGCAGAGGAGGACGGTTCTCGAACAGAGGAAGAGGACGAGGCCGTTATGGATATCAACAACAAGGAGGTTATCAACTGAATGGTGGTTATCGTTAATATGTTGATTTGTCAAAGATTATCTGCTACAGATGTGATAAAACCAGACACTAGGCTTCTACGTGCCCGAACAGATTTTTAAAGCTTCAGGAGACACAAGAGAATGAGGAAGATATTACACAGGAAGCCGAAGAGTTGATGGTGAATGAATTTGTATATCTCAATGAAAACAATGTCACACCAAGCAGACTTGAGACCAGTACAGACGGAGAGGATATGTGGTACTTAGATAACGGAGCCAGTAACCACATGAATGGTAACTTTGAGTATTTTGCGAAGCTTGACAAGAACGTAACGGGAAAAGTGAGGTTTTGTGACGACTCACGAGTGGATATTAAGGGAAAAGGTGCAATTCTCTTCGTGACCAAGGCTGGAGAAAGGAAGATTCTAAGTGATGTTTACCATATTTCTGATCTCAGAAGCAACATAATATCTCTTGGACAAGCAACTGAGGCAGGATGTGATATGCGTATGAAGGAAGACTACCTAATGCTATACGATAAGGATGGGAAGCTACTAGTCAAGAAAAAAGGTCTAAGAATCGTCTTTACAAGGTCGTGATGGAGGTCGAAACCACAAAGTGTCTGCAACTCTCGACGTTAAGCAAAACAACAAAGTGGCACATAATACTTGGACATGTAGGTCTAGACACCATGAAGATGATGATAAACAAGGAGTTAGTAGTTGGTATACCAAAGATTACTAACGATAAAGAGACGCGCAGCACGTGTTTACTTGTTTACTTGGAAAACAAGTTAGGAAGAGTTTTCCTAAGGCACGGGAATACTTGACTTGGTTCATGGGGATCTCTGTGGTCCTATCTCACCAACTACAGCTGCAGGGAACAAGTATGTGTTTGTATTGATTGATGACCACTCTCGGTACATGTGGACTATTCTTTTGCAGAACAAAAGTGAGGCGTTCGAGAAATTTCAACGATTCAATGCTCTAATTGAGGCAGAGGCGAAGACGAAAATCAAGATGTTTCGTACAGACCGAGGTGGAGAATTCATGTCTAAAAAGTTTCAATCATTCCGTGATAACTCAGGAATAATCAGACACTTCACCGCGCCATACTCCCCTCAACAGAACAGAGTAGTCGAGAGAAGAAACAGGACATTAATGTAGATGGTTCGGAGTCTCTTAAAGCATATGAATGTTCTTAATTATCTTTGGGGAGAAGCGGTTCGACATGCTACTTATTTATTCAACCGAGTTGGTACAAGAACTTTGGTTTCTCAGACACCATACGAGAGCTTCAAGGGGAGAAAGCCTAATGTAGAGCATCTACGAGTATTTGGGTGCATAAGCTATGCAAAGATTGAGGGTCCATATCTTCGCAAAGTTACCAGTAATGTGGTTACTGGCTCCATTATCTAAGTACCACATTTCCTCTCCGTATGTACTGGTCTCAAGTCTGTTTGGTGTGACATTATTATCATTGAGATATACAACTTTATTCATAATCAACTCTTCAGAGTGTAATTCCGTATATATACCTATAGATTTGGGCTTAAAGTTGTGTTAAGCCGATGATGAAAGAGATGCGGATGCTAAGAGCTATAGGAGGAAGATAGGATTCTTGCGCTATCTTATTCATACGCGGCCAGATTTGAGTTATAGCATGGGAGTTCTGAGCAGATACATGAATGCACCAAAGATATCACATGAGGTTGCCTTGAATCAGGTGTTGAGGTATTTACAAGGGACTTCATCTATAGGCATTGTGTATGGAAGGAAGGATGGTACCGAACTTGTCGGATACAGTGACTCGAGCTACAATGTTGATCCGGACGATGGAAGGTCAACAACGGGTAATATCTTCTATCTCAGTGGTTGCCCTATTACTTGGTGCTCACAGAAGCAAGAGATCGTTGCCCTATCTTCGTGTGAGGCTGAGTATATGGCGGCCACATAGACTGCAAAACAGGCAATCTGGCTTTAGGATATTTGGAGAGCTTGGCGTCGAAGCAACTAAGAGAGTGGTGATTCAGATTGATAATAGATCAGCGACCGCCTTGACTAAGAACCCTGTTTTCCACGGACGCAGCAAACACATACACACTCGATTTCATTTCATAAGAGAGTGTGTAAAAGATGGACTAGTAGACGTTGAACATGTAGCGGGGAAGGAGCAAAAGGCCGACATACTCACTAAAGCTCTTGGGAGAATCAAGTTCAAAGAGATGAGAGAGTTCATTGGACTTTAAGATGTGTCAAGAAGTGGTTTTAAGCTTAAGGGGGAGAATGTTGGATTAAACTTGAACTAACTTGGTGAGCAAGTTAGCTATTTCTTACCGAGATATAGGTTAGGAAATAAGAGATAAGTCTTATGGTGTTTAGGAGTTATCTAAACATCTTTATCTAGTGAGTTTAGGACATATTTATCCTATATATATGGAGATACCAAAGTGTGGTACAACATAAGAGTTTAAGAGATTTAGTTTTTGCGGAAGTTTTCTAAACAATTGTAAGAGATTAATTAAGAGTTTATAAGTTTGAGAGATTTGTTTTGATTCAACACTAGGTGGGTTACAAACTCGTTTCAGAATTCATTAATGAAAGATCTTTAACCGGTTGGTTAACTCCTATTCTAAATAACTTTGTCAAAAAAAAATACATTCTAAACACAACAGATCCAATCTAAATGAAAACAAACTTTTGGTGTGTGGGGGTAATTATGTTTCATAATTGAATATGAGGCGAAAGAAAAAAAGGTGAGAAATACTAGTGGCCAAAGCAGAAGAATGTGCCCTAAAGTTACAACTCTTTTACAATTTATATTAACCTCTCTCAATTATTCAAAGAGCACATCATTTGTCTTTGTATGGTACGTCCGGTGACACCCCACGTGCCCCGACGCTCCTTCTCCCTAACATCTATATAAAACGAAAGCGATCAAGAAACCAATATATATATATATATATATATATATATATATATATATATATATATATATATATATATAAATCAACTTGATAACATAATAATAATTAAGAAGAGATGTTAATTATGTGGTGGGATAAGAACAGGAGAATCTTGCATGTCTCGTGGACATAATTCGTTGACTAATATTATGTACGGAAGGAGGCAATCTTGCATACTAGGAAGTTTCCATCGATCTTCTAATTTCTTGGTTTTCTATAGATCTCCTTGGATCTTATAACCATTTTCTTTTTCTAGATTTCACGGTATTTATTTAGATCTTTTTGGATCTATGGATATAATGTACAACTAACTTGAAAATATGCCCTTAGTGAAATGTTACAAGCAAAAACTTGAAAATGTAATATCGTGATATAAATTTATTTTGTATGCATCTCTATGCTTGGAGGGTTATTTTAAGTTGGCATAGTAAATATATTACCCAATTAAATGTAATTGAGAAAGCTATATTAGATTTAAAGTTTTTTAACCAGTGATGCTAATCCAACATTTTGTTCGAAATATGGAACATCTAAGTAGATTTGAATTTCAAGTTTTACTAGCGAACTATTAGATTATGTCTAGTGCAGAGTGTGTCGAATGAATTTTGTATAAATGAAATAACTAAGAAACATCCAAAAATATTTCAGTTACGAAGAAATTTGGGCAAGTTTCATATAATTTGTGAAAAGTTCAAGTTAGATACTTGTATTAACAAGGAGGATGACAAATTTCTATAAGTATAAATTAATGGACTTGAAGTTACAAGTCATAAAAGTATTTGACCGCGCGTGTATATTTTATTTGCCATCAAAAGTACAAAAATTAACTGAGACCTGTGAAAATTACCTCTTAATTTGCAAAATACAAAACCTTTCCATCGAAAATTTTATCATTTAATTTTTGGGCTCCATATATCTCGTCGTGTAACCACATTAAAACCTATAGTATTATTTATATTTTAAAGTGTTGAATTATATATACTTTTTTTAAAAATGAATGTTAAAATTATATAGACGTGCATGTTATCAAGAAAGAGATACATATATGTAACTTCCCCAGTCTTTTGTTTATCCATGACTACGTATCAGGCTCTCTGGTTTCACTGATTCGATTTGTGAGGTAAATTAACCATGGCTGCTAACAATCTTTAGTGCATATAATCCTTTAAAGTACGGAAAGCTAAGTATGGCTTAATATGTGTTCGAAAGGTCTGTACGTGATTCTTCTAGTGCCTTATTTCAGTCGAGCTATGTACACATTTTCACATATAAACTTGAATTTATGTTTGAGAGAGAATAATCTCCATCTAAAGCTACCATGTTGATTATGCAACGGATCTACCTAAACCATCATCGATCAAAAATGCTTTTCTAAATATACAGGATTATTGGTTATAGCTTAGTTAGGTTAGGTCTATCTATTTTGCTAGAAATTAAATTTTCTAATAAATCACCTAGAGTTAATTACATGTGATTTATACAAAGTGCATCAACAAACATGTAAATAACACTTTGGCTGCAACTGGAATGTAGTTTTTATGAATGGAATCATGTGGAATTAGTCATTCATAAGAATTCCTTAAAAAAGTTACCAGTAAGAAAGAAAAAGAAAATTTTTTGATTCCATCCATTCCTGTGGGATGAATGAGAAAAATTGTAAGTTACGTTAAAATTCTTTCATGATAAAAAAAAAGAAGAAGAATGCAAGGAATGAGTGGAATAAGGTAAATTAAATAAAATTGGATACAAAATATATATTTCATTCCTTTTATCCCTCAAATTAGAGCCATTTCATTCCATTGAGTCCCATTTATTCCAATTCCTCTTATTCCATACATTCCTAAAACAATTTACCAGTTGTTTCAGCCTTTATTACCAGGTATGTAAGACTAGGGGTGGGCATTTTATCCGTTAAATTTGATTCGATTCGCTATTCGTTTCGATTCGATCCGAAAAATCCGAATATCCGTAAGTCTTCGAAGCAAAGCAAATATTAAAATTCAATATCCGTTAAAAACAAAGCAAATCACAAATACTAAAATTTTTAAAGGCGAATATCCGATCCGCTCCAGTTTTTATACAAATAAATGAAAATCTACAATTAAATATGTATAAATTTTACTTTAACATATATTTGTGTTATTTATAAAATATATAATATATTAAATTAAGGAAAGAATATAAAATCTTTCTAAAAACTACAATTTTCTAAAATTATGTGTTTTATCAAAAAAGATTATTTTATTATAAAAAAGTATGGAACATATAATTCCACTAATTTCACTTTTGGTTTAATATTATGTAAGAATATTTAAAAAAAACAAAAACATATATAATTTTGTTAGATTTACGTGTATAAAATATGGTGTATGAGATATCCGTAAATATTCGCAAATATTTAAAAAAGTTTCGAATATCCGGAAAACCGAATATCCGTATTTCTCCGAAGCAAAGCAAATCGGAAAATCAGATATTCGTAAGAAACGAAGCAAATCGCAAATACCAAAAAATATGGTACTATCCGATCCGTGCCCACCCCTATGTAAGACAACTCACTCTTTAAATGAAAGTAAGTTAAAAACACTCGTTAGGACATGTATATAGCAAATATATTAACCAGTACTTGAAATAATCCACACAAAATTATGTAAGTAGGTTAATAATTGCGCAAGAGAGTGACACTTTGAACTTTGAAGGTTTACAAAGAATTAATGCAGCTTTACATATAAATGTGGTGGTTACGACTTGGGACTATCCAGATTGGCTTGTCGACACATTGATCTCTATTGCATTATGATACCGCACGTGTTCCATTTCATAGTTTTAATCTTTACTGTAAGAAATAGAACAGATAAAAAGATAGCGAATTTGCTGATCATCATTCACCTTTTCATCGTGGGCGTGGGGAGAAAACAGTATTGTCTTATAAACAAATATATAAAATGAAAAATAATTAAATTTTTGAAAATAATTATCATAACTAGAACCAAAAAACAATATTTCAAACTTTCTTGACCACGCATACGCAACAAAAAAACGGATAAACTTGCACAAAATAATAGTTTACAACTAGTATCATATTTTGTTTTCACAGATTTTATATCCCCAATTTATTTAGCATGATTTGATTTAAAAATTTTGATCTGTCTTGACAAATTACAGAAATAACTAGAACCGGAGATGATGTTATCAGTATAGCAAAAAAATTGCAATTCATCAACTTGATTAATTGTTTGAGTAACTTTAATCATCAAAAATCAAAATCTTAACGTTTGTCTTTCTTCCCTTGCTGCAAATTGATTTTATCAATAATAATTTACATCTAGTATCATATTTTGTTTTCATAGAATTTATATCCCCAATTTATTTAGCATGATTTGATTTAAATTTTTTGATCTGTCTTGACAAAATAAAAATAACTAGAACTGGAGATGATGTTATCAATATACCAAACAATTGCAATTCATTAAGTAAATAATTTGTTTGAGTAACTTTTACCATTAAAAATAATCAAAATCTTAACGTTTGCCTTTCTTCCCTTACTTGTACTATAGTTCAGTAAAGGAAAAAAGGAACAACAATTACAGCATTAAGAAACAACAAAACAATTACAAGAGGTTGTCCAAAAAAAACAATATTAAATTATTAATATTGCATAATGCAAAGAAACAAAGAAAAAATAAAGCAAAACACTCGAAATTATGATAGTATATATAAAGAGCATGGACACACAGGAGACACAACCTCAACGTTTCAGACCCACTTCGTCTCCTTTCCTTTCACAACATAACTCCCTCTCTTTCTCTCAATGGAGACATCAGCGAAGAAGCTCGATCTCGACCAAATCAAAGCTCTTAAGCTTCTCGGCAAAGGCGCCACCGGAACCGTTTTCCTCGTCCACGACTCTGTTTCCGACTCCTCTGCTTCTTCTCCCTTCGCTCTGAAACTCGTCGACAAAACCTCCGCCTCTTCTCTCCGCCGTGCCAAATGGGAAACTCAGATTCTCCGACGTCTCTCCTACGAACCGAACCCGTTTCTCCCGCGACTCTTGGCTACCTCGGAGTCCTCTGAGTTCTTTGCTTGGGCCATACCTTACTGCTCCGGTGGTGACCTTAACGTCCTCCGTCACCGTCAAAACGACGGCGTTTTCAGCTCCTCCGTTATTAAATTCTACTTAGCTGAGATCCTCTGCGCGCTCGACCACCTTCATACCATGGGGATCGCTTACAGAGACTTGAAGCCTGAGAACATCCTCCTTCAGGAATCAGGTCACGTGACTTTAACTGACTTCGACCTCTCTTGTAGCCTTAACAAGCCCACCCGACCCGAATTCTATCTATCCGACCCGGAACCGGATCCGACTCGTAAAACAAGTCTGAGATTTTTCCGGCAGAAGAAAAAGACAAAATCCGCTCGGGTCAACCCGATTACCCGACGGAGAATGAGTTTCTCCGGCGGAGAGCGGTCGAACTCCTTCGTGGGGACCGACGAGTACATATCGCCGGAGGTAATTCGCGGCGACGGCCACGATTTCGCCGTCGATTGGTGGGCTCTCGGCGTTTTGACGTACGAGATGATGTACGGAGTGACACCGTTCAAAGGAAGAAGCAAGAAGGAGACTTTTCGTAACGTGCTGATGAAGGAACCGGAATTCCCCGGAAAACCGTCGGATCTAACCGATCTGATCCGACGATTGCTTGCGAAAGATCCGACGAGGCGGTTAGGTTGCCGGCGCGGCGCGGCGGAGATAAAGGAGCACGCTTTCTTCAGGGGAGTGAAATGGGACTTGTTGACGGAGGTGTTAAGGCCTCCGTTTATTCCGTTGAGAGATGACGGAGAATCGACGGCAAACGTGACGGCGAGTGGGTTTGGTATAAAGGAATATTTCGAGAAACTGAGGACGCCGCCGTTGCCGTTACCGCACGAGTGTTGTGAAAACAATCCGTTTGTTGATTTCTGATCCACGCGTGGGAGAATCTAACACTTTTATTAATATTAGATTTCCTTTTTTCTGTGTCTTTTAAGCTGTTCTGATTTTTATGTGTATAAAAAATAATTGTTAGAACGAAAATCAAGAAAGCGAAATCTGATTGTATAATTTGAAACCAATATTATTTAAAAATTAGGTTGGTAAAAATCTATATTGTGCAAATATTACTCATAATTGAAACCAATATTATTTATAATATATATATATATATATTAATTTATTTGGCTTTCATTAGAAAAATATCAACAAAAATTAAAACAACTGAGTTACATTCAGTCCCTGTTCGAACTTCGCTTTAACGCGTGTAGCTAAGCTGGATCTAGCGAGTTACTAAAAATCGGAAAAAATCGGGAATATTCGGGGCCTATTTTTTAATAATTTAATATTAATAATATTTATTTTTATGATATATCAAATTAATATGGTTCAAATAAAATAAAATAAATTTATGAATCGGTTATATAAAATGGTAAAAGTAAAAAAAACTGAGAAAGTACTTTGGTCTAGTGGTATATACTATATTGACGTGCACTATACCGCCCCCACACAGGTTCGAAGCTTCATTTTACCCAATTTATTGACGTTTTTGTATTAGGTTTAATGAGTAACAAATTACATTTCTATCCTCATCTCATTCTTTTTTTCTCTGCAATCTAAACAGCCACTCTGATTTTTTTTTTTCTTCGCCATTTTTGTCGGTTTATCTTGTTTTCTTGTAGATTATACAAAGATTTGATTGTTTTATAACCCAAAATCCATTTTTAAAGGTTTATAGTTATAAAAAATGGATAAACTGGAGATTTTCAATTTTTAAACCTCATAAGCCGCACAAAAACACACGCTATAACACGGCCGAGTTTCTTAAACCACAGTTTATGCGGTC
Organism: Brassica nigra; assembly: GCA_016432835.1. NCBI lineage: Eukaryota > Viridiplantae > Streptophyta > Magnoliopsida > Brassicales > Brassicaceae > Brassica > Brassica nigra. The sequence continues at coordinate 51,772,975 of CM028243.1, forward strand.
AATACGTGGATGGCCGCATAACGTCACCGCACCGGTCCAATTCGCCACGGTGAAGGTCCGTGGAGCGTTTATCCGGACGAGTAAGCGGCAGTTGGCCCGCGTCTTTGAACAAGGCATTCAGTTAAAGATCATTAATCCAAATAACAAGAAAGGGGAAATAAAGTAGTATATATTAAACTCTTAACTATAATAATAAAAAAAACAAATAAGTAACGTTTTTGACACAAAAGGTAAAATAAAAGCCATGATGAAGCAATTGGTTTCTCAGTCATCTGTAACATCGATGGGATATATGTTTTCGATCATATATAAAGTTGATGACTTGCATAGATTGTCCTATCTGTATCCGATTAAATATCATTTTATTACAGTATATTTTACTCTCTTCTTTTTGGCTTAATCTTTGGTTTTATTTTACTTTCTAATAAAGAGAATAGAAACGTCAAATATGCATGTACGTTCACGAGAAAAACTCAAGCGTTAGATATAAGAAAATGAGAAAGAGTTAAAAGTTGTTCACGAGTTTTTTTGGTTAGTGATTGGTTAATAGATTTAAGAGTTGCTAAACTAAAATCTGAGGTTCAAATTATAATAGTGGCATATTTAAAGTTTATCTAGAATATGCACAATAAGAAATTTCAGAAATTTGGACCATACACTATAGGTAATTGGTGGAATATATTCATACCAAAATGTAATAAACAAAACGCTTTTCAATACATTTTAATCAAAGTATTAGAGGCCTAATGATAGTACATAAGATTCGTTTTCTTTCTTTTCAGGTTTAAATTTTTTCTTTAATTCGAAAAGTTATCTTTTACTCTGGACTTTTAAGGAATAAGTCCTTCTTTCTACTATTTTTGTATATACATCATAAATGAGTAGTTCTTGCGCAATGGCTATTCTTTTCATGACTACTCCACATATACTATTTCTTAAGTTTTAGACATTTGTTTTCTTCGATAAAATACTTTTTCATCATACATGCTTACTACAATTACATCGGGGATCATTTGATATGTCCATGTGTGGCTAATATGGATCAATCATTTTATTTTAAAATACAGGCTAAAAGCGTTTTAGGCGCATATGAGCAAGTCACGGGTAAGTTGAACCTTAGCGTAATAAGAACACACCTACAAGCTAAACCCTTTTCTGTGGGTTTTGCAAATAAGGTTGTCCTTCCATTAGTTGCTTAGCCAAATTTGATAATAGTGATCTATATCATAGCATATAGAAATTTTAAGAGCTAGATGCTCTTAATTTAAGAGATAAAAACGAAGATTGGGAAACACATCAATCAAAGTGAAGATATGGTGAACTGGGATTGTTATAGAGACTAGTCACAAAAGTTGATTCGAGTAATTTGATTATCCTTTTTTCCAGGGCTCACTTGACTGTTTAGGTATTAGAGAGGACATCCACCATTGACTTGATACTTGTGAGGAACGAGGTAAGACAAAAAAGGGGATAGACTATTGATATTTACAAAAATGACAAAATTAATATTTGATTTTTGAAAACAAACCTTTCATAAAATAAATCAAATTAAAAATTGAAGTTAAAAGAAAAAAGGGATAGATTATTGGCACTTATAAAAAAATTGAGAAAATTAATATATTATTTTGAAAAAAAATCATAAAATAATTAAATTTATAAAAAGAAGAAATAAAATAATTAGAGGAGGCTAAAGAAAGCCAAAAAGGGTTTAATGCGTAGAAGACGACCGCCTAAGGTGTTGTGCCAAACCCACCCATCCATGTGGTTTTGTTTTGCCATTAAGAAAATGAACATTATAGTATACTATTAATATAAAAAAATAGTTTCATTCAGAATAAATTAATCTTACAATAGACCCGTTGAAGTTAAATAAACTTTATAACCGATGTCATGACGTACGCATGAGGTTCAAATAACAGTTTCTTGCTCATATGGCATCTCAGGATTTGTGTAACAATAACCATGAAACCAAGCCAATAGAGTGAATTGAAAAGAAGAAACAAAACGTATATTTGCACAAGAAAGCAGGATACTCGAAATTAATCTTTCTACTACAATTCTCTCTTCTCTTATAGAGAATGTTCAGGAGAAAGTTCAATGAAGCAGAGAAGTTCCAAGTCTTAGACATGCACACACTATGAGATGCTCCTCACATATTGGTCAAGTGCAGTGTTGAACAACTCTGACCTTAAAGACCAATGAAACAAAGTCAGGACTTGTAATTTGCTAACCGATGCAATAAGACATTATTCATGATTCAGTTGAAAGCTTACTTGATTGGAGATCCTGGGCTGTAGATAGGGTTTTTTACCTCATACTCAACGTGTAAACCGTAGATATACTTTAGGGATTCGCGTAAATCTCCAATCTTTGGATGAGTTACTAAGATAATCTGCAAAAGAATAGAAACATGTTGTGGTTGAAGCATCTAAAATCTCTGTTTAGTATTGTTGTCAAACAACTCTAGAATCTTCGCTCTTGACCGCAAACAAAGTTTGTACCAGGAATTGTCATACGCCATGGAATAAACCAACCATACAATGCAACAATATGTTTTCAAATCATATTTGCGACAAGACCCTAATGCTAAACTTAGTTTAACAGATGCTCAACAACAATCTACAACGTGATCGTTCATTAACCATCACCTCAAAACTTGGTCAAACATATCAGCATATAGAGACATAAATAAGCTCAGCTAGTTTACTCTGGAAAAACTACTTACTAAGCACCATTTGCGCCTAGACTAGACCCCAATGCACACTTTTGTCAGCTGGCCTTAGTTTAACAAATGATCCACAATCAATAATATGGTCATCCGTTAAACCATATCCTCAAACGAGTTCAAACATATCAGTTTCTACAGAAACATAAACCAGCTCAGCTAGTTTTACTCTGAAAAAAAAATAACTTACTAAACCGCCTGGACTAGACCCTTAAATGGTGTCATCATCTATACTATTAAAGCAAATCCTTCATAGGATTCTGCCCCTGTCTTTTCAACTTATTTACAACCAAATGCCACTGCATTTTTTAAAAAATCAATCTGTCGCTAGGCCCAATCCAATACAACAACAGAATATATTAGGCCCACTCCGAATAATAAGCCCGACCAGATTTAAATCATAACAAAAAATAATAGTCAGCCCATCAAACCAAAATTTGTCGCCAGGCCCAATCCAATACCTCTATATTGTGTGGATAATCTAATGCAATATATAATGGTCCACATTTTAATCAAACCAAAATATGAAACCAAAATACCAATATTCCGATTTGTTTATACCAATCTATAGTTTAGTTAATTTTATTCAACTCATCCCCTGTTTTTCAAACTATATTTTTATTATAATTCTCAACACAAGTTACTATGGTATATTCCGAATTTGAGATACCAAAATACCAATATTGTTTTTAAAATTTAAAAATGCATATCTTACTTCAACTCATCCCCTATTTTCAGAACTATATTTTTATACTGAGATATTAGAAATCTTAAAAACTAAAATTTGAATACCTTTTTAATTGAAAAGAAAAAGGTAGTCCTAGATTTTGGCAAGTATTATTAGATAGTAAGATTTACCTACAATCACGTATCAAATAAATGTAAAAATAGAGTTTGAAAAGAGAAACTACTCCTAGATTTAGGCAAGTATTCATAATATTTGATCGATTTTAAAGATGTAAGGTATGATTTACCTAAAATCACGTTTCAAATAAATGTAAAACCAATATATAAGGAAAACGATGATACACTAAACCTACATTCACGGTAGAAAAAAATAAAGTGATAATTATCATTACGTGTACCATACTCACAAAATAACTTAGCTTTCAAAATGCTAACTGAATTTACTACTATTAATGAATACTATTAATTATTAGATCTCGCCAAGATATAGAGTATTCTCCAAGTTTTTGAAAAACCTAAACACTCCGCCCAACCTTCTTCCTATTATAAATAATGACGTCTCTTCCTAAACAAACACATACCGTCAAACAAACAAATGACTTCTAAAATGCAAATCAAAACATTCTCATCAGCTAATGAAGCAAAAATCCCCATAAACGACTTGAAGCCTAAGCACACCACTAAGATGGTTCATGTCAAGGTTCTACATTCTTGGAAACAAAACGTTCAACCAGGGGGTGAAACATTGGAATTCGTCTTGGCTGATGAAAAAGTAAGAAATCCTTGATTTTTAATCACACGTTCTGATTAGTGATTTTTCTATGTTATTTGAACTCAAGCTTATTGATGTTTATATTTTAAATGTATTTGTGCCATGTGGAAGGGACATAAAATTCAGGCAACCTGCAAAAAGACTTACATGGACAGTAAAGGGAGTGATCCTCTGGTTGGAGTCTGGCGCAACATCCGGAACTTTCATGTTAGGCCTGCAGGAGGAGCTTTTCGCACAACAAACCATACCTACAAGATTGTATTTAATCAAAATACAGTCGTTAGTCGGTCCAGTTTCATGAATGATGATTTGTATCTTAATTTGGTCGACTTCCAGACAATATTATCTGGAACACTTAATGAAAAGTTCTTAATTGGTAAATATATAAGCTATACTCCCTAAAATATATATATATGTACTTCCTATTAATAATAATAACTTGGCAAATGTTTTTTTAAACAGATGTGATGGGCCAAGTTTTGGATTGTGGTGATGTCAACACCATTATGTGTACTGGGGGGATCCAAAAAAGAAAACTGGAGTTCATCCTAAGAGACATCAAGTAAGTTTGCTCTGACATGAAAAACCTTTTTGACTTGGAGGACAAGTAATTATTTCAATTCGAAAAATTGAAACTAACCTCGCTTTTTGACTTGCGGCTTAGTGATTCAAGAATACCATGCTGCTTATGAGGAAACCTAACCGATATCCTCCATTCTGCCTGCAACCAAGACGATGGAATGGTTACTTTGCTTTTCAGATTTGCTAAACTTGGAAAGTTTAGAGGTACAATCACACCTTCTATAAATTTCAATATAAATATAAACAAGACTGTCTACAATATACACTGCTACATTGTACCCCATAACAGGAGAACTACAAATCAGTAATTCCTTTGATGCTTCTCAAATGATAATCAATCCTACAATACCTGAGGCAGAAGCATTTAAAGATATGTAAGGGCATAATGTATTGCTTATTCTACAGTAGCTATATGTATATCATACTTTATTACTAACTTAATAAAAATCTATTTATTAACAGGGACAATGGGGATGACACAACTATGATTACATTCGAAAGTAATCAGGAGAGTCAAGAGGACAACAACAAGCAACTAGCTAACCAGATCAAGCGAGGACCGCGTGATAAGTGGTGGCAGGAGCCCACTAAAAGCATCCATGAAATGATAACATCAACTCAGGTAAACAGTTTTAATCCCTTTATCTTACATTTTATATCTCGTGTTAGGGGAATAACTCATTTTTATTGGAATTGTTTAGGTTGGTAAATGTTTAGTCACTTGCACAGTCTATTCAATTGATATGGATTGGTCCTGGTATTACTTTGGTTGTGAAGCCTGCCAAAAGAGAGTGATCAAAACCGGAACAATGATTAAGAAAACAAACGGAAACACAATAACCACTCATATTTGGTGGTGTGAGACATGCGATGACAATGTGTTCAAAGTTTCACCAAGGTATGATTGTGGAAATTTTATATAAAATCTGATTTTGGCAAACTTTAGGTTTTAGTTGATCAGTTACATATGTCTCACACTATTAATGTCCGTCTACTCTGTAGGTTTTGGCTTCACTTGATGGTCCAAGATGATACCGGTGTGTCAAAAATAATGATCCTAGACAAGGTGGCTAATGGGATTGTTGCTGAATCTCCTCTCAAACTTTTGAATGGAAGCTGGGATGAGGTAATTTATGAGCATTTTTTGCTAAAGTTATTGACCCATCGTACTGTCTAATTTATGGTCTCTATTTTGACAGCTTGAAGACTAAAGCTTAATACCAGATGCTATTAAGGATTTGATTGGAAAAAGTTTCACATTTGGAGTCTATGTTGAGAAGGATAATGTATTGTATGGTGCAGAGATTTTTAAAGTCGGCAAAGTCTACAAAGAAAGAATGAATTTCTTACTGGTGCAATCACACCCTGTAACTCTGATAAGCCGTTGACAATCACCAGTGGTGATAAGGTAGAATTGTCCAATCTATGGTGATTTTTTCATTTTATTTTTCAGAGATTCTGTCTTAACATGACTTTCAAATGTATTTTTTTTATATAGGGTTCTGTTGAGTTAACTGATAGCCAAGACCTTAATGATTCTGTGTCCACACCATCCAGTAAGAGAAAAGAAGATGAGACTAACTCTGTGCCTGACATCAGTTCCACATCAAAGAAACCATGCTTAATGACAGTAAAAGTTGAGAAGGCGGAAGAAGCTGCTAAGACACGTGGCTAAGTTTGGAAGAAGACTACTTTTTTTGTTGTTATGCATTTTGATTTCAGTTTTTATTTTATTTACATTGTTCCGTTTTGCTTCTTTCAAAATTTATGTTGGATTTGTGGTTTTTTCAATAAGTCTATTTAGACTAATGCATTAATAAGTTCTCATTTCTTTTAGTTTTTTAGACTAACAAAACACAATAATCTGCTTAAAATTGAAAATAACTTGCATTGATTCTACATATCAGCATGAAAAATTCTTCCGGTTTATTTTCCTAACTACCAGTTTCAGTTTGACGGCTAATTATTTAGAATTTATTTGTGCTGAGAATAAAACGGAAATACATATATATATATATATATTATCAAACAAATCAAAGATTTTATAATCTACTGCATTCATTTCTATTGTTATTGTTATAAATGGAAATTATATTATATAAAAATCATATCTCTACGAATAAAACTGAAATATATTATTTTCCAAACAATTCGAATATTTTATAAGATACTGCATTAATTTCTATCGTTTGTTTCTATGTTTAGGTTTAAAATTAATTAGATTAGAAGACCTTCACATCACAAGTTTTGGCCGTAATTTTCATTGTAGAGAATTACAATGTCTAACACAAACAAAGAGGCCCCTCCAAGAACCGAAGGGTTAGGACCTTCACAACAAAGAAAAAGAAAGACAAGAGCTGATTTTGATGATGCAGAGAACACACATCCGTGTTTTTCTAATCTTAACAACACTTCTGTGGCTCTTAGCAACATTTTTCCAAGGGTTCTAGCTGATATCTCCAATGTTCATCCTAATTTTCCATCTTCGACAGTTTCTATTGGAAACACCCCTACTAATGGTTTAGTCCTTCCACAAAACATCTTTGTTGACGTTTTATAATTTTTGTGTTTTGCCTCACTACTAAAATTTGACATTTTCTTTATAGATAATGGGAAACAGGAGAATACCCAAGGAAAAAGATTGAAGAGTACTTCGTATAACTTGATGTGTAAGAGAGTACTCTCACATGTCATCTGAATAAATGTTTTAAAGTGTTGTTTGTAATTGTTAATAATGACAAAACTTTATGTTTTTTTCACTTAGCACAATCGAGCAATCAAACTACTGTCAGCAACATCGGTGGAGGATCGAACAATGTTTCAAAAACTCTTAAGAGAAAGATATCAGCAACCATAGAGGTCACCGAAAATACACCGTCTATGTTTTCCAGGAAGAAACGAGGTGCCAAATCAGGGGTTCTAACTGATATTACCAATGTACTTCCTACTGCCAATACATTACCTTTTCAACTTGGAACACCTTCTACAAGTGGTTCGTGTATTACCAAGATATCTACTAAGGGTAAATACTATAAATCCAACAATTTGTAATTCTTTGGAGCTTTTTCTACAATTAGTTACTTCTTCTGATTTGACAAAATACTATTTCAGCTAAAGGGAAAGGAAAGGTACTTGCTGGAGAGAACAAGTTGACTAAAACTATAACCAAGAGTTGTAAGAAAACACTGGAAGCCCAATTCGACGGTTGTGTAGATGGTAATTCTTCAAGTGAGGATGATGAGGACCAAGCATACCAGTGCGACTATGAAGGTCTAAACTTATATTTTTTAACCTTAGTTTTGATGTTTATCTATTTAAATAGATGTTGATAACAAACTGTATTTTTATTAGCAGAAGAGTCTGAACTATACGAAGAACAAGTTTACGCCTGCAGTAGCGAAGAAAGTGACACAAGCGATTCTGAACCTATAAACGCCGACCCTATTTTGTCTACAGATACTAGTCACAGATCACCCGATGTCCTTTCAAAAACTAATACAAAGACAGCTTCTTCATGTACACGGAAGACCAAAAGTGCATCTTCTCGGAAACAATATGGTACTCAGTTTGTATGATGACCTTACTGGAAAAATTTATTTTTATTTTGCTAGTTTTCATCTAACGATTTTTATTTTTCATAAACAGGTTATATTGATGACGGTTATCCTGCTTTCAAATGTGAGCATTATGGGGCTATTATGTGGTATGGTGAAAGGATAAACAACAAAAAGAACACCCGTAAACCCAAATTTGCTCTTTGTTGTGGTCAAGGACAAGTCCAACTTCCACTGTTGAAGGAATCACCAGCTACATTGAAAGAATTACTTTATGGCAATGATGCGAAAAGCATATACTTCAGAGATAACATTCGCCAGTTAAATATGGTTTTCTTATTTACATAGCTTGGTGGTAAATGCGACCGATCAGTTCCGAAAGGATGTGGCCCTCTAAAGATGTTTGTGCTTCAAGGAGAGAACTATCATTTGATGGGTAGTTTGAAGCCTCCTCCAGGAGACCCTGCTAAGTTTGGACAGCTCTATATTGTTGACACAGAAAATGAAGTTGCTAACCGTGTTTCTATAATTGGGTATAATGTTTCATCCTTAGATATATTTCTATATGTTTTCAAAACTTTTGTATATTAAGGTTTCTGTTATTCTCTTTGCAGAAAGTACAAGAAATCTTCAGAAGCATCTAAAAAGGAGGCAATTCGGAAACAAGTTATTGAGTCTTTATTGAAAATGCTAAACGAGGTCAATCCATATGTCCATCAATTTAGATCAGCAAAGGATAGATTTGACACTAATCCCGAGGAAACATTCCATATGCGCATTATTAGCAGTCGTGCTAAAGATGGAAGGACATACGATACTCCTACAACATCAGACGTTGCAGCATTAATTTATGGCGATTTCAATTTGGACATGGATAAAAGCGATATCGTGCTGCAAGAGAAACAAACTGGTTGGCTAAAGAGGATTAGTGAGATTCACCCTTCTTACTTGGCACTTCTATATCCTCTGATTTTTACTTATGGTGAAGATGGATTCAGACTTGGGATTAAAAAGAGAGAGATAGAGGCTACTGCTAAACTAAAGAGGCAGGCTATTAGTATGAGGCAGTGGTATGCATTCCGTCTACATGAAAGAGAGAATGAGTGTCATACACTTCTGCATTCTAAATGTTTGTTTCAGCAGTTTTTGGTTGATTCTTATACCTCCATCGAGTCTAACAGGCTTTGTTATCTAAGGATGAACCAAAAAAGCCTTCGATCAGATAGCTATGACTCTATACAACAGGCTGGAAACGCAGGAAAGAAGGATATGCATGACCAAGGAGAGCGATTTTTGCTACCAGCCTCATTCACAGGAGGACCAAGATACATGAAGAATAATTATATGGATGCGATGGCTATATGCAAATATTTTGGGTTTCCTGATCTGTTTATAACATTCACCTGCAATCCTAAATGGCCAGAAATCACCAGGTATCTAGAAAAGCGGAACTTTATTGCTGATGATAGACCTGATATTATTGGAAGGATTTTCAAAATCAAACTTGATTCTCTCATGATTGCTTTAACGGATAAAGAGCTGCTAGGGAAGACAGTTGCATGTGAGTTATAATGTGTGATTGTTTTTTTTTTACTTTTGACACGTATAAAATATAAGTGGCAGAAACGTTCATTTAAAGTATAAATGTTAGACTGATTTTTTTTTTTTAATTTCAGCAATGTACACTGTTGAGTGGCAGAAACGCGGTCTACCACATGCACATATTTTGTTGTTCATGCATCCTGATTCCAAATTCCCTACAACTGATGACATTGACAAGGTTATCTGTGCTGAGGTTCCAGATAAAGACAAAGAGCCAGAGCTTTATGAGATCATTAAGGATATGATGATTCATGGTCCATGTGGAGCTGTTAACATGAATTCGCCCTGCATGGAAAATGATTTCTGTTCAAAGATGTATCCTAAAGCTTATGCTGATGTAACTACAGTCAACAAAGAAGGGTTTCCTGTTTATAGAAGACGAGAACAACCAGACAGATTTGTTGAAAAAAAAGGTATCAAGTGTGACAACAGATATGTTATTCCATACAACAAGGATTTGTCTCTTCGTTTTCGTGCTCACATTAATGTGGAGTGGTGCAATCAGTCCGGTTCTATAAAATACTTATTCAAGTATATTAACAAAGGGCAGGACCGTGTCACCATTGCTGTTGAGCCTCCAGAAAAAGGATCTTCCGACCAGAACATTTCAACGAATGGTAAGTTGAATGAGAAGAAAAAAAATGAAATCAGTGACTTCTTCAACTGCAGGTATTTTTTACATGATGTCTAAATGTTTTTATCTATATCGAAGTTAGTGGCTGTTTGGAGGATTTTTATTTATGATCATGATAGTCTTGATATTATCCACTTTTCCAGATACGTCTCAGCCTGCGAAGGTGCTTGGAGGATTTTTATGTTTCACATCCACTACAGATCAACGCCTGTTGAGAGATTGCAGTGGCATCTACCAGGAAAACAAATCATTATTTTCAAAGATGATGATACATATGAAGAAGTGACTAGCAGGAAGCTCATCGAAAATACTATGTTTACCGGTTGGTTTGATTTGAACAAGGTCAGTGCAGTAGCTCGGACACTCACTTTAGCTGAAATACCAACAATGTTTACTTGGAATAAGAAAGAAAAAAATTTCAAGATAGAAAAAAAGGGTTCAGACTTGGGAGAATCAATTATGCACCACGAGAGATTGAAGACGCATTCTATTGCCGTGTGTTGCTTAACATTGTGAGAGGTCCAACATGTGATGAAGACATTAGAAAATTTCAAGGGGTGGAATATAAGACATACAAGGAGACATGTTATGCGATGGGACTTTTAGAAGATGATCAGGAATATATAGACGACTTCTTGAGAGCAAGTTTTACTTGTTCTGCATGTTATTTGCGTCAATCTTTTATTGTCATGCTCATGTCTAATACTTTGTCAAAGCCAGAAGACGTTTGGGAACAGACTTGGGAGTGTCTTTCTAAAGACATTGAGTATAACAGAAGGAAGCTATTACATAGACCAGGTACAATATTTTGACTTGAATTTCCTTAAAAATATGCATTTTTCTATGCAAGATATGTCGACAATATAGTATGAATTTTTAGTAACTAATTTTCTTTTCTTTTTTTTTGTTTTATGAAGATCTTTGTTTGAGTGATGCGGAAAAAAAAACAGTACGCGCTTATAGAGATTGAGAAGCTTCTAAAGAGTAATGGGACTTCTTTGGAGAAGTGGAAATCTATGCCACAACCAATACCAGACATTGTTAATAACAATCTTTTGATCATGGACGAGCTCAGTTACGACCGTCAGGAGTTAGAAGCTGATCTTGAGCGTGACATTCCAAAACTAACAGATGAGCAAAAGAAGATTTACGACGAGATTACTGATGTTGTGTTCACTAAGAAAGGAGGTGTGTTTTTTGTGTATGGATTTGGTGGTACAGGCAAAACTTTCTTGTGGAGATTACTTTCTTCTGCAATACGTGTTAGAGGGGAAATATGTCTAAATGTTGCTTCGAGTGGGATAGCGTCTCTCTTGCTACAGGGAGGAAGGACTGCACATTCTCGATTTGCAATTCCAATCAATCCAGATGAATTTTCCACTTGCAAACTTATACCAGGAACTGATAAAGCGGATCTGGTGAAAGCAGCCTCCCTTATTATTTGGGATGAAGCTCCAATGATGAGCAAACATTGTTTTGAATCATTGGATAGGAGTATGTTGGACATTGTTGGAGATAAGGATAAAAGACCTTTTGGTGGCAAAGTTGTAGTTTTTGGTAGAGATTTTAGATAAGTGTTTCCTGTCATTCATGGAGCTGGGAGGGCAGAGATTGTCATGGCTGCTCTTAATTCATCTTATCTATGGAAGCATGTAAAAGTTCTGCAGTTAACCAAGAATATGCGGCTTCTGTCAAATGATTTGTCGGCTGAGGAGGCAAAAGAGTTGCAGGATTTTTCACAATGGATATTAGATATTGGAGATGGAAAGATTGGTGATGGGAACGATGGGGAAGCTCTAATCGACATCCCAGAGGAGTTTCTAATTCTTGATGCTAAAGATCCAATAGAAGCTATAAGTTCAGCTGTGTATGGAGATACTACTTCTTTACATTAGAACAAGGAGGCAAAGTTTTTTCAGGAGAGAGCTATACTATGTCCTACAAACGATGATGTCAACATGATTAATCAACACATGCTGGATAAGCTTGATGGTTAGTTAAAATTTTCTAATTTTTTAAATTTAATATATTCTTCTATTTTTTATTTGACATTAACGTTTAAGCTCTTGTGTGCAGGAGAGGAAAAAAATATACTTGAGCTCAGATTCTATCAATGCTTCAGATAGGTTTTCAGTTAATGACCAAGCTCTTACTCCAGATTTTTTAAACAGAATCAAAGCATCATGATTGCCAAATCACACTCTGCGACTGAAATTGGGGTGTCCAGTGATGTTGCTAAGAAACATAGATCCTGTTGGGGGATTGATGAATGGAACTCGACTCCAGATTACAGAAATGTATGACTTCATGATAAAGGCAAAGGTTCTTACAGGAGAGAAGGGAAAGATTGGTCAAACTGTGTTCATTCCTAGACTCTCTATAACTCCTTCAGATAAAAAGCTGCCACTCAAAATGAGGAGAAGACAACTGCCTATTGGTGTAGCATTTGCCATTACTATCAATAAAAGTCAAGGGCAAACATTGTCTGAAGTTGGAATTTTTCTACCAAGGCTGGTTTTTTCTCACGGACAACTATATGTTGCTGTTTCCAGAGTGACTTCAAAGAAAGGATTGACGTCAAACAAAAAACGTGGTCTTTAGAGAGATTTTCGATAATCTATGATTTTTCTTTGTTTGGTTTATCTTTTATAACTTAAAACCTTCTCTTTCGGTTATTTATTTCCATACATTGGTTCTATGACTTAAAAACTTCTCTTATATTATTATCAGAACTTTTGGAAAAGTTCAATACAGAAAGGGATTCTAATAAGCTTCGTGATGAGGAAAACACATTCTTGATGAGACTCGAAAGACTCAGTACAAAAGAATCACTGTCACTAACTAGAATATTTGAACTATTGCATAAGTTTTATATTTCGAAATATAACATCAAATGCTGGAGAAGTCAGATGCCAGCTTCATCTCTAATAAAATTCGTCAATAGTTAATTTGTGAGTCTCTACAATAGAAAAAAGTATATTTCAGTCAACATTCGTCAAACAATCTCCGGGGTTTTTTCCTACCTACCAGTTTCAGTTCCAAGCCTAATTACTACAGTTACATGGATTTAAAATGCACTTACTTGGGTTGTTATTGCTTTGCTGTTACGTCTCTGTCTCATGTCCTTAAGATGAATAAAGCTCTGTGTCTAAACCTTTTTTTTATCAAGCTCTGTCTCTAAACCTTTAACTGCACTACCTGCACATGAATTGTATATATAATCAAGTCAATCCACTAACTCTAAAGCATATACATTTTCTCACGTATAACCCAAACAAAAAAAGATATTGAAGAAGTATTATCTGTGTACTGTAAGGCGTCTGGTTGGACTCTGCCTCATGTTCTTTGCGTTCAACTTGACTCATGTTTCATCATCATGCTGTTGTACAGACCAGACGTATAAGAGGATGAAGATAAATACAATATTGCTTCCTGTTATCTTTAGATCGAATATTAGGATGAAGAACAAAGATTAAACAGAAATATATGGATATAAATAAGGGACTTACTTCTTTTCTCTTTGTTGATGCTTGAACAACTATGACCCGATCAAAATTTGTTTCTTTTATAGAATTTCTGATACATCAAATAGCTCCTCAAACGCTTCACTAAGATCGATCATCAGAAACAACTACGCCCACTTTCCTAACAATCACGTAAAATATATCAAACGTCTTTTTTCTACAAAGCTTAGATTTATATTATTTAATAAATAATATTCTCTTTCAGATCAAACAAGTAAAAAAAGACATGGTGATTGTATTTGTTTTATTGCAATGAAAAGAATTTTATATAATAACTTAACAGAAAAAAAACATTGTCATAAAAATCTTACGCTTTGTTTCCAAATTGTTATCGAATCGATTTTGAAAGGATAAATTTTTCACCGCTTCAGATATTCGTTGGACTCTTCGAACTCATTCCAATCTCACATACAGAAGAAAACAGACAAAATTAGATGTCGATATTTGGTGTTTAAAAATATCGACATCAACTGTTAAAAATGGATAATTTGAATGAGAATCGATTATATTACCGTTTTGTTGTCTTTCAAACAACAAAATCGTCTCAAAATAATGGTTCTTCTCAAAGAAGCCTTCGAATCTGACATGCAAAATATTTCAGAATTTTTAATTTATTTAGATATTGATAGATGTGTGTAAAGGTAATATAAACTGAAAGAAAAAGTTTTAGGATATCACCTAAATAGACCGGAAAATGTTGAAGCACTTGGTGGATCTTCCCCGTATCGAATCATCAGTTGTCCAAATCAGATTAATCGGTTGTTCTTTGATTTTCTGCAAATCGTGTTCACCTCTTCAAGAAACCTTGGTTCCGTCAGGACCGCCATGGAATTTTGCTTTTGGAGCTTCAAATCGTCATCTGGATCGTCATTTCTCAACAAAACAACCTGAGAGAAAAAAATCTTTCCTTTACAGTTTTTTTTTTAAATGTCGATGGTCAATGACCACACAGTTTTGTCGGGGGAAATTTCTGGATTTTGGACCATTTGGGCCGACTTTTAATTTTATGAGTTCACTTTTTCGTTTTGGGCCAATTGGGATAAGTTATAATATTCTGAGTTTATTTACAAATGATTATTAATTTTTTTTCTCACTATAAAATCGATATTTATTAAAATATTTTAGAATTTATAATGAAAGACTTCAAAATTAATTAAATAAAATAATTAAAATTTATTCACACGTTAAATCTCTAAAAAATAACTCTATCAATTTCAGTAAATAAAAATGAAGATTGATTGAAGAAATATCACTTAAATTTTCTTATAAATAATTTCAATTTCATAACCATAAATACTTATTTCTTATATAAAAATACTCTCATTATAAAATCAAAAATATGGAAATATTACATTTCACAAAGTTGTCAAAAAATTAAAAGAAAATTTATGAGGAAAATAAACCCGCGCTTTGAAAGCGCGGATCAAAATCTAGTAACTACTTAAAAAGATAGTTGGCAACATTTATTAAAAATAACTTACTAAAAAGATAGTTGGCAACAATCAATCTTATTAAATAAAAAATATTATATGAAAATGATTTTACCATTAGGTGTGATTTATAGGAAATATCACTAATTTTTAGTGTATTTAAAACTTTCCTTAATCATGTTTTGGTCAATATATTCTAGGACTATTCTACCACCATTAAATAATATTCTTTAATTATGAATATTTTATATTTTAATATAAAAATTAATACAGTGTTTTTAATTATTATTGTTTATATAACTAAATATATTCATAATTTTAACTAAATATTATATAAATATTAATTTAGTATTATTTTAATTTTAATTTTAAAAACGAGAAAACTAAACTGACTCTCAGAAGAAAGATCGATATATAGAAAGAGTAAGTGATTAAGAAGTAGAATTTTAGAAGAGATTAGGCAAGAAAATGCCTCATGTACTTACAAAATATCAGAATAAATATCTCTTGTATCAAAGTTTTGTAAGAGATAAACCAAATCTCAAAGTTATAGTTAAAGATAAATCAAATCTCATGTGGGACGATCATGCGAGGATAAGGGCAATTGGAAACATCTCTCTGTGAACTTTCACCCCGAAGGTAATGGAAGACGCAATGCTGACTCTCAATGGCTCTCAAGGTATACCTCCTTCTGTAGATGAAACCTTGGCGTGGAGCTATAGCAACCGAAGACCAAAACCTAATGTAACGGCAATCCTGAAAGATAAAAATACAGATAAAACAGATTTGCAAAATATAAGTTAATCTTGATTTTTTTTTACATCAGTTATTTTCCTTTATATATCATCCATCGGCTGTTATATGTGTAGATTTTGTACAATTTGAAGACCAAAGTTTTATAGACATAAGTTTCAAAAAAAAAAGAACTATATAGATTAGTTTTTATAACTTTAGAATCAAAACTAATATTTTTTGGGCTATGTCAAGAACCTGTCTTGCATGTGAGCCTATTAGTAATCCCTAATTTAATCTCTATAATTTTCTATGGTGTGTTTTAGAAGTTTTTTTTTTCAGTGTGATACTTTTCATCAAAAGTTCTATAAACTTACATGTGACAATCATGTGATATGTGGTGTGTGGCTAGAATGAATCAATCACTCTCTTTTTAAGATATGTGCAAAAATGTTTAGGTGCATATGAGCAGAATCACAGGTAAGTTTAACATTGGCAGTAATAAGAACACCTACAAGTTAAACCCCGTTATGTGGTTTTGTAGATAATGTTGTCCTTTCATTAGTTATTTCTCCAAATTTGAATATAGTCTTCTATATATAACATATAGAAAAGTAAGAGTTAGAGGCTCTTAATTTGAGAGATAAAAATGAAAATTGAGAAACACATCAATCAAGTGAAGATATCATAGCTTGGGGGATTGATATAAGATCCTTAGGCTAGTCACAAAAGTTGATTAGAATAATATGATTATCCTTGTTTCAGGGCTCACTTGTTTTTTAGGTATTGGGAGGACATCCATCATTGACTTGTGAGTAGTGAGAGAAGACAAGAACACAGGAGAAAGAAGGGGACATAGACTATTGACATTTACAATAAAATGACAAAATTAATATTTAATTTTCAAAAAAGTCCATAAGATAATCAAATTACAGATTGAAGAAATAAAATAATTAGAGGAAGCAAAAGAAAGACAAAAAGGGATTAATGCGTAGACGATCACCTAACATGTTGTGTTGTGCCAAATCCATCACAGCCCCAAACCCTCCAAGTGCATTTGTTTTGCCATTAAGGAAATGTATATTATAATCTTCTATTATAAAATATATTCTTTCATTCGGCATAAATTAATCTTTCAATAGTTAAAGTTATGTATTTAAATAAAGAACTTTAAACCGATGTCATGACGTACTGATGAGGTTATTTTTTGCTTTAAAGTTACATAAAATATTCAAATCACGATTTCTTGCTCAAATGGTATCTCAAGATTTGCGTTAACCAAAGAAAAAAACGCGTTAAACATAAACATCTTTGAAAACAAGCCAATACAGTAACTTATCAAAGAAAAAAAAAACAAGCCAATATATTGATTTTAAAAAGAGAACAAAACATATATTTGCAGAGGAAAGCAGTGTACTCGAGATTGATCTTTCTACAACATTTCTCTCTTATCTAGAGAGATTGTTCAGAAGAAAGTTATGTGAAGCAGATAAGTTCCAAGTGCCAAATCTTGCAGTGCACAGACTATGAGATGCTCCTCACATATTGGTCAAGGGCAGTGTTGAACAACTCTGACCTAGAATAACAATGACACAAAGTCAGGACTTACGATTTGCTGACACAGATGCAATAAGACGTTATTCATGATTCAACGGAAAGCTTACTTGATTGGAGATCCTGGGCTGTAGATAGGGTTTTTTACCACATACTCAACGTATAAACCGTAGATGTACTTTAGTGATTCACGTAAATCTCCAGTCTTTGGATGAGTTACTAAGATAATCTGCAAAAGAATAGAAACACGGTGTGGTTTAAGCATCTAAATCTCTGTTGTCAAACACATCTTGAATCTTCACTCTCGACCGCAAGACTCCATCTATGTGTATTTATATGTATATCCAATTCCCTATAAATGAATCAAAGCGGCCAAACTCAAATTCTACCTAGATGTCTGATATAAGAACATACCACGACCAACACCGCAAGAATCATCTAGGTTCTGTATGAACAATTATCATGCACTATGGGAAGAACTAACCATACAATGAAACAATAAGTTTTGATCATATTTGTGACTAGACCCTAATTCTAACCTTTCTTTAACATATGATCCACAACCTATAATACGACTATCCGTTAACCATCAGCTCAAGCTCGTTCAAACATATCAGAGAGTCGACAAAAATAAGCTCAGCTAGTTTTACTCTGGCAAAACAACTTACTAAACCCCATTTGCGACCAGACTAGGCTCTAATACACACTTTGTAAACTAACCTTAGCTTAACACATGATCCACAATCTAGTATGACCATCCGTTAACCATCACCTCAAGCTTGTTCAAAACATATCGGTCTCGATAGAGACAAGAAAATCAGCTCAGCTAGTTTAACTCTGGCAAGAAAACTAAACTCCATTGGCAACTAGACTACACCCTAGTGCAAATTTATTCAGCTGGCCTTAGTTTACCAGATGATCCACAACCTATAATACAACCAACCGTTAATCATCTCCTCAAGCTTATTCAAACTCTCTATAGAGACATTAACCAGCTCAGCTAGTTTCACTCTACAAAAAAAAACTTCACTAATCCCATATCTCTATATGCGTTGACACTACATTTGTAACCGCTCTGGTTTTCATATTCTTCTACACATAATCCCCTTAAAAGATTTCATCTTTCTCAAGGTAGACACAAATTTATCCATGTTCCAGAGATTCTACCACTTAATCTATGAAAAGTAAAGATCTTGAAGCAGATCTCCATATTCATCTACATCAAAAACGCTTTATCTTTCTCTAGGTAGATACTGTATGCCACCACTTAGTCTATGAACTAGATGTCAAAGTAAACAACTATGAAGCGGACCTTAATACCAGAAGGAGTCTCCATGAAGCTAAGCTTGTAAGTGTTGGTTCTGAAACTATGAAAAGAGCATCCTTGTCCTGGCAACTGTGGAACCCCTAGATTCCCCTTATCCGCACTACCAAAACCCATTGAGATCTATCAAAATCGATACGAATCGGAAAGTCAGATCCCGATTAAGGAAAAAGTGTTGAAATTTTTTTTACTTGATGGGATCCATTTTGGCGGTTAGGGATTTGAGGGAGAAGAGAAGACCGAACATGAGCTTGTGATCTTGCTGAGGGTTGAGCGTGTGGAGAGGCCGGTTCCACTCTTTGTAGAGAAGACAGACGCCGTTACGGTTGAAAACGTACATCATGTGCGCGTTGTTCCCAGTCGCCGTTGGAACGGGAGGCGACGGGCTTATCTCGGATCCACCGAAGAACTGCATTGTTTGTTTCCGCAGATGGTGGTTTCGTAGATCGAAGAAGAAGATCAGAAGCTATGTCAAGGAAGAGGAAACGAAACAGCTTCATGTATTTTATTTATTGGGCCTTTAATAAATGTATTATGTAGAGTGGGCTAATAATGTACCGAAGCCCCTTTCTGTATTGATTGTGAATTTGTTTATTAGTCTCTCATCTTTTTAGAAAGAGAATGAAACCATATATATTTCATTTGAAATTTTTTTATAAGGCTGAATGCGCTTCATAACATGAGTACAAAATATATCCTGAAATTCGAAGAAGATGTCTTCTATTTATCTTAGATGCAGGGAACTTAATGAGTCTGTGAATCATGCTATTATTAAATGCCATCATGTTCTACAAGCATGATCATATCAGTGACACACTTTCATCCCAACATTTTACATGTTTTTACAATATACACAAACATGAACATTGTGAACTGGATACATATTCTTATATATGGATAATTTGGTATCTCTGAAAATCTAAGAATAACAAGTTATTCTGAGGAAAAGAAAATGATCCACTTGAGCTGATCAGATAGGCATAATGAGAGACCTTTGTTCGTGGCAAATACATGTAATGATGTTTCGACACTAACAACAACCACATCTTTAAAAACCTTATGTTTGGAGAACATATGCTTGGTAGATGGTTCTTGGACCTCTACATCTATATTTAGTTGTTGCTGTTGGGTTTGGAAAGATTCGCCTAGACAAAGACAACTTATGGAGACTAGAAATTAAATACGAAGAAAATATGCTTTGCATTAAGAGATAGAAGCTCAAGATGGTAATGGAAAACATGTTAAATCACTTTATGTGCAGAATTTTGGGATAGACAACAAAGACTTGATAACAATGTTTATGGAACTTCATACATGGACGGCATTTTCAACAAAGTTAGAGAAGATAGCAACACTATAGAGATGATTTCATTCCTTCAAGATATCATAGTACCCCGTGGACAAAATGCGACAGCTGATTTGTTAGTTAGGACCGCTCGATCTTTCTCGATCTTTTTATGTGGATCGTTGATCATTTGTTATTTTATTGCGGTCTGGTTTCCCATATTACCTCTAATCTGAATAATAAAATGTCATTTTGATATTAAAAACATGAGTATTATATAAAATAATTATAGTTAATAATAGGATTACACTAAGCATGAATCAGCAGGAGGTACACTTCTGAGCATACCAATTGTAAAAAAGACATAACTTAATTAGGAATTAACCGTGAATTGGTTTTGAGCAGTTTTACAAGTTGTAGATAAAATTATGGCTTTGATTAGTGACATGTATTACATTTGATTTAGTTTGAGTTAAGCATAAAAATCAAAAATGTTACCAATCATGAATTAGTTTTAAAATTTTGAAGTTGTGTTTGAGTTATAATTGATTATTGTTGAGTTACAGTTTTGAGTTATCCTTTGGAAAAATGATAAATCAAATCTTAAATAAACATCAACAAAAATCTCATTTATTAGAACTTGAGTTAAAAGTTTTTTTTTTGAGTTTGTCTAATAACTACCTCGTTTATTTTTGAATTTTAACAAATAAAAAAATTTACAATACATAAGAATCATGTTCTACATCGCTAGCCAAATCTTTCTCAAAATTACAAAATTAAAAAGTTAAAAATTCTATAATTTCATTTGTTAATTTTGTTTGGTACTTAAAAAGTTATGTAAATAAACTATTTTGTATAAGTTTCACTTTAATTAGTCAATTAAATTGTTCAAATAATTAACTTTTTAATATTGTTTGGTAGCTAAAAAGATTATGCACATAAATGATTTGTATATTATATATATATATATATATATATATATATATATATATATATATATTTAATTCTAATTTAATACATTTTATTTGTTCAAAATATTTTCATTAAACTTGTATTGAATATTATTTATTTCTTTAGAAAATAATACATATTGCAACTTATACATCGAAAATGTTACCAATCAGTTATGTAGATATAATAGTAACCCATATTTTTACAGCAAATTCACCACTTAAATCAACAGTTTTTACCATATAGTTTTTACTGCAAGTTACATTGTAACTCAACTCTAATAATACATGTCACCAGTCAAAGCCTATGTATTAGTTATTTTAGGGAAGTGACAGTAGTAACTTACCATGGTCTTGTGGTTAATGAATTGGTTATAAATCATCATGTCACGAGTTTGAGTCTATAATAGCATGTTTTAATTGTTTTTCACGTTTTACTTTACCTTCAACAGGTGGAAAAATTAGAAATGGACCATTATCTTTCTCATTACTTCTTTGAAACTTTTTTTGCAAAAAAAATAAAATAAAATACGGTTGACAAAAAAGGTTGACAAATAAAATAAAATACATATTCGCTATCAACCTTAAATTTATATAATTTTCTTATATTAGTATTGGTTTTTTTTTCCAAACTCTTTATTTGCTAGGGTTTTTAAAGGTCGATATTTCAGAAATGCATCACCTCTGGATCCGATCAGATCGTACTCACCATCCTATGGCTGGCGAAGTATGGTCTCTGCTAGATCTCTGGTTAGCAAAGGACTAATCAAAAGGGTGAGAACATGATCGTCTATCTTAGTATGGAATGATCCCTGGCTCCCAACCACTCGCCCGAGACCAGCAAATACTAATCAACAACATTATGATCCTCAACTCACAGTAGCCTCTCTTATCAATACCACATCACGTACTTGGAACTCGCAAGTGATTCGGGAGCAGGTGACCCCGGAGGATGCAAAAATCATAGAAAGTTTACCTCTGAGTCGTAACTTAATCACGAACAGCGATGGTTGGCACTTCACCAAAAGTGGAAAATATGCGGTTAAATCAGGATATCAAGTGGAGAGGGTGTATCCGGACATTGCTAAGCCGTCTCCATTTTATGGTCCAGATACAAATGCTTTGAAGGCTTATTGTTGGAAGATTAAGTGTCCACCTAAGATTAAGTATTTCCTATGGCAAATAATGACAGGATGCATCGCGGTGAAGGAGAGACTAAGATCAAGAGGGCTACAAGGGGACTTACAATGCGCAAGATGCGGAGCAGAAGTAGAATCAGTAAATCATGTTTTCTTTGAATGTCCACCGGCAGTTCAAGTACGGACTCGCTCACAAATTCCTTCGAATATTGCGGTTTTTTCTCGGCAATCGGTTTACGCAAATATGGATCACTTGTTCTGGAGGGTGTCCCCGCCAGTATCTAGTCATCAATTTGCCTGGATTTTATGGTATATCTGGAAATGTCGTAACAACATGGTCTTCAGTAACATAAATACGGATCCTAGGGACACTCTCCAACTGGTAGAAACTGAGTCTAGAATTTGGCTTGATGCACAGTCAACCCTCCCACAAAGGACTGCTCAACAGGGGGAAGGATCTGTCGATACTTTGCCCAGTATATCGGGACGGTGGTGTTTCACGGATGGATCTTGGAAAGAACATGACCTTTTTTCAGGACAAGGTTGGTATAGTACTTTGGAAGGTTTTGATGGTTTGATGGGAGCGAGAAACACGAGAGCCAGCATCTCTCCTCTTCACTCAGAGATGGAAGCCCTTATCTGGGCAATGGAAAGTATGAAGAATCTACGACAATTTCATGTGATGTTTGCAACAGATTGTTCTCAATTGGTGAAGATGGTTTCAGAACCAGAAGAATGGCTTGCGTTTGCGACTTATCTAGAAGATATCAAACACTTGAAGTTGAGTTTCAGTCACTCGGAGGCAATCAATGTTCCAAGGACGCAGAATACAAGAGCGGATAGTCTAGCACGCAGTGCGAGGAATCAACCGTTTTTCGTCGTTCATATGGATTAAGAGTTCCCAGTTTGGTTTGCAGAGTCTTAATTGAGTCTGTAATCTGTCGGCAAAAAAAAAGGTATTAGTTTTTTGAATGTGGGTTATAATCAACAATAAAGTTATTTAGTTGAGCTTGCGCATGCTTGAATTTAAACAAAACATTATACACCAGTTTGGATTTCATAATGCTTAGTCTAAAGACTGGTTCTATAAACTCGGTTGTCTCAAACGTCACACTTGGTAGAAGTGTTTTATACTCACTACTTGTTTCTAAACTTTTGGTTATCAATGCTACTTTCGTATTAAAGCCACTAATCAATATTAAAAGTGAAAGTGAGGAAAAGGAGCAACACACTTGAAAAGATTTTCAAATTTGTTTCTGAAATAAAAGTAAGAAAGTGAGGAAGAATCTATATAGGTGGCTTACTATTTCAAGGAAGAGGATCTTCACGCCTAAGTTCCACGTGAGATTGTGCTTCTCTGTTGTATTCCACCTCGATTCTCAAACCTTATCTCATATTTATGGGTATCGTTTTCTTTGTATCAAAGTAACGTGTACTTTCTTGACACCAAAAATAGTTTTCTCAGAAAAAGATTGATAGAAAACGGTTGAGAACACATTTCAATATAATACACAAAAATAACATTATCTCCAAGACAAGATTGAAACCAGAAAGATATACACTAAATCACGGATAACCGGTCAGGTAAACCAATCACAAAACCGGTCTGAATACAAATACTTATTTTTTTGACTAGTGTAGCAAGCTCGGGTCTATTATACTCAAGTATTTCCAAAACAATAGTGCAATCAGTAAAGAAATATGAATTTAGACATGTATTAGTTTGCAAGTTCTTTTAATGAGTAATGGATGATCTTTGTCCAGTTCCGAGTTAGTGGATATGTGGCTGGCCCTAAAATTTTTGGGACTGCAACAATTATGATTGTATACCACATGATCAACACATACTATATTATTCACTTAACGAAAACAGAAATTTCATATAAGTGGATACAAGACTCAATTAGCTTCGCAAAAACTAAGTTAAACACACAATCAACGCTTGGTGAATACCAGTTTAAACACAACCAGTCGGTTTACACAGACGAGTCCGATTTATATAATGTGAGTAAGCTACAGCTAGTATGAGCGAGAAAGGTAACCCACCGAATATTTAACTCGGTCGAGGCCCAATCCTGGCTTAGTTTTAGTATATCTTTTTAAGATTTGAAAACTTATAATATATGTTCTTTTAATATTATTTACAGAAACGTAAGTACATTACGTGTCCTATTATTTTATGCGATAGTACATACGTGTTCAAAGGTGAATAGTTGGATTAAGTCGCTTGAAAGGTTCCCTAAAATTTGGAGCCCTTATCAACACCTGTCCGATTCTCCATATTTTTTTTAACAATATATTGTAGTTTGTTTTTCTTTTTAACTTGTCCGTCATTTCTCTTTTTAACTTGTCCGTCATCCCAATATGGGTCAGATCGACATATGTCCTTTTTCTCAGCCATTTTTATAGCTCTAAGTCAACAGCTTTAAATCCCACAATAGTCGTCATTTTAATAAAATTAACATTATCTTTGAAAGTGTTGAATCATGTCAATAATTGCGGATCTTTTAAAAATCTCTGTTTAACTCGATTTATTTCGAAAACAAGAAAATTATTGAATACAATAGGTTTAGTACAATTAGGGAATCTTACTATTAAACAATCGAAAAACACAACACAGAAGAAATATAAGAGAATTATGCTATAACAAATATCTTATTAATGACTTAATTTTTTAATAAAATAAAATTATATAATATAATTATAAAATTTTGGGAAAAGCGTATGCAAGTCTCTTCCCGTTAATATTATTTAAAAAAAAAAATTCTTACAGTTTATTGATCAAAGCATAATATACAAACTCACAAAATATAAAATAACTGCAGTATGAAGCAAATTACAAAATGGGACACTACATTATGGATAGGACCTAATCCCATTTTTACGCATTTCATTCTTGATTTATTAAATAATTTGAGACTGCTTAATTTACTAAAACGTTTAGAACGACTGGTTTAATATGACAAATATTACTAGATACTCCTTTTATGTTATATAAGTTGTCATTCTGTATTTTAAAATTTGTGTTTATATTTGAATGTATATGTTTGTTAAAGTTTTGGGTTTTATATATATTTTCTTATTTCATTAGTAATTAAATACAAATAAATTATTACATTACTTAGAAATAAAATATAATGTTTTTAATATGTGCGTAAAAACATAAAATATAAAATAAACGGAAATAATAGATAGTGGCCAATTCATGTCTCAAATCTGAAATGAACTCGATCCTACATAAAAGGCAGAAAAAAAATTTGTTCGGAGGAAGAAAAAAAATAATTATTACTTCTATACAATAATGATACGAAAATAATACACAAACAATTAAAAATCGTGGTCCCCACAGGACCCATACGTGTCAACATCATCGGTTACCACTCGTAAATAAGCAGACAACACTAAGGGTACTTTTGTCTAATCGTAAATAAATCCCAATCTCTACCTGCCCTCTGTTGTTTCTTCCTCACCTCTCTCTTTCTCTCACATAACCATCCCTCACGTTCCTCTTTCACCTCTCTCTCTCTCTCTCTGTTTCATTTTATATTATTATTATCATTAATCTCAGAGATCTCTCGCCGGGAAAACACTCCCGGCCAAAACTACTTCCGGCGTTATCCTTTCAACAGAGAAAATAACACAGGAGGAGGAGAACTCTAAAGCTACTAAGATGGAGTCAGAGTTTCAGCAACACCACTTCCTTCTCCACGATCACCAGCACCAAAGACCACCACCGAGAACGTCCGGTTTAGTTCGGTACCAGTCGGCTCCGAGCTCGTACTTCTCGAGCTTCGGAGAATCCATCGAAGAGTTCTTGGATCGACCGACAAGCCCCGAGACGGAGAGGATCTTGTCTGGCTTCTTGCAAACCACCGACACAAGCAACAACGTCGATAGCTTCCTCCACCACACCTTCTCCGAGACGGAGGAGAAGAAGCCTCCGGAGGTGAAGACGGAGATGGAGGTAGTCATCGGTGGTGGTGGTGGTGGTGAGGTTTCAGTGGGTCAAGAACCCGTCGGGTACGCTTCTGTAGTTCAGAGTTTAGGTCGGAACAAGAGACCACGGGAGAGAGATGATCGGACTCCGGCGAACAATCTCGCTCGGCATAACAGCTCACCCGCCGGATTGTTCTCATCCATAGACGTGGAAACAGGTTCTTGTTCAAAACTTTCCTTTTTTGATCTATTTAAAGTTATTTCCTTATTAGGAAAATTTTTCCGGTAGTGGAAAGTATTCAAAGTTGAAGTCTTTTTTTAGAATCTAATCTATAAGTTGTTGTTGTTTTGTCGGAATGACAGCATATGCAGCTGTAATGAAAAACATGGGAGGTTTTGGTGGAAGTAGTAATGTGATGAATACTGAAGCTTCATCTCTTACTCCTAGAAGCAAGCTTCCTCCACCTTCCATGAGTACGATCCCTGAGACTGATGATATCAAACCCGTTTTCTCTTCGAGGTTGCCTCCTCGAACACTCTCCGGTGGGTTTAATCGTTCCTTTGGTAATGAAGGCTCTGCTTCCTCTAAGCTTATCGCAAGGACCCAGTCTGGTGGTCTAGATCAGTACAAAACCAAGGTATGAGCAGCTCGTAGTTAATGAGTTTTGTTTTGCTGTTCTTGATTTGGTGTGTGATGGAATGAATTTAAAACAGGAGGAAGATTCGTCAGCTAGTAGACGTCCTCCTTTGGCGCATCACATGAGTTTGCCTAAGTCATTATCAGATATAGAACAGTTACTCTCAGATTCTATCCCTTGTAAGATCAGAGCCAAGCGTGGCTGCGCTACTCATCCTCGGAGCATTGCTGAGAGAGTAAATATCATTTCCCTTACTATTTATGCGCAATGAGATTAGTTACATGATTTTAAGATTATCTATATGACTTGTGGAACAGGTGAGAAGAACAAAGATCAGTGAAAGAATGAGGAAGCTGCAAGACCTTGTTCCAAACATGGACACGGTGAAATCAATCTTCCTCTTCTCATTCTTTTTCACTTTATTTGCCTCATTATGTATTTTTATAATTCTTGAATTAATATGCAGCAAACAAACACAGCAGATATGTTGGATCTTGCGGTTCAGTACATCAAGGACCTGCAAGAACAAGTCAAGGTAACTTTCTCACATGATTATGCCCTCTACTCTATTGAATATCTTTCTCTCTTTCCGAGAAAACCGACAAGAATGAACTTTTGGTCAGGGGCTGGAAGAGAGCCGGGCAAGATGTAGATGCTCTTGTGCTTGAAACTAGAAGCTGGAGTATGAGTGCGTGCGTGGTGCCAGGGAGGGATTTGTGCATAGAAGTATCGGTTCGGTCTTTGGTGAAAGTCGAACATAGCGAAGTAGAGAAGAGATCGTGAACAGAGCTATTAACTTTGGTGGCTGATGATCAAAAAGGGTTTTGTAAAGCTGGAACCTGTTTTTTGGTTGGGGGAAAGGGAGAAGTAAAGTTCATGTTATGGTTCGAACTCCAGAAGAGAAGTGATGTACTTCGATAAGAAGCTTTCTTCCTTATTGTAACTCAAGAATAAGTCAGGGTAATTATTTCTGCTTTCTTTTTTTAGAACATATCAACAACAATAAACACAGGATCAAGAACCTTTTTGATAGTGCAAACATTATAAAAACAAATATTTGATGGTCATAAGTTTCACTCTAGATGTTGAATGATCAATATTGAGTTTTTTTTTCCTTAAGAAATATTTATACACACCACCATTATACATAGGCTAATTGCTAAGCGCAAGGGTTGGAAGACACAAATTTCTCTTGATTAATCAGAAAAAAGATGCACATTTGGCTAAGCATCTGCACATTTGGCTAAGCATCATAGTCGTTTCAGAGTAGGTGGTGCAAACATGTGAAGACATAGCAAAACTAAAAATATTTATATCATTATATTGCTGTAGGATATAATTATATACTAGTTGTTGTGTTTTCTTAATCGGCCGTACCAAGCATATACATCACACTCCATAAGTCTTGTCCAAAAGATGGGTAAAATGCTGCCTGCATTATATAGTTGGGGACCATTATCTTGTTTGTTTTTTCCTTTGCTCTTTTGGGGGGAGTCATGTCATGTGAAGGTGCACTAAGTTGTAGGGGTGACACGTGCCGATATATCATAATTGGTTTTCTTCTAGTAGGATACAAGTGTTAATCATCAGCTAAATCTAAAAAGGTTCGTTAGGTAAAAAGGTCTTTGCTCAATCATTACTTTAGCGATTATGCGCATATTAATGTGTTGTTCTAAAATGTTCTCAGACAAACTTATCATACTCACGTACCCTTTACGAATCGTGTTTGCTTTTAATTATTCGGATGAATTGATTTGATTCTGTTGACTTAGAACAACGTAGCTTATCTAAAGATGGAACTGAGATTTAGTTAACAATTTACAAAATAAAATGGTGATATGAAACATCTTATGTAATGTAAGAGAAGGAAAATTTTGTTTAAAATTTACATAATTTGACTATTAATTTTGAAATCTTAAACTACGCTTGGTTGGTTGGTGAGCAAGGAATTTTGTTTTTAATAACAATTTTTATGTATACCATCTAATTTCGCAATTTAGTACTTAATTTTCTTTAGTTCATATGAAGTTATAAGAAAAATGTCGCCAAACTAATAGGATTGGAAGCATATCTAACTGCTGGAAAGATGGATAAATATTCTTTTTGCGAAGAAAGAAACTGATTTTTACGACAGACAATTAAAACTTTATAGCATCTCCATGCATAATCTCTAACATTATTAGACTCTCTCAAATAGTAAAGAAGATATAACCAAAACCTTCTCAAATATCTTGTTCAGCTCATTATTTATTTAGTAGTATTTAAAACATTATCGTAAAAAAAAACTATTAATGGTAGAGTTTATTTGTAGTAATAAAACTTTACCATATTATCAACTAGCTTGGTGTGAGAACTTCAAGATCCGACTCTCAGATGTACTTAATCAGCATGATGTCACTTTGTGATACTCCACAAAGACGATTTCTTTTTGGGAAATGAGTTATACCGTAATGGTGGCTTATAGGAGAATAGTGTTGGTGGCTTCAAGATCAAGTTCATGCACCGTATTATAAGAAGTATTGTGATTTGAAGAAGATACGAAAACTAGTGTGTTGAGTCTGTTGACTCAATCATTAAGCATGTCTTCTGGTATAATATGCAAGATTGTTAGACTTAGTCAATCTAAATGCTTGTGGAGTAAGATGACTGCCAAAGAAAAAGACACTTGGTATAACATTATTAACCAAGAAGAGGCCTCGAGTCATGAGAAATGTTGAACACTTCGAACTTTGAATTGGCCAAATGCACGGGAAGAACAAGAAGAATCCCAAGAGCGATCCAAACAAGATAATGGATAGAACAAAACGATGCTATCACAACCAAATCAATCTGTGAATTCTAAAGAACACTACCCACCGGTTTGTCAAAACCTAGATGGTCTTTTTGCATCAACCAAATTACAAGTCAATAAAGCTGCGTGCAGCCAATGTTCTCACCTGTTTAATCGGTGTAGATCCTAAAATCTGCATTAAGTATTTGATAGTGTTTGAAATGTAAAAATAGAGAAAAAAAGAATGTGGACAACAATATCCTTAGAACACAACGATTTAATCAGATTCCAGTTGACGAAAATAGACTTTTATTGATTAATGAAGATTGAATACAATAAAGGATTGAGATCGAAAACTACAAATGAGATCGAGATAAGAAAAGATCTAAGGCGAGCTCGACGAGGTCGATGTGTATAGTAGATTTTCTCTAGGTTTTTCACATGTCCTTCTCTCTTGACTTGGTTTCTTTCTTATAGTAGCTTGATCCTGCAATCTCGTCAACTGCCTCCTCCATCTTCAGAACCTCTTCCTTCTTTCTCGAGTTCGTCGAGACAGAATTATGGGCCATTTCCTTACTGAGCTTTGTCTTGACTTGTTCCTGCTGCGGCCCAACCTCCATTCGAGGGAAATCAGATCGAACGTCTTTTTTTAAACTGAGCCTATCACGTTGACGGGTTTGGACCTTCAGCCCATCTTATTTATAATCATTTCCAGGTCCAACAATTAGAACTGAAGTTTATGAACACAGATGTTGATTACAGAGTTCAAGCCATTGCCTATGTACGACATAAACATTACCAAGAACCAAGGTTGTTCGGTGGTGGAAAATCAAAGCATGACCCTCAGCCAAAAAGCTCAGAATCATATTAGAGCACATGCATTTTAGTTAAATTTTAAGGACGAGCGGAATTTTATTGAAATTTGATGAACATCTCAAAAATCAACGATGATAACCAAATGTTTATCCAAGAGAACAAAGATTTAAATTCCACAACCATAGTAGTAACTAATTTGAGTGTTGTTTGATTCTCCATCGTCAGATCATCATTTAAAGGTAGATGGAGCAAGCATATATGGTTCTTATTGATCTTACTCTTAGTTCATATGTGGTGGGGTTCTTTTCACTTTTCTATCAAAAGAATTTTTTATTCAAAAAGAAAATTACATTTAGTTACTGATAAAAAATGCATTTTAATTTAATGCAGTCAGAGCCTTGTTATAAATAGAGAATATCTATTCTATTAAAACACAAACATGACCAATTGATAAAGTCATGTCCAATGTATATATCTAACTATTTTGAACCGTACAGTATATATATAACTACTTTTGCCTTAGTGGACTACCAAAAATAAAGGCCACAAGTATAATCCCAACTCCCTTTTAATAACCGTTTGACATTATCAACGAATCATTTTTTCTTTTGTAAATTTCCCATATGAATTTTAACTTCAACAGTAGTATATTAAACGTGTCCACTATTATGTTCACAATTGCATTTTTGGTAACGGGGTTTAGGTGGATTTTAATAGAAATAAATATTTTTACAAATTCATTTAGTTTAACGGATTTTAAATAGATTATTTGATTAAAAGATATTTATTAAATGTGATTTTACTTAAGGTTAATGAAGACCATATTAATCCATTTACATGTATACGTATATTTAACAGAATACATTAAAAATTAACTTTTCAAACATTTTTCAAAAAAATTGTTCGGTTTTTGGTGCGGATTGGATTTGATATTGGTTTTCGGATATAAAACTTTAAAAACCATTCGAATGTATAAGCCGTGTCTAATAGAATATGGGACTTTGATTTTCAGGTCGATTCGGATTTTTTAGTTACGAATATTCTTGATTAATTATTTTATGTAACTAATAAGAAAATATAATATGTTGCAAACTTTAGGAATGAAGTTCAAAAATAATTTCTGAAATGTATATGACACAAGTGTATAGTTTTACAACTTGACATATTTAATATAATTACAAAAAAAAAATTAAATTAAATTAATATTAAACACAAATATGATTACAAAAAATAACATAAATATTAAAAATTAAAATTTTCAAAAAAAAATATACCCGCCCTTTTGAAAGGGCCGGTAAAAATCTAGTTACATCTTACATATAAACTGACATTAACGAAATGGACAAAGCATAAATAATTTAAAAGCCCATTTATCTCCAACAAAATTAGCCCAACAATAATATGTTAAATCTCCAACTAAAAAAAATAATGTTGTTCAGTAAGCCGGTTCAGAGAATATTAAAAATAGTTTCAACCGTAACAAAAACAAAAGTTCGGTAGGTAAATGAATCGTGTTACAGCTGGTCCAATTTAGTGTTGACAGCAAAACCAGAACAAAATTTTGAACTGTGAACTGATGGGCCCACTCGAAAGCGAGACCCTCCAAAAATAGGCGTATGCCACTTAGCGTGGAGAGCACACGGTATTCTTTAGTAAAAGGCGAAAGAATAGTTCGCTTTGTGCTCACCACATGGCTGCGTGGTTCTAACAAAATCAAAGAGCCTCTATATATACCACAATTTCTGCTGTTAATTACTCCGACTCTTCCGATGTGGGACGTAAGACCAGAACAGCGTTATTTATTTAAACTATTAGTGGGTTGTTTATTAGCCTATTGGGCTTTGGATTTTGTTTTCATTCGGCCCCATAAAATTGAATCGGAAGCAATGTTATTTGCTTGGGCTCGGCGGGAAAATCGCCGTTAGGGTTTGGTTTTCGCTTATTTGTTCTTCTTCTAACGCTTCCCCTTCCCTCTGGTGATTGTGGAATCAATCATGAGGACGAGGACGGTGAAGCGAGAATCGGAAGCAACCGGAGAAGGCAGTGGCAGCAGAGACGCCGACGAGTCGGAGCGGTTTAGGTCTGTGAAGAAGGAGAAGAACAAAGGCGTAGCTACCTCCGTGCGAATCGACGAGCCGCCGAGTCAGGAAGAAGAACAGGAACAGGGAGTATCTGATCGGAGAGTTCTCAGATCCCAGTATCTCGCTCTCATCAACAAAATCAGCGGTGCGTATACGTACAGTAGCTTCTCAATTGCTCATTGATTGATTTCGCTAATTAGGGTTAACTTTTCGTTTGCTTTGCAGATTCTAAAGATGATTTTACGAGTGTTGATTCTGACAAATTCTCCAGGATTTTCAATGAATTTGAGAACCTGCACCAGAAAGGTAACTCTTTTATGAATCAGAGATGTTCTATGATCAAAGGTTAGTTATGTCTTGCTGAAAAGACTGGTTTTTGGTTATGATTTCATTGCAGTTCAGAAGCCTAGGGAGCAAATTGCAGATGCAGAGGCGTTTCTGGATATAGCAAACACCATGTTGTCATCTGTCAAGTCTCAGTCTGCTAATGGGGTTTCTCCCGCTGAGTTTGTGAATGCTTTGGTCAATGGATTTGGTCAGGCTCCTTTAGGGATCGATGCTGATGAAACTGCGGCACCAGTATCTATCAAATGGAAGGATCTTGGGCTGGCTGTCTGTTCTACTGTTTTTGTGTCTTGTGGTTGTTCCACAATGTGAGCTCTCAAATTTGACTTGCTCTGCTAAAAAGCTGAGCATGTTTTGTTTTAAACAACTGTTTTGTTTCTGTAGGTTGGGACCTATGGACACTGAATTAAAGGTGAGGAAAAGGGCTGTCTACAGAAAACGTACAAAGCCTGGTGAAGGCGTTCGCCCAGATGAGGTAAGAAATGGTTTTAGTAGACCCTGTTTATGACCAGTAATGAACTATTGTGTAGTATATGTGATAGTTCGATCTTCCTTCTAGATTTCACATGTGTCACTTTCCAAACCTCACACCCAGCTTTGTCGGGTGCTTTATATCTCAGCCTGATCACTGACGTTTAAGATTCATTTGCATGGTCTGCAATGTTGTATATATCTGTTTAACTCATAGTTCCTTTGTAAAATACCATGTGATGCTTTGTCTGGCACTTGTTGATTGTTATGCACTTGTTAATCACCAGGTAGATGATTCACAATCAGAAGAGAAAACTGATACAGACAAGAATATGGCGATAATGTTTAACATCTTACGGCAAAAGAAGCGCGTGAGGCTTGAGAGTTTGGTGCTCAACAGGAGATCATTTGCACAGACCGTAGAGAATTTGTTCGCTCTATCTTTCTTGTCCAAAGACGGACGAGTAGAGATCATTGTTGATAAGAATGGCTCACATTTTGCCTGTAAGATCGCATTTCCATTATCTTAATGTCTTGTTTGGAGATATTTAATTCATTCCACTCACATCTTGATCTCTTAATCTGTCTTCAGTGCCGAGAAACGCACCAGCTGCGAACCTGGTGGCGTCAGGGGAAGTCACTTACAACCACTTTGTGTTTAGATTCGATTTCAAAGACTGGAAGGTAACTAAAACAGAATCTAACTCAGTTGTACTCTCTATTGATGTAGATTATGTCCTGAACATGTCTTGTCTTCGTGGTAACAGATGATGTCTGAAATGGTGCCGATGGGGGAAGAGCTAATGCCACACAGAGAAACTGCAGTCGCTTCATCTTCTTGTCCCTCAGACTTCCCTCAAGATTCTCAGACAACACCGATAAGGAAACTCTCGAGAAACCGAGGTTTGATCGTACAAGAAGACACTGTTGTAGAAGATTCTCCTGACGTTGAGGGCGATGGCACTCGAAGGAGATGTAAGCGGAAACTCACTTGAGAAGATGAGTCTCATTGTAGGGAGTATATAGAGTAGTGATATTAAAAATAACTCATTTTGCTGTTTGATTTTGTGACATGTAACTTAATGTCTTTCTTTAGGATGCCTTTTTTCATGGTAGGTTTTGTCTTTTGGCAACTGTTAACCCTTTTTAGTATCAAGGGAGACATTAATCTAATTAATGTCAAATATCAAAATCAAAACACCAAGTTCGTAAATCAAAAGGCTACTTAATAGTCTAATACAAATCAAAACCATACTCTAGTTAAGTTTTTTTTTTTTTAAATATAAAAATCACTAGTATGAAATAGCTATTGAATCCTAACACCAAACAGCATAAACCCTCCTTTGGTTTCTGTTTTCATTTCTTCCTCGGAACTGTTATGAACCATCTTGTCTACTTCCTTGGGAGCCACGGAACCCTTGTCTTTAAAGTAGTCAACATCAATCATCAAGAAGCTGTTGCTTTGACCTTGTAACGTCTTAACACTGGTCGGGACATCACAATGGTAAAAGACGATAGTATCTTTCTCCTTGAGATTCTTTTCCTTGACGAAACCGTTCCATCCTCTGGTGAAGACAAAGCTCTGGCTACTTCTCCAGTAGCAATACCTAAACTTCCATTGCCTCATCGCCCTGTCATAAAACACAACCTCAACATCGTCAACACCTCCACCCATTTCGCCCTCTTCTCTCTCTTTCTGATCGTCGCTTATGAACGGTAGATGCTTCACCGCATGCTTCTTAGGTATCACAAGCCTGTTGAGTTTCCCGACATCGCTCGGTGTCAGCTCCTTGCTAAAAAGCCGCGTGCAAAAAAAACACTTGTTTGGTGGGTCTTGCACTCCTCTCCCGCTCTGTTTCGATGCCGCCACCATGTTGATATTGGCGAAGTCCACCATCTGAGATCTTCTTCTGAGATACTCTCTGAACTTGTGTGGGTAAGAACGGTCTTTGATCATGTTCAACACAGATTCCGTTGTGTGGTTAGCTTGAAAGTCCGGTTCGTGGGTCGTGATTTCAGACCAAGGGAAGTTCCGGTGCGAGTTAGCATCGAAGGTTCTGAGCTTGATAGATGCGCTATCGTAAGCCGCAGCGGCTTCAGCAGCGGACTTGAAAGTTCCAAGCCAGATCCTTCGATGCTCAGCGTATATCTGGGCGCCCCAGTGACCGTTCGGTTGTTGAACAACACCTTTGTATTTTGTCGTCGCCGTGTTGGACAAGACAGTTCTTGTGGTCGTCGGTACACGAGGCTGCTTCATGGGTTGGGCCAGACACAAGACAGAGCCACTTGAGCCTGAAGTCTCGGCCGTGGTCTTGGTTTCATTGAGGCTATCCATCGCTAAGAAGAACACAAAAACAAAACAAATACAAGAGAGACAGAAGCAACAAGAAAAATATATTTGAAGGAGAGATTTGAGGGGAAAAAATCAGTATTATGGTTCTCTGTTGTATCGTTGGTGATTTGTTTGGAATGTTACAGTTTCCTTTTATGGTTTTTCTTTCTAGTTTTTTGACAGAGTAATTAATTACACCAGAAGTTGTTTATGGTATGTTTCCCTTTTGAATGATATTCTTTTGTCAGATTTGTTTTATTGGTTGAAAATTAATTTTGCTTGAGAGCTAAGACAAAACAAGAGTCAATTTTTTTTTGGTCTTAATTCTTTTTATATTATTATCTGAGAAACATTACAAGTTATTAGTTGTCACATGTGTCATAAATAAAATAATTTTAAAAATATTTAGAAAATTGGTTGATTCATCTAAACATATAATATATTTTTCATTAAATAACCATAAATTAATTAACAATTTACAAAAATATCTTTCCTTCTTTATTTAAATAAAAGCTACAAAATTATCAAATTTGACTAAACATATATGACAATTAATAATTTTGAATAATAAAGATGTGATAAGAATTTGTGTATTTTCTATAGTTTTTTTTTAAATTTTATATTATTTAAAATAAATTAAACAATCACAATAATCATATCGTAAAATCTTTTGTATATATATATATATATTATATTTTAGATTTTATAAACGAAAATAAATTATTAAAACTGTTAAAAATCTCACATTGAAAACTTTGTGATCAGTCAATTTAAATTTTTGTGATAAATAATATACAAATGATTATCAAATTATTTGAATATAAGTTTCATTTAATATATACCCATAATATATATATATATATATTTAATATCATTTTAATTAAATTATATACCATACAAAAATATAAAAGTATATTTCAGTTTCAAAATTTTAAAATTATGTATTATATTGGAATTTATAAAATTACAATTTTAATTTGATCAAATTATTAAAATATAATTTATATATCTTTTGTTATTATTTTTATAAAATATTTTATCCCGCATATGGGGCGGATTATTACCTAGATAACTAATAGCAAAACTTCTATGATAACGTCAGTTCATGTGATTTTTTTTCTGTTTCTTGTTAGTAACATCTGAAAAAAAAACTTTGAATTTTTGATCTGAGAAATTAACTTCCATTGCTGTGAAAAATTTGAAAGTTTAACAGTTCAAAAAAACATTTGACAGTTTATTTATTTACATGCATCAAATAGGAGGAGCATTATAACAAAAAACAATTTTTTGGGGTAACTCCTAAAATCCCCTGGACGCGGCTAATCTCTCGGATGTGCAGGAAGATAATGTTACCATTAACAATTTATTATTCTGTTCTTGTTTCTAGTTTTTGACAGAGTAATTAATTACACCCGAAGCTATAAGTGGCAAGTCTCTCTTGTTCATGAGATTCTTTTAATTTGTCAGATATATCTTCTCATTAGAAAAGTTATCTTTCCTTGAACAAAAAGGAAGAAAATAGTGTGAGATTTTTTTTTAAAAAAATATTTGTTATTTTTGTCTTGATTTGACAATTACTAGCGAAAGTTATTTCACTGTCATGTGGTTTCTTCTTATTATTTTTCTGGTTCTTGTTAGTTAAATCTGAAAAAGACAAATTGATCAGAGAGGGAAAAGAAAAGATTGATCAGAGAAATTTAACAATTAACTTTAACAGTTTACAGTTTTTTCTTTTCTTTACATGCATATTCATGTAGGAGGAGCAATATAACCAAACTTTAATCTCCTAGCATAGCTACATTTCTCGGATGTGCACAAAGATAATGTTATCAAAGCCTCGACTTATTCTCATCTTCTCATCTGTGTAGCTGTAAACATTAAAGTAAGCAAACATCTTTGTATTAACAACACATTGTTCTTTGTTAGCAGTTTAAATGAATCATAACCTCTCCTGTGAAGACAAGAAAAAAGATAACAAGAGATCTTACAGAACTTGAAGCTTGATATTGTTTGTCAATTCGATTGGATATCCAAACGGACCACCTATAATTGCTGCATCATCCATCTTCAACTCATAGGTGCTACCTCCTGATTTCCTGCACATCATGATAACCAATCAAGAACACACGCAAAAATGTTGTAAAATGACTTTGTAAAAAGACAAATAATAACTTACAAGAATTTGCCTTTCATTGAGAATCTAAAAGCTGGTATGATTTTAACTTCAAACTTTATTCTTCCATCCTTCTCAATGATCTGAAATCAAAACCCTCATAGAAAACTAGCTTAAAGAAACATATATAATACTACACTATATGCAATAAAGTGTGTGTTTACCTGTCTTCCCATAAGACCATTTGCTGCATTTTCAAGCCAACTATCTGTATACATCTGCAACACAAAAAATCAGAAAGAATCACTTAAATTTGTGCTCTTTCAACAGGTGAAAGTGTTATAAGAGTAGTCACCTGTGAACTCCAAATCATTTGCCAGTTTCCCTCTAGAAGCTCATAATCATCTTCCTTGGAGTTAGTATTAGAAGCAAGAAATTCATCTATAGCCTGTGGTTACACTATATGAATCTGATCCATTGTTTCTACTTCAAATGTTTGTGTTGAATGCATTACACATTACCTCTGCTACTCCTTTGTCTTGAGATATGGTGGCTAACAGTTTCTGCCGAGGCACTGTTTCTTTCTGAAGAACAAAGGTTGTTCCCTGCGCTAAAGACATGTCGCCTTATTACATGAAACCACTAAAAGCTTTTAGTCTTGTTTATCAGAATCAAGAAACTCATTTTTCACCTTGTTTCCTCTTGAGATCCTAAGGTTTCCTGAAGGCGACAAGTAGGTAGTATCTAACCAACCTTTAGCTTCATCACCAAGAAGTCTAAAAGGAACTGGATATGGAACTTTGAATGGAAGGAACTTCAAAGCAAAAGCTGCTCTATCGAAACGAAACAGAACCCTTTTGGCATCTTTGATGGACGCAACTGCCTGTTCATGAACCCTTTGAGTCTTAATGATGCGAAAGAGTCAAGGGAAGAAGAAGAAGCTTACCTCAACCTTCAGCTCTCCAATGAAGTCAGAGAACTTAACAATGTTTGAAACACGAGGATCGTTTGTTGTCTTTAAGTATACATCTTGAAACACGGTGAACACATCTACTCCTGTAAATGTTCTCTGCAGCGAAACAGTCTTGTTTCTTACATTAAAATTATCAAGAAGATGGAATAGTAGTGACGAATTGTGTGACAATAACTGACCTGGATTGGAGATGCAGTTCCCGGTCTTGTGGTGAACATTAACTGCCAACGACCTTCGATTAAGTCAGACTCTGTCTAAACATTTTAAAAGAAAACCCAAAATGAGCAAATACACAATACAAAACAGAGAAGAGTTGCAACAAGAAGACATTCATACAGGATTTGGAATGCCTTCTAAACCTTCAAGAACTTTCACAGCAGATTCCACATCCTACAAAACACAAAGAAACGATCCAAACCAGACATAACTCAAGAAACATGCAAAAAGGGAGGAGTTTTGAACACATACATTAAGCTGTCTAGGAGAAGCAGATTTGCCACGGCCTTGAATCCCTACCAAAGCATCAATGAGTTTCATCTCAGCGTCATTGAAAGAAGACTGTTGTGTTTGTCCTCCAGTGAAGGTAGAGGAAGATGAACAAGTTACACGCAGAGTTCTACAGCTTCTGAAAGAGCCAAGTCTCTTGTTAGCTCTGTTAAGAAGATGGCATCTCGGAGAAGTTGGCGATGATGGGCATAGTAGACATGGTGACGACATCTCTACGCTGTAGAAGAATCTAAGAGACTCCATTCTTGATTGTCTTAGTGAAAGCTTTTTTTTTTTTTTGCCTGTGAATGGTTACTAGCTTACATTTTTTATTGTGTGGTCTACAACAAAAACCATATCTTATGAAAATGAGATTAGTGGAAGTATATTTTTCTCAATTAATTAAAAATAAAAAAACATGAATCTTTGTTATTATTACAGAAGATCTTTTAAATAAACTAATAAACCAATTCAGACAGAACAAGAAAGAGTATGAATCTTTGTGATTATATTACAGAACCAAAACAAGTTAAAGATCTTTGGTTCTTAAAAAGAATTAGCAACAAGAATAGCTTGTCTACATCTTGCTCTAGCTTGTTCGATCCTCTCACTAAGAGTCTCTTCTTTAACCGAAGCTTTAACCATAGCCAAATCCATCTCCATCAACTTCAAAACCCTGAAAAGCTCGGTCACCATCCTCTCTTCAACCTCACCTTCATCTCTCAACACCTCGGCTTCTTCTCTCGCCCTCTCCGCGACTATCTCTCCAGCTTTAGCCAAAAGCTCCTTGGAACCGAACTCTCTCGCCATCAACCCTTCGAACTTCTCCAAGAAGTCCATTATCACGTACCCTTTGGGCTTCTCCAAGTTTATCTCCTTCGTTCTCTTCCAGCCGATCTCGAAGTTCGGTGGCTCTGGCTTCTCGATGCTTCTTTGTTTCCTGTCGCGTATGATCTCTGATCTTCTGCGTTTCTCGATGGGGAAGTTCTCGGCGCTCGTGGTGTTGATGGAGTCGGGTGAAGGTGTGAGGTCGAGGAACTGGTCTTTTGGTTCTGGGTTTGAAGAACATTTCACTGTTCGAAGAGTGTTGTGTGCGTTGTTGAAGCTGTAGGTTCTTGGAACTGCGACGTTGAGACTCGTGTGAGAAGAGATAAGTTGAGGAAGAAGAAGTGTGGAAGCCATTGAGTTTTAGAGCTTAAACGAGGGGGAAGGGTTGGAGAAAAGATAAGGCCTTCCTTCAAGTTATACCAATCCTGTCGTTTATATATTTTAGATAAGTACGCCACGTCGTTTCTCATGTAGAACGTCGGTTACGATGATGATTGATTATATGGTGTCGTGAGTGTCGACGAAAACAAGACTAACATATAAAATGTTTTTATTTTTGGGCAACTAACACAGATAAAATCACTGTGTGGATGTATTTAGAGCAGGATTAACCGGGTACCTTAACCCTGTCTCTTAGGGTAATTAATTTTTTAAAAATGTTAATAAGCGAAAAAATGCCTCTTAATTAAGAGAGGCAAGAGGCGTCTCTTAATTGACATGCGTCGACACTGAAGTGGGTAAAACTGCGGTTACGCGTTTCGACTCTCCCTCGAGTCCATCGACGATGTTTGGTTGAACGTATGACATAAATTTGGATATGATGAAGATGACAAATGAGCTCAGATATTTCTTTCAAATTATTATTGTTTAACTTACTAACTTTTGTTTTAATATTTTTTTTTTAAAAAATTCTATGTTTAAAATGTTATATTTTACTATGTTTTATTTAATAAATAAATTTTATTTAAAAAAATGTTTCAATTTTTCTTTCTAAAACTCTTAGTTAGACTAGCATTAGAGCACGTAAATGTAGCCGTCTCTTAGGCCATCAATATCGCAGAGTTCTAAAGTGGTTCTTAGGCGGTAGGTCACACGTGGGACCCACTGTTTTTAAACTTCACTCTCCACCTCTACAAAGGCAACTCTTAGCCAATTTAGTCTACTTGTGGCGTGGTGCGCGATTAGTTGGTTTATTTTTAAATTGGTAAAAAAATTAAGAATTTTTTTGGAACCTG
Source organism: Brassica nigra (assembly GCA_016432835.1). Taxonomy (NCBI): domain Eukaryota; kingdom Viridiplantae; phylum Streptophyta; class Magnoliopsida; order Brassicales; family Brassicaceae; genus Brassica; species Brassica nigra. Next base: position 51,814,493 of record CM028243.1, read on the forward strand.
CGATGAGGATGCCTTTAGCTAAGTCTCTTAACCCACTTTTAGTATTAAAATGATTAAGAGACACGATAAAAGCTTTGGGTTAAACATGCTCTTATCTGTGTACAATGGAGTAGTTGAATTTGATATTCAACTATTGAATAGTTCAATGGTGATGTTGAAAATGAGAAAAGTATATGTGGATTCATCTGAGTTGAATCAATTCAACATGTTGAATATTTAAAAGTGGAACCTACACTGATTAAATCATTTTTTACATTCATCCCAATTATACAAATGAATATATTGTATCAAATAAATATTAAAATTTTTTATCAATATTTATTATTTTTGTGATCTATATATAGAAACTTAGTTTATTTAATTTGGACATATATTTTTTAAAATTTAATATTGATATTATTCAACAATGCTTTTATAATATTAATAATAGTTGTATGTTAAATAGATCAAAAGTTTATAATTAAAATATCTAAACCTAACTATTATTTGTATGTATTTTAATTTTAGCTAATTATTATTATTGATATGTATTTACTGAGTAAAAACAGAAAAATTGAAATAAAAAGTAGAATTGAGTTTTAAATTTTTTTAACAAAATTATTGAAACATATGAATGTTAAATGATTATGTGGCAGAGAGAGAGTGTGATGTGGAAGGTAAAAAGAAAAAAAAGAGGGTGTTGAATGATTTAACCATTGTAGATAGTCTTATAACATTCAAAAAGAAAAAAAAGCAAATCAAATAAGTTATTGGAGACACAACACAACAATGAGTTTCTCGGTGGTCTTCTCCCACAATCCCTACTCTGCTGTCTCTGCAGCACCAACCTTACCCATCACTACCGTCTTCACAATCTCATCATCGTCTTCATCTTTCAGACCAAGAAGAAGACTACCTTCTTCAACCAATCGCATCTTCCCTATCAACCAACCAAAGCCCATAACCAAAAACCCCCAAACCGAAACCCTAGCCGCCAGAGACACAATCATAGACTTCGGCAAGCACAAGGGCAAAATGCTCGGCTCTCTGCCGTCCTCTTACCTCAGATGGGTCTCCAAGAATCTACGCGCAGGAGACACTGAGCACTGGGCAAAGCTTGCAGACGAAGTTCTTGAGGACGGTGTTTATAAAGACAGAGTTGAGTGGGAGTTTGCGGAGAAAATCCTCCATGGGAGTGATGAGAGCATCAAAGAGAAGAAAAACAGAGGAGATGTAAACTCTGTTTCGATGTTGTTGGAGATTAGCGAGAGGTTTGGTTGGGACAATGAAGATAAGATTGGTTGGAGCAAAGTCAACTTCGAGCTACTTGGGACAAGCAAAGGTGGTCGGATTCCTAGGTTAGGAGAGACTAGTAGAGGAGCTATGGTGAGAAGAGGAGAGGTCAAGAAGAAGGAGGGAGAGGAAGATGGTAGTGGGTGGAGGAGAAGAGAGAGGCGTGAGAGGATGAGGCAGAGTCTTGGGAGAGAGAAGGAGGATGTTGATGGCAAAACGGTGAATTGGAGTAATCAGAAGGGTGTTTTGGGAAGGTTAGAACAAGTAGAGAAGCAAATTGAGCCGAAGATTCATAGTCCTTTTCCAGGACGTGAGTCTCTGTTGAAGAAAGTTATGAACAAGAGAAGGTCTCAATGACATGACATAGAGTCTGTTGTTCCTTTAGATTGAGTTTACATTTTACATATTCACTAGAAGCATTAGAAAGGCAGTTCCTTTGGTGTATCTGACCTTTGGTGATATCTGAAAGATCAAAACTTTACTTATTCATCTCAAGTTCCAGTATAACTTCCTAATCATTTTTCACACTCCTCAGCAAATCCAAGATCTGCAAAACCATGATTCTTCCAATAGAACTTTTTGCACAATGAGTTATATTATAAGAACCAAGACTCTTCTTGGTGCATTTATAATTTGGAAAGCCAAAATATATCCGAGTTTTTATGAATTGTCTCCATGCAATCATTAAAATCAAAGGTTGACCATGTATTATTTTTATACAAAGTTCTGAAGATGCACTTTCTGCATTACAACTTTACAAGACACCAAGAAGAGTATATACAACAAGTAAAAAAGAAGACCTCAAGAGGACAAATCTATATATGGAAGCAGAAAAAGAAGTGGTGTTCTATACATTTGCCGTCGAAATCATCTCCCATGTCAATATCAGGAAAACACTCGGTCATTGATTGTTGCTGCCCTCGTGGCTACCGTGGAACTGTGTTGCCATCATGTCGTCCTTACTGTTTCCATAGCCAATGTCGTCGAAGTAAAGATGCTCCGAAGTTGGGAAATGGACTTTGACCAGTTCTGACCAGAACCTATCGCCTGACACAAGCTTCTTCATATTCTCTTGCAGAACTCCAGGAGCAAAATGAAGTGTATGCATCCTGTTGTTAACATAATAAGATCATGTATAGAGTTGGAATCACTTCTAAATGGTATAAAAAAAGGCAAAAAAAAAAAAAAAAACCTGTTACGAGAAGCAGAGTGATTAAGTGTGAAATCTTGATCCAACTGTTGCCACAGAGTGTGTTTTCGTGCCTGTGGATTAGTCTCTATGAAGAACGTTGGAGGTTTTCTCAACTGTTGAGAGAAACAAACATCAATTCATAAGAAGGCTCTCGAGAGTCTATAGACCAATGTGTATAAGTATGTATAGTAGTAGTACCTCGACACTAAGGATACCGGTTTGATCATGTGGATGATACCACGGTTTAAGAGACAAGACATCACCCCATTGGATCTCAATCTTCCTATTCAGCCTCGTTGTTTCCTCATGGAAGAGACATTCCCAAATGATCTTCTGCCTTGCGAAATAGATTTTAGCCTTGAGGTCTTGCTCGTAGACAGCTTCGCGGGTCCATTCACCAATTGTGATCTTTGAGATTGGAAACTTGATAGGTTTTGTTTTTCCAGGAGGAGTTGAGATCATGGAGTCATGACGTTGTTGTTGTTGGAGTGATTCAATCTGCTGGATGAACTCTGGAGTGATTGTTAGAGCCAAGTTTAAAGGTGGGTACTTTACCTGAAAAAAAAACAACCATTGAAATTAATAATAAAAATTAAATAAAAGACGAATATGTAATCGTTAAAGAGTACAATTACTAACAATATCTGAGAAGGAACACGATTAAAAAATAACTTGAAAACCCTAATCAAATATCAAGAAAATGCTTATTACTAGATCACAAGAAAAACAGAGGATGAAACAGAGTACAATGGCGGAGAGAAAATGATTTAGCAGAGTGGATATATAAAGTTTATAACTAATAACGATATCTGAGAGATAAACCATAAGAGATAACTTGAAAACCTTATTCAAGATCAAGAAAATGCTTAGTACTCTATCACAAGAATGAAGAAAACAACAAAAACAGAGGATGACGCAAAGTTCAGAAAAAACAGAGTACAATGGCGAAGAAGAGAGAAAGGACTTAGCAGAGTAGATATCTGAGGGATAAACCATAATAACTTGAAAACCCTGATCAAGAACAAGAAAATGCTTATTGCTATATCAAAAGAACACAGCAGAAAACAGAGGATGAAAGCAAAGTTCAGAAAACAGAGTACAATGGCGGAGAAGAGAGGAAGGACTTAGCAGAGTAGAAATAAAGTGAGCAAAGTAGAGAGACCTCTTCATCAACATCAGGGGATCCAGTGATCTTGTTCGGTGATGATCCGCCATTGTTGGACGCTTCAAGTTCTTCTCGGGATCTCTTCATCGAATGTCGAAGCACCTCTCTCTCTCTGTATCAAATGTGTTTGTTACGTAGTTCTGAATCTTCTGATTTTGCCTCGCTTCATGATGATTATATATTATTACGGTTTTTTAAAGGCTCGTTAAAGTCGGGTCCGCCCCGTTTGGATCCACCATTGTACCGGGTCGAAAATTTTGTATCCGCTCCTTACATTAACTGCAAATTATATATGATTCTGAACTTTTAACCTATGTTTTAGCCCCGATGTCCAAAATAAATGTTAACTATTGACGTATTTGTATTTTGTTTTAAGTTTTCTACAAAATTTGTATCGAAAATGTTACAAAACAATACTGAAAAATAGAAATACAACCACATATATAATTAGAGTTTTGATTACTATACTCAAAGAAATACAACCACATATATAACTACACAAGCTAAAATGGAGAATTTTTTTTTGATAGTATGGAAAGAGCTTTGGCTCTTTTATAGTTCACCCTCTTGTATGAAACAAATACATAATAATGGTAAAAAATTTCAAGAAACGTTTTCTTTGTTTTTTTTGGTCAAAATTTCAAGAAACGTTAGAAGATCAGCCTATACAATTACATATCAATAATATATAGTAAAAACAACAATAGAGGATGATCCTAAGTGAAAATGACATTCTTCTAATGGTCATAGCCAAAGGCTAACTCGAAGATTTGCTCATATTCATGGACGAAATGAACATCGAGCCCTTCTTTAACACTTTCCTCAAGATCCTCAAAATCTCTCCTGTTAGCCTCTGGGAATATTATCACCTTCGCTTGGCTCCGCCTTGCAGCCATAGTCTTCTCCTTAAGCTGAGAAATATAGATGTTTAGTGTATTAAAATTCACTTAATAGAATCTGGTAGCTAATAAAAAAACAAAGTAATTCTGGTGTGTTGGTTGTTTACTTACGCCGCCAATTGGAAGAATCCTACCGGTCAGAGTGACTTCACCGGTCATTGCAAGATCCTTTCTTACGGGCTTCTTCATGGCAAGTGACAGCAAAGATGTGATCATTGTGCAGCCTGCGCTTGGACCGTCTTTTGGTGTGGCTCCTTCAGGAACATGTAAATGAAGCTTGGAGTTTGCAAAGAAGAGGTTCTTGGGATCTTTATCAAACATTATTCTTCTGGCAACTGTGTGAGCTATCTCTGCACTTTCTTTCATCACTCTCCCAAGGTGACCCGTTATATGAAGACCACCTTTGCCTTCTTCAACAAAGGTTGTCTCTATGTACAACGTTGAGCCGCCCATGGCTGTCCAAGCTAGCCCCATTACCACCCCGACTGGCGTCTGCTCATACAGCTTCTCTCCTTCGAAAACCGGTTTGCCTAAATAATCTGCAAGGTTTGATTCATCAATAGTAAACTTTTCAGCTACCGCTCTGGTCTTCTCGCTTGTCGGACCCCCACCCAGTGCGTATTCTAATTCCTTTAATCGTAAATATTCATGTAGCATCTCAATGGATCCTTCACCAGAGGACTTGAAATTGGCCATAGCCGCTTCGGCGGATGCTTGTTGTCGTACAAGTTTAAGAGCAATCTGTTAATAAACCAGTATAATTAAAGATTGCTTGGCATCCAAGTTAAAAACGTTTGGAATATATAGTGTAATTTCGGATTGCTTGGCACCGAAGTTAAGAAGTTTGTACTATATTTAGTGACTTTACCTTACGAAAAATCTTTTCAATCTGCTTCTGGAGATTTCTAACTCCGGCTTCTCTACAGTAGTTTTCTATCAAGAAAAGAAGAGCCGCGTCGACCACATCAACCTGTTCAGGCTTAAGGCCACATTTTCCGCTGACAGTTTTCACCAAATAGTCTCTAGCAATATGCATTTTCTCATCCGCAGTGTACCCTGCCAGTTGAATAACCTCCATTCTATCTAGTAGAGGACCTGGAAGCCAATTTATATTGTTTGCTGTGCATACAAATAAAACCTACAACCAAAAATTTTGATTAGAATGAAAGTAAAAAAAAATGGTGAATAAGACAAAGAGAGTACCTTTGATAAGTCGATAGGAACATCAAGAAAGAAATCTAGAAAATGTGCATTTTGCTCTGGATCCAGTAGCTCCAACAACGCACCCTCTGGATCTTTACTACTCTTTCCAAGCTGCCAGTGAACCAAGTGACAATCGGTCCAGATAATCTCAAAAACAATCCGATTCAAATACACTAACAACTCCTCCCAGCTTAATTACCTTATCAATCTCATCGAGCAGAACGAGAGGATTCTCTGTTCCCACTTGCTTTAGACATTGAACAATCTTTCCGGGCTTGGGAGTAGCGTATACTCTACGGTCCCCCTATAAGTGAACACATTTTAGATGATAACTTATGTTATAACATCTAAAAGTGGATTGGGCTATAAGTGTCATTTTTATCAAAAAAAATATGTCACTTAAGAAAAAGACAAGTAATTTTATAAGTGGATTGGGCTATATATTATTTAGTCAGAAGTTTGCTATGGGATATTTTTCTCCAAATGTTTTTGTCATGCAGTAGTATGTATACCTTAATCTCGGAACTATCAGATAGTCCTCCAACAGCTAGCCGAAAGAACTTGCGGCCAAGAGCACGTGCGACAGAACGAGCAATGCTAGTTTTTCCTACCCCAGGAGGGCCAGAGAGACAAATGATCTTCCCTGTTTGACACAACAAAAAACAGTTCAGTTTTACGATTTATATTAAGAGAGATTGAACCAGAAGGCAAAGACACTACCCTCTGGATTGCCTGTAAGTGTTCCAACAGCAATAAACTCTAGTATTCTTTCTTTTACATCACGTAATCCGTAGTGATCCTCGTCAAGAATCTTTTCTGCCCGTAGGACATCAAAGTTCTCATCACTGCAGGTTGATTGAGTTTCTCAAACAAATTTTTAATATTTAAATAATAATAACCATTGACAATTTAAAACTTGTAAATATGTCTCTAGAGAAGTTGTATAATCTCTTGTATAAGAGATTTTCAAACCTCTTTTTTGGTAAAATTTTCAAACAACATTTATATTACATTCTATTAAAAAAAACCATGAACATATGAAGGAAAATAGCAAACCTGCATTTCCCCCAAGGCAACGCAGTCAACCAATCAAGGTAGCTATAGATACTAGTGGTGCTATAAGAATCGTCTTCTTTCCTATCAAGTTTCGCAAGCTCTCCTTCTATGACTTCGAGGACATGTTTCGGAATTTTCTCTTTAATAGGTTCAATCCTTTTCCTAAACGTGTCTGCAGAAAAAGAACAGAATTTATAAGCTTCAATCACTTTACACTCATCGATGCACAACTCTCTGTCTGGACTCAAACTATAGAATTAAAATACTCCTATAGTAGTAGTAGACTAACCAGAAAGTCGGGTTTTTTTGACGTCTTCAGCAGAACCAGAGCCAGTCGCTGAACACGACACGGTAGGCTTTGAAGTGGTTAGTGTCGAGAAGAAAGCTCGACGAGCCAATTCATGGGAACTCCGGTTCCATCGGGTTTGCTGACTCCATGCCTTGAGGAGGAGTAAACTCCTATTAGCCGGGCTAGACCCGACCCTAATAGCCAGAGGCATGTGGTGGGAAGTGAAGGGCTTCAGCATGAGGAGAAGGAGAGAGAGGGAGAGAAAAAAAATTTCAGAAAATTTAGGGTTATGCTTTGCCTTACGGAGAAAGAAACAGTGAAGAATGCAAGAAGAAGAAAGTGGTGTCACAGATAAAAAGCCCTTTTATAAACCCTTCCAAAAAAATGGAAACAAAATTAAAAAGAAAAATAGAAAAGCTTAAAAGAAAAAAGAAAAATTGATTGATTAATCTATGATATTATTTGAAGAGTGAATTTGCTTATTTATCACATTCATGGTTTTAGAATAAGTCATTAGTTTAATTAATATTATTATTTAAATGTTTATTTTAATATATATATATATTATCATGATATTTAGGATAATTAATAAATATTAACCTGTTCAACCGATATATATATATACTATTACTAGGGCCGGCCCGCCCTACGGATGGGATGATATATTTTCATTGTGTTTGTGTTATGTTGGCATTTGCAAGAGAAGTATAAAGACTCTGAATGGTAACATGCGGGACAACCACGAAACAATTGCATTGCGGTTCTAATAGTAAAATAAATATATAGATACATAGATATACGTAGAGATTTTTGTTACTATTCATGGTGGTATGGTGCGGTGCGGTCGGTCACCATTCGGAGTCATAAGATCAGTTGATCGTCGTAGATAATCAATCAGCAGTTTATATTTTACTAAAATTTTGTGGCTTTATAGTGTGTCTTTTTTTGGACTAGAGGACGAGTATATTTTTTATTTGAATTTTTTTATTAGAAATTTCATTTTCATATATGTTTTTAATCATATTTGTGTGTTTTCTTTGTAATCATATTTGTGTATAATATTATTTTAAAAATAATTAGTAAGAGGTTTTGATAGTTGTATTGAATTTGTAATGTTGCATAACTATACACTTGTACCATAGCTATTTCACGCATTAATTTTGAATTTTATTTCTAAACAGTTACAATTATTTTTTTTTAAAATTTTTTATTAACAAATTACAGTTACAATATTGAAAATGGGTTTGTAATGTTTGATCCAATGTAAATGAAAAGCCCACCAATCCTGATTATTATGCAGTTGAAATGGTGGTTACATCCATAATATATAATTTGATGCAATTAGTATTTTTTAAGTATAGATTGTGAAAAAAGCCATATGGACTAAATCATTCATCTGTTTTAATAGAATAGATACGTATGTTTATAATCTGACTTAAATAAAATTTCTAGATTTCAAAATTTTATCTAGTCACCTAATACCGTAATGAATGTGTCTTTTCAAGCATTGTGTTTTGTGTTTTAAATTTTGACTTGTAAGTCAACTTAATATGAGATGGTCAATATAATGTTCGTTTTAAATATTGTTGGAGTGATTATGAATTGGCACTACAAACACTACAAGAAAACATGCAAATTCTGATGGAATATTTCGTCGGTAATTCGTCGGAATAAGTCATTTCCGACGAAAAATGCCATCACTTTCAACTCATCGAGAAAAAAAATTTCGTCGGAATTTTGTCGGTCATTCTGACGATTTTCTGACGAAAATTATCCGTCAGAAATTTCTGACGAAAATAATCCGTCAGAAATTTCCGACGAAAATAACCCGTTAGAAATTTCCGACGAAAATAATCCGTCAGAAATTTTGTAAAATAATTTTTGAAAAAATAAAAGAATATTTAAAATTTAATAATTAAATTAATTAAATTATTTTTAAACAAATTATAATGTTTTATAATAAAAATATTCTTTATATATAAATACAATAAAATTAAAATTTGAAAAACGTTTTATACTATAATTAATTTAAAAGGTTTTGATAAATTAAAAAAACATAAAAATAATATGAATTATAACAACCTTAAAATTTTTAATAAAACTAAAACTGTTTTGTAAAAGCTTTAAAATGTTTTATAAAATCATAAAATGTTTTCAAACAAAAAAGCAATAAAATCTGAAAGTTTTTAAAATGCTTTTATAAAATAATTATTTTAATTTTTTTTTTGATAAATTTAGAAAAACATTGAAAAGTTATATGAATTATAAAAGACTTAAAACTTTTTATAAAACCTAAAATATTTTTATAAAAGCTTTAAAACGTTTTATAAAAATCATAAAAACATTTTAAAACAAACAAATTATAGAAAAATCTGAAAGTTTTTTTTTAAAATATATATCTATATAAATATAGTTTTAATACTTTTAAAAAATTATAAATACTCTAAAAACGTTTTAAAAAATTGAATAATTTTTATAAAATAATAAAAACTTCATAAATTTCACAAAACTATAAATTAAACAAACAACCTACAAAATCACAATCAAACCTATCTAAACCACAACCTAACAACAAAATATTAGATCTAATTTATAAAACTCTTCATCCTAACAAAAATCTAACATACAAAACCTAAAATCCAAAAATCTAATATCATAAAACTAATATAACTCAATTAAGAAAAGAAAAGAGGTGACTTACATGATTTATGGAGAATTTGAGGGGCTTCTGCTGTTGGATCCTCGGATTAGAGAGAGAAAATTAGAGAGAATTTTTGAGATTTTAGAGAGAGAAAAGAAATGAGGAAGAAGAAGAAACTGGTGTTTTTTAAATTAAAAATTATGATGGAATAAGTTCATCAGAATTCCCTCGGAATATTTTAGGTTTGGTGGTCCACGAAAATTTTGGCGGTTAACGAAAATTTTAGCGTTTCATCTTGCCGGGGAATGTAAAATTCCGACGAAATTCCTACGACCAAATACTATTCGTCGGAATTTCGTCGGAATATTCATTAATTAGACTTTCCGTCAGAATTTCGTCAGAAAATTCCGATGAATTTCCTACGAAAATAGCATATTTTCTGTTTTATATTCGTCGGAAATCTGTCGGAATATTCCGACGAAATTCTAACGAACTTAGATTTAGGGTTGCAAAACATGAAAAATTTGACATACAATAATGTTTAATATATTTTTGATCATTTAGATAGACTTATTTACATGTTTTAGTTTATAAGTGTTTATATGAGATGATATTACACAAAATTGATATTGTAAGTTAGATTACCGATATAAGGTTGTTTAAGTACATAGTTCTTTATGCGAAATATTATGTTTTGTTGATTTATTCGTAGAGGATTTATAAGTTGAAAAAATTTGAAACCATTGTTAACTCAGATCCTATTATAAATTTAATATATGTTTCTGCAATAATGTCGGTATCCAAATTTACATTTATATTGATTATTTCATATGAAAATCAATTTTTCGTCGGAATTCCATCAGAAAATTCCGATGGAATTCTGACGAAAGAACCAATTTCCTCAGAATATTCCGACGGAATTCTGACGAAATAAAACCCCAAACTGAAACTCTAATATAAAGGTTATTTCGTCATAATTTCATCGGAATTCCGTTAAAATATCCCGACAATATTCTGAGGAACCAAAACCCCGAAATGAAACCCCAATATAAAGGGTGTTTTCGTCAGAATTTCATCAGAAATTTTTGACAAATCATATTTCGTTGGTATTTCGTCGGAAATTTCTGACGAAATACCGACGACTCTTTAATATTTGGTTTCCTCGGTTTTTTCTCAGAAATTCCTCAGAATTTTCCGACCACTTTATTGTCCGTCAGAATTTCCGTTAGAATATGCCATGTTTCTTGTAGTGGAATAACGATTAATGGATCTTGTTTTGTTATTCATTTGATTTATTTGGACTATAAAATGCTGGATTCTGCATACTATAAGTTTGACCAAATCTTAAGAGTAAGGGTTGATGTTTTATCCTTTCAATTATAAAAAAAATTGAACATCATTTTAAATTAAAACTACACTACATAAATCCTCTTTATTGTACCAAAACGGCTAGGGGGGATTTATTTATGTAATAATGCAGCATATCTCTTATACATATGACTTGTAATTACGTATAGTTTTGTCAGTGTTTTTTTTTCTCTTAACCATACGATAATTGTGGGAATATTTAAACTTCTATGGGAAACCCGCGGGATTTGTAAGTGTATTTGTGAGATTGTATGTTCGTATTTGGAATTGATTACATATTTGGTTTAAAGTAAACACTATTTTCATACCAATGTGTATTATTTTGCGAGAATTATTAACTTGAGTGGCTGAGTATGTTGATCTAGATATTGATTTTTTTTTTCCTGTTTAAAATGGTTTATATTTATTATTATAATCAGTGGAGTAAGAATACTCATGACTATAGTTTATTATGAAACTCGAAATATAAAATAGAGAGGATGAAGATACATATTCTTCTCAAATTATATTCTACTTAAATAAAGAAAACAAACTTGATCATTTACTCGTAACACTAATTAAATTGTGTCACATCGATTGTCAATGATATGTTAGTGACATGTTATAGTTGCTCTTGTGGTGTTGTAGTTTGCCAAGTAATAGTTGAGTATAGTGACTCTAAATTTGTTAATTGATTTTTGTATGCGTTTCAAGCAATTGTCCTCACTACCTTTGTTGAATTTCTATCCGATACAATCCAACATTGGTTTACCGATCTCTAATTCTCTTATGCCTAACATGATTATATTATAAAAGTAAATAGAATTATTATACAAACCTTCAGCTGCTATGCAGATATGAAGTTTTTGTCGATGCTGTATTTATGAAAATACTTTGTATTTCTTATATGTAATGTATCTCCAAGTTACCATTGCAAGACATCGTTCCATGACATTTTCTATTAGTTTTCTCTTATACATGTATGTTCCAATGTTTATTTGTACAATGAAGTAGATTTTTAAAGAAAATAAAGACTTTACGGTCGCCAAGATAACATTTGTGTTCTCCATCTAAGTTTTTTTCTTTATCTTACCTTTGTTGGATAAGCTTCAAGTAAGGTTACTTGGACAACAAGTTATTCTAAGATAAGGATGAATAACTAAATAGAATTAGGATAAAGCTAAGACTCCTAAATCAATGTGTAATAGGATAAGTTAAGGGTTTCTATTACCTATATAAAGAGGCCAATGTAAGATGTTCTCAAGCAAGAAAGTTAAGAAAGATTAATAAAACAAAGTTAAGAAGTTTTATTAAGATTGTATTTTGATCACTTTATTTGGTATCAGAGCTTTTGGTTCTTTGCAAAATTATCAAAAACACAATTGAAGATGGGTGATACGAAGCCTCCGATGAAACTGAGAGACTCCATTCCATCCGCCGTGGTCTGTCCCATGTTAACCTCAACAAACTACACAGTATGGGAAAAAAAGAATGAAAGTCTTGTTGAGAGTTCACAAGGTTTGGGAGACAATTGATCCTGGTTCAAAAGAAGACAGTAAGAATGATATCGCAACTGCACTTCTGTTTCAATCTATACCCGAGCATCTGATCTTACAGGCGGGAGATGATGACACCCCTAAAGACATCTGGGAAGCCATCAAGACTAGGAACGTTGGTGCCGAACGCGTGACACAAGCACGTCTACTGACCTTGATGAATGATTTTGATCGTCTAAACATGAATGACTCCGATTCCATTGACGTATTCTCCGGTAAGATAACCGAACTAGCTTCTAAAGCGGCCTCATTAGGACAGAGTATTGATGAGCCAAAGATTGTGAAGAAACTTCTAAACAGCCTACCTCTGAAGTTTATTCACATGTCAGCCTCACTTGAACAACTGCTGGACTTAAATAAGATCAAGTTTGAAGATATAGTCGGCAGACTCAAAGCTTATGAAGAACGGTTAAAAGGAAAAGAAGTACAAGATCAACAAGGAGTTCTCTTGTTCTCAAACTCTGAAAATTCATATGGGAATAACGGAGGAAGAGGGCGAGGGTCGAATCGAGGAAGAGGTCGTGGAGGCAGAGGACAAGGAAGAAACAATTCACAAGAGAGAAGCAAGGTGAAGAAAGACTACTCTCAAATTGAATGTTACCACTGTCACAAGAAAGGTCACTTCAAGTCCGTCTGTCCCGACAGAAAGGTTGACGATCAAGAAGCAAACAAAGCAGAAACAGAAGTTGCAGATGGAGCTTTGTATATGCACGAGTTGGTATATCTGAATGAAGAAAAGGTGATACCTAAGACGTATGAAGCAACTAAGAAAGAAGAAGGAATATGGTACCTAGATAATGGCGCAAGTAACCATATGACTGGTGAGAGATCATACTTCTCCGAGCTGAACGAAAAGATAAAAGGAAGAGTTAAGTTCGGAGATGGCTCTTGCGTTAGCATCAATGGAAAGGGATCAATCCTTTTTGAAGCAAAGACAGGGGAGCAGAAACTTCTCACCGATGTATACTTCATACCAGAGCTAAGGAGCAACATCTTGAGTCTTGGACAAGCTACTGAACAGGGTTGCGAAGTAAGAATGAAGGAGGACTATCTAACCGTACATGATCCCAATGGCAGGTTACTTGTAAAGACGTCAAGATCGACAAATCGTCTCTATAAGATTAGTCTAAAGATTGGTCAACCAGCTTGTCTACTTGCAAAGATTGATGAAGTACAATGGAAATGGCACGCAAGACTCGGGCACATAAGTTTTAAAACCATAAAGAACTTGGCGTCTAGTGATATGGTTTTAGGATTACCAAACATCCAAGTAAAGAAGCAGATGTGTGATTCGAGTCTAGTGGGAAAACAAACAAGACAAGTATTTCCTAAAGCGACAAGCTACAGAGCCTCTTGTGTGTTAGAGTTGATTCACGCAGATCTATGTGGACCTATCTCACCTGCAACATCATCACTAAACCGATACATCTTCGTCTTGATAGATGATCACACAAGGTACATGTGGTCAATCTTGTTGAAAGAAAAGAATGAGGCGTGTGAGAGATTCAAGACATTTACAGCACTTGTTGAGAAGGATATTAACAAAGAAATTGCAACTCTAAGAACGGACAGAGGAGGAGAGTTCACTTTGAGAGAGTTCCAAGATTTCTGTAACAAGAAGGGAATCAGACGTCATTTGACAGCTCCCTATACCCCGCAACAGAACGGGGTGGTAGAACGTAGAAACCGGACGTTGATGGAGATGACAAGAAGCATCCTAAAGGCGATGAAAGTTCCAAACTATATGTGGGGAGAAGCAGTTCGTCATGCCACATATCTAATTAATCGTGTGCCTACAAGAGCTTTGAAAGATCAGACACCCTACGAGTGTCTAAAGAACAAGAAACCAAGCATTGCTCACCTCAAGGTATTCGGCTGCATTGCTCATGCTAAAGTTGATTCAGGACAACTGAGGAAGCTTGATGATCGATCAATGAAGCTTGTTCACCTTGGGATAGAACCAGGAACAAAGGCGTACCGTCTCTACAATCCGACTACAAGAAGAATTGTAGTAAGCCGTGATGTAGTATTTAGTGAAGGAAAGTGTTGGAACTAGAAGGGAGGTGAAACCGAAGACAAGAATGAAGCTGGTATGTTCAGAATGACATGGGGAGATAGCATGGATAACGGACACGGTCCGTACCTGATCAGCTCGCAACAAGAAGAAGAAGAAACTACAGATGGAGGTACGGTGCAAGCTGAATCTGGTTCTGATGCAGACAACACTGAACATAATGAACCTCCGCAGCCTAGAAGATCATCACGACAAGTAAGAGCTCCGAGTCATCTTGATGACTATGTTATTCTAGCTGATCAAGAAATCGAAATACTCCTCCTCTCACTCGACGATGAGCCACGAACTTATCAAGAAGCAAAAGGCCTCGTTCAATGGACTAATGCCTGCAAAGATGAGATTGAATCAATCAACAAGAATAAGACTTGGAACCTTGTTGATAAGCCACCTGGAGTGAAGATAATAGGTCTCAAGTGGATCTTTAAAGTCAAGAGGAACGCAGACGGATCCATCAACAAGTTTAAAGCTCGTTTAGTTGCGAAGGCTTATGTACAAGAACAAGGAGTGGATTACGAAGAAGTTTTCGCTCCTGTTGCTCGACTGGAAACAATAAGGCTTCTGATAGGTATGACTGCTACGAATGGATGGGAAATTCAAAATCTTGACGTCAAAACGGCATTCTTACATGGCGAGTTAACCGAAGCAGTATACGTAACACAGCCTGAAGGGTTTGAAAAGAAGGGAGAAGAGCACAAGGTTTTCAAACTTTCCAAAGCTTTCTATGGCTTGAAACAAGCGCCAAGAGCTTGGAATACAAAGCTCAACAGGATCCTGATCGACATGAAATTCACAAAATGCTCAAAAGAAAGCTCTGTATATCGGAAGAAGGAGGGAGACGAGCTTCTCATAGTTGCAATCTATGTAGATGATCTCTTTGTAACAGGAAACTCAGTGAGATCAATCATGAAGTTTAAAGAAGGAATGTCTAAGAAATTTGAGATGTCTGATCTCGGTAAACTTACCTATTACCTAGGTATTGAGGTAAAACAGAGCTCAAAGGGAATAGAAATCAAGCAGGAAGCATACGCAAGTCGAATACTTAAAGAAGAAGGGATGTTCGACTGCAACTCAAGTTTAATACCTATGGAGTTCGGGTTACAGTTGTCGAAATCAGAAGATGAAGTGGAAGTAGATGCGACTCTGTATCGAAGAAGGATAGGTTTTCTCCGGTATCTCATGCACACCAGACCTGATCTCGCCTTCTCCGTAGGACTCTTAAGCAGGTATATGAGGTCGCCCAGACAGCCACACGACAATGCCTTAAAGCAAGTTCTAAGGTACTTAAAGGGAACTCTTGGGAACGGCTTAGTGTTCAAGAAAGAAGGAACGAAGAAGCTTGTTGGTTTCAGCGACAGTAGTCACAACACCGATAAGGACGACGGGAAGAGTATTACTGGACACATGTTTTTCTACGGTGACACACCTGTAACGTGGTGTTCTCAGAAGCAGGAAACAGTGACTCTATCTTCCTGTGAATCCGAGTTCATGGCAGCTACAGAAGCAGCTAAGCAAGCCATCTGGCTTCAAGATCTTCTAAGTGAAATCTCAGGAAAGGAGCAGGGAAAGACGACCATATATGTTGACAACAAGTCGGCTATATCTTTGGCCAAAAACCCTGTGTTTCATCGAAGAAGTAAGCACATCCAGAAGAGGTTTCATTTCATCCGTGAATGTGTTGAAAAGGAGCAGATTGAAGTGGAGTTTGTGCGAGGTGAAGATCAGTGTGCAGACATTCTAACAAAGGCGTTGGCCAAGCTAAAATTCAACGATATGAAGAAGAAGATTGGGGTTCAAGACACAAGCAAGAGTGACTTGAAGCTTAGAAGGGAGAATGTTGGATAAGCTTCAAGTAAGGTTACTTGGACAACAAGTTATTCTAAGATAAGGATGAATAACTAAATAGAATTAGGATAAAGGTAAGACTCCTAAATCAATGTGTAATAGGATAAGTTAAGGGTTTCTATTACCTATATAAAGAGGCCAATGTAAGATGTTCTCAAGCAAGAAAGTTAAGAAAGATTAATAAAACTAAGCTAAGAAGTTTTATTAAGATTGTGTTTTGATCACTTTAATCTTATCTCTTTATGAGCTATTTGTTTTTAGAAAATGTGGGTTCTACCAACTTTACCCATATTCTATCCGGTTTGTTTTCAAAATTTGCAGTTTGAGTTATTTTGTAAGCAAAAAAAATACACATTCAACAAATATCAATACAATTACGTGACGCACCACAAACAATATTGAGAATATTCATTGAAATATCAAAGAGTAAATAATTAAAGGGTAAGGAAAAGATTCTAAGAGTAAGTAAGTCGATCACTTGAGTGACGTGTTATAGGAGAGAATAATAAATTGCATGAAAACCCATTGAGCCGGGTTTAGGCATATTTTAAAACATAACTGGATAATTTCGTAGTTACTGTAAGTTCCATGGTTTTACAAACAGATATTGATGCAAAGAAAAACAAAACAAAACAGGATCCTCCTTTCCCAGCATTTTCCTCTGTATCTATCTTTCTATATATAAACAGTAGAGACACACATGCATTTTCCTACATTGTTCATGGACATAACTCTGTTTTCTTCTTTTATTTGATTTACAACATGTTAAAACTTTCCTTGAGAAGTAAAGAGAGAACCTGAGATAGAAATATTTAGATATAAGTTCCTGAGAGATAAGAGTGGGAGTAGTTCTTGTTATGCTTTGAGGAGAGTAGCTAGTACATTGAACCCTCTGATGCCTAATGCTGGTCTTAAAAACAATCTTGATTTCCCTTCTTTTGGATATTTGTAGAATCCAAGCACCAAATCCCTTAAGTGTGCGCATCATATCCCTTAAGTGAGAAAGAAAAAATTGAATAGGCTAACTATACATACCAAAAAAGAAGACAAAGATCATCCCGATAGGCCAGGAAAAAAAAAACAGATTTGAATCTTTACAGGGTTTCCTTTTAACATCAGTGAAGAGCATTTTTTTTTTTCTAAATTTTCTAAATCTTTGGTTCTTCCTTTTGTTTTCAAGGTTCTTCGAGAAAACACTAAACATCTAGAGTATCTCCGAGCTGCATAACTTCAGAGTAAGAGAAAAACGTTTTGTGTCGATAAGCTCGCTAGATGCTAAATTTCCTAAACTTAAAGTTAATAATGAACACACACTGCCTCATATATCTATAATTTCATACATTAGCCGTTTCCTAGCTAGAAAACAGTCTCTACATCACCAAGACTGGTATAAGAACTCATCGGCTTACAAAACTTCGCTACTGAGAAAATGAGAACAACATGCAAAGAAAGTAGAGAAGAAATGATGATTCTGCTTTTCCAATGTTGCAGTACCAAAGTCGGCAGAGACCATGCAATGGAATAAACGTAATATTCTTTAGGATGAGATTCTAAAAGACACTGAATCAGAATCTTTTGCTCAAAGAAGAAACTGGACTTAACATAAACCGGCCTTCTCATGGCTTCAAATTGGTCTTTTAATGCGGTACCATCACCACAAAGTATGCTTTTGTACTCATCGTCCCCAAAATCCACCATGGTTTTAAATTTGTTCTCCATGGTTTTCATACAACTGCATCATCACAATCATAACTAATGAAACTCATATCGTGTGAAAAGATAGTAATGAAAAGAAACAAAACTTTGTATGATTCTTTACCGTATCTGGAAGTCCTTTTCCAATAACAAATGTTTTTTCTGCTGTTCATGGTCAAGAACTGTTTCCACTTTGGGAGATTTAAAGTCAGCCCGGTCCATCTGAAATCAAAAGTAACATTCTGATATGAATTAACCGACGATACTTGTTCTTCACTATCAATGATTGCATGATCCTCACCTCAGATTCAAAGGTTATTGCGTATACCGGAGAAATCTACCGGAATGATCGAACACAGATCTAAAGAATCAACAGAAAAAAAAACTGAAGAAACAAACTTACATTCACGTCGACCAGGAGCATATCAACCCACATGAGCTCACCACTACGTTTGACATTTCTCGCCTCCGAGAATCACAGCAGCCTAGCCTCGACGACGGAGGAGCAACTGCCGGACTTCAAGTCGGAGAAGAAAACTCTCGAATTTTCCATAACAACACGAATCAGTATATTGCAAGGATGAGTTTGACATGAGAAGTACTCACATATTTATACGGATTTAACACCGCCTCTGAGAGACGAACGGTGCATTAAATACCGTGTAGTGGGCGATTGAATCAATTGGAATAAACACGAATTTACACCTCCGCCCGTTTTCATACAGGTGAAGGGAACTCAGGCGTCACGCGTCACCGTCGAAGGAAAGGTAGAGACGCGAAGCAAAACTTAGATCGAGCGATTAGGGTTGAACCGTGAATCACATGTCCTCGGGACGAAAAGAGTGACCAAACATACAGCCCAATATGAAAATCAAGGAAAAGGCCATCACGTTTCGCACGTAAATGAAACGCCGAGATTAGGCCGTACGCGACACGTGTCGGCACGCGGGTGAGCGAATTGATGACCTGATGTCCGACGTCCCTAGGAGTGAAAGAAAGTGTTCTTTATATAAATAGACTAGTGGTTTGTCCGCCCTACGGGTGGGTGTATAACTTTTGTAAAATATTTTTATAAAGCAGTTTTTTAAAATATATTCTAAACTGAAAAATATTTTTAATTTTATGAAGCTTTTGAAAAATATATTCCTAATTGAAACCAGTATTATAAACTAACAAATAATAAACAGAGTAGAATATATGTTTTTTCAGTTCATAATTATATTTTGAATGAAATTTTAATTAATCTTTAGTGTTTTTACTGATTATGTTTTGTTAATTATTATAGCATTTGTGGAACTCTATTTAATAACAAAATTATTTGTTGGAATTTTATCAAATTATTTTAAATATTTTTATAACTTAGTATTTTAGAAACTAATAAAATATGATACTTCTTGCAGTTTTTTACTCTGGTTACTTACAACTTCGTATCAAATAATTTAGTAAAAAAAGCTAAAGTGAACCAAACTGTAATTTAACAAAAAAAACCTATATCGACATGAAGGTTTAAGAATGAAGCAATGCTGATAACTTTTTATATATCTAATTTATTAAAGTCACAAATCATTTTTACTTGTTTCATTTAACTATTATAATACTACATTAAGAAGGAATAAATCTTGAGATTATTCTTATATTTAATATAAACAAATTATATACATATATATATCTATATATATAAAGAAGAACATTCTCTCCTCTTGCGTCCACGTCAGCACACCTGATAAAATATTATATATCTTAATTATAAATTTTATAATACTATTGGATATATTAAAATATAAATTTTTAGTTTCACCAACTTTATTAATTCCATTATTTGTTTGAAAATTATGTTGATTTTTTCTGTTTTCACTTGTTTGACTCTGGTCGGTTCTCCGATCTAGTGTATGTGTAGATAGGAAAAGGTACCTTAAATGAGATGCACATATCATAATGAGTTGCAAAATAAGTTCGAGTTTTTTGGTGAAGTTTGAATATGTTTAAATGTTAAAAAGCAGAGAAATACTCACTATTATTAGCTCCCGTAGATGAGCAAAACATTGTATGTATTTCTCTCCCTGTGTACAACACTAAACTACATGTTTTACACTCAAAGAACCATATTAATGACACAACCGAAACGCCAGATTAGCAAGGCCTTTAATCTCCTCATTCAATCTGCATATTGAACCACAAAAGAACTCGTTCAAATCACAACCTTGAATACAGTTGAAAGGTAGATGTCAAGGCTAAGGAATCATATGAACCAAACATATTTGGAAACATAGTCAGTGTTCTCTATGATCAGATAAGACAAACATCAAGATCATTATGAAAGAACCTGAGGCTAGAGTGGATGTATCGGTTACCTTTGGTGGCTGCATTTAGAGCGGAAAATTCATACAACGCAGGAAAAGCAGTTCAAGTTGATTAGTCAGTTATAAACAGGAAATTGAATCTATTGTTTGAAGGCCTTAATAAGCTTACTGTTTTTAATCTCACGGGTTTCCTGAAGGAGTCCTGCAATATCTCTAAAGCAACTCATATGATCAACTGAGCTTCCAGTAGCCTATAACACCATCAAGGAGCCCTCATTAGCTACACAAAGTCACAAACAAAGAACTTTAAGCAAGTAAGCCATCCTGAGAAACAAATAAACAGCTTTTATGATCACAAACAGATCAAAAGCATTAAACTTGGCAATGTTTTCATCGTTTTACAGACTTCTCAAGAATCACATCGTCTAGTTAAACAACAGATATTATCATTACAGAGCTCAAAACATAAAAACAAATATGAGGTAGGAAAATAAGGGGACAACCTTTTCATCAAACATGAGCAGCATTCGAAGAAAAGGACGTATGAAAGCAACATATTTGGAGATGATGCGTAGCGGAGTTCAGGTTTTCAGATATGTGTAGGTGTTCATCGATACCAGAAGACTCATTTATAGATCGAAGTTGTAGCCGTTACCTACGCCAATGATGAGACTGAATAAATGAGGCGGATTAGGAGAAGAGGTGGGGTGAAGTTTAATGATGAGATTATTGGAAGAGTTAAAGACATGAAGAAGCCGTTTCACTGTGATCGATCGGAGATCAGAAAAATGGTTAATGAAAAGTTAAAATCTTCGTAATCCTAAAAGCCAGTTGGACCAGACTAAAGAAAGAAGTAAGGGGCCAAAAAAATTAAAGTCCAATGCTAACATGCTAGTTTAATTGTTTTCATCGATGGCACATAATTGAAAGCTTGCTTAGAAACCGCCACGAGTCGCAATTTAAAGAAGGGTGTGCTGACGTGGCATCATGAGAAGAGAGAGAGTTCTCCTTTATATATATAGATTTAAAAATATATCTTAATATATATAGTTATCATGATAATTATGACATTTAATTAATAAGTATATATTAAAAATATCTATCGATAATATTATAATTACGTTTATGATCTTAATCTATCTATCTATAGTAATAAAGGAGGTTTTTTATCTCCTTGGGGGAAAAAATGCCATGTGGCATTTTCTTTCTAATAATTAAATATTTTTCCAATTTAAATTTAATGAATTTTGGTATTAATTGTGAAATAAATTGGGGGTTTTAAACTTTCATTCATACAGGTCCAAACATTTATAAAAGTGTTTTGAATCAGACCCAGACCTGTAGTTGAACCGATAAATCCGGTGACCCATTATAAATCGGATTTGGGTTTTCTGAAAAAACCCATAAACACACACAAAAACTCACTAAAACCCGATACATGTTGCAACACTGGTTGAACCAATAGATAACTTTATTTTTTACTATTTTTAGTTCAAGTTATGTTTTAAAATTATTTTTTATATTCTAAATATCTAATTAAAAAATAAAACTTTTCAATTTTATTGCCATCTTCCTCTTCTTCTACACTATAATTTACGTTTGCAAGAAATGTGAGTCATGATTGTGCTTGAGCCGCACGTCCGTAGAACAGACTAAAGCACGATGAGGCTTATTATTCCTATACACTACAATTTACGTTTGCAAGAAAGGTGAGTAAATTTTTTTTTTTTTTACTTAACTTAGTTTATAACAAATCTTACATTTTTAATTTAGAGATCAAAAAGAATAAAATCATATGATCATGTGAATTACAAAACAGAGTTTTGGATTGTTGAAGAAGAAAAACTTGGCGAGCTTGATTATAATAAATTAGAGAATGCTCTTGCTAAAGAATATCCCAAAGATGATGAAGTGACAAATTTAGAGAAAATTTTGTTGGTAAGTTTTAAAATTTAGAGAAAATTTTGTTGGTAAGTTTTAAAATTTAGAAAAAACCAAAATTATTTGATGTGATCTGGTGTTAGTTTATTTTTGTTATTGACAATTTATTACAATGGTGTTTTAATTTTGGTTTATTTTGGATTGGAAGTTTAATTTTCTGTCTTGATTTTTTTAGTTGTCATAACTCTTATGTTACAATTTTTTTAAATAGTCTAAACTATTTCTTAATATTTTGTATGTACACTTAAAATACTTAATTTTAGTTTTTATATATAATAAAACTAATTCATTTATTAATCCGCGATTCATCCGTGGTTGATCCAATGATCCAGTGATCCGGTAAATCATCCGATTCAGTGTCTGGGTCGGATTTCAAAACACTGGTTTATAGGATTTCTTTGTATTTGATGTTGACGATGGAGAATATAGCCTCTACAATTCTCCTTCTTTAATGCAATCGACGTAATCGTTCATATAATCAATCCAGAAATCCCACTCATCCCACTATCTCCTATTGAATGCTTCTTTAGTTCCTGCTTTCTCAATTTCGTTGTATATGTATAGACGGTGTGAGAGTTCGGACGATAATCCCTTTACTTTTCCCAATTCAATCATTGTCGAATTCCCAGTTTCATTGCTCGGAGTTGAAGACAAATCGGTGTAGAGATATTCAGACTAGGCTGCAACAATTTTGGCAAGCCTGAAATGTTAAGAAAGGGGTGAGATATTGGGGTTGATATGTTGTTGATTAATGGAAAGGTACACCGGTTTCTTATTTCAGTTTACCAGTTAATGATTGCTTACTTTTAAAGTAGTAGTTTTCTTATGCATTATTTCCTTTCTCAGGTGGTACTTTTACATGTGTTAATCAACTTTGTTAGGTTTAACACCTTCAAACATTTCTTGAAAGAAAACTCAGTCTATGACATGAGTATTTAAGATTCCAACTTAATGAACTTTTTTACGACTATCATTTTTTATTCTATTTTTACTAATCGATTAGTAACAACTATTTATGCTATTCTACTTTGAACTTAACAGCTTCAAACAAAATAATATACTACAGTCGCAAACCACTATCAAAAAGATAAGAAAATATCATTTTTTACATATTTCATTTTACATATTTTTAACATATTTTCTTTACTAAAACCATATAATAAATTATAAATTTAAGTAAGAATACAACATATTTAATCCGGTAGTGGCTGAATATCACTAGTAACTAATATTATAGCCATTTTCTCTGATTCGTATTGGAAATGTGATCTAAATAATTGTCGAGAAAAATATGATTTAAATAATTATTACAATATTAAAGTTAAAATTAAAGATAGATCATCATTTAAAATATGTCGTAAAATATAAATTATATATATATATTTAATATTAAATAATCACATAATTAACCAAATTAATTAATTTGTATTTATACATGACAAACATCAAGATCCCAAATGAATTTATGCTAATAATGAATTTATACATAAAATAAAAAATGTTATCAAAATAATATATTTAAAACCAAAGTAGTAAATATTATATAAACTAAAAATGAAAACTAACTTAAAATATTAAATAACTTAAACTAACTTAAAGTAGTCATCATCTGAGAATCAATGTCAACAAAGAGATCTGCGCCGCTGAAGGTGAGCAACGAAGGTAAGGAAAGTGTAGATTAGGTTAGAGATGTTTGACTTTATACAAAACCCACACACAGCATCGTTTTAATATTGCTTAGTCTTTATTATACTTTATTGATAAAGTTAAACTTCCACAACCCTATTTTTTAAATAAAGCATGTAAACTGTGTTATTAATTTTGGAAGGTTAATGATTTAAATATTAAACATACATTACATATCATCACATTATATATCATCACGTTACATATAAATCATTCGAACCTGCAAATATTGTGATATTTTTGAAACAAAAGCAAAATCTGATGATATTTTTGACCATTTTCTGACCACTACACAAAACAGAGTGAAAGGTTAAATTTAATAGAAACAATCTGATCATTTTCTGATCTTTTTTTGACCATTTTTCTGATGATATTAAATTGGTCAAGACTTGGTCACAAATTTCTGACCATTTTTGTAACCAGTTTTTTTGGACAGTAATTTTTGACGACCTTTTGTCCACTTCGCTTAATCATCATAAAATGGTCAGTTTGTGGTTGAAAATATTTTGGACCAATTATGTGGCCAGAAATTTGGTCAAAAAATGTTATGTTTCCTTGTAGTGATATAAGCATGAAAAACTAGAATTAAAACATTAAATAACATTAAAAATTTGACAAGTAATAACATAATGTAGATATATCAAAGAGACTACATAGATGATATTTTGTAATTCATTTTTGGCCTAATTTTTGTAAAATATAAATTATATAGAAATATAAATATAATGTTTGTTGGTTATTGTTATTCTGTTAATTTTTTATGGGTTGTGATTGCTTATAATTGTTTCCTTTCAATGCTCTCCATAATTTTAGGTTTAGTCATATTTTATGCTCAATTATTAATCTTGATAATCTTAATGATTTACCTAATAATTTATTATTATCTTCAGAATAATTAAAAATTCTAACAATAATATGATAGCTAAATTTATATTATATTCACTTTAGTAATATTTATATATTATATATATATATGTTTATATCATATTTGCTTTAGTAATATTAAACCGTTCTTTTGTCATCATTAAACCGGTTCTATTTTAATTATATATGTATATATAATAAGATAGAATGAGTATCTATCGTTTAAGATAAATTTCTTAATTCTTAAGACATTCAAAATCATTCATTATGATAATTTCTGAAAAAGTTGGCAAAGAATTAAAAAATAGACTTTGTAGTATATAAAATTTTAATATTTCATTAATTATTAAATATTTCAAAATATGAAAATAATTTATTCTAATGATTTTTGAATTGATAATATATCTATTTATAATTTCTTGTAAAATTATTAAATGTGCAAGTGCGGGCAAAACATCTAGTATACTATTATTTTCTATTTATATCTGTCATTTAAAAAAAACAAATTTAGAGGCCTGATTAAAGAAAAAGTAAAGAAACAATATCATAGAAGAAAGTGAAAATTCCTTATATATTATTTGAGAAGTATTACAACATTTTAGCTATGACACGTGTCATTACTATAATGCTTCTTAAAATTCCTAAAAAAATATGTTGGTCCATCTAAACATATATTATATTTTTATTAATATAATTATAAAATTAATTAATATTGTACAATTACTATTTTTATTCTTTCCTTAAATAAAATCTACCAAATTACCTAACATGTCTAGAATATATATATATGTAACAATTAATGATTTAAATAATAAGGCCGGATTTGATAGCAATTTGTGCATTCTCCATCATTTTTGTTTAATTTTATATTATTAAAATAAACAAACAATCAAATTAACCATATAATAAAATTTAGATTTTTTGTATATGTTATATTTTTAATTTTTTAAAAAGACTATTAATTAAAACTGATAAAAGTTTCACCCGTAAAAATTTATGATCAATGTTTTATTTATTTTTTATTATAACAAGATACACATTATCATAAAACATATGAGTAAAAGTCTCATTTAATAGATATTTAGAATAAGATATATCTAGGGAAATTCTCCTAAATTGTCTTACTTAAGTTTTTGTCTCAAATCTAGCCCTTCAAATTGGAAATCAGAATAATAGATCAAAAGACTAAAGTACCCCACTCTTTACTAAAGCAAAAAGAACAAACGGAAAAAATCATCGACAACTAATTTTTTCAGAGATCGATCACGACGTCGTCGCCGTTGAAGACGCCAGAGACAACACGGCGAACCTCCACTGTTTCGGTCTTGACAGTAAAAATCGAAACAGATAGATGTAAGTTTTGAATCTTTCAGATTAAAAACTGAAATCGAGGATTTTGGTTGAAAAATGAAATTAGGGATTTTGGTTGAAAATTTGGGGTTTTGGTCAAGGCAAATCAAATTTGCTACAAATGACTTCAATCCAGCTAACAAAATTGGAGAAGGTGGTTTTGGTACTG
The DNA here is from genome assembly GCA_016432835.1 of Brassica nigra. Lineage (NCBI taxonomy): Eukaryota > Viridiplantae > Streptophyta > Magnoliopsida > Brassicales > Brassicaceae > Brassica > Brassica nigra. Next base: position 51,841,034 of record CM028243.1, read on the forward strand.
TGTTTAAGGTAGAAGATCATATGAAGAGATGATTCTTGATATAGCGCAATGTATGGTGATAAAAGAATCTATTTTTTTTGTCGGATGTGTCATCAGATGGAAGAGTTACAGCTGTTAAGTAGCTCTTATCTAAATCAAGACAAGAGAAAATAGAGTTTCTAAACGAGATTGGCGCAATTTCTTTTCTTCAACATCCAAACCTCATAAAGCTTCATGGCTTCTGCGTCAAGCGGTCTCAGCTATTAGTGGTGTATGAATACATGGAGAACAACAGTTTAGCTCAAGCCTTATTGAGTGAGTATTTGTTTTTTTTTTCTCAAGAGCTTTCTTTTGATACTTTAGTTTTAAAGAAACTGTGTGTTTCTTTAATTCTTTAGGTCCAAAGCATAAACAGATTTCACTGGACTGGCCTACAAGTTTTAAGATTTGCAATAGAATTGCAAAAGGTCTAGCGTTTCTCCATGAAGAATCACCGTTGAAGTTTGTACACAGAAACATCAAGGAAACTAATATTAGACTGGACAAGGATCTAACCCCCAAGATATCTGATTTCGGATGGACTAGACTTGATAAAGAGGAGAATACACACACCAGTACCAAAGTCGCTCAGACTATGTAAGACCTGAGCCTGCTCTCTTGTTTTTTTCTTACAGTTACGGTTTCGTTGTTAATCATACAAAACACGTGAACCTCTGCAGAGGATATATGGCATCAGAGCACGCCCTGTGGGGTTACTTATCTTTTAAAGCAGATGTTTACAGCTACGGTTTTTTGGTTCAAGAGATCGTCGCTGGCATAAACAACAGTAGTTTCATAAGAAGATTGTAAGGAAATCAATTAAGAACTTTACTTCATTTATGTTGCTTATTGAATCAGAGATATTTGAACTAAATCTTCCACAACAAATAAAAAAGCATGTAAGACAATCTTTAGGCAATACTTGTTCTGAATGACTATCCTAAATTTGAAATAAATCTTCCAAAACAGTTCAAAAAGCGTGTAAGGAATGTTAGACAATCTTTGTTCAGGATGACTATCCAAAATCGGAACTTAATCTTCCAAAACAAAACAACATAATCAAAATCTATAAGAAAATTCATTGGCTATAGGAATCACCAAATAGAGTTCATTATCTACAAAACAGAGAATGCATATCAAACAAAGAATATTAAAATATGATAGTTTGAAGCATTTTCAATAATTCTATCAAGAAATTTTTAAATGTGGTATCATTACAAAACACATATTTTATATAGGATAGCTTGTGGCACTTTGAGGATGGATTTCCAAAAAATAAAATGAGTGCATTTTCTTGCATAAGTCTGTTTTCGAAGAGAATCAAAAGCGTGTAAGGAATGTTAGACAATCCTTGTTCATGATGGTTATCCTATATTAGAACTTAATCTTCCAAAACAAAACAACATAATCAAAATCTATAAGAAAATTCATTGGCTATAGAAATCCTCATAGAGTTCATTGTTTACAAAACAGAGAACATATATCAAACAGAGAACATTAAAATAGGTTAGCTTGAATCATTTTCAATAATTTTATCAAGAAAATTTTAAAATGTGGTATCATTATAAACACATATTTTATATAGGATTAGCTTGTGGCACTTTCAGGACGGGTTTCCAAAAAATAAAAATGAGTGTGTTTTCTTGCATAAATCTGTTTTCGAAGAGAATCCTAAGTGTGTAAGGAATGTAAGACAATCCTTGTTCATGACGGCTATCCTAAATTGGAACTTAATCTTCCAAAAAACCAAACCAAAACAACATAATCAAAATATATAAGAAAATTCATTGGCTATAGAAATCATCTAATAGAGTTCATTGTCTACAAAACAGAGAACACATATCAAACATAGAACAATAAAATATGATATGTTGAAGCATTTTCAATAATTCTACCAAGAAAATGTTAAATTTGGTATCATTATAAAACACATATGTTATATAGGTGATGTGAGCCTGATCGAACCAGATGATAATTCTTTTGTGGTCAAGTCCCGATGTTCAGCTGAAGACCAACAAGATGACAATGCTGCTGTGGTCAAAGACATATGTTCAACTGAAGACAATGCAAACATGGTAAAGCCCAGATGGTCAGCTGAAGATGAAAGTGTCTTAACCATTTCAGAAGGACCAATGACTCGTACAAGATCAAAGAAGCTGGAAGAAGCTGTTACTGGATTACTCATGTCAGTTTGGGAACAAGAAGAAAGCCATGGTCAAGGAATGATCCACCATACCTCGACCACAGTCACCCTCTGTTCAAGCAAGTCTTGGTCGACGTTCAAACTGATCAACAATTAGGCAAGTAACTTTGTGTGTGCTCTTTTTCCCTGTTTTTGGTTTTGTCCCACTGGGTGTTCCAAAGATAGGTTTTTAATGAGGCCACAAGTTACTTCCCTGACCACCTAGTTGTTGATCCATGGTCAGAAGCTTATGTTATATTTTTATTTTTAATTTCAAACTCAAGGAGTTTATTGTCTTTTATTATTTTGTCTTTCCCAAGACCTTGTGCTTGTACAGGGCTCTTGCTTTATGTCCTGGTCGAAACTCCTTTGTCTATTATCATAATTTCAATCTAAAAAAACTTGTTTCTTGATTTCTCTTTGGAGTTATCTTGTTCTGGTGAGTAATATCCAGAGATTTAAGGGTTATTTTCTTGGTGTGTCATATCCAAACAGAGAACCTAGGAGTATCAAGAGATCCAACCATCCCTCTTGTGTCACCATTCCTTCCACAAGCCTTAAAAGCTTGAATGGATTTCCAAAAAATAAAATGAATGTGTTTTATTGCATAAGTCTTTTTTCGAAGATAATCAAAAGCATTGAAGTAATGTTAGACAATCCTTGTTCAGGATTGCCATCCTAAATTGGAACTTAATCTTCCAAAATAACCAAAACAAAAACAACATAATCAAAATCTATAAGAAAAGTCATTGGCTATAGAAATCACCAAATAGAGTTCATTGTCTACAAAACAGAGAACAAATATCAAATAGAGAACATTAAAATAGGATAACTTGAAGTATTTTAAGTAATTTTATCAAGAAAGTGTTAAACGTGGTATCATTATAAAACACATATGATATCTAGGATAGTTTGTGGCACTTTTAGGATTAGTTTCCAAAAACTAAAATGAGTGTGTTTTCTTGCATAAGTCTGTTTTTGAAGAGAATCAAACGTGGATGCATGTGCATTACAAGTTTAGTAAGAATAATGGTTTAGCCGCTAGGCTATGGTTGATATTCGATTGATAAAGAAACGTGAACTTATTTATTAGAAAAATTAATATGTTTTATCTAGGATAGCATGTGTAATCTAGGATGAGTTTCTAAAACTAAATATGAAATTGAGATTAGCAGAAAAAAATTAAGGATTTGATCTCTAAAATTGGCAAGTTTAAATTATATTGTATATTTTGAGAAAACTAAAATAAAAAAAATGTTATGCATGTACCAGAAATCAAACCTTTGAATACTAAGAATGGGTACAATAGTGAGAACCACTAGGCCAGTGTGTTATATCTGTTTGGCGACGCTTTGAAAAAGTATATAAATTCACTTTCTGATTGTTACAAAAAAAATATTCTGATTCCAATGGGAATCGAACTCGGGTGCATATTTTTTTTTTAGATATTAGAAAGAGTAGCTGTTTACAACTTGGCCACCGTGAATCTTCATTGCATAATGAAAAGTGAAATTATTTATCAAAATAGGTTAACAACTACTATCTTAGATAGTATGTAACATATTTTGGATGAGTTCCCTAAATCCAATTTGAGTGTGTTCAAGCATATCATGTTTACTAAAACATAAATATACATTATTTTAGATAGCATTTGACATGTTTAGGATGAGTTTCCAAAACAAAGTATAAGTGTATTCAAGTATGAAATAATAAAAGATCAAAAACAAATCTCAAGAGATCAACCAATTGTGAATTAGAGAAATTTGAACTAAATCTTCCAAAACAATTAAAAAGCGTGTAAGGCAATCTTAAGGTAATCCTTGTTCTGGATAGCTATCCTATATTTGAAATAAATCTTCCAAAACAGTTCAAAGAAATGTTAGACAGTCTTTGTTCTGGATGGTTATCCTAAATTGAAACTTAATCTTCCAAAATAACCAAAACAAAATAACATAATCAAAATCTATAAAAAATTCATTGGCTATAGAAATCACTATTGTCTACAAAACAGAAAACGCATATCAAACAGAGAACATTAATCTACATACAATCAGAGTTAATTAACTAACATAAGGATTGATAACTTTATAGCGGTTGTTGATAACTTTATAGCGATTGTTGATCTTTGTATCAAATGCAGTGATGACAGAAAGAGTAACTGAACTGCAGCGGTCACCAACCCTTTGCAATGTTTCTCTAAGGTGGCTTCCTAGAGGATGATCAGCTGAAAGAAACTGTAATGGAAACAACTTACAACATTAATAATGGCAAAAACTTAAACATATTTGTTAACCATATTAATTCATCTGTATTAGTGAACTAACCTCATCAGAGAATATATAATTTAATGCGTTGAACAATATCTTCCCAAGCTTTCTCCACAGTTATATCATCATCATCATCATTCTAAGGGTGAATGCCTAGCTGCAATATGAATAGTATTATCTTCTTTAACAAAGTAATAATTACAGAATAGAGATGGTACCAAAAGACATTACTTCTCCAGAGCCAGCTCAGCAGCAGATTGTTCTGAATCTTGCTTTTTCTTGAAGAAATTTGATACAACAGAAAAGTCTGGTAGCTGCAAGTGGTACCATGACAAGTATTCTGACAAGAAACCTGAATCATCAATCATGTAACTTGCTTTGACACCAAAACTCTGATGTATAGTTTTCTTTGGAGTAAGAGCTTGCTTCTCCCCATCCGCATTAAAAAACTCAATGTAACATCTTCTTTAAACATTGATACAAACAAAATGAACTATGTAGTACAAGAGATAAAAAAGTTTGAAACTTTTGCGCAAATAGTGTGGTTACCAACAGAGATACCATCAAAATGGATCATTGCATAAATGTTTCATCAAATTGAGAATTGAAAAAGTAGATCGATACCATATACCTTTGATATGACAAAATCCAAAATCTATACTATATCTCTCAATCGAAATCAAAAATCCATGGATCGAATATACCTTTACAAAACAGAGACGGCGGCGCAGCAGCCGAGCTAAGGGAGACAGACGTAATTAGTGACGGTGGAGATGATGACGGCGAAGATGAGCAACGCCGGAGATAATGACGAAAGAGACGAAGATGAAAGAAGCCGTCGACATCGTAATTTCAGTTTTTATAATGTAATTAGACAAAGAGAGGGATAATATGCCATCTTTTAATGAAACATTTTTGTGACATTGGAGCTTAAGGTCTAGATGGGGAAGAAAAATTTGGTTTAGGTCCATCTAGGACTATTTCTCATATATCTGTATTAATATCATTTAAATTTAATTATATACCATACAAATAGATAAACGTTATTCTAAGATTCATTTACCATAAATGATTATAAATAACAAGATTGATTGATTTGATTTGTGTGTGTGACAGTTTAATTATATATGTAATAGTTAATTGTTGTTTTAACTTTTCGATATATATTTATTACTTGTTATTACATAATATGTAAAAGAAGTAATATAAAACTGATAAGTAATAAATAGTACATAAAATAATTTTTATATACAACAATCTTCCTATGCAAGGCGCATGCGCATCTCTTGACCTAGTAGTTATTTTAGCTCATCTTATCTTGTTCGTTGAAACAAAGAAAAAACTCCACAACCATAAGGTCTTATCTTGTTCGTTGAAACAAAGAAAAAACTCCACAACCATAAGGTGAAAGAAATGAGTTTGATTTATCAACTAGGATATTAATATCGGATTCCAACTCCATAGCAATAGCATTCCCCAGACCCCAGGTTGACGGTTAAAGTTTCCCAATTTTTTCATTTAATTTTCTTACTTCTTTTAGCTATGAGAATGAGAAGAAAGTGAATCCTTTTGTAAATAAAGTTACATCGAAAGGAGTCTGATTTATCAACAACATTTCATGATTAGAGTTTTGATTACTATACTCAAAGTACAACCACATATATAAATTACACTAGCTAATATGGAGAAAAAAAATTTGATAGTACGGAAAGAGAAGTTTTGGCTCTTTTCTAGTTCATCCTGTTGTATGAAATATTTAATACATAATGATGGTAAAAAAAAAATTCAAGACAAGTTATAAGATCAGCCTATAGAAATACATACCAATAGTATAAAGTAAAAACAACAATAGAGGAAGATCTCAACTAATGCTCAAAAAAAAAAAGAAGGAAGATCCCAATTAAGTGAAAGGTACATTCTTCTAATGGTCATAGCCAAAGGCTAGCTCGAAGATCTGCTCATATTCATCGACGAAATGAACATCGAGCCCTTCTTTAATGCTTTCCTCAAGATCCTCAAAATCTCTCCGGTTAGCCTCTGGGAATATTATCACCTTCACTTGGCTCCGTCTTGCAGCCATAGTCTTCTCCTTAAGCTGAGAAACTTAGATGTTTAGTGTATTACCTGGTAGATAAAAAATACCAAAACATAGTAATTGTAGTAGTGTGTTGCTGACTTACGCCGCCAATTTTAAGAATCCTACCGGTCAGAGTGACTTCTCCGGTCATTGCAAGATCCTTTCTTACAGGCTTCTTCATGGCAAGTGAGAGCAAGGAAGTGATCATTGTGCAGCCTGCGCTTGGACCGTCTTTTGGTGTGGCTCCTTCAGGAACATGTAAATGAAGCTTGGAATTGGAAAAGAAGAGGTTCTTGGGATCTTTATCAAACATTACTCTTCTGGCAACTGTGTGAGCTATCTCTGCGCTTTCTTTCATCACCTTCCCAAGGCGACCCGTTATATGAAGACTACCTTTGCCTTCACAACAAAGGTTGTCTCTATGTACAACGTTGATCCGCCCATGGATGTCCAAGCTAGACCCATTACAACCCCGAGTGGCGTCTGCTCATAGATCTTCTCTCCTAGGAAAACCGGTTTGCCTACATAATCTGCAAGGTTTGATTCATCAATCATAAAGTTTTCAGCAACCGCTCTGCTCTTCTCGCTTGTCGGGACCCCACCAACTGCGTATTCGAATACCTGAAGAACATCAGCTAGTCGTAAATATTCATGTAGCATCTCAATGGATCCTTCACCAGAGGACTTTAAATCGGCCATAGCCTCTTCGGAGGATGCTTGTTGGCGTACAAGTTTAAGAGCAATCTGTTAATAATCCAGTATAATTTCAGATTGCTTGGCATCCAAGTTAAAAACGCTTGGAGTATATAGTTTAATTTTAGATTGCTTGGCGTCCAAGTTAAGAAGTTTGTACTATATTTAGTGACCTTACCTTACGAAAAATCTTTTCAATCTGCTTCTGGAGATTTCGAACTCCTGCCTCTCTGCAGTAGTTTTCTATCAAGGAAAGAAGAGCCGCCTCGCTCACATCAACCTGTTCAGGCTTAATGCCACATTTTCTTTGTACAGTTTTCACCAAATAGTCTCTAGAAATTTGCATTTTCTCATCGGCAGTGTACCCTGCCAGTTCAATAACCTCCATTCTATCTAGCAGTGGATCCGAAATCTTATCTGTATCGTTTGCTGTGCATACAAACAAAACCTGGAACAACAAAACTCATATGCTTAAACCAAGTTTTGATCAGTAGAAATATTATTCGAGGAACAAACCTATCATGTCTGGTTTACATGGGACTCTCTCTCTTCAGTAGTGTAAAAAATTGCAGTTGAAAGTAAACAAAAATGGAGAATAGGAAAAAGAGAGTACCTTTGATAAGTCGATAGGAACATTAAGAAAGTAATCTAGAAAATGTGCATTTTGCTGTGGATCCAGAAGCTCCAATAACGCACCCTCTGGATCGCGTCTAGTATTCTTTCCAACCTGCCAAAGAAAAAATTGACAATTGTTGCAAACAATCTCAAAAGCTAAAAATCCAATTCAAGTCCTAGCTTAGCTACCTTATCAATCTCATCGAGCAGAACAAGAGGATTCTCTGTTCCCACTTCCTTTAGACATTGCACCATCTTTCCTGGAGCGGCACCAATGTATACTCCACGGTCCCCCTATAGGTGAACACATTGTAGATGAAGACATGTTATAAAAACATTTCAGTTCTCTAGTGTTTTTGTTCGAGAAAGACCACACATCGGAAACTTAAGAGAAACTAAGTAATATATAAATGGATTGATTCAAATCCCTTACATATTACTTATTCAGAAGTTTGCCATGTGGGATATTTTTCTCCAAATATATTTGTCATGCAGTAGTATGTTTACCTTGATCTCGGAACTATCAGATAGTCCCCCAACAGCTAGCCGAAAGAACTTGCGGCCAAGAGCACGTGCGACAGAACGAGCAATGCTAGTTTTTCCAACCCCAGGAGGGCCAGAGAGACAAATGATCTTCCCTGTTTGACACAAAAAAAAAAAACAGTTCAGTTTCACAATTTATATATAAAGAGAGATTGAACCAGAAAGGCAAAGACTCTACCCTCTGGATTGCCTGTAAGTGTTCCCACAGCAATAAACTCTAGTATTCTTTCTTTCAGCAAAAAAAAAAATCTTGACCAGCTGAAAACCTTCTTGTCTTCAACAGTTTTTGCTGTGGGTTCCTATATATTACGAATGAAAAGAGATGAGGACTCATCCTATAAAAAACATATCATCTACTTTGTCCCAAAAAAAAAAAACATATCATCTACAAACAAAAAATCTAGTAGCATGAGTCACCGGGAAAATGGAGGCATGAAACACTTGAATTTTGTTAATTTCCAATTGTTTTTTAACCAAGTCCAGACGCTTATGAACCTGGATTGAAAGAAACAAATATGAGAAGCTTACTAAATATGGAATACCGTACTGTTTAAGGTATTTTCAGCATAAAAATGGTAATAGGTAAACAACTTACATCCAATTCTTCAAGAACCTCCTGAATTTTATGTTTGTTAGCGCCAGAGATCCCGGCTCCAAAATCAGCTAACTTATTATAATTGAAGTCATTAGCCTCAAAGAACCCAGCTCCAGAACCGGTTAACTTTTGATAAAAGACGTCAATAGCCTCAAAGATCCCAGCTCCATAACCGGTAAACTTTCTTCTTCTTTTTTGTAGTAAAAACTCGGCCAACTTTCCATAGTTGGAGTCGTCACCTATATCCTATATAATTCAAAGGAAATCAACTAAGATACTGGATACGATTCCACATTACCACTGTGTACTTGCTGCTAGTTTATCGAGTGATATATTCTGACATATTTAATATCCGCTCAGCAAGCAGTACCAAATATGTAGTGAACATGCCTGTGTATATGTCTGAACTTGATCCTTCCAGAGTGATGTTGTCCCTAAGACATCCCTAAGCATAGAAATAACCTCAGAGTATGTTGCCTTGATGATGACCTTATCGTCCTTGTGATATGGCTTATCCTGCAAACAAAGAAAGAATGGGCACATATGAAAAGGATTATAGATGTTCTGTATCATGAAAGGGAAGGCTTGAAAACAGAAACACACCTTTAGATAATGAGTTTGAACAGTTAGAGGATCCTCACACACCTGTATAAAAGGAAAACCCTTACATTAAGCGAACTTGTAAAAAGAGTAACGCTCAATAATGTTCCACCATTAACTTACCATCTCAGTTATTTGAAGTCGTTCGCGACCAATAAGGATGACTTGCTCACCTTGGATACTTAAAATATGGAAATAATTTGGCAAATGGTTAATAATAGTATTCAAATAGAGACAAGCAAGAAAAAAACAGCGCTAACGTACGGTATGTACCTGAGTAAGTGTGCCAACTTGGTGAATTTTGTTAAGCAAATCTTTGCCTTTCAACTTATCTAGGATATTCACCGTTTCAAAGCTAGAAGAAGATGAAGCAGTTGAAGGGTCTTTGTCATCCTTCATAAGGAAAGCCCCTGCACATGGAGCTTGTCCTTTTTTGCTCTCTTGTAAAGCTGCGAGTACTTTAGGATCCTTTACATAGAGTGGCATGTAAAAACCAGGAATAAGAGGTTTGCGTAGAATTGGCAATGCTACAACCTGCAATTTAACCATCGCAAAGCGTAATGAAAAGAATTGTACCGTACAGTAATGTTATAAAAAAAGTTTCACTAATAAACTTGTAAGAAAATTTCTACAAACCGTTTGACAATCGTCGAGGCAAGGTTAAGCAGAGACAGTGTCGGTTAGTGTCGATAAGAAAGCTCGACGAGCCAATTTATGGGAACTCCGGTTCTTAAACCGGCTAGCCACGTGATGGGAACTGAAGAGCTTCAGCATGAGGAGAGATGAAGCTCTTGAGTAGAAAACTCGGGAATTTAGGGTTACGCTTTGCCTTAAGAAGCAAAGAAGAAGACTAATGGTGTCAAAAGTTAAAACCCGTCCAAATAATAATTAAATAAAAGTATGATTTAATCACAGGATCAGGAAATTAGTATAGTTAAAGAACCCTTTATAGCTTTACCGGACGAAGCAGTTAAGAACGTAAGAAGAAGACTAATGTGTGTCTCAGGCAAACAACCCCTTTCATAAACACTTCCAAAAAAGAATGGAAACAAAAATTGAAAGAAAAATAGAAAAGATTATTAAAGAAAGAAAAAAAAGAAATTGGCAACAATAACCATAAAAAATTATAATTAAGCAACTAACCATAACAATCCAATGGCTAGAATATACCATACATATATAACTAGGTGATTTTCCCGTGCTCATGCACGGGTATAAATATATATAAAGTAAATATATATTATAATAATTTATTGCTATTTAATTTTGATTTTAAATTAATTTATAATTTTTATGCATAATATATATTAATAATATTATATTATTTTAATTAGATATATGATTTTAGATATGTTAGATTAAATCTAGTCGATTTAACTATCATTTGGGTATATAAGATTGCATCTATTTCTCTGAATTCAACAATAATATTTTTTTTATTCTAAATCTATTAAAATTTTGATTAATTTTCTTATTTTGCATTTAGGTTGGTTGTTTTCTTAGATATGTAAATACATATTAGGAAGATTATGTATAACTTAAGATATATTGTGCTTAGACTGAAATAAAAAATAAACTAAAATGTTTGATTCCAAATTACGTAAATTAGTATAATGATATTATTCTGAAGTCTCATGCATATACATAAATTTTAAAAAAGAACTAAATTTTAACAGTTGGTTAATATTCTATTTTCATTTGTTAATGTGTCTTGAGTCTTCCTATAATTTATATTTATAATATAAATTATTATTATTACAAAATTATATTTTCTTATTGTAGTTAAATCTATAATTTTAGATCTAAGTTGGATTAGTCGAGTCACTCATATTATGAGTATATTGAGTTACATATATTCTTTTAAATTCAAATGGAAGTATAATTATTTTATTATAATTAAGCCAAGTCAAATTAATTTTATTTATCATTAAATGTGCATGTATTTTCATAATATATATCAAATTAAATGCTATTTTTAAAGATATTAGAAAATAAAGCGATGATCTATAAGAAGTTACATACATAAGTAACTGATAATTTTTGGAAGTTCATGAAGACGTCTCAATATTTACAATAATTAAATATTTTAATAATTTCTAAATAATTTTAACTTATGAATATTTATCAAATTATATTTTTTTGCTGTAAATGAAAGATATTACAATCAACTAAATATAAGAAAAATTAACATTTCAATAATACTAATTATAAACTATTTTTAGTCAACTAAACATATATCAGTTTATATATGTTACTTAATTATTTTATGTAATCTTCTAAAACAATAGATAGATATATAAAAAATATGTCTATTACTTTGAAAATATTTTGTTGTACTGATTAAAATTGTGTTTTATAAGAAATATTATTTCTTTTTATAATATCAAGATTATCTGTGAAATTATAATTATAAAGAAAGTATTTTATTAGTATATTTTATATTATCAATTTTTTAAATGTAATATTACTATTTTGTGAACTTTCCTTTTAATGAAATCTTATTATTTATACATATAATTTTGTTTTTAAATTCGTTTTTAACTTTATAAACATTTTTTATATTATATATGTTATTTGGAAAATTTTATAAAGAAAACTAAATAAAAATTCAATAATAGTATTTAAATATAATATTTTTAATTCATTAAGGGTATCAATGTAAACAACCATCGTGAGAGTTAACGTGAGCGCGATAGATAGAAAACTAACTTCTCAAATAATATTATAGAGATGTGTATTAGTTCCCTTTATGTTCTTGAAAATCTAATCACACCAATTTTTTTTCCTGCGCCTCTATTATCGTTTATTTTCTTTCTTTAAAACTCAATTATATATTTTTATCTATCTCGTGATTCTTCTCCAACAAATGATGAAATTATGTTGATTAAAAAAAAGGTGTTATGGTTAGTACTAGGGTTAAACCCGCCCTATGGGCGGGTGAATAATTTCAAAAACATCTAAAAATATTTCAAAATTATATATATATTTGAATATAGATTTTTATATATAGGTGTTTTGTTCTCTTCTGTATTAATATTTAATGCTGCAAAAGATTATAATAATTAGGTATTTATGTTTTATATTGTGGAAAGAGATACAAATGAATATTTGATAGTGATATCTCATTAACTCATTATTCACTTTCAAAACTGAAAAAGTGATTTTTTTTGTTACTTTGAATCTCTAAATAGATATTAAACCAAATTATTTTTCAAAAAATAATGAAACTAAGTGCGGGTTTATAACTCTAATTTTTATTAATAATCAAATTTGATTTCTAAATTATCAATATCTAATGAATCTACAGAATTTGTGTTTGTGAAAATATATTTTTAATCTACTTTGTTTATATTTGAAAAGTGTAACTGTAACTATCCTAATTACCTTAGTCTAAGAATGAAAATTGAGCATTACAAAATTTGGTTTATATCGGGACGTCGGTTTAGAATGTATGTGTATATACTTGAATTTTAAGGGATGTCTTTTCTCGTCTTCATGCATGTGTTCAGCTTCATAGTGTTTAAAAGGAACGATAAGATTTTACAATCAGTAATATTTTTATTTGCGATACAACAACAACAATAAAAGATTATAAAAATGATAGAGGAATAGCTCTCATTTTTCACAAATCTGAATGTGTTTGCAGTGACTAAAAACTCAATGATTCCAGATACCATCGGAATACAATATTGTGAGCAAGAAGTTTGCAAGTGGACCATGATAAATTCCTCAAATATCTCACCGAACTGAATACAAAACCAAAAGAAGAACTAACTAACAAAAGATAATAAATTATTTTACAGAAACTAAAGAGTACACTATCTTACATGGTAATTGCTTTCTTGATTTGGTCTGAGCATTTTACACTATCTTACATGGTGCACCTTCTCCTGTTACAGCATTATGTGATATATCATTTAGTCTCATTGTTAATTTTCTTATTAAGACAAACAGAAAGTGAAACCAACCATGCTGTTTTTCACTCAATATCAAGTCACTTTTGCCTTCATTCAATCACGTACTCTGCACAATCAGTCTACGACTCACCTCGAACACAAAGAAAAGCCTAAGCAAACACAAAATAGGGAAACCGAAAAGCTTACTGCGAGTAAAAAAACTTTTACTTTACTTTTTCTTTCAACTCTATAGAACTATTCACTCTTTTCGTGAGCTCATGCTTTGGAATAAAATCTCTCAGCCCCTTAAATTTTTTAAAAATATTTACCACTAAAATGGCATGAACTTTAAGCAAACATGTGAAGTCTACCTCAAGTATGGTGAAAAACCTGCCAATATTACATTCAGTTATCTTAACGTTAGTGGGCTCATTAAGCTGCTTAATCTGCCACATAAAAACTTACCCTTCATTATAATCTTCATGATACATCAACTAAGAACAGTTCCTGAAATCAAGGAAGAAATACAGATCTACCTCACGTGGTGCCTTCCACTCAACGTCCTCCCTAAAACCGCTGCAAAAATCATTGTACTTATCTCCACCACATGCATGCCTTGCTTGCAAACTTCACAACTTCAACACCATCTTGATCATCATCCTTAACAATCCCCACTTTACCATGAACCAAGAATATTCAGCATCATACATTAAATCATGGAGCCAAGTAATCTAATTCTTTGTCGTACAATGGAAGTTTCTCCTTAGTCAACATATCGCAACTATACTCACATCGAGTTTGTTTTCGCTACCAGAAACAACAGATCCTCAACACCAACCACAAATTCACCTGGTTTGGGATCGTAATACTCCATGGCGAGTCTCTCCGTCTTCTGGAAAACCTCCGACTCATCTCCTTCTTCATGCTTGAGCTATTTTAGAAAGGGCTCATGCAGGACCTGCCAATAGACAAGCTTTCTCACACTGATTCTGGCCTTCTCTGGTTTCGATACATGATTAGGCTTGTTCAATAGCCGATGCTCTTCCTCCGCCACAACTCCTCCGGTTTGTACATCGAAAATGACGTCCCGATGGAACCATGAATCATTCAAGTTTAACTACTGATTATTAGAGTTCGCTATATGGAAAACTCATTCTAAATAATGTGTGCAAAATATTCAATGCTATTATTCAGGTTGTACCTCAACTTCATCGGTCCTAGAATCTGCACCATTAATTAAGGGTATATGTTGTTTTTAGCTGAGACGGTTCATTCCTCATAGCAGAGTTGAGCTGAGTGAATTGCCAAGCCAGTACCTTCCAAATTTTGTGATTTACAGTACAAATCATTCTTAATAAATAAATCAACAAAGAGGGAAATGCGTAAGAGATCATATAGTGCTTATTCAAATAAGTATATTTACTTATTCTAATAGTTTTTTATATCAAATTTTAATATTACGTATATGTTTAATGTAATATTTCTATTTCATATATTGTATATTTACTTATTGTTTATTTTATTACTAGGTGATTTTCCCGTGCATAATATTTATAAAGTAAATACATTATAATAATTTATTAATATGTTTTCTATTTTTAATTATTATGTTATTTATATTGTAATCAATATGCATCGCTTATTTTAAATAACATTATGTTATTTAATTAGTTGATTAGATGTATAATTTTGGATATATAATATCTCGACTGTTTGATTATTATTTGGATATATTAGATAATTTTTGATTCAACTAAAATGTTTTGTTACACACATTAAAATTTTGATTAATTTTGTTAGTTTCATGTAGTTTGATTCTTTTCTTAGATTTGTAAATATATTTTTGTAAGAATACGTATAATTTAATATTTTTTTTTTTGAGAATCAAATAGTAAAAGTACATTAAACTATTGATCAATTCAAAGTTGCATAAGGAAATATAACAGTGAAAGTCTTTTGAAACCATATGCATATATATATATATATATATAAATTATACAAAATACTTAATTGTAATAGTTGGTTAATAAATCTCTAATATTATTTGAAAATTTCATATGTTGATTCAGTCTATAATTTTTTTATAAAAATATTATTATAAATAAAATATATGATTTTTATCAAATGTTTGAATTTGTATTAAAAATTGGATTGGTCTAGTTACTCATTTTGTGGGTATATTGTGTTACATATATTCCATCTAATTCAAGTATAACTAAATCGTATTAACTATATTCATTGTATTAATTTTGTTTTTCATATAAATTATACAAAATACTTAATTGTAATAGTTGGTTAATATATTTCTAATATTATTTGAGAATTTAATATTTAATTAGTAACATGTTTAGTCGGTCTATATTTTTATATATTAAAATTTATGATAAATAAAAATATATTATTTTTATCAAATTTTGACTTGTAAAAATAATTGGCTTGGTCTAGTTACTCATTTTGTGGGTATATTGTGTTACAAATATTCCGTCTAATTTAATTATAACTATTTATAATCTAATTCAACCAAATCGTATTAACTATATTCATTGCATTATTTTTTTCATCTTAGATTTGTAAATATATTTTGATTTATTAATAATTTAGTATATTTTCAATTTCAAAAATAAAAGATGATAGGTACAAAGTTGCATAAAAAAATAACCGATAAATTTTAAAAGGGAAGACTAATTTGTTACTTTAATATCAAGATTATTTTTCTAAACTTTCCTTTTATGAAATCACATTATATATATATAAAAATTTCGTTTTAAGTTTGATAAATATTTTCTTTATCATATATGTTATTTGAAAATATAAAGGGAACTTAAATAAAAAGATTAAATTAAATTTTATTAATTAAATATATCTTCGTTTATATTATTTAACTTATTTTGTAATAATTTGAGAAATAGATTGATTTAAATAAAACGCTTAAAACTTTTCAAATATATCTTATGTTGTTTAAGATTATCTTTTAAAAGGGAAAATTATTTCTTTACTTTTAAAATCATGATTATTTTGTAAACTTTCCTTATTATGAATTACACTATATATAAAAGATATTTTTGTTTTTAAATTTATAAAAAATTATTATATAGGTTATATGAAAAAATAAAAAAGGAAACACAAATAAAAGCAAAAAATAAATATAAGTTAAATATTTAATAATGATGATTTTACATAATTGATTTATTAAGGGTATCATTGTAATCAACCACCGTGAGAATTGACGTGAGTGCGACATGTAGGAAACTGACTTCTCAAATTGTATTATAGAGATACATTTTCAGATAGGTGTTTAATGTAGTTTTTTATTTCTGATAATGTATATTTATTATTTATTTTTCTTATGTTTTATAGTACTTATTCTATATTTAATTATTCTAATATTATAATAGATGTTTCATGTAGTTTTATTTATTCCTTATGTTTTATTTTTACTTTTATTTATTTTACTATACATTTTCAGATAAATGTTTAATTTAGCTTTTCTATTTTTAAAATTGTATATTTACTTTTATTGTATATTTACTTATTTCAATTTTATTTTATTTTATATCAAATTATAATATTTCGTTAGATGTTTAATGTAATATTTCTATTTCTTATATTGTATATTTAGTTATTATTTATTTTTTCTTATATTGTATATTTACTTATACTAATATTACGATTAATATTTAATATGATATTTTATTTCTTTTATCGTATATTTTTACTTATTATTTATTTTATTATGATTCATTTTAGATAGATGTTTAATTTAGCTTTTGCATTACTTAATTGTATATTTACTTATTGTTTATTTTTATTGTGTTGTATATTTATTTATTCTAATTTTCTTGCTTTTATGTAATATTTCTATTTCTTATATTGTATATTTATTTATTATTTATTATTCCATTATAATGTATATTTTTTTTTTTTTTAAAATAATAATGCCACGTGGATTCTTTTGGAAGAAAGATTTTTACCTATTGTTTATTATACTATTCATTTTTCAGATAAATGTTTAATTTAGTTTTTCTATTTCTTATATTGTATACTTACTTATATTTTATTTTTACTGTGTATTTACTTATTCATTTTTTTTTCTTTATACCAATTAATAATATTTTGTTAGATGTTTAATGTAATATTTCTATTTCTTATATTGTATATTTACTTATTACTTATTTTTCTTATATTGTATATCTACTTATTCATATATTAAGATTAATGTTTAATATAATATTTTTATTTCTTATATTTTATATTTACTTTTAATTTATTTTACTATAAATTTTTTAGATAGATGTTTAATTAGCTTTTCCATTTCTTAATTGTATATTTACTTATTGTTTATTTTTATTGTATTGTATATTTACTTAGTATAATTTTCTTGTTTTTATATCAAATAGTAATATTATGATTGATGGTTAATGTAATATTTCTATTTCTTATATTGTATATTTGCTTATTATTTATTTTTTCTTATACTATCTATTTACTTATTTTTATTTTTTAGTAATAATGCCATGTAGCATCTTCCGGGAGAATTTTTTTTTGATGATGTGGACGCTCCATGGAGCCTCAAAAGGCTACTTTTATTAGTATAGATTCATTCGGCAACGAAATTAAGAGAGTTAATTTGTTGTTATTGTTCTGAATCAGTAAGAGATGGAAAGAGAGAAATAGAAATACCATACAATGAATTGAAGAAGAAGATGAACAGTATTATGTATGTTGCTTAGTTTATTCTAGAGAAATTCTTGGGTTCATCCCTAGTCGGTTATTGTTCACCGACCAATAAGATTTAGTTATTCCAAAATTTAATATCTTTTAAAAAAGGAAACAAAATAATAATAATTTGTCAAGTTATATTATGTTTTTAAAATAAATAAAAATAGTAGTAATTATAAAAAAAAGAATTTTTAATATTGTTAGCAGCAAAATCCTAAACTCTAAGTCCTAAATCTTTGGGAAACTCTAAGGGGTTATTGGAATCAGAATTTGGAAGAAGATTAGTGATTTTAAAAGTTGACAGATTTTTAAAAGTTAAGTAGAGTTAACAAATATTCTCTAAATTTCTATCAAAACTTTGTATTGATTTCTATAGATTTTATTAATTATTATGGATGCATAATATATGTTTTTCAAAATATTTCTCCTTATAAGGCAATGTATAACAATCTCTCTAGAACTTTTCCAAAAAACAAAATCTATTTATTTAAATCAAACGATGCTATCATCTGAGTTTTGTTTTTTTCACCATTATTGAATCAAACGGTTGTTTATCATATACGAAACTGGAAATGATAACAAAAAGTTTAAGATGAACAGCTGTTTTATCATATATGAAACGTTTGTTTTATCGAACTTCACTATTAGTGAATCACCCTCCTTGAGTTTTTGTAGAAAACTTTTTTGTTAACATATGCTAAAGAAAGAAAGACAAAGCAATTTTAATAATGTTTTTGCAGAAAACTTTTTTTTGTTAACATATGTTAAAGAAAGAAAAATAGAAAGCAATTTACATGCATAAGAAAATCTGTAATATAATGAATTATAGATCATGTGAGTTTGGTTGCTTTACCATTATTGAGTTTGGTTTGGTGTCTTCACGTAGACAAATATGCCGTTTGTGTATGTTTTTCTTATTATACAGATTTCAAAAATCTTATGAGTATTGTTGATATTTTCAAAGTCTAGTCTTATGAGTAAAAATATAAAGGATTCACCTCCCAATAACAAAGAATTTAATAGAATAGAAAAATAAATTAAAACCTAAACTTTGTGAATAACAAATGATTTGAGTGGAATTTAAAAGTCTTTAAACCAATAACAATGGATTTTGGTAAGATTTTAACAATATATAAACCAATAATAATGGATTTTCAAAATTTTATAATTCCATTAGAATTCTTAAACCAATAACCCCCCTAAACCTTTAGGTAAATCCTAAACCCGAAATCATAAACATCAAAACTAAATCTTAATATCATTAAATTATGAACCCTAAACCCTTGGTTAAACCCTGAACCTTGGATAAATTTATCCAAGGGTTCAGGGTTTAACCATGGGTTTAGGGTGTAGGATTTATCCAAGGGTTTAGGGTTAAGGATTTAGGGTTTAGTGTTTTCAAGATTTAGTTTTAAATGTTTATGATTTAGGGTTTATGATTTATCCAAAAGTTTAGGGTTTATCCAAGGGTTTAGGATTTCAGATTTAGGGTTTAGGGTTTAGTGTTTTGCTGACTGCGTTAATAATATTAATTTTTTATAACTACTATTATTTTTTATTTATTTTTAAAAATATAGTATAACTTGACAAATTCTTATTATTTTGTTTTTTTTAAGGATATTAAATTTGAAATAACTAAATCCTATTGGTTGGAGAACCTATAGGTTCACCCTAGGGAGTGAACCCAAAAATAACTATTTATTATATATTTCTCGATTGTACAAATAGAATAGAAATTAAACTTAATATAGTACGCCTAGGCTTCTCTTCCATCTCCTATGGTGGTTTATTTTTTATCATCCATTAACTCCGCCACAACTCCACCATTTATCAACAAATTTCTCCTCATGTCTTCTGATTTTAGTTCTCAATTCCAGAAAAGATGTCTAGTTCAATTGAGATATGTCTAGTTCAATTGAGATGTATAGTTCTATTCAATTTGACGTATATAGAATAGAAAGTAACTATACAATATCTCCTTTTTTTTTAACATACAATATCTCTCTATCTACCTCTTTTATCCTTGTCTCCGTATACCATCTTCTCCCTCTACTCCTCTTCTCCACCAAATTTTGTTTTATTACTTCTCGCTCTTTTTTTATTCTTTTATTCCTTTTCACTCTTCTTCCGTTTTTTTTTCTCACCGCTGTTCTTTCTTTCTCTCTCTTCCTCATATTTTTACTCTTCTGCTTCCTTTTTTTCTTTGTGCAACTGAAATTGATTAGGAAACTTAGATGGATTCATACAAGCCAGGCCCAAAATGCCCAATAGAGAATAGATTTAGCTAGAGTATCAGAAGGCCTATTTTCCAATCTGGGGATGAAATTGAAACGACAATAAGAAAAAGATAGAGACAAGGAGGCGATGTCCGACATAAACCCGTAAAGCTCCGTCGATTGTCGGTTCCCATTGATTGCTCTCACGAGCTCTTGAGAATCTGAGTGTATCAAGATTTTTGTGTAGCCGAGGGCAGAGGCGTGAAGCAGTGAAGCTCTAACCGCCAAGCTCTCAGCTAGGAGGGGAGATGAGATGTGGTCCTTTGCAAACGATCCTCGATCGATTTCCCGCTTGGCTGAATCGGTGAAGATCCAAGCGAGGCCTGCATGTTTTGTGCTCGCTGTCCAGGATGCATCTGTGAAGCATAGAATTGTACCACTGAGAGGAGTTGATTGACAAGTAGATATCACGATGGGCTTTGGCCTCGGCGGTGGAGAGTCGATTTGAGCTAGCGTCCATTCCTTGGCTGATGCGATTTCTCTAGTCATGGTGAAGGTAGGAGATATAGACCTGTTCTTGAAGACTAAGAGATTCCTGGAGGTCCATATTGTCCACGCAATCCATGGGAAGAGGTTGGTCGCGATCCCCACCGGTGCGAGGTTGATGCGGAGGCGAGAAGTCTGAAGTTCATGTCCGGAGGAGGTAGCTGCTGTAGAAGCTAGCGGTGAGGTCCAGGGCGCAAGATCCCACACCTGTTTCGCAAAATCGCAGTGAAAGAACAGATGATTGGTGGTCTCCTGAGCCCCACATCGGATGCAGTTGGTATTTGTCAAGAGTCCCCGTTTCTGTAGATTTTCTCCTGTAGGAATGGCTCCTTGGAGAACCTTCCACAAGAAGATTTGCATTTTCGGGAGCATCGTGGGACTCCAGACCGATTTGTACCAGTTGAACTTATCTGGGATATTAACCGTTAGCGTAGGAGTGGTTCAGTGAGGTGGAGGGACAGGTATCCTGATTTGGATGAGTATTCGCCTGAAGAGTTAAGCAGCCAACCATAGGAATCCTCAGCATTTGTAGCGCTTGGCTGTATGAGGAGAATTTCATCAAGTAGGTGAGGTACGTGCTTCATGAGGGCTTCTCTATTCCAGATTCCGGTGTCTCTTGTCATAATATCTGAGACCATAAGATCTTTTTCATCGTTTGTTACAGGTCCAGACGCTGAAGTGGGAGTCGACACCGAGAGCCAGGGTTCATGCCATAGCTTGGTGGAGTTTCCGTTACCAATGATCTTCCCAAGAAGTTGTATGATAACGTTTCTGCCTTCGATGATACTTTTCCAGCCGTGTGACGCAGAGGTAGAACACTTAATTCTGAGAAAGGATTCTGAATGGCAATATTTACCAAGGAGCATTCTTGAGAGTAAGCAATCGGGTTTCGTGAGGATTCTCCAGGAGAGCTTACCGAGAAGAGCCTTGTTAAAGTGCTGGATATCTTTGAAGCCTAGTCCTCCCATGCTTTTTGGCTTGGTAATATTGTCCCATGAGATCCAACAAATCTTCTGCTTTGTCATTACCGTCCCACCAAAATTGGGTCAAGACTGACTGGATTTTTCTGCAGACACTAGCCGGGAAAAAGAAGCAGGTCATGGGGTATGTCGGAATGGATGTAAGGACATATTTGAGTAGTGTTAGCTTTCCTGCGCCCGAGAGTTGTCTAGACGACCAACAGACAGCTCTCTGTTTGATGCGGTTGACGATGGACGCAAACAGATCTTTCTTCTTCCATCCAAACAATTCAGGTAAGCCTAGATACTTACCCACACCTCCCTGTTTCTCTATACCCAGTGTTTGTTTCACTCTAGTTCTATCCTCTTGGGGCGTTTTTGCTGAGAATGAGATTGATGACTTACTTGTGTTTAT
Organism: Brassica nigra; assembly: GCA_016432835.1. NCBI lineage: Eukaryota > Viridiplantae > Streptophyta > Magnoliopsida > Brassicales > Brassicaceae > Brassica > Brassica nigra. The sequence goes on from CM028243.1 coordinate 51,863,375, forward strand.
CATTTGTCCTGACGCTCGCTCATACTTTGTTAGGATATCTTTGAGAGCCAGGCAGCTTTGAGGGCTTGAGCGCACGAAGAACATAGTATTATCAGCAAATAAGAGATGGTTGATCCGGGGACACTTAGTTTCAATTCTGAATCCTGTCATTGTTCTGTCTCGTTGAGCTTCCTTACAAAGCCCGGAGAGGACTTCTCCACACAATATAAAGACATAGGGGGAAATGGGATCTCCTTGGCGTATTCCACGGGAAGGTATGACATTCCCTAAGACTTCATCGTTGATTAGGAACGAATACGTTACAGTAGTTATACACTGCATCACCCAGTTGACAAAAATGTTGTGAAACCCCATTCGTAGTAGCACCCTCTCTAGGAATTGCCATTCTAGACCGTCATAGGCTTTGCTGATGTCAGTTTTGACAGCCATAGAACACTTCTTTTGCGCTTCAGATGTCTTTAGGAAATGCAATATTTCGTGTGTAATCAACACATTGTCTAAGATTGCTCTACCCGGTATAAAAGCTGATTGGTTTTCGGAAATAACCTCTTCGAGTGCTGGCTTTAGACGTAGGGATAATAGCTTGGATATAACCTTGTAGTAAACATTGCATAATGCAATAGGTCTGTAATCCACTACTTTCTTCGGGTTGAGAATCTTAGGGATCAGTCTTATGTGCGTCTCATTGATAGAGCTAGGTAGAATCCCTGATGAGAAGAAATCATGAATTTCTTTGATTATTGCAGAGTTGGCCGTGGATCAGTTGGACTTGAAGAAGCTTGTCGAGAAACCATCGGGGCCAGGAGCTTTATCAGGATGTATGGAGAAAAGGGCTTCTTTGATTTCAGCAGCAGAAGGAATGGAGGTGAGCATCACATTCATAGCGTGGGATATGGAAGGTTGGATGGCTTTGGAGACGACATCAGAGGATTCTGAGTTAAGCGAAGTGAAAATACTTTGATAGTAGTCTGTAATGGTAGAAACTATCTGCGGCTTCTCAAAAACTTCAACTCCATTGGTATCCTCAAGAACTGTAAGTCGATTCCTTGCTCTTCTTCCTCGAGTAGAGGCATGAAAGAACCCAATGTTCTTGTCCCCTAGTGTTAGCCACAGCTGCCTGCTACGCTGTTTCCAATATTCTTCCTCTTCTTTGTAGGCCTTTAGCAGCTGTGTATTGAGATTTGAGATCAAAGAATCATCTGCCGTCAGTTTTGGAGAGTTCTGCATCTAGAGAGGTTTTCAAAATATCAATAGTTTTCCTGCTGTTGATGTAGTGTTTTCTACTCCACTTAGCAATGTCTCGCCTGCAGCTAGCGATTCTCTCTGAAACAGATAAGCCTTCCCCTTTTCCCACGCTTTTTCGATGATTCGACTGACTTCATCATTATATCTCAGTTGTCTGTCATACCTGAAAATTCTCTTCGGTTTCTTCTTTGTAGGGTCAAAGGTAGACAGTAATGGTCGATGGTCGGAGTTCTCAAACTCGAGATAGTGACTTCTAGCAGTGGGGAACTGGTCAGACCAATGGCTATTAGCAATAGTCTAGGCGGCAATGGACGAGGTGTGTGCCTCGTGTCCCTCTCCAAGAAAGAAAGTTTCTGGTGTGCTGTAAGTCGAAGAGATCTGCAGCAGAGAGGAAGCTTCTGAAGGGTCCGAAGGAGCTCTCAGGATGTACGGGTCCTCCAGACTTCTCGGAGTTGTCAATGATTTTGTTGGAGTCACCGGTGAGAAACCACGGCGAGTCTCTTGATATTGATAGAGAAGTTACTTGATCCCACAAAGCCTGGCGATTTGGGACTTCTGGAGCTCCGTATACGAAGGTAGCGTCAAACTTCTGAGCTTTATAGTGTATCTATGAAGTTGTGGTTTGATGAAAGGATTTGAACATTGATGTCTTTTTCCCATAGGAGAGCCAAACCACCTCCACCCGGGCTATGGGGAGAGATTAGGTGTTGAGAGAGGAGGTCCAATTTATTGAGTTCCTGCGTAACTAGAGCATCGTTGTTCTTAGTTTTCGTGAAGCAGAGGATGTCAGGGGAGTATCTCTTCTCGAGCTCCCTGATCGCTGGATTGTTTCGGGATTCCCCAGCCCGCAACAATTCCAGATGCACACAACTAAGGAAGAGGAGGCTCTGGGTCGTGAAAATCCGGAGTAGAGCTTGACACCCTGGGGTTCGCTGCAGTGGCTTCTGACGAAGAGTTGGTTCTCACAGGAGTTTCTGATTGTGTAGCGGCTGTTGGTCTTGTGGATGGGCCTGTAGTTCTCCCAGGAGACGCACAAGCTAGAGCAAGGTTCATCTTCTTTGAGCAGACTCCAGCTAAATTCCTTGGCGCTGGAGATTGCTTCTTTTTACCAGCAGGAGGGCGTCCCCTCCTTTTCGGCTGTGCAGTTTGTTCAGAAGTGTGGGAATCACCCAACAGAATTGTAGCTTCTGATGGAAGAATTGTGGTAAGAGGGAGCGTCGCTGCTGTAGTAGTCCTTGCAGTTGCAACGATTCTGGTGGCCGCTTCCTCCATGTCACCTCGTGCATCACTTTCATGAACACGTTGTCGTCGAGCAGCGCTTTCGATGGGATCAGGATGGTTGATGTACTGAATTGTAACTTCCCGCAGCCCCGTCATAACCTCTTCAGTGGTTGGGAGAGGGGGGAGCTGTGGGTAGTCACAGACCTCCAGGTTCCTACCGAGTAGTCTAGGAGGAGGAAGTTCTTGTGTTGTAGAGGGGAGAGTGGGAACGCTAAGTCCACTGTGATACGTTTCTGGGGGGGGGAGGGGGCAGCTCGCGACACACTTTTCTCTCTTCATTAAAAATGACTTTCTCGGTATCCTTCAGGAGCCCGGTCATAGCTTCGACGCCTAGGTGGTTGATCCACAGTGTAAGAGGGAGTAATTTTATTCTCCAGAGGCTTAACCTGGTACGTAGTATTTGAGACTCGTTCCCCAAACGGTCTTCCATGGCGATCTAGTCTTTGGTGGAAGGAAGGGATTTATCTTTCATCTTCCCTTCTCTGTATTATGTCTTTGCTTCTCGAGAGGTCAGGGGAGTCTCTTCTCCGAGTTTGAGGTTTAGTCACGGTCGCCTCGGTGTCCTTATTGGATTCAGGAGCTCGGTGAACTGAAGTAGCTCCTTCTGTTGACTGCGTAAAGTCTCGCGAGGCGTGCGTAAGGGAATAGCAGATCGAACAGAAGTTCTCTAGTTCTTCGTAATCAAGTGTTACTAGGGCTTCCTCTCCCTTTGAGAACTTTACGATTGTCTCCATAACCAGTGGTTCTAATCCGTTTAGAAGGAGTCTCATGCGTACTGCTGTAGCAGAGATATCGGTTCCCTCGAGCACTCCTAGTTCTTTAGCAAAGTCGTCTATCATATTAACATGCCAGAAGTGGAGGGGAAGTCCCTTGAGTTGTATCCAGAACGGGATTTGCGAAGGAAAAGAAGCTGAGATGACAGGCTCCCATCATTGCAGAATGAGCATCCAGTGGTTAGAATGGTAGGGTCTGTTACTGAGAACCTTTTGTAGATCTTCTTCTTCCTAGAACCTGAATTGGAAGCAGTGGTTTCCAATTTCTGAACCCACCACTCTTCCTTGTAGGGTCCAGATCTGTGGAAGGTCATTGATGATGTGCAGGATACTCTGCTCTTTTGGGTTAGTAAGCCTTCCTATCAGTGTGAGAGCATTCCCTAGAATGAGCGTTGAGTTGTCAAAAGCAGAGGCTCGGATGCGTTTAAGTTGAGGACCTCCGGACGTTGTTAAGATGCCTTTTCCTTTCTCGGAGGCTGTGAATCTTCTGCTGTTCATGACGTAGTGTGTGATTGCAGAGGGGAGTGAGGAGGTCTGTAGACGAGAGGTTTTTCACGTTTAGCAGCAGCTAACAGCTAACAGCTAAGAGGAGTTCCTTGTCGACTCAAAGCTTTTTAGTCCTCACTGCAGAGAACTAGAGGAGGGAGAGCCCGAACTGGTCTGCATAGACATCAGAGGGTGGAGCAGCATATCTCGGTGAGTAGAAAGGCCGGCGAGAGGAGCTCCTCCGACGAGGTCGGGGAAGTAACCGGTGTGTAATAACCAGGAAGTGTGAAATGTCCACTGGAAATATCTCAAAAAGGAAAGGATTTTTAAAAAGGGCGACAGGTGGCAGAGATCTGACGCCAAAGAGAGAAGGTCAACTATCGAACAAGCTAAAACCCTGATGGGTAAAGATTTCTCTCGGTAGTAGTGCGTGGGAGAGTTTTATCGCTTTACAACCTTTTTAGATATTTCATTCTCCTCTGCTTCCTTTATGCAGTTTTTTTTTTCTCATTTCTCTATTCTTTTCCACCCCCTCTTGTTTTTGTGTCCCTCTTCTTTATTTTTATCCATTTCCTTTTACTCTTTCTCTTATTTTGGTTCTTTTTCCCCCTTCTATTCCTTTTTCCTGTTCTGTTTTTCTATGTGTTGATATATTATTGTTATATACCAATTATGTTATATTATTGGATTACTAAATATAGTATAGTATATTACATTAGTTTTAATCAAAAATTACTCACACACGTTGGAGTTGGAGGAGAGAAAAGTTTAAACATGAGCTAAAATATCATGTTTCCTTAGGAAATCCTTACATGGTTATTTTATTAAATACTCTCACCAATTCACTCAAGAAAAAATGATACAAAATTATTTTCCGTTTATATCAGTCTTCCTATTAAAACTTGAACCTACTTTTAGGCTTAGCCATCGGTAGCAACGAGAAATAAGGGAGATATTTTCTTGCGCCCGCCGAAGTCTGTAACACCTGCACTGTGATCTTTTTTCTAATTTTTAAATCGGTTTTCTAACATTATGGTTTCATTCTGGTAGTTTTTTCGAAATTTCCAAGAATATTTTCATTTTCCTCCGGCTTTGTAATCGGAGATATACTTATTTTGCTCCGATTTTCGTTGTTATGGTTATTGGAGGTTTTTCATGGGTTTTGGAGAAAAATTTACTGAATCGCTTCTTCAGAACATATTTTAACCAAAAAAAAAATCTTTATATGGAGAAATTTTATTGTATAATAGACGTCACTGCAGTCCGTTGTGATGCGGGAAAGCACTTCGATTATTCAAAAATGTGGAATAAGACTATTCTGGTACTACTATACTGGAAAACTCCAACCTAATTTTGGTGGACATCATCATTGATTTCTCTTGAAGTCGTATATGTCAGATCATATTTTCTAATGGTTTTGATTTTTTTTTCAAAAGCTTGTTTGGCTTTTTCGATGCAATGTATTCTATCAACTTCTCCGTTAATATCTTTGGTATAATTTATTGAATAAATAAGTTTCAGGAGAAAATAAACTTGAGAGGCCTGATTTAAAAAGTAAGAAAGCAACATTATAGGAGAAAGTGGAAATAGTTATGTAGCTCATTTTATCTTTTTCATACCCTACCTTTGAAGCTCATGTTTCCATGTATTTACTATTTGGCCTGCTCAATTTTGAAATTTTTTTTTGTTAATGAAGAAAATTTAGTTATCGATATAAATGCCAATAAACCATTTTTACACAGTTTTTTGGAATGTATATCGATAATTAAATTTTCTTCATTAACAGAAGAAATTTTCAAAATTGAGATGAAATTTTCTTCATTTCTTACATGATGTCAAAAAACATTTCTTACACTGGTTTGTTATTTGTAAATCTTATTACAATATAAAATCTATTAATTAATATTCAATTAAGTAATAAACGAGATAAATTAATAAATTTCATCAGTCCCGTGTTAGGTTGGTTAAAAATGTAACAGAAATCGATAAGATAATAAATTTTTTGAAAATCCTATGTAAATATATAGTTCCATCAAAATTATAAATTAATAAAATTTATATGTATATAGTTTGTATAAGTATAAACAAAACATTGTGTTGTTTGTTTTATAAATATATTTCTATTTTCTTAGCACTTCAAAATGTTTTGAGATCATTTAGTAAAACTATATTTTAACACAAATTTAAATTATATGGTACACATCTCATATACACTAGATAATATAATAAAAATGATATCAGCACAAATTTATAAAATTTAATTAATATATAACAGTAAAATCAACTACTTTTCCTATTTAACAAAAAATTATATATTTTAAATATAAAACCTGTAAAATGATTTTTTTTGTAAATTAAAAACTAAATAAATTAAAAAAATACAATACTCTCAGCATTAGTAATTTATAATTTTTACTGTATTATTACATATAAAATATTAGATTTGGTAAAAGAAAGTTCATTACTAAAAAAATTCGTATACTTTACTTGTATGAGATTGTATTTCTTTTATTTACTTGCAAGAAAATCCATTAACAAAATATAGTAATAAAGGTTGATGGCAAATAAAGGGTTGGGCGACAAACGACAGAGGATTGGATTAAGTGAAGAGTATGATAATGTTCCTGATAATATTTTACAACCCTACTTTAGTTTTGTATGCATCTACCTATGCCAGTTCCCATAAATTTTACAATGAAACTGTAACTAGAGAAAGGAATCTGATTTCATTGAATAATAGTCCGGATGAGAATATTAGGAGAAATGCTATAGTTATAAGAGCAAAGTTTGATAAATATTGGGAAAGTATAAAAGATATTAATAAATTGTTGTTTGTTGCAAGAGTTTTTGACCGAAGAATAAGATGAAGTTTCTCGTTTTTTGCTTTGATAACTTTATGGAAAAGATAGAAGAGTAGGCTTTAGAGCATCATCTAAATCATCCAACAGTTGGGTCATCGTCTCAGAGTGGACAAGAGTCGCAACATTATGTGGCAGGTGATTTGTTTGATAGGATCGATGGAAGTAGAAAATGAGTGTGGTTATGAAAGAATGGACTATGTGTACAAGGAGATGGTGAATGAGTTAGGATATCAGAATGGAATGTGATATATTGTATTTTTGGCACATTCTAATAATGTTTTATAAAACTGTTTTTGAGTCTTATCGAATCTTTCTAGTCTTTTTCGAGTCATTACAGGTATGGAGTTGCACTGGATGGGAGATGGATCAGTTAGAACAAAAGAAGCAGAAAAGAGTGTAATCTGGTGATTTCCATGCAGAACAGTCTGATGGCTGTTCCCGATCAAGCGTAGCAATCCGAGTGCCTGCTCTTGCGGTAGATATTTTTAAGGAAGTTTCCAAATATTTTGGGATTTTACCTAGGGCTTTCCCCTTTTCCACCTAGGCCGCCAGAGACCTGCCAGTATATCTTCTTTTATTCTCTGAGACATTCTACGTTACTTTTTACACATACTTTTAGAGAGAGAGAGAGAGAGATTTGGAGATTTTTGTGAGATTGAAGGGAGAAGGATCTCTACACTCTTCAGAAGATTATCCTACACCCTCTTTGTTTTCTATTATCTTTATGCAGTATTATTCAGTAATCATGTCTCTTGTCTCTTGTGATGTGGCTGAGTAGTCGGTTACCTTGTCTAGGGTTCTAGGGTGTTAATCATGTGAGCTAGACATAGATAAGCAAATCATTCTATTGTCTTCATTCATATCCATCCTTACTGCTTGCATTAATCTGGCCATTTAATGTATGAACTTAGGTTTAACCTATTCATTAACCGTGTAATAGGTTGCTAGACATGTTATGAATGAGCCTAGCATCCATAATCAGCGAAAGTAGATATTAGGATGTTTGGTGAACCTATCGGACTTGATCTCTATTGCTTGCTGTAGCGTCTTGGTCCAAACGAGAGTTTAGGTATCAAGATTGATCAGCATAGGGAGCAGTGCCACGACAGTGGGCTGTTCTACTTGAGTGATCCGAGTTCTAGACCTTTTCTTATTAGCGCTTGAATAACTGTTCAGCTCACAAGTATTAGCACCCGATGAAGTAATCCTAGGCTGGCTTCTTTTAAGTTGAATTCATTTTTACATTATTTTACTTACTTTGCACGTTACCCTCAAATCAAAACCCCCATATTATCTTAGCTTAATATTGATCCCATAAAGATAAAGTGTAAACTGGTCCTCTGGAATTGAATCTCAAATACTACATCTACACTGTTAGTTTGCAGTAGAAAAGACACGATTTTAGTGTATCAGAAGGACTCAACTAGTTCCTGTTATACTTGAAGGAGAAAGTGTAAAATCTCAAACCCAATCCTCTTGGAATTCCTTATGATGTTATAAGATGGTGGAGGATCAACAGTTCTAAGTATCATATCTTAGCTGCAATAGGTAAGGACGTTCTAGCTCTGCAAGTTTTTCTGTTGCACCAAAGTCTGTGTTTAGTATTAGTAATGGTCTCTTAAATCCATCTAGAAGTTGCTTGATTCACTATATGATTGAGGTTATAATGCGCAGAAAACAATGGTTTAAGTGTGAGATTCGTATGAATAAAAAAGGTGTGGTGGGAAATCAGCAAATCCTTGCTAAAATTGAATTAGTGGGTTATCTTCAAGGAGGTATGCCCGTTCTTAAATAATATTTCTTAAGTATTATAGTTTAGCGTTTAGTTTTGTGTTTTTTTCATTTTTGTGTGGAGTTGGCCTCGATTACACTTCAAAAAGTGACATTAGAAGCAATTTAAACGGCTGCAAGCCAGGACACAAGCTAAATGTTCTTTTTAGTTGTCATTTATTATTTTGTTAGTGTGTATATTTGTTATGCAAATCTGAATCGTTTGCTTTCTTTCAACTTGGATGTTTGGAATTGGACAGAGTCAAGAGAGTATGTTATTTAGTTGAAAAAATTGCCAAAACGGAACAGAAAAACAACTACATTGTTCCTTTGCCATAAATCACTTTTTGATCCGTTTTGGACTCAGATATCCCTGGACAACTTTAAAAATTCATATCAATTATTTTAACAGTAAAAAAATATGGAAAATATTTAAAATGTACATAAACAGGAGACAATCATATGAAAAATATTTGAATAGACTAAATATTAGTATGTCAAAATATCATATTTTAATCTACGGACGGCAGAAAACTTAATCTACTAGTTATGGGCCGTAGATTGTACATTCGGTTAATAATATAGTTATCTAAAGGTGGTAGAACTATCATACCTACCATTTTATACAAATCTACCACCATAGAATAATTCAGCTGCCACCAAATACAATTCTACTACCGAAGAATTATTCAGCTGCCATATCCCTTATTTATGGATTACAGTTGATTTCATTAACTATATTTCCTAATATATCTACGGATATATGTTTGCTATTTTCTACCAAAATACTCTACTCTACTGTTGCTGGATTATCCTATCTACTGTTTTTTCTACTTTCTACGGCAGTAGAATGTATATTCTACCAAGTTCGAAATGTATATTTTCCTAAAATCTCTCCAAAATCTGTTGAGAATATATTCTAGATCAATATTTTCCATAATTTTCGTGTTTCCTAAGTTATTTTTTTTAGAAAAAAAAACGTGTTCTTCTTCTTCAACCATCGATCACTACTTTTTTTTGAAACCACCCAAAATTTTTGAATCTTTTGTTGAAGAAGATGTATATTTATGCCTCTTGTGGGTTGTGGAAATTTGATCCCCTTAAAGGATGGGGATTTGCTGTTGATAAGGAAAAACGAGGGAGAGTGCTGGTTGTGGAATTGATAAGTTCCTTTGATGACCTAAGGATTATATGGCTTATGAGGATTTGGAATTGACCAAAACCTTGTCGAGCTTGAGTTCAGCTACTTACGTATGGGGCTAATCAGTACAATAGAGTGTCCGCCATTAATCATTGGGAATGATCGGCAACTTAAAAAAATTCTTACATATGTACGTGGAAAAGCTACGACAAGGTTGTGTGTGTCTACTTCACCTATCAATGGAAACATCGACAACATTGAGCTCGATAAAGAGGAATCTTACTCGTCTTTCATAGAGCAAGGTGAGCCTTCCTCCTTTTCACCTGGAGATGAAATTGGTAGCTCGTCTGAATCGAACAAGGATGTTGAAGACTCGGGAGAAGATGATGACATCGATTTAAGTGCAAAAGAAGACGAGAAGGAAAAAAGTGTTCGGTTTTCTTTGCTGGATGTTGTGAAGAGTGGTGAAACGTTTCAAAACAAATCGAAGTTGAAAGCAGCATTGGAAATGTCAGCAATGAAGCATAACTTCGATTACAAAGTTGTGAAATCGGACAGAAAAGTTTGGTACATCTGATGCATTGACAACCGTGCAAATGAAGTGTTCGGGCTGAGGGATTATCAGGATCCACATATTTCATCATCAAAAAATATAGGGCGGATCATACATGTTCTGCGTCGAGCATGAATAATGGTGGTCGGACAGCTTCTGCTAAAACCATTGGCAGTCTAATAATGCATAGATTCGAAGGTGTGAAAGAAGGTCCCAAAACAAAGGATATCATGCAGATTATGAGATTGGATCATGGATGCGAGATATCTAAGTCCTTAGCATGGGATGCTAGTGAGTTTGCAATTAGTGTGGTTAGAGGTATTCCGGAGAAGAGTTTTGGAAAAATTCCAAAGCACTTGCACATGCTGAGAGAAGCTAATCCAGGAACACATACGTCTTATGAAACCGATGTTGATGGTAGATTCCGATTTCTCTTCCTTTCCTTTGGAAAATCACTACGAGGTTTTCACACAGCCATGCGAAAAGTTCTTGTTGTTGATGGGACATTTTTGAAGAGCAAATACAAAGGGGTATTACTTGTTGTGACAGCTTTAGATGGAAACTCAAACTTGTATCCTATTGCATTTGCTGTTGTGGACTCAGAAAATGATCGTTCATGGGATTGGTTTATGAGACAACTAAAGATTGTAGTTGCGTTGCGGACTAGCGTTCTCTAGCTTTTGTGTCAGACATAAATGCCTCACTTTGTAAGGCGATTGAGAATGTGTATCCTCTCTCTCAACATGGAATTTGCATTCACCATTTGTTGAATAATGTGGTCACACATTACAGAGGAAAGGGAGTCGTTTGATTGATTGCAAAAGCTTCTAAAGCTTATAGAGTAGTTGATTTTCAGAAGCGGTTCGAAGCTGTGTGCAATATTAGTCCAGCTATTGGATAATATTTAACAGATGCAGACGTTACAAAGTGGGCTCGCTGTCAGTTTCCAGGATTCAGGTACGACATCAGGACGACAAACCCGGCTGAATCAATAAATTCTGCTTTGCGCACACCAGGAGAGTATCCAGTCATTCCTTTGTTGGATAGCATCAGAGAAATGCTGACCCGTTGGTTCTTCGAACATCGGACTCTAAGAAGGAAGCATACAAAACCATTAACTATTGCCATGGAAAAAAGATAGATAGGCGGATCACCAAGGGTAAAACATTTCTTGTCCAGCCAGTTAACGAGCATCATTTTTTGTTACGTGGAGATACAATCGAGTGCATGGTTGATTTGGACAGAAGAACTTGCTCATGTGGAAAATATGACCTGCTAAAACTTCCAAGTAGACACGCCACCCAGGCTGGTTTAACTGTTGGCCGAGCCCCATCCACACTACAGATGACATGTACACTACTTCCACATGGAGAACAGCTTATGAAGAAACTATCAATCCAATAGGTGTTCCTGAGGATAGTTGGGTTGTTCCAGATGATGTTAGAAATGCTAATGTTCTACCTCCTGAATCAAGAAGAGGAGCAGGAAGGAGAAGAAAACACAGGTACGAGACAGTTGAAGACAAGCTCCGTTCATCGCAAGGAACTCAAGAAAAAAAGAGGCGCAAATGCAGTCGATGTGGCGAAGCGAATCATAACAGGGCTACATGTGATAGAGCTATTTAGCCATGTTGTTGTTTTTTATTTTATTGGTTTCGGATTTTCTTGTTATTCGTTATGGATTTAGACATGTTATCACTTTGGCAGCAGTACTTGATTTTTGGCATGTTATATCTGTTGTATTTTTACTGCAATTTACACTTGTTCACACGCAACTAGCTTCAAAAAGTAACAAATCAGACAAAAAGTAGTAAACTGAAGCTGATAATAAGTTGTCATTCCTTGTAAAGAAGAAGCCAACGATTGTAAAGAAGAAGCCAACGTGTGTATATAAGTCGATCATAATGAAAACAATACTGCAAAGTTAAGCTATTTTGAAACCAACAAACTCAGCAGACAAGAAACCGATCCCTAGAACTTGCTCAGACATTAAGAGAAGTCCATAACCCTATGATTGCTACTGCAACTACCATAGCCACCGTCACAATCTTTAGCTTCTGTTTCATCTCCTTTTCAACTCTAGCAATCTCCAAATTCACCTTCTCTCTGAGCTTTTCCGACATCTCTTGTTCGACTCTAGCAATCTCATACTTCACATTTTTCTTAACCTCTTCTTCAAAGTTCGAAAGCCCTTGAGCAACCGTCTCATGTTTTGCATCTACCGTCCGTATCTCATCCATCAAAGCTTCATCAATCCATTTAAATAGATGATTCTCAGATTTTCTCTACCGCAAAAGAAAACAAACCCGTCAATATTCTATTTTGAACTGTAAATCTAAGCGATATATGATGATTTAATCTGCAACACGAAATCATAACACGGACTTACATCTCTTGCAATTTAGCATCGGTAGAATCGTCGATACCGATTCTCCGCCTTCGATGAACCAAAAGTTGCTATGCCCTCTCCACACCAACATCTTGTAGGCACACCATGGGTAGAGATTCGAGGAAAACGAGAAGAAGAAGTTGACAAACTGGTCATTGTGATTTCTTTCTAGTTTCACAGAGAAAGAATCCTAATCTCCTTTTCTCTCGTCTTTGGTTTCTTGTGTTTTGACAAATGATAAGCAAATCACGTGTTTGGGGGGCGGGGGTATGGATCCGGGTTACGGGTCGGATTTTATGATTTTTCGGGTGGGTCCTACTGGGTATAAACCGTAAATGGTTATACTCTAAAACACTGTCATCGACTACTAAAATACTAGAATAGTACCCTCTAATACTTTGAAATTGATATCATACCAAAAAATCGAAAACACAAATTTGTATAAGTTACATTCTAACCTCAAGTGTAGATTATAACTTATTAATCACACAAATGTAATGGTAAAATACTAAATTTAAAGTTATTCACTCTTTATTTGATTTAGGGTATAGGGTTGAACCCTATATGATTTAGGGGTTTGAACCACATTAGAATAAAATCGTGATTTTATAACCTAAAGTCTAGATTATAACATAATAATCACTCGAATGTAATGGTAAAATATTAAATTCAAACCCCTTCCCTCTTTATGCGATTTAGGGTATAGGGTTTGAACCCTATATGATTTAGGGGTTTGAACCATATTAGAATAAAATTGTGACTGTATAACCTAAAGTCTATTATGAACTCATATAAAATAGATAGGATTCAAACCCTATTCCCTAAATCAAATAATAGATCAGTTTCATAACAATAATCATGAACTCAAATATTAGATCAGTTTCATAAAAATAACAGTAGTGTATGAATTAAAATGATAAACCGAAAAATATCAAAGACATCATGAACTCAACCGAGGTCAACAGCTTTCCCTGGAGCACGCTTTGGAGGCTTAAATGTGGACATCTGATACTTCAAGACCTCATCATTTGCTGCTTCCCAAAGATCATACACTATCTTGTGTCGGACTTCTTTGATGTTCTCGTCATTCACCAAAGAGAAATCTAAGCCAAGTAGATGGCACTCTATGAACTTCAACGAATAAACACTACAATCATTACCACTCATGTTTACGCCACTCATCGGGACATATGAAACAGTGTACTGTTTAACATTGAAATCTTTCTTCTTATCTGACGGCTGGACAACCTTGACGATTCGTGGAATGAGGACGGCGAATGCTTCCACGGCCTTGTTGTTCTTCTTACCCCCACAATCGAAGACATCACCTGTCCGGTTCACAAGATTGACGCACATAGAGATCCAGTGGATTTGGTTAATACAAATAGGGATGTAGAGACGATCGACATCAACGTACCATACTGAACCTCTGCTTCCATGATATGGAAGCTCTCCTCTTCCATACTAGAGAAAACTGTCGTCGATTTTGTACCCTCTCCTGTTTCCATCAAACTTGCCGTAGGCCGTGATGATATGATTACTAAACATACAGTTCATAAATGCAACTCGGTCTGGCTTCCATCGACGCAATGAGGTTTTTTCCCGAAACAAATACATCATGGCGTCCATGTCCTGAAAAAGACAATACAAAAGTATTAGGAATGAGAACCAACCACAAAATTCAATTTTCAAATAAATATGAGCTAAACTCACATAGTTCTTCAACCAAATATTAGGCTCCATTATACGCGAAGCTAACTCTGCATCAATTTAGATGGCCCAATCTGAAGTACTCTGTAAAGAGAAAGCATTGGTGTGACGATGTTGATAAGGTAGATTTGAGAAAAAGAAGTCAAATAATACAAATATTACTTGCGTGGGATTCAAGGTCTATTCAATTAGTTTGGTCCATTTGTCTTCTGGAACAAAAACCAATTCGTAGTCACTGTCTTTGCAACGGACTTCTGGATGATCAATATCAGTCAAAAATGGTTGCTTGAAGATCTCTGGCCGGAAAGAAGTCTCTGGCTTAATGAAAGCAGAAGGTTCTTTGGACTGCTTGTCTTGAGGTGGATCAAAACCGTCAACATTTGAATCTTGCGAAAGGTTGCCCATTATCTTCTGTAAATGCTCTTGGGTCCCTAAATTGGCATCTAAAATGCTAAATAAGCTACCAAACACATCAGACAAGTTCGCATCCTGGTCGTCAAACAAAAAAACATGACATTAATAATTTTTTAAACATATATATTACAACAGAAAATATGAACAGCAAGTACAATACATCATCCTTACAGTCAATATTACAAACATGAAAAAGAACAGAATAGCATCCTTACATCAACATTATATAGAACAAAGAACAGCAACAAAACATCATCCTTACAGTAATAGTACAAACCACAAGAACAGCAACGAAAGACAAGAAAATATCTATTTCTTGTTGACCTTTGTCTGAGACCTTGTCTTAGCAGCATTTGCAGGACCACCAGTGTGAGAAGGAGTCAGACCTTGAGTGAGAGAAGGAGCAGAAGCTTGACTGCGCTTAGGAATAGGAGCAGGAGCACTAGTGCGAGCAGACATCACAGTAGGAGGAGGAGCACGATTAGAATCCGAAGCTGGATCATGAGTTGAAGCAGAAGCATGACCAGAAGCTGGAACAGGACCATAAGTCTGAGTAAAAGTCGGAACATCACCATGACTCTGAGTATAAGCCGGAGCACCACCCTGATTCTGAGATGAAAGGAGCTTCTCCTCTAATTTGGCAACCCGGTCACCAATCATGTTGCGTACCTCCAGCGCTAAGGCAGTAAAAGAAGACTTAAACATAACCTGGATATAGGATTTCATCTCCTCTTCAATATCTCTATATTTCTCGGCTGATATTTGGAAAAATAACCTCTTCTTCCTTGACTCAGTGCCAGCATCCTGAAATTTCTTCTTTTTCTTCGTTGTAGCAGACACAGGGGTGGTTTCTATTTCTTCTTCCATTCCAGTCTCACTTGTTTCTCCAGCCTCCTCTTTATCTGAACCATCTTCCTCAGAACCGTCCACAAATGGTTCTACAGTTTCCTGGAAAGCCCACTCATGCTTACTCCAATCATACTTCCTTCGGATCATGTCCATCATCAGATCGACTCTTTCATCCTGCATCTCAGAGGCTCGTTTAAAGTCTTCAGCTAAAATGATATCGTAATTTCCAGTTGAAGATAGGTATGCAAACACATCTCCCTACAAAACATAAACAATTTAACAAAGGTTAGACACAAACATTAAGAACTATGAAATTCAATCACATTACTTAAAGGAAATTGAACTTACAGTGGATCCAAAATTAGACTCTAAGCTAATAATATCCTGATAGGAAATCTTAGCAGATCCTATCCAATTCCTACATCACATGCTAGTCATGCCTTGTCTGAGTTTCTGACCCAAAAGCAACCCAATGTCTGGAATAGCCTCTATCAACCAAATCTGAAGTGCATACGAGAAGCCATCTGCAACATAACTATTCTGCGTCTTCACTTTATCCCTGGCTGCGACAATGGAACTCACCAGAGCATCATAGGAATGAAGACCCCACAGATATCTCCTCATCTTATCAAAATCCATCACCAGCTTGATGTACTTGTGTGGGATGGCAACCCTCTCATCCTTCACCATAACAATACCAGCTAGCACACACAAATACACCATCCTCAGCCTATCGACACGGGACCACATATTACAATGCTTCATATGCACCTTCCTGATTTCCATTAAGCAAAATTTTCCTTTTCTCCTTAGCAACTTAGCCCAAAACCCTTTATCATATTTCCAATTATCAATCTCCAAGTCAGGCTCGTCGTCTTTATATTTCAGACCAGTGATCGCATAGAATTCTTGCATTGAAAATCTGAGAGGCCTCCTAGCATAATGGAACCACAACTCATGACGATTCGAGGTCAGAAGCTGCTTACAAACAAAGGTTTGGATCATTCTCCCCGAATACTGAAGCTCGTGCGCATAAATGTCTTAACCTGAGCAAATAGCGGATCAGCCAACACATCCTTGTATTCGACTTCAATGTACTTCTCCACCTTCTTAAGTATGGAAGTTCGACAAGTGTTGTTGACCTTCTCAAATTGTGTTTCAGTTTCCTCTTTGAATAGGCATTTAGGCAACGGATCCATCGTCATACATGTGAACAATGACACAAATACAATCACCACAGGCTCTATTCATGTTAGTATAACTCATAAATCAGACATCTTAGTCAAAACAAAACAAAACAAATACTATTATGCAAAAACGAGACCATATACCATTCCATTTACAGCAATGTCACGAAAAATAACAACACAAACTATATAGAAGTGAGATAACAACTCGGTGACCACAAAACATCAAAAATTATGAAACTTTAATACCATATAAACCTAAATTATTCACGCAAACAATAATCAAAACCTGTTACACTCAAATAATGATTAAAAACACTCAAATCAAAGAGAAAAAACATGCAAAACGAATCACAAGTTCTACACCAAACATGAAACTGAAACTACATAGTTTACAAGATTTTTAGATGTCAAACCCAAGCCAAAACGATTCCATTTACATCAATGTTACAAAATAACACAGCATAAACTGTATAAAAGTCATGACAACAACTCATTGTCCACAAAAAAAATCAAAAGTATGAAACTTTAATATCCTAGAAAACTAAATCATTCATACAAACAAAAATCGAAACCTATTACACTCGAATTGTGATTAAAAACACTCAAATCAAAGAGAGAAAGGCAAGCAAAACGAATCCCAAGTCCTAGACCATTCCCAAAAATCTAGAATTTACGGGCTTGAAATAAGATATGAGAAACGATTTTGCGGCGAGGAACAAGCTTGAGATTTCCGACGAGTTACCTGAGAGCAAGAGCGTGAAGTGAGCACGAGGTGTAGGAGCCTTTGCTTAAGAAGAAAACACCGGCAGAGTCCAAGAGGGGAGAAGGAACACCGGAGCCGGCGAAGTGAAGCAGCGTCGAGATGTATAGCAGGTGAATTGTCTCCGATTTGCTCTCTAGACTCGAACGAAGGAGAAAGGTTTTGATTAGAGTTCATATGTTTTCAATTTGGGGTTAAATGGAGTTGGGACTCTTTTTCTTATTTGTTTTCTTTTTAATTAATTAATTAATTAAAAAAAAACAATTACGAAAAATATTTAAAAGAACATATGGTCAGAGATTTATATTAGGGGTTTAATTGGGTTTACACAAAAAAAATTATGGTATAGGAACAATCTTATGTTCAATATATGTTATAGGGACAATGTACTAGTTTATTTGTTCTATATTTACAATTTTCCCAAAAAAAAACATTTAGGATGTTGTTGTATTATTAAGAGAACTTTTACATTTGTAAGCTGTTTTTCTTTTTTGGGTTTACTTCGGATTTTCGGGTTTTTGGATTTAAACCTGAATCCAATAATCGTAATTAATTTGATTATGTTTCAGATTTTACATGAAAAAATAGAAAACAAAACAAAGTAAAACAAAAAAAAAATGGTAGTATGGAGCTTTGGCTCTTTTATAGTCATCCTGCTGTATGAAATAAATACATAAAATGGTAAAAAAAAAATTCCATAAACGTTAGAGGATCAGCCTATAGAATTACATATCAATAGTATATATAGTAAAAACAACAAAAGAGGATGATCCCAAGTGAAAGTGACTTGTGTAACTGTCTTCTATTGGTCATAGCCAAAGGCTAGCTCGAAGATCTGTTCATATTCATCGACGAAATGAACATCGAGTCCTTCTTTAAAGCTTTCCTCAAGATCCTCAAAGTCTATTCGGTTGGCCTCCGGGAATATTATCATCTTCACTTGACTCCGCCTTGCAGCCATAGTCTTCTCCTTAAGCTGAGAAAGATAGATGTTTAGTGTATTAAAATTCACTAAAATAAAAAACTGTTAGCTAAAAAACGAAAAAAGAAGTAATTCTAGCGCGTTGTTTGTTTACTTACACCGCCAATTGGAAGAATCCTACCGGTCAGAGTGACTTCTCCGGTCATTGCAAGATCCTTCTTAATTGGCTTCTTCATGGCAAGTGACAGCAAGGAAGTGATCATTGCGCAGCCTGCGCTTGGACCGTCTTTTGGCGTGGCTCCTTGAGGAACATGTAAATGAAGCTTGGAATTGGAAAAGAAGAGGTTCTTGGGATCTTTATCAAACATTATTCTTCTGGCAACTGTGTGAGCTATCTCTGCGCTTTCTATCATCACATTCCCAAGGTGGCCCGTTATATGAAGATCACCTTTGCCTTCACCTTCTTCAACAAAGGTTGTCTCTATGTACAACGTTGAACCGCCCATGGATGACCAAGCTAAACCCATTACAACCCCCACAGGTGTCTGTTCATAGATCTTCTCTCCTCGGAAAACCGGCTTGCCTACATAATCCGCAAGGTTTGTTCCATCAATCATAATTTTTTCAGCTACCTCCCTGCTCTGCTCGCTCTTGGCTCGTTCGCGTACAAGTTTAAGAGCAATCTGTTAAATAAACCTAAATAATTTCAGATTCTTGGTATCCAAGTTAAGAAGTTTGGTAATATATATATTTTTTGGAACACAACGGAAGTTTGGTAATATATTTGTCAGCTTTACCTTACGAAAAATCTTTTCAATATGCTTTTGGAGATTACGAACTCCTGCTTCTCTGCAGTAGTTTTCTATCAAGGAAAGAAGAGCCGCGTCGCTCATATCAGCCTGTTCAGGCTTAAGGCCACATTTTCCGCTGACAGTTTTCACCAAATAGTCTCGAGCAATATGCATTTTCTCATCGGCAGTTATTGAGAGAGTTGTGGGATTATATTGTAATTATCAAATACATAAGGGTAATTAGGCAAATACCATTATGTTGGTATTAGGTTTAGCTTGTATTTAAGAGGCAACGCCTCCGACGTAAATAAACAAGAAAACTCTTTATACCAAACTAGAGATCTTGACATGGTATCAGAGCAATAAAACCATATTGGTTTCTTCGATTCTTTGTTTCTTTCATTGACCTTAGTACACTTGATTTTTCTCTATCAAGTTACTCTCTTTCTATTCAATGGCTGGAGCAGATTCAAGTGGAACCAAAGATGGTTCATCTCTCTCGTCTAAGTCACGTCTTGAAACTCGTCGTAGGATCGATCCTTATGATATATCGTCAGGTGATAACCCGGGAAATATCATCTCCCAACCCCAACTCCGAGGCCCTAACTATGATGAGTGGGCTATGAATATTCGACTTGCCTTGCGCGCAAGGAAGAAGTTCGGATTCGTGGATGGGAGCATTCCGCAACCTGATGATGATTCTGACGATCTCGACGACTGGTGGGCTAATAACGCCATGGTGGTGTCATGGATCAAGCTCACGATTACTCCAGACCTTAGCAGCTCTCTATCTCATCATGAAGTTGCTCGTGATTTATGGCTGCATATCCAGAAACGGTTCTCTGTCAAGAATGGACAGAGAGTTCAAAGGCTCAAAGCAGAGCTTGCGAACTGCCATCAGAAAGGATCTGCGGTGGAGGCCTACTACGGGAAGCTAACAAAACTTTGGACAAGCTTAGCTGATTTTCAACGTGCTAAGACGGCTGAAGAAATTGAGAAAGAACGTGAAGAAGACAAACTTCACCAGTTCCTGATGGGTTTGGATGAAACTATTTTTGGTGCTGTGAAATCATCCCTACTGTCACGTGATCCTTTACCTTCTTTAGATGAAGCATATCAAGTGGTTATCCAAGATGAGGAGTCAAAACGTGGGAGTCGTATGATGGAAGAACGACCTGAGGCAGCAAGTTTCACAGTTCAGACAGGTTCGACAAATCCGCGACAGAGGCAACAAGCGGAGCTTCGTGACCCATCAGCAGTGTGCACCCTGTGTGGAAGAACAGGACATCTTTCTGCAAACTGTTTTCGAAAGATTGGATACCCTGTATGGTGGGGGAACCGTCCTCGATCCACTCTTCAGAATGCAGCACAAGATGCCTCTGTTTTGAGTTCCAATGATCGAAAGGGATTGTCTTCATCATCGTCTCGTCGTTCAGAACCAGCTCGTGCGAATCATGTTACTGCACCTACTTCGTTGATCTCAGCACACTCGGCACATTCAGCGATCACAGATGCAGATCGTGTGGGTTTCACAGGGTTGAATGATCAACAATGGAGAACTTTGGTGAACATGTTACATGAACGACATACTGCTGATCATCAACATCAATCTGGTACGTTTTTTACTGACTCTTGGATCATAGATTCCGGTGCCTCGAATCATATGACAGGAACGTTTGAGTTTCTCATGGATGTCTGTAGTATGACACCAATGAATATAAAACTGCCTGATGGTCGCATGACAATTGCAACCAAACGAGGGAAAGTTCGTCTTGGACCTCAACTGCAGTTGGTTAATGTGTTTTATGTTGATGGATTGGACTGTCATCTGATCTCTGTATCTCAGTTATCAAAAGACAATGGTTGCATAGTGCAGATGTCTGATAGAATTTGTGTTGTCCAGGACCGCATCACTCAAATCCTGATTGGAGCGGGTGAGCAGATCAATGGCCTGTATTTCTTTAGAGGAGTAGCTGTAGCTGCAGTGGCACAAGTCCAAGACAAGGAGTCAGAAGAGACGTGGCATCGTAGATTCGGTCATCCTGCCTCTAAAGCAATGGAGATGATACATTTACCGGCTTTTACTAGGAGTACTCGTTTTGATTCACAGTCTTGCGATATTTGTATTCGAGCAAAACAATCCAGAGATTCTTTTCCATTAAGTATCAATAAAACATCAGAGGTTTTTGAGTTAGTTCATTGTGACTTATGGGGTCCTTATCGGACACCGGCTTTATGTGGCTCCCGTTACTTTCTCACGATTCTGGATGATTTTTCTCGAGCTTTGTGGATTTATTTACTACCTGATAAGACAAAGGCACCTACGACTTTGCGGAATTTTGTTGCTTTCGTGGAACGACAGTTTGAACGCAACATTAAGACAATTCGCAGTGATAACGGAACTGAATTTACTTGTCTTCGAGAATTTTTTAAAGACAAAGGGATTATACATGAGACTTCTTGCGTGGGAACTCCACAACAAAATGGTCGTGTCGAAAGAAAACATAGACATATACTCAACGTGTCTCGAGCTTTGAGGTTTCAAGCTAGTCTTCCTGTTGAGTTTTGGGGTTATTGTGTGCTGGCAGCATGTTATCTTATCAATCGTACACCCACGACGATACTGAATGGTAAGAGTCCGTATGAGATATTATATGAGCGACCTCCTCCATTGACACATCTTCGTGTCATAGGCTGCTTATGCTATGTTCATAACCAACGACATGGTGGGGACAAATTTGCGCCAAGAGGAACTCGCTCTGTTTTCCTTGGATACCCGTTTGGTCAGAAGGGATGGTTGGTGTATGATATAGAGAGTAAGAAAATATCAACCTCTCGTGATGTTGTCTTCATTGAGACTGAGTTCCCTCTTTCTACTAGCAAGTCCACAGTTTCTCAACCCATTTCTCTGCCTTTGAGTTCACCATCGACTACCTATATGGATGACGATCCACTCACTGGAATTTCGATTCAAACACAGGATCATGTAATGGAAACTCCGCTGGATGAGTCAACGACAACACAAGCTCCTATCTCTGAGCTTCTTACTCCTGATGATCTAGCTACTCCGCCTGGTCCATCGTCTACTTTACATCATGGCAACGATGAACATGAATTTGTTCCAGATGTAGAGTTGCCGATACAAACGATGCCAGAGCAACCACCCAGTGCTCCCTCCACCACCGACAAAGATGAACCCGAAATGGGCAAGGGCCATCGTCGTAAGATTCCATCTACTCGTCTCCAAGACTATGTCACTAATACAATACATAGTGGGTCTGATAGCGATTTTACAGATTCTACTTGGTATCCGATCAAAGATTTTGTGGATAGTTCTCACTTCTCTCCTCAACATCAAGCTTTTCTGGCAGCTGTTACAGCTGGTATAATACCGAGAACATATGCAGAAGCTGTTCAAGATGAACGTTGGAGAGGAGCAGTAGGAAATGAAATTGATGCTTTAGAGGAGCGAGGTACCTGGACGGTTGAAACATTACCAGAAGGGAAGAAAGCTCTTGGGTGCAAATGGGTGTTCACTATAAAATACCGTTCAGATGGCACCATTGAGAGATATAAAGCTCGCCTAGTTGTTCTTGGTAACAATCAAACAGAAGGTGTAGATTATGAAGAAACATTTGCACCGGTTTGTAAGATGGTTACGGTTCGATCGTTTCTCAAAGTCGCAGCATCTCGAGATTGGGAGATACATCAAATGGATGTTCACAATGCCTTCTTACATGGAGATCTAGAGGAGGAGGTTTACATAAAGTTTCCGCCAGGTTTTCGAAATAATGATGCAAATCAGGTCTGTCGGTTACACAAATCTCTCTATGGGCTTAAGCAAGCACCGAGGTGTTGGTTCGCGAAACTGTCTGAAGCACTGAAACGATATGGGTTTATTCAAGATGTCTCAGATTATTCTCTCTTCACATTCGTTGATGGTGTGATTCGCCTTCATGTTCTCGTATATGTAGACGATCTTATCATCTCTGGTAGCTCTTCTGAAGTTATCTGTGGATTCAAGAAGTATTTGAGCTCATGTTTTAACATGAAGGATCTTGGAGTGTTGAAATATTTTCTAGGAATTGAGGTGGCTCGCAGCCCTCAAGGGATCTATCTATGCCAGCGCAAATACGTTCTGGACATCATCTCTGAGACTGGACTTCTTGGCGCGAAACTAACGACTCATCCTATCGAACAGAATCACCTATTGGCAAAATCAACAGCAGCTCTTCTCTCGAATCCATCTGCCTATCGCAGACTGGTGGGCCGGCTGATATACCTCGGAGTTACTCGACCTGACCTATCATATGCGATACACTGTTTATCACAATTTATGCATGCCCCTACGACCGAACATTGGGAAGCAGCGATTCGAGTCGTTCGCTACTTGAAAAACAATCCAGGTCAAGGTATTCTTCTTACTGCTGACTCGAACCTGCAACTATCAGCTTGGTGCGACTCCGATTGGGCAACTTGTCCTACGTCTCGTCGTTCGCTTACAGCTTGGTTTATTCAGTTGGGGGGCTCACCTGTGTCTTGGAAGACACGGAAACAGGATGCTGTGTCTCGATCCTCTTGTGAAGCTGAGTACCGAGCGATGGCTGATACGGTCAGCGAAATAATATGGATGCGAGCGTTGCTTGAATCTTTCGGAGTTGATTGTTCTGCCTCAGTCCCTCTCCATTGCGACAGCATGTCGGCGATTTACTTGAGCAAGAACCCGGTTTTTCATGAGAAGACAAAGCATGTTGGGAAAGAATGTCATTTCATACGAGATGAGATTGTACGAGGAGTTATCACGCCGCAACATGTTTCGACTACGGTTCAACTTGCTGATATCCTTACTAAAGCTCTCGGAAGAAAGGAATTTGAAGTTTTTGTGCGCAAGTTGGGTGTTTCGAACCTCCACACTCCAACTTGAGGGGGGGTATTGAGAGAGTTGTGGGATTATATTGTAATTATCAAATACATAAGGGTAATTAGGCAAATACCATTATGTTGGTATTAGGTTTAGCTTGTATTTAAGAGGCAACGCCTCCGACGTAAATAAACAAGAAAACTCTTTATACCAAACTAGAGATCTTGACAGCAGTGTACCCTGCCAGTTGAATAACCTCCATTCTATCTAGCAAAGGACCCGGAATCATATCTGTAATGTTTGCTGTGCAAAGAAACAAAACCTGCAAACAACAACAAAAAACAATTGATTAGAAACTTGTAAATGAAAGTAAAAAGTGGTAAATAAAAAAAAAGATAGTTACCTTTGATAAGTCGATAGTTACATCAAGAAAGTAATCTAGAAAATGTGAATTTTGCTGTGGATCCAGAAGCTCCAACAACGCACCCTCTGGATCGTCTCTACTATTCTTTCCAAGCTGCCAAAGAATCAAGTGACAATCGTTGCAAATAATCTCAGAAGCTAATACGTTCTAAAAATCCAATTCAAGTCCTAGCTTAACTACCTTATCAATCTCATCGAGCAGAACAAGAGGATTCTCTGTTCCCACTTCCTTTAGACACTGCACCATCTTTCCGGGCGTGGCACCAACGTATACTCCACGGTCCCCCTATAGGTGAACACGTTTTAGAGGAGTGTGTTTAAAATATTTCACTCTAGTGTATTTGTTGCAGAAAATATACCATAGGGAAGGCTAACTAATATAAGTGAAATGGTCCAAATCCCTTATATATTACTTAGTCAGATATAGGTGTTTTCTCCAACAGTTTTTGTCATACAGTAGTATACGTTAATATGGGAACTATCAGATAGTCCTCCAACAGCGAGCCGAAAGAACTTGCGGTCAAGAGCACGTGCGACCGAACGAGCAATACTAGTTTTTCCTACCCCAGGAGGGCCAGAGAGACAAATGATCTTCCCTGTTTGACACAGGAAAAAAACAGGTTCAGTTTCACAATTTATTTAAAGAGAGAGTGAACCAGAAAGGCAAAGACACTACCCTCTGGATTGCCTGTAAGTGTTCCCACAGCAATAAACTCTAGTATTGTTTCTTTTACATCACGTAATCCGTAGTGATCCTCGTCAAGAATCTTTTCTGCCCGTTCGACATCAAAATTCTCATCACTGCAAAACAAACAGAATAAATCAAGTGTTATATAACTACTCCCTGAAAACACCATCAACATTTGAAGCAAAATTATATTTAAATAATACTAACCATTGGTTTTATTTAAATAATAGTAACTTTCTAGAAAAGTAGCATATAATCTCATGTGTAAGAGATTTCCAAACCATTTTCTCTCCATTTTTTATTTTTTATTTTATAAGAGACTCGACAATGCTGATGCTCTAATTCTACTAAAAACCATGAACATATGAAGCACAATGGCAAACCTGCATTTTCCCCAAGGCAACGAGGTCAACAAATCAAGGTAGCTATAGATATCATCGGTGCTACCGTAATTGCGTTTTATCCTATCAATCTTCGCAAACTGTTCTTCTATGACTTTTTGTACATGTTTCGGAATTTTCTCTTTAATAGGTTCAATCCTTTTCCTAAACGTTTCTGCAGAAAAAGAAAAGAATTTATAATCTTCAATTCTTATACACTATAGTGGTACTAACCAGAAAGTTTAGTTTATTTGGCAGAACCAGACTCCTGCATTGGGACATTTAATAATCATTAGCCATTGATATACAAAAACATCATAAATAAGAATTTTGTGGGGGAGCTTAAAACCTTTTCGTCTTCATCAGTTTCTGATGTGGATTCCTATATACGAATGAAAAGAGATTAGGAATTTATTCTATAAAAATCATATTGTTTACAAAAAAAAAAAAATATCTTGACGAGCTGAAAACCTTTTTGTCTTCAGCAGTTTCTTCTGTGGATTCCTAAAAAATGAATGTAAAGTGATAAGGATTCATTCTATATAAATACATATCATCTACAATAAAAAATCTAGTAGCCTGCATGAGTCACCGGGAAAAGGGAGGCATGAAACACTTGAATTTTGTTTATTTCCACTTGTTTTTTAACCAATTCCAGAGTCAAGTCCAGACGCTTATGAACCTAAAACCAATATGAGAAGCTTATTAAAAATGAAGTACCATTACTGTTTGAAGTATTTTTTTTTTAAAAGTAATAGGTAAACAACTTACATCCAATTCTTCAAGAACCTCTTGAATTTTATGTTTGTTACTAGTGCCAGAGATACCGGCTCCAAAATCGGCTAACTTCTGATAATTGAAGTCAATAGCCTCAAAGATCCCAGCTCCAGAATCGGTTAACTTTCTTCTTCTTTTCTTTAGCAAAAACTCGGCCAACTTTCGATAGTTGGAGTCACCTATATTATCCTATAGAATTCAAAGGGAATCTACTTAGATACTACGGCATTAGTGTAATATTTTAGTTTATCAGGTCATATCTTCCAACATAATATGGAGAGAGCATGCCTGTGAATACTTCTGAACTTGCTCCCTCCAGAGTGGTGTTGTCTTTAAAACATCCCCAAGCATAGAAATAACCTCAAAGTACGTTGCCTTGATGATCTCATCGGCCTTGTCATAGGTCTTATCCTGCAAGCAAAGAACACAATGGCACATATGAAGAGGATTATAGATGTTTTGTATCATGAAAGGAAAGAACAGAAACGCACCTTTAGATGATGAGTTTTGACAGTTAGAGGATCTTTACTCACCTGTATAAAAGACAAACTCTTACTTTTAATGAACTTTTAAGAAAGAGTAACGTTGAAGAATGTTTCTCCATGAACCTACCGTCTCTGTTATTTGAAGTCGTTCGCGACCAATAATGATGACTTGCTCACCTTGGATACTTATAATCTAGAAAATTTGGCAAATTGTTATAAGTATTTTAAAATAGAGACAAGAAGAAAAAACACAGTGCTAATGTGTAACCTGAGCTAGTGTGCCAACTTGGTGAATCACAGACGAATTAGTTGAAGCCTTGTCGTCATCTTTCATAAGGAAAGCCCCTACATATGGAGCATCTCTGCTTTTGCTCTCTTCTAAAGCTGCAAGTACTTTAGGATCCTTGACATAGAGTGGCATGTAAAAACCAGGAATAAGAGGTTTGTGTGACAATCGCAATGCTATAACCTGCAATTTAACCAACAGAAAGCTTAATGAAAAAGAATTGTACCCAACAGTAATGTTATAAGAGTTTGTAGCTTTGGCCCTTCACTAATAAACTCTGAGAATTTCTACGGACCGTTAGATAATCGTCGAGGCAAGGTTTAGCAGAGACAGTCGCTGAACACGACATGGTAGGCTTTGAATTTGTTAGTGTCGAGAAGAAAGCTCGACGAGCCAAATGAGAACTCCGGTTCCATCGGGTTAGCTGATTCCATGCCTTGAGGAGGAGTAAACTCCTATTAGCCGGGCTAGACCCGACCCTAATAGCCAGAGGCATGTGGTGGGAAGTGTAGGGCTTCAGCATGAGGAGAGAGAGAGAGAGAGAGAGAGAGAGGGAGAGAGGAAATTTCAGAAAAATTAGGGCTATGCTTTGCCTTAAGGAGTAAGAAACACCGAAGAATGCAAGAAGAAGACAACTGGTGTCACAGACAAAAAGCCCTTTCATAGACCCATCCAAAAATTGGAAACAAAATTAAAAAAGGAAAATATAAAAGATTAATAAGAAAAAGAGAAAATTAATACAAAATTTTAAAAACAACTTGAGAGACCCGATTAAAAAAAGGAAGGAAACAATGTCACATAAAAAAATGAAAACTGGCGTAAATAGTGATTAGATTTATTATACATCTTGATTTGAACAAACAAATATGGATATCTATAACTCTACAAAGGAAAACAAATATTCATACGTAATATTCGTAAAAAACAAAGCAAACACAAATACTAATAGTTTTAAAAATTAATATCTGATCGATCAGTTATATGCATATATATATACACACTAGGTCGATTTCCACGCTACGCACGGATTATTACTACGTAAAAATTTAAAATTTAAGTTATTGACTGAATACCAAATATTATAAAATAATTTTTATTTAATACAAAATGTTTATCATTTGGAATAATATAGCAAGGATATATGAGATGTTTTGTTGTTGAAATGTTGTATGTTGTGGAAAGCTTTATTTATTGTAGGATGTTAATTTATGCGCTGACTTCATATATGATATTTTTTTTTTGTTCCTCTTTATGAAGCTTTTTTGATGTTAATGGTGGTCAAAGTAAATTTGCGTTTTGATGGTGAGGTAATCAGTAGTTAACATGTAATTTTGAAACAAATAGTTGAATTGTATTTAGTATAGTTCTTTAAAATGAGCTGCGTTACGTTGATGTTTCATATATAAAGACATGATCAACATTAACTTTCTGTGTCAAAATGATTGACATTTTTACATTTATTATTTTATGAGTCGTTTGTACTTTTTCAAAGTAAACTAACAACGACCTCCAATTTAACATCATCAAATATGAAGATAGACCAATTTAATTAATTATCTATATCATTAATTCTGAGTTTATTTTTAAAAAGGTGAAATCCAAATACATATATGAATTTTTTTAATCAATTAATTAAATTTTTATATTTACATTATATGAATTTTTTATTACTCCCTTTAATCTACAAATATTTTTAATTTTTTTTTCACACATACTAAGTGTACATTAAATTTTATATGATGAATTCACTATTTTCTATAATTATCAATTTCCAATTAGTTAAACTAATACTCCCTTTGTTTCACTATAAGATATGTTTTAAAAAAATATTTTTTGTTGCAAAATAGATGATGTTCCCGTTATTCTAAATAAATTTTAATGTCACTTGAAATTTGAGACCACCTACAAAATATTGTACTTTTTATTGGTTGAATTAGTTTTATTTAATGATATTGTTGTAAAGATTTATATTTTATTAATTATTGTGAAAAACTCTTAAACACCACTTATATTGGAAAATAAAAAAATAATTATTTAGAAACAGTAATAATTTTTTTGGAAATTATAATTTACTACTATTAAACAAAATAAATTTCATTTAAAAGTATATATTTGTGAAACAGTTTTTCCCCAAAAACTTTGTTCATATGGAACAGAGTTAGTATTTGTTATTTTAATTTTTTTAGTTTTGTCATTTGATTTTTTTCTCCTTTTGCAATTTATAGATTATTAGTTCATCTATTTTTCTAATGATATTATGATTTGTTTTGTAATTCAAATAAAATTTGATCTTCGTCAACTAAAATATATATAATAGTAAGTAAATTTATTTTAGTTATGAGTATTAATTTTTTGTACAAAAAACTATTCAACTAAAATATCTCGCATAAGTACTACATTTTGTGGCATATATTTAAAATATTCGGTTAGATAAATTTATTATTTATTACATTACCTTAAATTAAATATAATTTGCATTTGGTAAAATAATTTCATATATATTTTAATTTACTTAATTCATCTATTTAGTCATATAAAATTAAGATCAAGATTTTGTGTCATGTATTTAACTGTTTTACTGTATATGTTTTTTTTTTTTTAAACACAGTATGAGTAGACATCCTGATACAAAACCATAGATATTTTATTTGAAATTTGATGGAATGATTTTTTTTTACAAAACGTTAACAGTGCAAATACATAACAGAAAATTATAATAATTTCGTAAGGAGAAAACCGAAGTGGTAAGGAGATGAATTTATTTTTTTCGAATTGATTTTTAATGGCAATCTAATGGTGTCCATTGATTTTTTTTTTAACTGGCTTTAACATTGGCGATTGATGCTTGCTAGACTAAAATATTTCGCATAAGTACTACATTTTGCGGCATATATTTAAAATGTTCGGTTAGATAACTTTATAATTTATTACATTATCTTAAATTGAATATAATTTTTCATCTGGTAAAAAGAATTTCATATATTTTTTAATTTACTTAATTTATATATTTAGTCATCAAATTAAGACCAAGATTTTGTGCAATGTATTTAACTGTTTTTTACTGTATATGTTATTCTTTTCAAAAACA
The DNA here is from genome assembly GCA_016432835.1 of Brassica nigra. NCBI lineage: Eukaryota > Viridiplantae > Streptophyta > Magnoliopsida > Brassicales > Brassicaceae > Brassica > Brassica nigra. The sequence goes on from CM028243.1 coordinate 51,893,497, forward strand.
CAGTATGAGTAGACATCCTCATATAAAACCATATATATTTTATTTGAAATTTGATGAAATGAATTTTTACAAAACATTAACAGTGCGAATACATAAGAGAAAATTATATTAATTTCATAAGGAGAAAACCGAAGTGGTAAGGAGATGAATCTATTTTTTGTCGATTTGATTTTAATGGCAATCTAATGGGGTCCATTGATTTTGTTAACTGGCTTTAACAGTTGTGATTGATTCTAGGTAGACTAAAATATTTCGCATAAGTACTATATTTTGCGGCATATATTTAAAATGTTCGGGTAGATAAATTTATAATTTATTACATTTTCCTAAATTGAATATAATTTCGCATTTGGTATAAAAATTTCAAACATAGTTTAATTTACTTAATTTATCTATTAATTTGACCAAGATTTTCTGTAATGTATTTAACTGCTTTTACTGTATAAGTTTTTTTAAAAAAAAACACAGTATGAGTAGACATCCTGATATAAACCCATAGATATTTTATTTGAAATTTGATGAAATGAAATTTTTTTTTGCTACAAAAATTTAACAGTTGGAATACATAAGAGAATATTATATTAATTTCATAAGGAGAAAACCGAAGTAGTAAGGAGATGAATTTGATTTTTCATGGCAATCTAATGGTCTCCATTGATTTTTTTTTACTGGCTATAACAGTGGCGATTGATGCTAGCTAGACGATGTCGGGATAATAAATTAATCTTCAGCTGAATATCCAATGAATTTGCCAGATCATCCAAGTAAGTATATAATTCTCCTGCAGGGATAACCTAACCAAACCAGTCCAGTCACAACAAACAACCAAAAAAAAACTTAGCAAAAGATATAAAGATATAGACATCAAATGTTAAGATTTCGTTTCTTATCAAGAAAATTTTCATTTTTGTAGGACCGTAAGTCACTGAAAACACTCATGTATTGTCATGCATTGATTGCACGGCAAGATCAAATGAAGTTAGGAGGAAGAAATAAATATATAAACGACATTACTAAAGAGATTGAAGCACTATACCAGACTATTAAGACCTTTGTGGTAGATAACTCTTTGAACATCTTTAACACTTAGGAAATCTCGGGCATTTGTCAAAACGACTTGAGACCCAAATTAGACTTATTTATGAATAACATGACTTCAAAATAGAATTTATTACGATGTGGTGAAAGGGTGAGACACTTACATCAGTGCTTATTATGGATGCCTTGCATATCATTTGACGCCTCTTATAACAGTGCTGTAGCTTTCAGCATCCGGCGCCTGAAAACACAACCTTACCTATCGAAGCAAAGTAACAGGTTTACCGTATTCTAGATTCTTGCATAAACCTTCAAAGAGGATGTTCAGATTGTAGACACTGAAAGCAAGCCCACGGTACATCACATGGGGAACACCTATCATAAAACCGCTCTTGTGACATAACTGCAGGAAACATTTACGCAGCCCACTAAGAGAAACGAAGTTGATGAAAGAATTAGTGGCGATCATGTTGCAGTAAACAGAAAACACGGCCGGTAAGAACATAAACCTGAAATTCAGCAAAGACGATGAAAATTAATGGCTAGCTGTTAAAAATCAATTCAATGCATCAATTTTGATCCTACGTCTTACCAGAATCTTTGGGAGAACATCCTTTGAATCACCATCAGACTTCACCACCGGAGCCCTTAGCCATAACTTCATAGCAGGATGACATTAAACAAAACTAAAGAAAAAAGAAATAAAATGTTAGAGCTTGATTGAAGATAATGTCAGAAAGAAGGAATGACATTAGCAAGACGCAATTAATCCAAGAAACAAAAAAAAAAAAATCAAAAGTGAAAAAGGAATCTCAGCAAAACAAAGAGTGGCAAAAGGACAATAGTGCATAACTTAAATTTATAGATTCCTAAGCACCAGCAATAGTGCACATGGTATTTCTTGTTTCTGAATCAATTCGCAAGAACTATCTTCAGAATCCAAGTCAATCAATGAACTAATTTTTCATATAGAACTAACATTAACACTAATCAAAACCAAAAAGAGAAACATACCAATGACATTACGGCTCCACTGAGAAGGTGGCAAGAAGATTAAGTCAGAGCCAGAGACTGGTAGAACCTGAGTATCCGAGCAGTTTCTCCACTAAAATCGGCTTATACAAAAGGCCATCTGCATAACAACATTCCACACAGAACCAGAAGAAAACTCCATTAGATATAGAAAACACTGAAGCGCCATATCCTAAGAAATATTAGACACAAATGTGAGAATCAATCAGAAACGAACCAGTAGAGAAAGGACATAGTCAAAACTTCGGTGGAGATATAAAAGGAGAGAAGAGATGGAACATTGTCGGGAAATCAGTTTCAAAGCAGCTTCCTGGTTTCTGAAGCCGCTAATGTTTTTAGGTGGTGATTTGAGGGTTATTGGGGATTTGAAAGGCGGCGCTGCTAGTAAGAGAGGAGGGAAGCCGAAGATATCATGGTTGATGTTGTGCTTTTTTTTTTGTTTGTGAGGCAAAGAGGGGAAGTCAAGGCAAAACGTTTTGGTTGAAACTTGTGATGAAACTTGTGCTTATTACTACGATCCATACCAAAACATTTTGCAGAGAACATAAAGAGACAGAAAAACCAATCGATCAAGGTTTTGGTGAATAATTGAAGTCAATATTGTTTCAATGTTTTAACCTAAATGACATGGCTGATTAAGAATCTCTAATTGGTTGATTTTTTGAGCTGATGTGGACACTCTCTCCTTTGAGCATATCCAACTTTTAGTTTTGTAAGATTTTTACAGAATTATATATATAAACTAGGGTTTGACCCGCCCTACGGGCGGGTTAGTAAAAAATATTATCAATTTTAGTGAGTATTTCAAAATAATTAGTTTACTTTAATTTGAATGTTATCTCTATTTTCAATATGTAAGATTTGTTATTGTTATTTGAGGTAACGCTTACAATTATAATACAAAAAATTATAATTATACATGTATTTCAAATTCATAAAATTACAACTATGCATTTCTATATATTATCTATTTTGGGTAATAGTGATATTTTGTTGAAATGATGCTCGTTGTATCTCTGATGCTTTTTCAGCGTATCTTTTGAATTTTTTTGTTGTAAACTTGAAATACTATAATAAATATTCACATACTATAATTAACTTCACTTTTGGTTTCAGAGAATCTAACGTTCTTGGTTGTTTGTAGAGCAAATGCTGGTGTGAAATAATAGGGTATACATGTCAGAGAAGTTGTTGTACATTTGTATATTGTTTATTTTTTCTGCTTAAACCCATAAAATAAAAGGTGAAATTCATAAATAAAACCTATAACTAAATGAATATGACCAACTATCTTCGTATGCATTGATATATATATATGCTAAAGGAAGGGCAGCCTTAAGGATCCAATAATTTTAAGCGCGTATAAAAATTAGCCTTTCCAAAAAGTAAACATACAAAATTTACTTTCCAAAAATATAAATTTTTTTGACTTGTATTTTGTTTCATTAATGAATAAAAAACATTTTCACTACACCGACAATTTTTTTTGTAAGATCTAAATCCTCTTTTATGTTGGTTATTTAATACAATTGATTCAAAATTTCTTTTGGTTTAAGAATCATCAGTTCAGTTGTTCAAAGATTAAAGACTTTGTTTATACACTTTTATTTTTTTTTCCCCAGTTAGGTTGGGGTGAGGTCCAAACAATACTTAAAACACAAATATAGAATTGTGACAAAGTGGTTTATGTTAGTAATCTAATTTACAAATTCTTTATTTGTACCGCTATACATTTAGCAAATTGTGTGCATTTGAATATACCAAATTTAAATACATTTTCAGCATTTCCGCTAATTGAAAATGAGAGAAAGTCACCTCAAACGGTCAAACCCCTAAATGTGCATCTTTTTTTAACATTTAAGGATCATACGCCACTAAAAGTCTTCCCAACACATATCAGTTACTTGTGTCCAAAGAAATCATTCGAGTGTTCTTTTTGGTGGGGCTCGTTACTCTGTTATCCCTTAAATTCTATCCACAACTTTTCTTTTAATCTCAAGTTCTGGTAAAGGCTATGACTTGAACCAGTTCATTTCTCATCTCCCTGTTTCTATATATTATAATTAACACTAACGTTGTGATTCTCTATAATATAGTACTCCCTCTATTTTTTTAAGTTACATATTCTAGATTTTTCACACATTTTTTAAAAACACATTAAATTTGCATAATTTTTGTGTTTATCTTTCTTCTATAATTTTAAACCAATAAAAATTCAATACGTGCAATTCAGTTTTTTGAAATTTACAATTAGATAATAAAACATGCATTGAAAAAAAATAGATCTTTTTGAAATTTAAAAAACGTTGTGATTCTCTATAATATAGTACTCCCTCTATTTTTTTAAGTTACATATTCTAGATTTTTCACACATTTTAAAAAAAAACACATTAAATTTGCATAATTTTTTGTGTTTATCTTTCTTCTATAATTTTAAACCAATAAAAATTCAATACGTGCAATTAAGTTTTTTGAAATTTACAATTAGATAATAAAACATGCATTGAAAAAAAATAGATCTTTTTGAAATTTAAAAAACAGAGGGAGTACAATATTAGTTTGAATGAAAGAAAAAAAGAAACCTTCTAGAAACTTAAGCCTATTTGGTGACTCATGTTTGGCTCTATTTGTTGTTATATTTTGTTTATGAACTATATTGGCAACATGTTATTACGTTAATGTTGTTATGGAGGGAGTGTGTCTTGATAGGCTGATGTTGGGTTGGGAGGGGAGGGGAGGGGTGGTTTCATCTGTAAGTTATGTTCTCGCCCAGTTGTTTGTCTAAGTAAATATTCGTAATGAGTGTATTGTTGCTTGCTCTGTGTAGAACGTTACACTCCTGTAAGTTACTAAGAGTAATTGACTTTGAGATAAGAAAGCATGTTGACTTTTGGGATTTGCTTTTTTATTTAATTGCTTGTAATATTTCTCTAATTGTTGGACGTGTCCCACTTCTCAGCTTTGGTACTTTAGAAAAACTCAAGAAATTGAATGATCGTCTCATGTCAAAGTAGTGGTTGCCTACTATGTAACTGAATCTCCCTAATGGCCATATCATGGATCAAGACTGCTGTATCAATATTTATGATGCGTTTTTGGATTTGTATTTGACGTGGGGAGGCACAATTTGGTAAACACTCATACTGTGGAGCAGCATGTATGCTACTGATACAGCATTGCTACAAATATTAGTTGCACTCTCACTACCAAAAATATCACAGACGTCATAATAAACAATGCAACTAATTGATCAATGTTTTTGCTGGTAGTTCCCAGTCTGTGCTCGGCGTTTTCCATTAATGGAGAAGCAAACGGGTCGATATTCATAAAGTTTGTTATTCAACTACATAAAGGCAGATTATGTGTAGAGGATTTGAAGGAACTTTTATTTATAAACATATAAGGAAGACCTTTCCCTTGTAACAACGACAACTAAAAAGAAATATTTAGAACACAACCAGCAGCTGGTTTAATTTCAGGAAACGGTAGACAAAATCAAAGTGGAAACATTTAAAAACAGAAATGCGAAAGAGTAGAGGTTGAGCTTTGGCTCTCCTTAGCCTTTGGCTCAATTATCTTACCATTCTTTTTGCAAGACGCAAAGAATCTTCCACCCAGGTTCTCTTGATAATTTTACTGGTTACCCTTGAGCGAACTCTTTTTCCTCTCGAGATAACTTGACTACCCAATGGTGTCTCTCTGTATCTGTTCCTGCATAATCTCTTGAGCCTCCCTTATCTGCCTTCTGTATCTGCATGTTCCTTCATATTTTCTACAGTATTAGCTATGATATTTGTTTGAATCAAAAGAAGCATATTAATTCAAGTATTTATGATCATAAGCGGTTGAAATCAATACAAAGTTGGGTTGAATGAAAACAAAAGAAACCATCTAGTTCCAGGAATCAAGATCATAAGTTTCTGAAATCAGTAAACCAAAACTAAGAACACAATCAGATCTTACTCTATTACCTTACCACTCTCCCTGCAATACGTAAAAGAATCTCTCATTTGCAGTATCTATCTATCTATCATCCTTAGGATTTTGTTGATAATTCACTGGTATCTCTTCAGCCTCTCTTTTTTCTTCTCAAGATAACTCGGCCAGCAAATGGTGTCTCTCTGTCTCTGTTTCTGATCCGCACGTTTTCTGGATCTTCTCTTCTCTACCCGCAACGTTATCTCTCTATATATGTTCCTACATATTCTCTTCAGCCTCTCTCATCCGCCTTCCATATCTGCATATCATGTAGAGTATTAGCTACGTTAGGCACGTATAAATTCTATAACACACCAACATAAGCGGTTGATATCAGGAAGACTGAAACACGGTTGTTTTGTGTTATTTTAGTATAAAAAATATAAGGTGTAACATAATCGAGCAAGGAAGCATTCACCAAGCAATAATTTGCTTGGGATAATGGATTCGGTCAACTTAAGCTTCTCATCCAACTTAGCAAGATACTCCGTAAGCCATATTCACACATAAGATGAAAACTCAATAAAAAAAAGCTCACTACTTGCAACCAAGAAAGAGAACAGAGTAACCTTCCCTGAACAGGTGTTTGTACTTTTTCAGACGGTGGGAGTTAACAGAATTGTGAGTGGGCGTAAACTGTGGCCGAACAGCAATTATATGATTATTTCACAGACACAACAAAAAACACTAAATAATAGAACGAAGGATACAAATTTACACAGGCTTTGCCTTCTCGTCAAGAAAGAGCATGTCAGCCCATAAGCTCTCTTCCTTTCTGGGTTCCCAGAATCGGTGCAGACGAACCTCCAATTTGTTAGAACAACGCCCGACTTGTTCTCCACCACGGCGGAGGTTTCTCGCCTCCCAGAAGCGGAGCAAGTGGAAGATCGGCTGCGCAATGGAAGTCGTTACCCTGAAGACGCAGAAACACTCAAGCTAAACCTAATGAAAAATGCAGCGTTTCATCGTGATGGGCTACACAGCGAAACAGCCCAACAACAAAAGCAATTGGACGAAGCTCGTGATTATTTAGACGCTGCGTTTTTAAAAAATCAACATGTGTCGGTTTCTAATCACCCTATTTGGTGACGTGTATTGATGAGAAGAGAGTAGCGCTCTTCTTTATAGTATTAGATTATATAAGTATTATATTTTATTGGACAATTCTCTGAAATGACTCTAAAATATGTTTTTCACCAATAAATCTCACAATGAGAAAAATTACCAAAATAAGTTTCATTAACAGGATAAAGATCATTCTACCTTTACTTTATAGATATTTCAATATACATAATTATTTAGATAAATAATAAAAAATTATTTTATTATTTTCTAATAATACGTTTTCTAATTTGAATTTTTATTTTTCATATTTTTTAAAAAATTTGAAATTCGAAAATTCTTATTGAAACTATTTAAAAAAAAATCTTTTAAAATTTTAGTATATTTAAAAAAAATCCTAAACCACACCCCAAAACTCCATCATTCAAATCTAAATTCTAAGTCTACATTAGTTGATTCTAGGGTATAAATGTCTATTTATCCTTTAATGGAATCTATTTTTATCATTTTGTCTCTTTAGAGCTATATTTGTGATAAAACTTCTAAGGTAATCTGAAGAATTTTTCTATTCTATATAACATTTACAGTATTTTATTTATTAAATTTATTATATTAGTTATTTGAAAATTTAAAATTATATAATTTTAATTTTTATATTAATAATAGTTATTATACTATATTATTATTGGATCTTTATTATTATTTTAGTTTTAACTTTATTTGTATGTATCGAATCAAATATCCGGTTAAAAATCTAAAATTTTCTTGATACCAGAACACCGAATATCAAATCGGAGCAAATAATTTATTATTCAAGCGAAACTGATCAGATCATGATTACTTTAAAAAAAAATTGGAAATTCGATCCTTGCCCAGCCCTTTTTGTTCATATCCTACCTTTGAAGTCATGTTTCATGTATTTACTATTTGGCTGCCTCAATTTTGTAAAATTTCTTCTGTTAAAAAAGAAGAAGCAAATTTAGTCATCACTATATATGCCAATAAGCCATTTCTTACACTGGTTTATTACTTTAAGTCTTATTACAGTTAAAAATCTATAAATTAATAAATTTTATTAGTTATGATTTCGGAGATTCCAAATATAACACAAATCGAAAAGATATTAAACTTTTAGAAAATCCTATGGTAATATATAGTGCTACTAAAATCATAAATTAATCATTTTATATGTATACAGTGTAGATAAATATAAGCAAAATATTATATGGATTGTTTTATATACACAATAGAGTCTATTTCTATTATTATTTTCTAAACAATTTAAGATATTCTAATAATATTTGGTAAAACTATATTTTAAAAACAATATATATATATATATATATATATATATATATCACTAATACTAATCCCAATTAATGTATATATATATATATATATTACTATATTTTAAAACATAACATATATTTTAATGTATATATATATATATTACTACACACACACACACACACACACACAAAACATATATATATATATATATATATTACTAATAGTAATCCCAACTTATGTGTATCTATATTAGTATATTTTAAAACACAACATTTATATATATATATATATATATATATAAATCCCAATTAATGTCAATGGTTCTAATGTTTCATCCTAAAATTTTCATTAGTTGAAAAGATCTGTCAAAATTATATATATCTTTTCAACATCATCTCTAAAATGTTTGAAGAGTTGTGTTTTTAGTTAGTTTAAAAAGTAGTTTAAATATCTCAAAAGTGTATTTCTAAAAATTTAAGAGTTGTGTCTATTCATTTGGTTATAAATGCATCTTCCCATAATAAAATATTATTTCATCATAAAATGCAATGCTTTATAATATGTTGTAAAAATGTGTAAATATATATATCTTATCATCACAACCATGTATATTTTCATTCTAAAAATGTGAAATTGTTTATACGAGATTGTGAAAATGTGTAAAGATATTTTTTTTATTGTTATAGGATGTGTTTTTTATATTTTAAATAAGAATCCAAAAATTTCAAGGTATGTATCTTTTCATTTTAAAAACTGCTTAGACATTTAACATTGCGTAGTTTTAAAGAGACTGTTAAAATGTATAAGGATGTGTCTTTTCATAAAAATATTATCTTTTATTATTAAAATTTTCATTTAGTTTTAAGAGATTATTAAAAAGTTCATAACATTGTGTCTTTTTATCATAAACTTTTTTATAGGTTTTTAAAATTTTGATATTTTGTCTAAAGATGTGATTAAATAACTGTATTGATTTTTACTTTATTCTCAAAATATTTATGGTATATTGTTTATCCTAAAATTTGCATACATTTTTAATGTGTTATTTTAGTTAATTTTGATATCTAATTTATATAAATTTAGTGAATATTAAAATTGTCTAAAAATATTCAGGTAAATTAGTTTTTGATAATTTAATTATTTTTATAATATTGTATATTCATAAACTATTGCAACTATAATGATTGTAGTCTTTGGTGAAGAACTATTAAAACTATTATAAATCCTTGCAACTATTGGAAATGGTAAACTTTGGTGATATAATATTGTAACTTTTAGTGTTAACAATTATAAATTTTAACTAACCTTTGTAATATTTGGTCATTACTTATTGCAATTTTGGTGTTTTTCTTTTTACAAAACACTGTTTCTGATCATGCATGTTCCATTAACACACGTTGCATATTCTACATATTTACACACTTGGATTATATTAAAAGTTTTGGATGTGTGTGGATTGCAAAAATATGTCAAGAGATGTATTTTTCATCACAAAAACTAAAATAAATTTAAAAGAAATTTTAAAATGTCTAAAGATGTATCTATTCATAATGACTTTCTTTTTCCAATAATGCAGTAATTTATAATATGCAGTGAAAATGTGTAAGAATGTGTACTTTCATTCTAAAAATTTCATACGTTTTTAACAGGTTGTCAATATATATATATATTATTTCATCCTAACAATTATGTAGATTTTTAAGGAATCTTTATTTTTGTTCATTTTTATAATTATTTTATATACATTTCTTATAATCATTATATTGTGATATTATTAAGGTAAACTGATTGGTTGAGTGTTTTAATTATTTATAATATTATATATACGAAATTAAATCTATGATAAAGTTTTGAAATTATACTTTATCGTTTATAATATTATTTGTGTGTGTTTTTATTATGAAACGGTTTTTTTATTAGGGTTTAAGATAAAATATTCAAGCTTTTTAGTTTATGCATGAGTTTGATATATGTGTTACTTATTTATTGAATCTCTTATTCCACTTAAGTAGATGAAGATTACTGGAGATGTAAGTGAATCTATAAAATTATTTAAGTGAATCTATGTAACCATTTAGGTGAACAATTGCAATTGTCTAGAGGAACAGTTGAAACTGATTAAAGAAACATTTTAACTTTAGGGGATAAACCATTGTAATTTTTGATGATGAACCATTGCAATATGAACCATTATAATTTTTGATGATTATAGCATTTGGTAACGAGTCGTTGCAACTTTTGATATTAACCACTGCAACAATTAGCTAGTCATTGCAATATTTTATTGTCAACCATTACAACACTTAGTATCCTATATAAAGAGTTGTAGGAAATGACAAACCAGAAAATCATAACATCACAAATAGGTTAGAAAAGAGATATATTATTCAAAGATCGTTAAAAATATTTGGAGAAATACATATAAACATGGAAAATGCATTAGTTTTCAATAGGTAGTCAAATTGTGTAAGCAAGTGTGTTTTCATTTTTAAATTGCTTAGATTCTTAAAAAATTGTCTTTTCGTCAATTTTCATACCTAATTTTATATACCTTTTTAAAGAATCTTAAAATTATCTAAAATATTATGGTGATTCAATTTATTATTTTTAAATTTTATTTTATACTTTAAAATTAAATGTATCAATAATCATGATTTTGAGGTTTCATACTATGTCTCTTTGGTCAATTAAAGCTAAATTTTCCATTAAGTACAAAATAATTGATGTAAACAACTTTTATCATAATAGATTTACCTTTTATGAATAAAGAGGAAATATTTGTTTATCTCTTCAAGAACTGACTTTTACCATTAGAGACAAAAGCATTAGAGTAGTTTCAGATTTCGATTATAATGTGTCAATTAAGTAGAATATGTATGAAAAATATGATATCTCGTTTCTTTCCCTATATTATTAATAGTAAAACTATTAAAATGCCTAAGAGTGTATTTTCAGATTCGAAATTGCCTAAGTTTTAACGGATACTATTTTTTATTTGCTTATTTTATTTATTATACCAATATTTTCACAAATTAAGTTTAATGAAAATAGGATTAAACTACTATACCAAGCTCTCTATGTTTTGAAATATAACTATTAATAATATGATTTCACAAAAATGTATCTTTTTATCCTAAAAACTGTATAGTTTAAAGATGTTGTTAAAATGTTTAAGGATGTTGTCAAAATGTCTAAAAATGTATTTTTGCATTGTAAAAACTGAATATGTTTATAACGAGTTATCTTTTCTTTCATTTCATATATGTTATATATATAAAAAATCTTCTAAATTATTTAAAAGTAGTTGGATATTTCAATTTGTTGGGTAATATAGACGCATGCAAGCTATATTGTGACACATGGACTTTTTCAAAACAAAAGTAAAGCAATTGTGTATAAAATAGAAGTTATAAAATATATTATATTTATTTTATAAAATAGGTTCCCGATATGGTGGTACCTTACCTAGTAAAAATAATATCAAACTCGACTTATAAAAGATAATTAATATATAAACTGTAAAATCAATTTGTTTTTGTTTTTTATAAAATGTTAAAATGTAAGTGAGCTTTTCCTAAACTAATAACTATATACTTTAAAATATCATAGTCTCATTATTATTAATTTATAGAGTTCTTAATGTATTTGTAACTAAAACATATAAAAATATTGGATTTGATAAAAGAAAGTCCATTAATAAAAAAAGTAAAATTCATATACTTATATTTGTATGAGATTTGATTTTTATTTACTTGCTAGAAAGTCCTTCAATAAAAAAATAGTAAATAAGGTTAATGGCAAACAATGTTCTAAAAATCGCTAGGCGGTGGTTAGGCGTCTAATAGAGGATTAATGTTTAGGCGGGTGCGTAGGCCAATTTTTAAATGCCTAGACGATTTCTTAAAAAAAATATTGGATTGAAAAAAATCGTTTCACTCATACCCGATTTGCGTTGGACACCTAGGTGCGCCTAGACCGATTTTTAGAACACTGATGGCAAATAAAAGAGTTGGACGAACAACAATAGATGATTGAATAGAGTAAAGAGTTTGGTAATGTTCTTGATAATATTCTACAACCCTACTGTAGTTGGTTATGCCTCTAACGCTGCCAGTTCCTATAAGTGTTACAATGAAACTGTAACTAGAGAAAGTGACAAATCTTAGTTTGGGATCAAAGTTAACTTGAATATTATTGATCATGAAGCTTGGTATTTATACCAAGAGAAGTATTTGGAAAATAGGAAAACTTAAAACCAAAGCTATCTAGAAAATTAACATACAACCCTTACTAAATCATATTAGTATAATTTAGTATAATTTCCTAAACCTTATAGGAAACATACTCCAATACCCCCCCCCTCTCAAGTTGGAGCATGAATATTATTGATGCCTAACTTGAGAAGAAATGCATCGAACTCCTTTGGACCGAGAGCTTTGGTAAGGATGTCTGCAAGCTGATCTTGAGTCCGTACATGTGTTGTTTGAATTACTCCTTTAACTATTTCATCACGAACGAACTGACAAATGATTCCCATGTGCTTTGTTTGCTCATGTAGAAACGGGTTTGCACTAATGTGTAGCGCTGATTTGTTGTCACAGAAAATGGTCATTGGATCATTGTGAGAAATACCAAGTTCGGAGAGAAGACCCTTGATCCAGATAAGTTCCTTAGTGATTGCTTTCATGGCACGGAATTCAGCTTCGGTAGAGGAGAGGGAAACAACATCATGTTTCTTTGTTTTCCAGCAAATAGGTGAAGTCCAAACTGTATAATCCAACCGGTGAGCGAGCGTTGAGTACCTTTACATGCACCCCAATCTACGTCGCACCAACCAGTCAGGTGGAACGTGGTGTTGGCCCGAAAGAGAACCCCTTGCCCAATAGTTCCTTTTAAGTAGTGTACAACTTTAATAGCTGCAAGCCAATGTTCTTCCCTGGGTTTCTTCATAAATTGAGAAAGAATATGAACCGAGTAGGCAAGGTCAGGTCGTGTTGCAAGAAGATATATGAGACGTCCAGTGAGGCGTCGATATCCTTCAGGATCAGGAAGAAAATCTCCTTGAGTACGTCCGAGAATGTGATTCTGGTCCATAGGTGAGCCAGCCGGCTTGCATCCGAGAAGGCCACATTCGGTGAGGATGTCCAACGTATATTTGCGTTGGCATAGGTAGATTCCTTGAGAGCTTTGTGCAACTTCCAACCCGAGAAAATATTTGAGAGGACCAAGATCTTTCATATGAAAGCACGTGGAGAGATAAGCTTTGAATGTATTGATTGCTTCGTTTGAGTTACCGGGGATGATCAAGTCATCAACATAGATAAGAATCCAAAGAGTAACTCCATTCGCGGAATAGACGAACAAGGAGTGATCAGAGTATGTTTGCGAGAACCCGTATTTGAGAAGAGCTTTAACCAGTTTTGGAAACCAACATCTAGGTGCTTGTTTGAGACCATATAATGACTTACGGAGTCGACAGACACGGGTGTCGTTTGGTTGAGAGAAACCAAGAGGGAGTTTCATATAGACCTCTTCCTGGAGATCTCCATGAAGAAACGTGTTATGAACATCCATCTGGTGAATCTCATGATTCATCTTGGCCGCAATATCCAGAAACAAACGAACTGTTGTCATCTTTGCTACCGGAGAGAATGTCTCTGTGTAATCGAGCCCTTCTTTCTGACTATTTCCCAATACTACCAAACGAGCTTTGTATCGTTCAATAGTCCCATCAGAACGAAGCTTAATTGTATACACCCACTTACATCCGAGAGCTTTCTTATGTGGTGGTAAGTCTTGAAGATCTCATGTATGGTTGCTTTCAAGTTGCAGGGGTAATCGACATGATTGATGTTGATGATGAGAGGATGATTGATGTTTTGATTAGATGGTCTGTATTTCAAAAGATCACGAAACGCAGACGATAAAGAAGGATGTTTTGTACTGCGATTCTGCAGGAACAACGAGATGATGATGATAATTGATGAAGAAGGATGTGTTGTACTGCAATTTTGCAGGAACAACGAGATGATGATGACGATTGAATGATTTTAGTTTTGTTTGAGCTTTGGTACCATGACAAAACTTAGTTTGGGATCAAAGTTAACTTGAATATTATTGATCAGTAAGCTTGGTATTTATACCAAGATAAGTATTTGGAAAATAGGAAAACTTAAGACCAAAGCTATCTAGAAAATTAACATAAAACCCTTATCTAAATCATATTAGTATAATTTCCTAAACCTTATAGGAAACATACTCCAATAGAAAGGAATATGATTTCATTGAGTAATAGCCTCCGACTATGGTTCTTATTGGCGCAGAGATCATCAAGGCAAGGGTAGCAGGATCGATGCAAGCTGACCAGCAGTTGTGGAAGGGGGCTGGTAATAATTTTAAACCGGGTTTTTGTTCGTATCATACTTGGGATTTGATCAGAAGAGTTGATTCAAAGTTAGTTGGAGCAAAGGAATTTGGTTCTCCAGTACAAAACAGATTGGCGACTGGTGATAGAATGTTGCTTTGGAACAATCAGACCAACTCAGTTTGTATACTCTGACTCAAATATAGAGACTCGAGACCATCTGTTCTTCAGCTGCTCACCGGTAAGCTTTTGGGATCTCGTTACTCGAGTACATGGCAGGACAACTTAATCTACTTAACAGACAACTCATATGGAAGCAGTAGACTGTTTTTGTTGCGATCAGCTTTCCAAGCAACTGTGCATTCTTTGTGGCGTGAAAGAAATTGCCGACGTCATGAATCTCATCGACTCGTTCAGAGGGAAACTCCATGGACGACATGACGATGCGATGAGGCTCTGGTTCGCCACAAGATAATCTCACGTTTGGGAAAATGCCCTACAATAGTTTCTTTGCTCAATTTATTTTTCCAAAACTTCAATTTTTTTTAGCTAAAGAACACATTCATTGTACAAATGTTTTTTTTATTCGAATAAATTTAACATTCATTAAAAAAAAACAGCTTATATGTGTGCGATTTGTATGAATAAAAAGGTGTTGGGAGAAATCAGCAGATCCTTGCTGAAATTGAATTACATGGTTATCTTCAAAGAGGTGTTTGTCCTTTCTTAAACAGTAATTCTTATGTATTATAGTTTAGCGTTAATTTTGTGTTCTTTCAGTTTTGTGTGGAGTTTGAGACTCAATAACACAAGATATATGTTCTTCTTAGTTATCATTTATTATTTTATAAGTGTGCATTATGTTATGCAGATCTGAATCGTATGCTTTCTTTTAAAGATTATGTTCAACTTGGATGTTTGGAATTGGAAAGAGTCAATAGACTATGTTATTTTGTTTAAGTTTGTTTCATGTCGGACAATTTCGTTTCAAAAAGTTCCATCTCAGTGACAGCTAGTTTATCTCTTCTGTTTTTAAGAGAATTTTTACATTTGTAGTTTGTTTTATTTTTTACTAGGAGTCCGCGCGGGATTTTATATTTTATTGTACGAGCGCTGTGACCATGAATGCCACAGATTTGGCAACGTCCCTGATATGGGCGCGGGGAGTAACCATGATTGTTTGCGTTGTTCCTGTTGTTGCGGTTGCTCCAGTTGTTGTTGTAAGAGCCACGGTTGTTGGATCTTCCATAGCCACGATTGTTGTTGTTGTTGCCACGGTAATTCGCCACGTTCGCCGTAACCGGCAGTGGAGATACAGTCTCAGACTTCACTGCAAGCTTCAGTTCATGTTGAATGAGCTTCTCATGGTTTAGAAGAGACAGTCGCCGAACAAGACACGGTAGGCTTTCAATCTGTTAGGCTCGAGAAGAAAGCTCGACGAGCAAATTCGAACCCCGGTTCCAGAGGGTTTGCTGACTCCATGCCTTGAGGAGGAAGCTAATAGCCAGAGGCATGTGGTGGGAAGTTAAGGGTTTTGCTTAATTTGCCTTAAAGAGAAAGAAACAGTGAATAATGCAAGAAGAAGACAAATTGGTGTCACAGACAAAAGCCCTTTCATAAACCCTTAAAATATGGAAGAAAATTTAAAAAAGAAGTTCTTTTTTCTCCTAAATTAAAAATATGGAACCCATAAACCCTAATTTCTCCTTAAAGAACAATATAAAACGTATTTTTAAGCAAGTAAAAAATCTTTTCCTTTTATATCAATCATTCTAAAAAATAAATTGCAAGGAAAGCAAGATTCTAAATTGAGAAGAAGTAGCTGTAATGTCCGGACCGCTCACGGTTAATGGACCACTTATCCGGATTCGGGGTTCTCGGATATCCGGGTATCGGATATCCTTCTAAAAATTGTAATATCCGGTGGATATCCGGATCCGGATTTGGAACCTTAAAATAAATAAAAATAATATTAAAATATATAAAATATTAATAAAATTTAAAATAAAATGTATATTATATTTTTAATTATTTTTATGTATATTATTACAAATTTTATATAAAATTTATATATACTATTATACAAATAAAATATAATAAATAAAATTAATTTTAATATATACATAATACTATTTTAAAATAATTATTAATAAAAATACGGATCCGGATATCAAGACTAAAAATTTAGATATCCAGATCCGGACCGGTTTGACGGATCCAAAATTTTACTATCCGGATCCGGATTCGCCCCTTTGAATATCCGATTTTGGAGCAGATCCGATCTGATCTCGATAATAAGTCATGGACTAGATCTAACTGGTTAATCTCATTTATCATATTAGTGCATTTAACCAAATATTAAAATTAATTTTTAAAATTAAATATCAAAACAAAAGTATAAATTCTTATCCATTATTTTTACTAGTTTAATAAATACAAATAAAGTATAAACATTATATAAAAGGTAAATACGATTACAGAAAAAAACCGTAAAGAAAAAAAATTATCATTCTATTAAATATATTGAAAATTAAAAGATATAAAAATTCATTAAAAAGACGTTAATTAGAGCTGGACATAAAATCCGTAACCACAAATTCGAACCGAACTCGAACCGAAAAAGTGACTTGTACCCTATCCAAAATGTAAAAAGTGACTGAATGGGTTTTGTAGAGTGTTATAAAACATACTCGAATCTAAAGTGTTATTAACCAAATCCAAATAGGTAACCTTAAAAGCCAAAAAATCTGAAAAATATCTGAAGAAATCGAACTGAATGTCCAAATTTATATAAAATATTTTTTTTTTTGAAAATAATGATATAAATAAAATATAAAATTTCATATTTATTTTGATATGATATCTACCAATAAATATTTAAAATTTAAATAAATATCTTAAATACTTCATTCTATGTAAATAACTATATATTTCTTATGTTTTGCTTTTAAATTTTAGATTTTTTTTCTGGTATATCCGAACCCATCCGATTTAATCTGAATCCAAACGATATAGGGTTACTTTATAGTTGTTATAGGATATGATACAAAACTAACCCGAACCCGATGTGTTATATCTGATCTCGATCCATATTAACAAATTTACTAGAATGAGACGTGGTATGTGATATTTCATTATACAAAATATTAAGTAGTTATAAATCAAATTAAATTTTTATGTAAATACAATTAAAATATGAATTATCAAATATAAATGTATATGCATAAATTTATTAAAATAACTTATATGGAAAGATTAATTACTTTTTAAAAATATTAAACATGATTTTACTGTTCATATATTTCAAAGAATAGAAAATAACAAGTATAATTTTCAAATTGCAACAACTTAAAAAATATATAAATGTGCAAACCAAAATATATCTAATTTTCTATTAGCATATTTATAGAAGATAATATAAATAAGACTATATATTTTATATATCATTGCTATAAATAAACCCAGCTAAAAATAAAATTTTATATAAATGAGAAATAAGAATATTAAATCATACATTTAAAGAGATTTTTGATTAGTTTGAAAGTTAGTGAAATGAGAAATGATACTTTTTTTATAAGTAACTAATAAAAAAAAATCATGCTTGTACGTTACTGGTCCTCCTCATCCCTCCTGCGTCCGACCCTTGCATTTTCTTCACTTCCTTGCAGATCAAAAATTTAACTTTGCAATTTGCAATCACCATATGACATTTTCATTGTTTTGGTCTATCTCGTAGGATATCGCGAATCACTTCCTGATGGATCACTTATCCTTCCACTACTCCTGCTCAAAACACACTTAACTCTAGAGTTCTAAATAGATGTACTTCTGGAAGGTAGATGCACTTTGGTGACATAAATAGTCAAATTAATTCTCTTAATCCTTACAACATATACCATAAACCGGGATGTTATAATTCACCCCATTTCAAAGAATGCAACGTCCCCGTTACGTCCAAGATCGTTATCCATGTTAGTGTGAGCTCTCACTTACTCTACACTTGTCTGGGTTCGGCTCTAATACCACTTGTAACACTCCAACTGTCCACTGCTAATGGGCCACTCATGCTGGCTCACTTGACCCGTGGGCTCCATCTCGTTTGACGGGCAGAGCGTTAATTTTTCGAAGGCTTGAAAGTCTTGTTTTACTAACCATAAAATCACCACATGACCTTTTCACATAATTTGGCTCACTCACACGATATCATGAATTACTTCCCGATAGGTCGCCTATCCTTTGACTACTCTAGCGCAAGCACGTTTAACTCTGGAGTTCTAAATGGATGTACTCCCGAAGAGGTAAATGCCATAAACCTTCCAACATATACCACAAACCGAGATGTTACAGCATCATTAATCAAAGGATAATTACTAAGCCAGTTCGTATTCTTTGGAGCTACCATTCTCACCACCAACAAACAAGCGAAACGACGATGGCTGCTTCCCAAAAGGATTCAGCGAAATGTATGAACAAAGAGAAGCAAGATAGATAAAGATGGCATAGATTAGGCATGAGCATTTGTGTTAGGGTCGTTTTTTGGATTTTTGGGTTCAACATCCTAGACATGACCGTTCTGATATTTTAGGAGTTGTATGCGATTTAGTAATGTTTGGGGCTTATATCTATATAATTTTTCCCTTCAAAATTTTGGTGACCATACACAAATGTTTCATCAAACATTTCCCAAGACTGGCCCTGATCCTAGACTCCGTTTTGGTATTATTTTAGTTTGGTTCAACTTTAGTTAATAACACTTAGAATTCAAATATAATTTTAACGCATTCTAAAATCTATTTTGTAATCATAATGATTTCAGTTTGGTATTTTGGTTTGGATTCATATATTTTTAAATATAATATTAAAATAAGCATAAAATTAAATATTTGAGTTACTTAATTAATGTTATAAATACTTATATTTAGATAGCATATTAAAATAAATATGGAACTGAATACTTGATATATATTTAAATTTCGAATAATTATTTCATATACTAATTTAAATATATGGATTGGATTTTTGTGTGTTTCAAGTTTTTCGGAGTATCCTTTCTGAATAACACTTCAAATTAAGATTATCCCCTATATATTAATAGAGGAATATTTGAAAAGATGTAACCTCAAGTTTGTAAAAATTAAAAAAGATTATATCTACGTGTCAATCAATTAGCATATCAATTTTGATGATGTGACAGTTCCATATTTAATTGAAAAGAAAGTTGGTCCAAATTCAGTGAAATGATTTCGCTAGGATATGCACATAATGCCGAAGTTTATTGTTTGTTATATCGACGGTGAAAATAATACAACATTAATTAAGGTATATTTTCATTTCCAGCCTAAACTATATTTGGAAATGCATTAAATATAATTTATTGCTACGAGGATCTTTCTTAATATGGCTGAAGGAATATTTACGTGATGAATTGAAAAAAGCTACTTTCTTGAATAAATGATTTGATAACATCTGAGTTTATATAATTCTTGAATTGATGATATTAATTATATAAATATTTGATGACAATTTCTATCATATTTGTTTAATTTCCTATATATTAATCCTCGAACATTACAACATTTTTTGTAGCCATATATCATCATGATAATGATTCTAGATTTTTTTTTAAAGAAATAAACTGGTTCATCTAAACATATATTATGTTTTTCATTAAACTAATTATCAAATTAATTAATAGTATACAAAAGAAAATTCTCTATTTTATCCCTAAATAAAATATACAAAATTTAATAATATAATTAACATATATATCATAATTAATGATTATAATAATAAAGATTTGATAACAGTTTTTTATCCTCTATAGTCTTTGTCTAATTTTGTATTATAAAAATAAATAAAACAATCACATTAAGCATATAATAGAAAATAGATTTTTTCTTGTATGTTATATTTTGAATTTTTTAAAAAGACTATAAATTACGAAAAATGGTAAAAGTTTCACATTGAAAATTTGGTGATAAATGGTAACATTTTTTTAGTTCAGTCCATAGTTTTTCTTTAATGGACTTTGGACAGTTTTTAATGATTAACTAAATGGCAACATACATAGTAGAATGTGTTTTGATTTAAAAATTATTGCATAACCAAAATCAATATGAACCATCATCACTTTCGTTTAAAATTTTTGTTACAATAAAAAATATAGGGTTGGGCAAAAAAATTTGAATTCAAATAACCTTAACCAAATCCAATCCGAAAAAGTAGAATAGAACTTTAACCAAATTGGTTAGATATCCGAACTGGTTTAAAATTTTGATATCTAAAGAAGGAGAACCGAATCCGATCTGAATCGAAAATTTTTCGGTTATCCGAGTATATTCGAACCGGATTTATATACTTAAATATATTAATTGCTTTTAAATTTAATATCTAAAAGAATATACAAAATACATAAGATGTTTTTAAATTATCGAAAATACTTAGGAATATAAAAATAGTTAAAAGTACATGTTTTAAATAGCTAAACGATACTCAAAATAGCTAAACGATATTTAAAATACCAAAAACACTTAAAATATATATTGCTTTTCTTTTCAAATATTTAAGCTAAACTAATTGTATGTTAAGTTTAAATATTTTGGCATACATTATTCAAATTTGTAAGTTATATATTATTTTTATTTTTAGATTTTGAGAACCTAAACCCAAACCGAACATGCAAAGATTCGAACCAAACCCAGAAAGATCCAAACCGAACATAACCTAATCGAATTAGATGGTACCCGAATGTTCATCCCTTATCAAATGTAAAAAGGCTACTGATAACAAAATATGTATTGTTTATAATATTTAAATACAACATATTAAAAAAAACTCACTCCGCATAAAACGCGGGTTATCATCTAGTATCACTTTATTAGAAGGATGGCCGCGTGTATGTGGGGCCATTATTACAATTTATAAAATATATGAATGGTGTATTAATTATAACAGACAAGGTAAAATATAAGAAAAAGTGCATCTCTAACCATGCTTTTTATTTTAATGGTAGTAAAAACTCAAAATGAGAATTTCAGGGTTAATTATTCCAACCATAAGTTTTCAAAAAAAAAAAATTTATATTTATATGCATTATTATCATTGATATCACGCAAGTATGTGCAGGAGACACCTATAAATTAATGTTTTTTATTTTTATAATCGCTAAGATTAAATGTTTTCTAAATTGTTTTGTGAATTTCTTTGTGTACAGATTTGTGTATCTGCAATATAAAGAAAAACAATATTTTTAATAATTTTATGTCATTTAATCGAAGCCTCATATTTATATAATCTTTTATGTTCTCTAAATTTGTTTTCTAATATGTTAACATTTTTCACTTAGAGGATATATATATATATATATATATATATATATATATATATATTTAGTGGGATCATTATGTATTTGCTTATGCAATAAAAGAAATGTATTTAGTTTGTTGATTATATATTGTGTAGGCATCAAACAATTAGACTAATGTTTTTAATTCAATATAATGTGATAATATTATGACTAATAGTTATTTTTCCAACAAGCTATACATGAATGTCTAGTACTATATATAAACATGTATGAATAATTAAATATATATATATATATATATATATATATATATATATATATATATATATATATGATATGTTAGCATAAGAGAATACATATCACAGAAATGTAAACATCAATCTTAGAAACATATCAATGCCCGCACATGCGTACGGACCGTTGTAATATACTGTAATCATAAAATTTTATATAGATTAGCATTAAAAATATTAAACGTAATATTTATAAATATGATTTGTTATTATACAAAAATACATGAAAAATAATATATTATATTATACTCCCTCTGTCCCATTTTAAGTGGGTTTTAGGGTTTTCTTTTGTCCCATTTTAAGTGATGTTCTCTTTATCCTAGATACAATTTATTGTTGTTTGAAAATTTTGACCAACTACAAAATACTACATCTTTTTTTATTGGTTGAATTAGTTTAATTTAATACTAATACATAAAAATTTGTATTTTCTTAATATTTGTACAAAAACCTAAAACACCACTTAAAGTGGGACAGAGGGAGTATAAGTGTTGTATGAAATAATATTATTATTGTCAATAACTTTATTTTATATTTTTAATTATAAGTATTTAAAAATTATATTATTAATAATATATATATGAAATAAATTTGAATACTTTGGTGAAATATAGTTATAAGGATTAAAGAAAATTATTACTAGAATAATCATATGTAAATTACAAATTATGAGGAATAAATTGAAATCAAAAATAGTGTTTTAAGTTTTTGAATAGTGAATTTATCAACACTAATTTGGCTAATTTGCTCTAAATTTAATTTATATTTTCATATTTTTCTTAAGATAAATTATAATAAATTACACATTTAGAAAACTAAAACAACAATCAACATGACAAATATGATCCAATCATTTTTAATGTTATGACTAACTTCAAATATACAATTAATTCAAAATTAAATTATGATTATCAAATGAGCAAAGCTAAACTTAGCTAAATTGATACCAATATAGTTTATATTTTCATATTTTTTTCTTAAAATTAAATGTAACAAATTAAGCAAAATAAGCAAAC
The DNA here is from genome assembly GCA_016432835.1 of Brassica nigra. NCBI lineage: Eukaryota > Viridiplantae > Streptophyta > Magnoliopsida > Brassicales > Brassicaceae > Brassica > Brassica nigra. The sequence goes on from CM028243.1 coordinate 51,916,876, forward strand.
CATATTCAGATTTAATAGCTAAAATTGCAGAAACAACATATTAGTATTTAAATAATTTTTAATTATCATTTATATATCAGTTATAAATAAGATAAATTTTGTAAGTAAAAATGAAAACATGTATTAACTAATTATTATAATTTAGTTATTTTTAAAATATTTATATATATACGTGAGAATCTCCTAGTTGATAACTTGACGTTTACTTCTCGATGCCTTGTTGCAGATACTGTATCAAGTCGTAACCAAATGTGGTCCATTTGTTGTATGCATCGGTACAGACATGGATCATGAACTGTGCGGCTTCACGCTCACTCATCTCCGGATGAAACCTCTTGCGAAGTTTCTCAATTGGATCTCCTCTGCTGAAGCAAGGCAGTCCACTCTCCACCATCATTTCTACTGTATTGATGATCCCCTCCATGTACCGGCGAGCAGCCAGGTAACCCTGAACACACAAGCTATACGAGAGAGAGAGTATATAATCGTCTCAGCACCTCACTGAAATTAGGTTAAAAAGATAACGTGCGGAGAAAGTTTTTACCTGACAAACTGATGCCAAGTTTCGCTCTTCATGTCACCTGATGGATCAAGCAACTGTGTCATCTCGTGGCTCAGTTTGAAATGTGCGCTCTCAAAACGCATGTTTCCACCAGGGGAAGTTTCAAAAATGAAACCAAAGTCAATGTGAACAAGCCTTCCCATGCTGCATTTGCAAAAATATTTAATGGTTAGTTCATGAAATGATTCAGAAGAGAGCGACGTTCAAGAGGTTATCATCATACTTGTCGAAGAGGAGATTGCCGTTGTGTCTGTCTTTGGGTTGGAGTAAAAGGCTCGCCACCGCGTAACCAGCACTGCTTGTGAGGAAGTTAGCCCGTGCCGTTTCAAAGGAGGATGAGCCAACGGGTCCAAACTCCTGTTGAAAGATCTCATACAAGCCGCCATCTGTTGATTCACCCATTTGACTTCTGCTTCGTGTATTTGGCACTACCTGTTATTAAAAGAAAAAATAATAAAACACACAGCTCACATTAAATGAGAATGAGTTAGAACATACCTCAATGATCCCCCTCCCAGCCCCAGTTGGAAGTACTCCATATGGAAATAAATAAAGATTAAGACCAACCGCTTCAAATATGTCTCTGAGAAGAGATATCACTTGAAGGGCAAGAACATCTTGACGACAATCATCTCCAACCTAATTAAACAAAAGCGGATTAGGTTACTTTATACCAACCGGTGCAGCACATATAAGTCTTCAGCTAACACTAGCATAACAAAAAAGGAGTGTCTAGAAGCACAGATAAAATAAATGGGAGAGGTAACAAGAGGAAAGGGGTATCTATGTTTGGTTACTATGTAAACATCAGAGGAGAGCAGTTTTCAGATCGGTACACCAACTTAGGAAATGTATCTATGCATAAGCTTACCTTGAAAATACAAGCCTGTGGTTTCACATCGTTATGGTTACCATCACGATCGACAACGTTAAATGTTATCATGATAGGGACTTTGGCTGCTGACTGAAGGGGTATGCCACTGTCTATGTTGATACCCTTAACAAGCTTGTTAGGAGCCGTAGGTAAATAAAGGTCTTCGCCTTGCATTTTGATTTTCTCCAACTCTCTGCCACATAAAATATTATCATGTTAACGCGCAAATTCATATGTACCATAATATCTAGTTGAAAAAATATAATATTAGAATGTTACCTTCGGATACCAGCTCTTCGTTCTTCCTTTGGAAGAGGAAATAATGCCCCAGAAATAGATGTAACCTTTTCAAAGAAGTCAAACTCTCTACTGAACAAGTCTAAGGCCTTGGGAGTAAAACCATCGATGATATGCTGTCGAACCTCTGACAAGATTGCTTGGAATGATGCATTCTAAAATATAACAGAGACAACCCCATGAGCACAAAGTGTTACAGCCAACAACACAAAATCTATTGATTTTTTTTCTTTTGGAGATTGTATATAGATGACGATTGGGGTCAAGGTACTATTGGCCTTATCATGTTTTATGACTTAGTCTCACTGCTATCTCCAAAATATTAATTAATAACAAGCCCATGCAAAAGCAGAACTATAGACCATCTTGAAACCAAATGTGAAATTTATTGGAATAATTTGCATGTTCTGAATAATAAAAATCTCATCAGTTGCATAGTTACTAAATTAGACAAACAATACTACGGTAAAGATTCTACACTGAAGCCGAAACCAATGCTATAAGTACAAAAGGGGTAATAGTGAACAAAACCTTATCGAAAGCACCATCTTTCACTGTTTCCTGAAAAGACTCACCCTGGCATTATATAAAACAGAGTTTAGGAATTTAAAAAATAAAAAAATGGTCTACTGGTTTCAAAAAATTGATATCTTCACAAACACCACGAAATTATACTCACCTGCAAATGCCAAATGAGGATATGAGCAAATATGTCACTTCTTTGTGCAGCTCTGAGAAGATACCCTTCAACCAGTCTCTGTTAGCAAAAACGTTTAAAAATGAGCCTTATAACCAGTGAGAGGAAACAACTACTAGTCAAGTATCAAGCCTCTGGAAATATGCAAATTTTCACACTACTGAAAGATCATTAGAAAAACATAAAACTGAGGGCTTAACGAGAAGAAGACCAGACTTGGCTTCTGAAAGATGTGTGGCTGATAGATCAGACAAACATATGAAAAATATGGAAAGAAAGAGTGATATGTAGATTTTCACTTTAGACTTACCCCTTCATCATAGCGCAGAGACTGCACCAATTGTGGCATGAAGAAAGTGACTCGCTCAGGAGGGTAGGACTCTAAAACTCGTAGGACATATGCCATGACACGTGGATGGCCCTTATAATTAGGAGTGAGGAACTCAATAGCCTGTGTAATTGAACAAGCAGCCCAGTGTGGCAGCTGCTGCAACAGCACTGAGTTCACTTCAACAGTTTTAGGTGTGACAAAATATGGCAGTGCCTCAGGAATTCTACGAAGATCTCCTATATGAGCCTGCATAAAAAAAAAAAGTAGTACTATGTGAGAAACGGAATCCAACATCACTCATATTATACACGAAAAAAAAAAAAATCAGTCATAATATCAGTTTGTCACTTTTTACACCCAGAGATTTGAAGCATTCATGTATAACTATCCAATCTAATTGTCAACAAATCCACAAATTCTGTCTTTCTTCAAGTCCTAAATGTAATGACCTCTGTAAAACCATACCTGAACTAGCTGAGTAACTTCGGATTTCAAAGCAATATTTGCTGGAAATCTTGATACCAATGATATAGCAATCCTTGGATCCTCTAAAAAGGCAGTTTTAGCATGTTCAGTCCATTTCCCAGAGCTTACTTTTAGCCGGGAATATGGACTGTCCCTGTACACAAGTTGTAAATTAGAAGACTAAATATCAACAGTGTAGGTAGGTCAAAACCTGATAAGTGGAAACACCATAAAGAGGATCTATTACTTTGAACTAATAGGTTGTGCCCAAACGCCAAGCCTATCAGATTCATGTTGGCAAAGAATAAGAAGCAGTTGCTTCCTCTTCTCCTTTCCCACTGCATAGTTGTCCATTTTACCCCAGACAGGATGATGCTGATCAATCTGTAAACATCCACCCCAAATAAACATCGTAGTTTCCATCCACATACTTCGTATACCAGCATGAAAGTAGAAAAATAAAAGGACGGGTACCATACCAGTTCAGTTAATTTCCCATTTTCATGAACTCTTCTTCTGGAATCAGATCGGCTAAAATCTGATCGCTCGTTTAACAAAAACTGAGCAAAAACTGAAACAGATTGAGCCTCACTCTGACAAAAGTTCGGAATGTTTACATCGTACCACTCTGGTTGACGAGAAAACCATTCTATAGAAGCCCTGGAATAAGTTCAAAATACAATATTATCAGAGATAACGATAAAAGATCTAAGAAACTCTTAATCTAATCTCCACCTGTGAGACGGCTACCAAATATTGCAATATGTCTAGCCAAGCATATCTACCATGTGAGAAAAACAGGGGGAATAACAAAAAGTCACCTGTAGATTCGATCTTCCAGCAGTTCAAGTCCATGTCTAAATTTGTGCATATTGCTTTGTTTTTGGCATGAGCAGAACTTCAGTCCAAGGAGCATCAAAGAAAAAAAGGTACCAGTCGCTGCTGGTTGGTGTGTAAAGCACCAGTCAAGGCTTGTATTCCGTTGTAACAGCCGACCAAACAACAAGAGTTGATCCACGCTATTATGTCGAACCACCTAAAGAAATATGCAGGAAATAAGAAACAAAATCACTCAGAAGACAGTTCCTACTACCTTTACAAAAATAATAATATCATTTCAACAACGATCACAATAAAAAACATAGCTAGTAACACTTTTGTTCGTCTTATCTAATATCAAAGCAGAAATAAGGTCAACGTCCTACTGTGCAAAATTCTATACAGAATAAAGCCTAACCTCAAAGCGATCTATAAAAAATCCAAGCCATAGTCTGTGAGCGACTATTTGATCAACAAGGTCACCATCAGGTGGATCTTCTGGTTCTCCAGGGGCAAGTTGGGGCTTTAATTTTGCAGCTGGGCCAGAGTATCGCACATCAGATGCAAATAGTCCTCTTTTAGAATCGATTGTCCATGTCCATGCATCAACAAGTTCTGCAAGAACAAGAGATCCCAGTTGTGGAGCAGCAGAAACCAACCAGGTCCAAATAAACACTCCAGTTTCCATAGCATCTGAAGTTAATATATAAGCTGGACACCAACAAAGGAGACGGAGTAAACGGGAAAATCCCTTGATATCTGTTTTAGGCTCACCAGCCTGCTGCAACAATGAAAAAAAAAAATAGAAAATGTAACCTTATAAGATAATTAGCTGGAAGATATGGCAAATACATTTGTTCTTGCTTACCAGATGTGACAGCAGTACTGCAGTTGCATGAGAACAAGTTTCTCGAAATTGCGACTTGTCAGTAACTCCTCCATTCTTAGAAGTATTAACAATCTGTCGAAGGCTCCGCACAGAACTGTTTATCAACGTGTCATTGCCAATACTGTTTTCCAATCTTACCAAGCCAGCAATTTTTCCGGTATGCTTACACTTATATATTGCATTAACGAAACCAGTACCAATTATCTCCAAGTTAAAGGCTTCAGAAGCTTTTAAATTTTCCCCAGACGCTGCAACTGCTGCATCCATCACAGCTGGAATATTTGCTGCTTTTGTTCCAGACCAAATTTCATTTTTCCCATTTCCGATCTTTATCTCATTTAGAAGAGAAACCACATCAGTTGTAGTTTGTGTTCGCTGCAATGTGTTTGCCTTACACAGTTTATCCTGAGATGCATTAATGAAACTCAGTAAATGCATGAAACACACACTGTGGTAATTCAAGATTCAAGAAAAGAAACAACAAAATAGATCCTAATTCCACTCAAAGTAACAGCAGGTTGAACCAATAATTTTAAGAAAAATGTATAGTCATGAATAGAAAACTATTTAGAAACATCTTTGAGTGACCAGTGAATTAATTCAGAAACATCGAAGAATAACAGTGATAAAGAGAGAAACTAATAAAAGGAGACCTCACATATTCAAGAATTTCAAGAAAACAGAGGAGTCTAAAGTTAATAAAGAGATTTAGTAGGGGTTATTGGTTCTAGTATTTTAATGGATTTACAAATTTTTTAGATTTAGAAATCTTTGCTAAATCCATGATTTTAAAATCAAACAAAATGGATTTAAGAATAATTTTTATGGATTTCAAAAAATCAAAACAGGTGAATTGTTATAAATCAATCAAATAGATTTATCATTACGAGGGAAAATGCTTGGATCTGGAGAAATTGTTCAGAACAAGTTTTATTTAGTTAGTGTTGAAGGTGACAAGATGATACTTACGTAGAAGAGAGTAAATGCTCAAAACTTTGAAATATAAAATAAAACAGACAATTCAATCAAAAGTTATAAAATTATACAAGAAAAATCAATTACCATTACATAATGTCTGATAAGTAAACACATAAGTTAATCATACAGAAATGCTAATATGAAAAGAATGATCTAAGTCCTAACAACCAATTAAAAGAGAAGGAAAAGTAATAACATATCTAGGGATTGAAAAAGTACTTTTGACCAATTGTCAGTGACTTTATGTTTAAACCAAAGAAGTTATTTGGTACCAAAAAAAAGAAAATGATGAACAAGATACGAGATACTGAACAAACATACAAGATATGAAAACTTGTCAAATGTAAAAAATGGAAAACTCAAAAAACAATATTACAAATCCAAGTCAAAATAACAAGGTAAAGCTCAATATTTGCTCCTTTGTATTTTTACATTAAAAACATTTATAAATCCACTCAAATCCAATTTTAAATCAAATCCTTAAATAAATCTATACTATTGAATAACACTTGATTTTAAAATCTATTTTAAAATCAAAGAACCAATAACAGTAGATTTGAATATGGATTTAAAAATCATAGAACCAGTAACAGTAGATTTGGTTTGGATTTTCAAATTCACTAAAATACATAAACCAATAACACCTCTTTAGATACAGAACAAAGAAATAAATACACTTCCAAACAAAAGTGTTAACAAATATATTATCAGGCGTAAAGAAGGAAACCTGAAGCAAACCCTGAATAGTGCATGGAGCATATGAAAATGATTTATAGATCCATTCTCGAGCAACTTTTTGGTATACAGATCGAACGGCAGCAGTCCAAGAAGGATCGTTGACAATTATTGAAGGTGCATTGTCATGAACAGAGAATAGCAAACTATCCAGACAAGACGAGCTCCAGAGGACCTGCATATTTCATTGTTAGATAATTCATGTTGCATTAAGTAATGCTTGCCATAAGGACACTAGATGAAGACAAAATGCCAGAAGATGTCAATTGTTCCTACCTGGGGAAACTTGTCCCTGATCTGATTCAACAGGTTCACTGAGATATCTCGAATGTGTTCATCTCTCTGTGACATATTCTTTATGAGGAAACACGCATGTGCATTTATAGTTGATTCCCAAATACTATCATCTTTCCCAGTAAGAGATATCCGATCTTCCTGAAACCAGATGAACATATCCATATCATTCATCTACTGCTAGAATGCTTAAAAACGCAGATGGAAAAAAAAAACGAAAACCAAATCTGATACTGGTGACAGTTGACATACGACCAAAATGCTTGTATAAGCTAGAGTTGCCCACCTAATAAATATAATCAAGAAATTACATACCAGCCATGATACTGCTGCTTGAAAGGCTCTATGCACTATTGCTGTCAAACACTGGGAAACAGCAGGAGTGAGGTTTGGAGATTTCAGGTATTCGAAGACACAACTGAAGGCACTTCGAGAGGCATACACACTTGAGCCACCATTAAGGATACCCCCATTGCTAGTAAAACGTATGGTCTCCACAACGGCTACTGCAAGTAGATAGGTTGCCTTCACCCCTGAAGAAAAGAAAGAGAACCGTTTCAGTCATTATACTAAAACGTAGGATCAACAACATTGCCATATTTATAGATATCAAATTCAGACACAGCACATATGTTGGACCTGAGATAGTGTTCAGGGCTGAAACGTTAACTCGACCACCCAAGGCAAGTGAAAGAGCAGTTCTCTGGGTTGAAGCTACTTTCTTATTCCCAGTTCCTCGAGAACTATCAGAATTACGAAGCGCATTGAGCTCCAATTCGTCTTCAAGCCATTTTACAGAACTGACGACCTACAAAGACCACATAATCAGTTAGAATTAAAACACAGACAAAGTTTCCCTTGGAATATGTAAACTCGGTATATAATAAGACTTGGATGGATCCAGTAAAATGATACTGTCGCTAGGCCAACTTACAAGGGGGGGAGTGCCCTGAGAGATCCTCTGAACATCAAGAGACCACTGAGTGCTCCACATGTATGGCCCTCCTGCAGGTTGAGGTTTAGCAATAGGAGGCGCTAAGCCAAAAAGGGCTATATGGAACCACAGATTGCGAAACTGTTTCAAAAGTGATGGTTCCACATTTGAAGTAGGATCGAAATCTGAACATATTTCCGCAACTGCAGGAAGAAGAGGACCTAAAATGTCTGCACCGCTCCTATAAGAAACGTTTACTGAATCACTTATTATACTGAGCTATTAGGATAGTGGGACAGTGTTAGACATGATTTCAATGTCACTTGTTGTTAAGTCAAGAATTTTGTATTCTGTGTTGCTCTGCTAATTTCATATAAAAATTATAGTTTTGTACAAATTAGCTCATATAAATGATTAATTACCCTCCACTTTTAGACTCAGTAGCCAGGCTTACATCCGAACATAAAGAAAGCAGGCGATGGCGATAGTCACCACGAAGTTTTGTATTGATAAGACCATTAGCAATTGTAAGAAAGCCTGCAGCAAGAATCTGCAATCCAATTGGATATGTAAGCATTAGTGTAATAGGAAAAATCAAAAAGAAACACAGAATAGAACCATGTATCAAATTACATTATACCTCTAGATGCTTAGTTCTAGATTTTGATTCTGATATTTTTCTTTCCTCAGATCCCACTGTAGATATTTTGCTCATGTAACTTCTAGTCATCAAAACTACTGTCTCGCGGTAGGACTTCTCAAATCCTAATGTTGCTATCCGAGATACAGCATCAAGAAGCTACAATAAGTGGCAATGTATGCATAAGTAAACATGCCAAAAAGAAAAAAGAAAAAGATATATATAGTCGTTCTATTGCCAAAGTTTGAATAGATAGAATAATAGCCAGAAAGTTATCACTTCAAATGGAGCCATACTTGGAGTCGCAAAGAGCAAGAAGTTGAAGTATCACCCTCTTCTAGACTTTCAATAAAAAAAGGGAAAACCATGTCCGCTATTTCAGGATTTTTAACAGCAACGCTGATATCAGCAAGCAGCTGTATAACATTCAGCGGTACAGTAGGATTTTCCTTCTCTCTACCAACCTGAGGCCAAATGATTAGTCTTATTAAGAGTGCAACACAAGAAAGATGACTAATCCAGCTAAGCGAAAGGTTAAGAGTAACCTGCTCTTCGTAATCATTCTTTTCAAGAATCCTTGAAGCTAACCCCACGATGAAGGTGTTCACTAAAGCTGGATCCTTGGCCCAACCAGATTCAATAATCTCACAACAAATTTTAGAAACGCTCTCAAAGATATTCCTCTTATTTCTCACCCAAGTATCAGGCTGTTCCAACAAAAAGAAACCTCATTCAGTCACTTAACATGTATATGAAGATATATCCAGACTCCAGAGAAGTTGTGACATGATGTGTTCAAATATACTTCGGCCTAAACTATGATTTTCAGATGAGTTGCCACAAAATAGAATTACCTGTGCGGAGACAGCTAGTACCAGTGGTTTAAGTCTGACAAACAGACAACATCTTCCCTTTGCAGCTGCCATTTCTGCAATCCCAGAGAGCAGAGATATGAACAGTTCTTCGCAGGCCTTCATTTGCCGCCACGCGGATGCCAAGCAAGCTTCTGCAGCATCAAATACCAATGTAAGAGTCTCCATAACCAGTCTTTTATATGTCTTTCCGTCTATTTCAAGGGACACGAGACTCTTGATTTTCATTTTTGCTGCAGCTTGATAAACAAACAGTTTGGCATCCAGTCTAGTTCTCAGAAGTGGATCTTGGTCATCCCAGTCCCGTTTACTTGACTGTAAAATGAAATCATCATCTAGAAAATCAATACTATTATAGCCAAATTTTGTGAATGAAAAGGTTTATCAACCAATAATAGTACCAAGAAATCTTGTAAGGCCTCAATCGCCAATGTCAATAGGCCCTACATCTGTCGGCACATTCCTTGACACTATGTTTAGTAGCAATAAAAAAGTTTACCTTGAGAAAGGTAGACATGGACTGGAGCTGCCTCTTAGCTATGGAACTCACCTGATCATATAGTTTAGAATCAACCTTCACTTTATCCAAAACATGCGTTATCAGCTTGAAAGTAATCTCTTGCTTCTCCAAACTCTCGATGGAGTCGTCCTCAAAGGAAGCAACTTGCTGCCTAAACACAGAGAAAGAGCCTCCACTTCCCTTATTCATGAAACTCTGATTACAGGACGCAACCTCAAGGTCAGGACTAAAATCTTCATTATTTACTGATGAGTAACAATTCCTGAGTACCAGCATTGTAATCAACTTATCACCATCAGACTGTTGAATCGATGGGAACCCATTCCGAGAAAGAGCAACCAAGAAAGCCCTAGAGATCGCTGGATCCATGTCCACGTCATTACCGGAAACCATGGCCTCCCCTGCAATCTCCACAACCATAGTCCCAAACTCCGGTGACATACACGAAACGTAACCTAGGAAGGTGCGATAGAAGTCCGAAATCGACTCAAGCGTGAACGAACACGGCCAGAAAGAGCGGCGGAACGAGTTCGGAACAGCTTGGAGGAAATCGAGGACGGCGAGTTTGCCGTGATTCTCAGACGTGTCGACGTTCCTGGAGATGATCCGAGCCACGGCCAGAACAGCGTTGAGATGATTCCGAGAGACCCTGGCTGATTCGTGCGGACACTGCCGGCAAATCCAAACGAGATTCTCCGAGAAGTTGATCGGATTCTCCTCGATGATTTCGCAAATCTCCGTCAATGCCTCCATATCCGATGATGGGAGAGTCAGTAATCTGTGTGAATGTTTGGGTTTGGACTTTATTCTAAAATGCCCTAGTACCTTATCAAAAATTTCTAATATGCCCCAGTTCTAAAAAGATTTTCTTTTTGAATATTTTTTAAATCAGAAAACAAGTAAAAGACATCTAAGGACTTAATGAATTTGCATAATTACAAACCCAACCATGCTTTCATTGGATTATCCAGTCAAACCCAAAACATATGGATCTTTCCATTTTCTTTCACGATTTTTTGGGGATTTTAAACTCTTTTTTTTTTTCTGAGTTTTCTTTTTCTCTTCAACACACTTCCGAGAGAATCGCTCACCTCCATAACTGCTTTTAATTTCGGCTCTATTCGACGACTCAATCAGATCAACACAACTCCGTCCTTCCCCTATCGAGGTATCTTCCTACAATTTATCTTTGAAACAAACGAATTAATTGAAGTTCTTGCTAAATATGGTTATGGCATCCTCGTTGGTCATATCCGATGAATTGGTGTCTGAGCACTTAATCGGTTGTAACTAGCTTGTTGTAGCCACGATCGGCTATGCTTAATGTGAGCGCAAATGCACTGTGGAAGCTAAGAGAGGAGAGGACGGATCGACAACAGAGAGTCGCTCGTCGTCATCATGCGAGAGAATTTCGTGGCGCTTTGTTAATTGAGCCACGAGAGTCTTCGATTCAAGAAGATAGCGAAGGAGGCAAGTACTGGAAGACCTCGTGATCCTTTCTCGTGCTTGAACCGAACAAACTCCTTTTTTACTCTTAACTCTTTTCTAATTAGTTCCACAATCAAAACCCCAAGGTCTTATCACTCTCTCAAAGGTTATTTACAATTATGTTAGTGTGGCTTTTGGATTTAGTTTGATGAATTTTCTTTTGTTGTCTCTGGATTTGAGCAACAGGAAATGGATTTTAGAGAGCTTACCCACATTTCCCGAGAGTTCAAGGAAGATCTAAACTTTTACACCCGCTTGACTGCACAATTAGTTTTAGCAAGATGGAGTGGTATTAGTATTAAGAGAGACACAACAATAAAAGCGAAGCATCTAATGTAAGAAGAAAGTTTGCTCAAAACAACAAAACAGAGATACATTTTCTATATTTTGTTTTGTTTCACTTCAAGGCATGGAAAAGCAAGGAGCATTATCGGTGTAGGTGGTGAAATTAAGCGTATAGGTCTGAGACGAAAGCAAACATGAGGATCGAGAGGCTTTTAATGTTGCGACGAGCGGTTATGGCTACTATATATTCAACTATGAGTCTTTCTTCCTGCAGAGTTGTTAATGATCCCCTTGAAAGCATTTCTTCTGATCTTGGCTTTAGTGGTCACACAGCTGAAGGTATTGGATCTTAGATATGTTACGTATTTAATTATTAATCGTGTTCCTTGGCTTGTATGTTACAAGGTCTGTGGAACTCTATGCATAAGTAGTTCAGTGGATGTGATAGAGAATAAGTTCTGATGGATTTACGGGACCAAGCCTTAAAGTATTATATTGGTTCAAGACAAGTCATGTGCATTGTTGGTAGGCTTTTTTTATGTTTTTTTATTTGTATTTTCAATGTGTAAAATTTTAATATTTGGGTTGTATAAAGTTTTACTGAGATTCAAACAGGTTTGGACTAATTGAATACTAGGTCTTACTATGTACAAAAAATATTTGGACTATTGGAAAACATGTCTAAAACTTAAAACATAGTTAGCACATGTTTTAAACTAACTTTAGGTATTATTATTAAGAAAACTAACTTTTAGGTATTATTATTAAGAAAACTATTAAAAAAACATGTTTAAAACTTAAAACATATTTAGCACATATATTTTTAAACTATTAAAACCATTAATTTAAAGCGTGAATATGTTATATACTAAGATAAATAATACACTCAAAACATGTATAGCATGTAAAAGAATTTAAAACATATAAAGTATATCATTGGTCGTGTACTAAAACATATAAAACAATAATTACAAGAAAAATTTCGAACTACTAGTTTTATTAGGTATTACTAAGATAAAAAAAAAAATCAAGCATGTCTAAAACGTGTATAACATATTAACCCATGTTATTATAACATATTTAACCCGTGTTAAATAAAATATAATTAAAAATTACTCATTTAAAATGTCTACATGATATATATTCAAATAACACTATTATTATATTTACACTTAGTAGTACCCAAGATAGTAGTAATATTATCTTGTTCATAGTAATACTTTTTTCAAATTTCAACATTTCTTAGTAATACCACGTGAAAATAATATATTTCTAGTAAAACTAATGCATTTAGACAGTTTTAGATTATATATAACACTTTTGTAAAAACAAAATTCTGAAAATATGTAATTTATGTGATTTTCGCTTATTATGACACAATATGCAAGGAAGTATAAGGATGCTTTTTGTGGAAATGATAAGATTTCTAACAACTTAAGAAATATTAAAGTTTTCATGACTAATTTGATATCTAAGCACATACATAGTAGTGCAAGGTAATCTTCAGTAGTTCAAGGTAGTTCTAGTAGTGCTAGTAGTTCACCATACAAATTTATATAAATAAAGTTATAGTATTAAATCTTCAAGTTTATATAAAATTATACACTTTTAAGATAAATAAGATAATTTATAAAATCAAAACATTTTGTAAATAATATTAAAGTCAAAATGGATATAACTGAATTGAATTCTTAAGAGATACTCTTTACATAACAAGTACTTTTTATGAAACAAAGAAAATATTATCTATAAGTTATATAGATTGTTAATTTAATTATAATTATAAAATAGTAAAATATATGAAATATCTTATTTTATTTGAAGTCTATATAAAAGAGATAAAAGTTTAATTAAGGAAAATAATTTATATAAATATATTTTGAAATTAATTGTTGATTAAAATATTATATCAAATACATATTTTATAAAATGTATTTTGAAATATCATTGAAATTATCTATATAAATATTTTTGAAATTAATATATACAATTAAAGCAGAATCCCTAATAAATTTATGTCCTTGATTTTATAAATTATTTACAGAAATATCCCATTTAGAATATTTAAAATTTTCTGAATTTTTATCTCAAAATCCAAAAAAATCTGTTATTTAGTCTAAAAATTTGATTTTACTTTTACCAACTTAACCAAAAATAAGAATTGAATGCGATCTGAAATATAAGCTGGTTCTTAACTTTGTTATCTGAATCAAACCAAAAACCAAAATGACTGAATTTTTTTTGTAATGAATTAAAATTAATTTATGAAAAAATTATTCTATATAAATAATTTATTAAGTTTATTTGAAAATAATATGTGATCCTATATTATGAAAATAATTTATTTTGTAATATTTATTTTGAATATTAATTGTTAAATATTTCAAATAATAAAATATCAAAAAAGAATAAAAATAATTTATTTAATATTAATAATTTATATATTTTATTAAATTTATTTTGAAACTAATTATTTTAAAATATTATTAAAAATAATTTATTTTGTTATTTTATATAATTATTATTTATAAATAAACATAAAATGAAAATTGAAGTACAATTTTTAAAAATATTTTAGCTATATTAATCATCAAAATTCTTTAAAAGAAATTGTTTACAAAAACCAAAAAAAATGATGGAAAAAAAAAATTGACGCTGCCAAAAAATAAGTGGACCCAAGATTATTTAAATAAAAAAAAAAAATGAAAAGAAAAGAAGAAATAGTAATATGCTATATTGTGGAAAAGAAGCAAATATAATAAAGAAAAGCAAGTAAGGGCAAGGGAGTAGTGAGAAAAAAATGAAGGGATAGTGAGAATGTTTTAGAATGGGTAATAAGTAATAACTTTCCTTTGGGTTTGGGTTTGGGTCTAGAGAAGGGTTAGAGGGAAAATATCTAATGATCAATTCAATTATATGGACCCTTTTATTTTAACATATTATATTTACACGGTAATTCTAATTTTGTTACAAATTTGATATAACTTTTCAAATACATATTAGTAAAACATGATTAAATTCCTGATTTCTATCTTTAATGAAAATCGTAATTTTGCCAAAATACATTTACTTTTTTATAAGGAATCACTAAAATTCATTAATGGCATTTAAGTTTTTTTGGTTTTAGTTATACAAATATCTTCTTCTAATACTATAAAGAAGATGATTCTCTCTTCTCCCTTTGCCACGTAAGAAATTAGAATCCTCAGAGCTCGTCACATATCCTTGTCCAATGGTCTGCAGCGTTTTGTTTATTTTAGTCGACATATGGACTTCGTTTCTTTCGGGCCTTATATCCTCACAATAAATCCTGCCCCAGTCGAGTATGATAAGTCTTAACGCGTATCACCTGTCGTTTTGCTATTAGGGTTGATCCCCTGTAGTTCTCCTCCATTCGAGCTCGAGGCATAACCTGAGTTTTTTTTTGCTAAAGAGGTGTAACCTGATCAGTTCGAAGAGAGTTGTTTGATCTTCTTCCTTATCAATCGGCAGAGATATCGGTTACAGATTAACCCTCTTCAATTCCTTCTTAAATGCGATCGTAACTCGCGGAAGGCCGTGGAACTTCGACTATAAAAAGGTTTGCTTTCATGCTATGAGAACCATCTCCTCCTTTCGTTCAGAAACCACAAATCTTATTTTCAGTAGAATGGCTAACACTACAATCTCTCTTTCCGATTTGAAGACCGAACGATGCTTCTCCATCGTTCAGTTGCTCCGTTATTGGGAGGCCTGAAACGTCTGACGCTGTGGTGAGCTCATGGGAGTCGATAGTTTGCTGCTTGACTCCCATGTTATTGATTTGGCAACGGAGTTCGAGAATATAGAGATTAGATTCTTCTTCTCGGTTTGAAATCTTGAATCTGATGTCTTGGAGGTACCGGTAAGGAAGAGAGCCAAAAGTTTCCACACATTAAGCACTGATCTTTATTTTTTTCTTGCTCACTGAGTTCTTTGTGTATATTGAAATTCTTAAGGCTATGTAAGACCTGAAACTGCTGTTTGATTCTTGCGGTTGTTCTTTGTTCTGTTTACCTGTTCTTTTGTTTTTTTTTTTTGCTTCTGAAACAATTAAAATTTGCTTTCATGTAGGTTGTAAAGAAAGATAAAGATGTCAAAGTTATTTTAGCGGGTGATGACGATTGGTTGTCTCCGTCGCCAAAGGTTGTATTCGATGAAAGCAGAGAGTTAGGTGAAGAGTCTACCATTAAAGCTTCGAGGTAGTTTTGTATGTCTTGAGTATTTTTCCATCTATGTGCTTACCAGCTTCCTATTAGAAGCTACGGTTTGAACACTGCTAGCTTTAACTTTTAAATGCATCTTGATAATATCATCCTAAGAGCTTCTTTGTTACACTTTGATACTTAAGTTTTGAATTGACATATACAATTTATTAGAAGCGATGGTTTTGTATGTATGTGCTTCTTATGTTTCTATTAGAAGCAAATGTTTTTTTCCTCCAGCGCTATAAGTCTGTTCGTCGATTTCACTCACATAAAGCGATATGTTTGGACACTGCTAACTGTTAGTTGTTAATTCATCCTTGATGACATCAACCAAAATGTCCCTGTTATTACACTTTGATCCTTAAGTTCTGAATTGAAATATGCACAGCAGGTGGAACAAGATGGAGCTAATGTCGTACACAAAAACTATAGTAGATGCGATGCAGGAAGCCAAGGTTTCTGCTAGCAAAGAAGCTGAAATATCTCAAAACATTCTCAGAGGCAGCTGCTTCTCAGGCACCACCAGGCCCTATTAATGGAAAAGCCAAGATTGTAATCATATTTCCAGAAGAGGTTTGGAACCCCTATGCATATTTCATACCATTTTATTATCTTCGTGTCAAAGTTGAACAACAAATGATAAACCACTTAAAATAGCAGATATTTAATTTTATGCTTTTTGCTATTTCTCTAAAAGATTTATATACTCATAAACTAGAAAAATCGTAAGAAATATTTATGCTAATTTTGAATCTCTTAAGGAGAATACAATCTCTCTTTTTCTTTTTTGATTGAAGTTCTGAAGTCTTCAGCAATGATATTGATAATGGTTCTTGAGAATAAAAGATAAAGGACTAAAAACAGAACATCGGTTTCAAAAGTAGTAGAAGAACTAAAAAGAAAGTTCAGATCTTCAAATTTCATCTGCAATACGTCCAGCAACCTGGTCCAAATCCCGTTGCCCACTGGAAGTGATTCTTCTTCCTCCTTTGGTGTCAATCTCAACAACGTTCATAGTCTCCAACTGCTGGAGAATGTGTCGGGCAATGCCACCGCTGCTTTTGCAGAAGTGTGGTGGGCGACTGCCGTTTCTCTTGCTGCCACCATAGATTCTATGGAAAGCACCCACGCCAAGACCTCCTCTCAGGTAAAAGGGGCAGGCCCATTCGACTTACAAGTCTTCACATTGTCTGTCCATGGGGGAAGCTCGATCTTGCCAGATCGCTTGAGATGAGAAGCGTAAGCCTTAAAAAAGTCATGTAGAGAGACTCTTTCACTGGTTTACCAGTCGCCAGCCATGGCTGTTGTTGATAACAGCGGTTTTGCGCAACACAGCTGAATCTCTCTACGTCACTCTCGCAAAGACTAGGAGAATACAATCTCATTGTGTTAAAAAAAGAGGAGAATACAATCTATTTTTCTACAAAATAGGTTAAATAATGGAACAAAAATAGCGAAAAAGAAGACGGCTTTTTAAGAATAAAAACATTTGTCATCATCACCCCCTATATTTTTTTTTGTGGATATTTATCATGTTTGATCAGTAGTTCATCTCCATTAGTTACCTGATTTTAGTTTTATAAATGATATATAATTATTACAAAATACAATCAACTATTCTATTTAATCAAGTAAATTAGTTTTTTGAGAATTTTGTTTCCGTGGATAAAACATCCATTTCCCTGATTACATCATTATTATTAAATAAATAAGTACTATTATAAGTTTGGACATTTTTTTGCTGTCACATCAACAAACAAGAAAAAAAAATGACACATCAATGTAAAATTTTCAAATTTATAATAAAATTCACATTTAATTTTTTTTTTTAACATTTAAACCATATATATTAACAATACATCAAATGCTCCATAAATAATTTTTATATCTAGCAACACATCAAATAGTTATGGTTTTCTATTTTTATTGGTTTAGCCTAGATTTTGGTGGTCAAAAAAAGAAAAAAAATTACAGAATTTATTATTTTCAAATTTTTTTTTGATGTGAGTTTGAAGAAACATAAAAAAAACATAATATATTTTTCTCAAATATAATAATACATAAATATATAATCTAACATGTTATTAATAAAGGCTAAACATCAACAACTATTATCATATTTTATGCTACCTGCTTTTCTTTTAAATAAAAATATAATAAATTGGCTGTTTTTTTGAATTTTTAAATTACTAATTTTAAGAAGACATGTATAAAAATATATCTAATTAAAGAAAAGTAAATATTGTGAACAAGGTAAAACATATATATTTGTTTTAATATAGTACCAAATATATTATTTCTAAAAAAAAGAAATAGTAAAATATGTAGTAAAATAGCAAAAATTATAATTAAAATTAAACTGAAAATTTTATTAAAATTTAAATATATTTTATTGTTTTGTTCATTTGCTAACCCGCCCGTAGGATGGGTCCGACCCTAGTATACTATAAAGAAGAGCTTAATTCTCTTCTCCTCTTGCCACATCATCAAATAAGGTGAGGAGGATCCAACACGTGTCCTTTTAATAATACGATGCGTTTGATTTGCTGTCTAGACTTAATATTCTTTGGGCTTGGTCTGTCATTGTGAAATTCGCGAGCCCATTCGCTGGAGGCCCTTTTACATATTCTTTATTCAACGCCAAGATTAGGTAAGAATCGACGCCGTAACGTTTCTTCATCCTCTTTTCAATCTCCAAAATCATGAAATTATCTTCTGCGTTCTCAGACACCAACAAAGGAGTCTCTGGAGTTTGAACGACTCTAATTGAAGCGAAGAATCTACACGATTGGTCTGTAAACCCGTCGTTTTGTCTTCTCTTCCAAATCAACTGAAACGCTTCGAGTTACAGATTCATCACCTTTATCGTCTTCATAACTCCACAGACTGACTTGAATCAACACGAGTTATGCCTCTACAAGGCGGTGAAACACCTATGAAACGCTTAGCTTTCTTCCTTCGAACATCATCTCCTCAAACAATGAAACCACCAAAGTTTATTCTCTTCTGTGAAATGGCAATCTCATCGATCCTCTTTTCTGATTTGAAGTCCGGTTCTGCTCCTCCACCTTTGAAGTGTGGTAGCGAACTGATGGGGTCGATATGCTGCTACTGGATTCAATGGTAGATCTGATCTTAAACTCATGTTCATAGTATTATAAAACTTTTCTGGTGTGTTTATTTATAAAGGAGGTCGCTTTTGTTGATCTAAAATCCGGACCATAAATTCTCAAGATTGCGACTTTACATGGGTTTAGGTGTTTTTCGGTTAATGGTTCCTTTAGATTGCCACTTTGATTTGGTGCTAGCTTCGTATATATGGTTTGAGTTTCAGGTGATAGCTGTCAGTGGGCAGTTTGTAGGACCTCTCTTTAATGCTACGACCAACTAAAGTGTTGTTGTTAGAGTCTTAAATCATTTGGATGATCCTCTTCTTTTGACTTGGTGAGTCCAAGAGTTTTCTTTACTATACCAACTTACCAGTTATCCCTGAAATGTTTGTTCTCATTTGCTATGTGACTACTGATACTTCTTGAGTTCTTTTAATTTGTTTTTTGAATAGTCTG
This sequence comes from Brassica nigra, assembly GCA_016432835.1. Taxonomy (NCBI): domain Eukaryota; kingdom Viridiplantae; phylum Streptophyta; class Magnoliopsida; order Brassicales; family Brassicaceae; genus Brassica; species Brassica nigra. Next base: position 51,936,348 of record CM028243.1, read on the forward strand.
GGCCTGGCATCTAAATGCTGGCGCACATGTGGCAAGACGGTCTTCCTGGCACACACTTCCCTATTCCTCCGAGACGGAACTTTACTTACAGGCCAGTGGCATATCAAATTGGAAGCTTCTACCCTCCATTACTCGACTTTCATAGAGCATCTGCTAAGTTTGGTCATGTTGTGATTAATAATCGGAACATTAAATCTTATCCTTTTCCACAGCCTGGCGGCAAATGGTACAACAGGACCATAAATTATGTATTACTTTTATCTGTTTTTCTCATTTCATCTTGCCCATTTTAATATATACCATTGTTTTTCAGGTTTTAAGAATAACTAGATCTAGACCGCTACAACCGTATAAGGTGTTTATTTTGTTTATAATTATATAAATATTTTATTTTTACTTTTAAATTGAAGTATATATATATTATAGTAATCGCGATATATGAAATATGTAAATTTAATGTTTTCAAACATAATAATATTAGAGTATACTTGTTTTCATCAAATAGATTGTTTCAAACTTTCACATGTGTTTGTTTCTTCTTTTTATTTTTTATTTGTTAGATTAGTATTTCATTATTAAATAAATAAATAGAAATAGAACTTGGTAAAATATTAAAATATTATCATCTACAAAGATAATGTAATATTTTACAAAATAAGATGGTTAAAACTAAACTTATAGCTTTATTATAAATAATTTAATTAAACATTTAATTTTATATGTATATATCTTTATTTTAGATCATTATTTAATTTTAATCATATATTTAAATGTTTCTTTAAATATTTCAAATATAATAATTTATAGTTTGCATGTTGTAAAATGTTTAAAACCATCACATATATTTATTTCTTCTTGTTATATATTTATATTATTGTATTTGTATTTAGTTATTAAAAGAATTAATATGTGCATGAAAAAATATATTTGATAATTATTTTGTATTTAATTTATGTTAAATTTTCACCCTCTTTAAAACTGGATTTTATTTTGATTATATTATTGATAAAAGGAATAGAATAATTATTTTTCATTTTGTAAATGAGAACTGAATATAGTAGTGTATAGAAATATTTTAAAAATAATCACAAAATTAAGTTCATAAAATATTTTTAAACATATTTTTCGAAATTTTAAATAAATATATATATATATATATATGATTTAAATATATGTGGATTCAATATATTGTTACTCTTGTTTATAAAATCCCTAAAAAAATGGGAAGTTACTATCTTTTATATAATATTAAGGTTATTAATAATTGAATAATATAATGTATTCTATTTAATATAAAGATTAATGATGATGAAAAATGTAATGTGTCCAATTCTAGTAGATAGTCCATTTTATAAAAAATCACACATGAATTTCTTTTAATATAATGATACTTGACTATGGGAAAGAAATGAGATGTCGGATGGACCTCAAGAGAATTGTACTGATGGAATTGATTACTTAGAGAATTCCATTATCAATGAACCCCTTGGGGTTCATCTTTTAATTTTTATTATTAAACTTTTTTTTCTTTTCTTTTTTTTTTTTTTTTAATTAGATTAATCGTGGGCCGCCACGACACGTGGGGCCCACTCTACAGTGATGAACTTCAGGAGAGAGGGGTTCAACCGAAATAACTTTAGGAGAGAGGAGTTCATATGATTTTATTGATTTATTATTTTTTTTTCTTGGTTTCTGTGTGAACCCCCTCTATAAACCCCCAATGTGGGTGCTCTTAACCGCTTATCTTGAACTAGGTACTAAGAGTGTTTCTATCAATTTGTCTCATTAGATGGATGTCTCTTCTCATGTGACTTTCCCTTTGTGGGAAAACACTCAAAAGCTTGAAACTCATGTTGTTTACTTTCTCTACAATTCTAGATTTTAGAACAACTTTATTGTAACAATAATTTTGTTTCAATCAAATTTGTATAAATTACTTCATATTAAATTTCTCTTCTTTGTAGTTTGACACCATAGAAGTTAATAGTACATTTGTGCGATTGGGCTTTGTGCAGTTGTGCGTGTTATCCGGCCCGGATATATTGATGGCGCCTCCAACCCTAGAACATCGGAAGCGAAGAAACGAGGTTCGTCACTACCCTTTGTGCGGCGGCGAAGCAGTGAAGCTGGTGTGCCTTTCTTCTCCATCTCCGGATCTGAGTTTGTGAGATGTTTGTCGGTGTTGGTGCCTCGAGGGTCCGTGATCTTTTCAAGACGGCCAAGGAGAACGCGCCTTGCATTGTCTTTGTAGATGAGATTGATGCTGTTGGTAGGAAAAGAGGAACAGGAATTGGTGGAGGTAATGATGAAAGAGAGCAGACTTTGAATCTATCTGAGATGGATGGGTTTGAAGGTAACACTGGTATTATCGTTGTTGCTGCACCCAATAGAGCAGACATTCTTGACTCTGCTTTGCTGAGGCCGGGACGGTTTGACCGGCAGGTACTATCTGATTCATGCAACATTGATATTATATTATCTTTTAGTAAAATCTGGTGTTAAGCTATGAGTTTGTGATGCAGGTAAGTGTTGACGTTCCAGACATCAAGAGGAGAACAGATATTCTCAAGGTTCATGCTGGTAATAAGAAGATTGAAAATGATGTCTCACTTGAAGTGATAGCGATGAGAACACCTGGATTTAGCTGAGCAGATCTTGCTAACCTGTTGAATGAGGCTGCCATATTGGCTGGACGACGTGCCAAGACAGCGATATCAACGAAAGAGATTGATGACTCCATTGACAGAGTCGTTGTTGGCGTGGAAGGAACTGTGATGACTGATAGCAAGAGCAAAAGCTTGGTTGCTTACGATGAAGTTGGTCATGCAGTGTGTGGGTAAGTGAGAATCAGATTTTTAAAAATGGTTATATTATTTATTAATGGAGGGATATGGTAGAAATAACATTAATATTGTAGATTTTGTTTACATATTTGTTTTTGGAGAGCTTGAAATTAGGGATTGATAGTTGATCTGATTTGTTTGAATTATGGATTGAGTTGATATTTTAAATGTGGATGTTGGTTTGACTTTATGTATGGCATTATAGTATAACTGATATATATATATATATATATATATATATATATATATATATATATATATTCTTTATTTGAGAATATGCGATGAATATACTTTAAGTTGAATTTGACGTTTTTTTTGTTGTATCATGTATTTGGATGATTATAGAGTCAGACCATGATGACACAAACTTTATGTGAAAATCGATCATGATCATGTAGCTATGGATAATCAGGAGCATAGTTGGTTATTTGCAGAACATTGACTGCAGGACATGATGCTGTGCAAAAGGTAACGTTGGTACCAAGAGGCTAAACGAGAGGTCTTACTTGGTTCATTCCATCGGATGACCTTACTCTCATCTCCAAGCAACAACTCTTTGCAAGCATTGTTGGTGGACTCGGTGGTAGAGCTGCTGAATAAATCATCTTCGGTGAGCCTGAGGTAACTACTGGCGCGGTTGGTGACTTGCAACAGATCACCGGTTTGGCTAAGCAGGTAGCTTTAACACTTTCATCTCCACGTTGTTCATGCTCCTACATAATGAGTCCATTGGTTATTTACTTTGCAGATGGTAACAATATTGGGAATGTCTGAAATTGGACCATGGTCGTTGATGGGATTCATCGGCTCAAAGTGATGTGATCATGAGGATGATGGCAAGAAACTACATGTCTGAGAATCTTGCGGAAGACATTGATTCTGCGGTGAAGAAACTATCAGACAGTTTATATGAGATAGCTCTAAGCCACCATGAAGCCATGGATAAGATCGTTGAAATGCTTCTCGAGAAAGAAACTATTGGAGGCGACGAGTTCCAGGCTATTCTCTCCAAGTTCACTGAGGTCCCGCCGGAAAACCGAGTTTCTGGCTTAACCCCAACATCAACACCGACACCAGTTTCTGTCTAGGTAATGAAAATCTGTATACTTGATTTTTCTGTACATTTGTACGGACAAAACTTGAGCTCTAGAAAGGCAGTAATGTCTCAATATTTTTCATCTCACTTCTGCACGTGAAGTGGAGCTCTTTCTCTCAGACTTTTCTGATTACAACGATTTACTTTCGTCTGCATATAACTGGTTCACATCATTTTGTTTTTCTTTTTAATCCCAAAGGACTTTGTGGCACGGCATAAATGTTAAAGTGGAATATATTCACAATTAGTTATCCAGATTAGCAACACTCTAACAATAGAGTAAAAGGTGTTCTCAAGCTTTGCACAAGCATTCTAAAATTTAACATTCTCCCAGTAATCAACCCATAAAAAGCACCAAACTTGAAACATTAGTAACATCATTGTTCAGGTTACCAAACCTTAAGCATCTTTTTTTTTTTTGACATCACCAAACCTTATGCATCTAGATAGCGAAATATTGGAAATCAAATAGCTTAACAAATTTAAATGGGTTATTTTTATGAAAAATTCCCTTAATAGTATCGAATTTTAATTTTTATATTTTGGATTTATTTATATTTGGATTGTTTTTACTAATTCTTAATCAAATTACATTTTCTTATTTTAAATTTGAAGTATAAGAATAAATTATTCAATAAAATATCAAATGGAACGTACTAGATAGATTCTTTGTTTGTTTTAGTTTTCATAAGGTAAAATTGTAAAAGTATTTTATGATTTTCTGTTTGATCTTAAGAAGCTACTTTTAATTTCACTGGCTATTTGAATTATTATTGCATTTGATTGAATAAGAAGTATAGATTTATATTTAAAATAAAATGTATATTTTAAATAGTATAAATGAAAGTAAATAATATAAAATAAATGATTTTCTTAATTATTTTGCTAATTTTGTATTTTCTGAAAATAGAAATAATATCATTTTCTCACTTTAAAACCAAAATTGATTATTAAAAATAAAAATATAGTCTCAAAATTCTTTTTTTATTTATTTTTTATAATATCATTTTCACTTTACAATGTTTTGTTTTCAAATGCTTCATAAAATTAATATAAATTAATATAAAATAGTTCTTATTATAACTTCCTAGGGCTGAACCGACCAAGTACTTAAATAAATCAAAAAATATTGTGCCTATATATATTTATAAGATATGTTAACCATAAATTTGATATAAATATTCTTAGTTTAAATATTTGACCTACATATATTATTGAATTGCATATAAATAACAAACATAATCACATCAAAAATATTATTTTCTTAAATCTATGTACCAATATTCAAAATAGATTATTCAAATATTTTTAATACAAACCAAAACCCTCTATCATTAAAACTTAGAGTGGTTAATATCATTTATATTTTTATTGAATAAATATATAGATTATATAGATTACCCACAAAATAAAAATGATTTGAGTTTTTCTTATTAGACAAGTGATTAAAATTAATAATGATAAGAATTATCCAAAATATAAAAGTATATTTAAAATAAAAATTAGAATGGTTAATATCATTTATACCCTTAATGAATAAAATATATATAATTTTTGACCGAAAAATATATAAATTAGCCACAAAATAAAAAACAAATTGTAATTTTTGATTAGATATGTTATTAAAATTAATAATAATAAGGATTATTTAAAATCTAAAATATATATTAAAATAAAAAACAGTTCTTATATATATTGTGTTGTCATCTGTAAAATTTTATAGTAAAAGAGTTACAAATTAAAAAAAAAAAATACAAAACACATAAATAAATATTAATCAAGTAAATTTTTAATTTTTATACAATTGAAAAGAAAATAATATTAAAATAAAAGGATAATTTCTAAATATATTTTACTGTACAAATAAATTTACAAAAATTTTATAAGACATAAAATTATAGATGAAAACATAAATAATATTTTATCATAAAAACTTATAAAACATAAAAGTTGTAGATAAAACATAAATGATTTATCATTATATAGTTTATTTAGTAATTAATATATTAATAAGTAATTATAAATTATTTATGCTCGGATCCACGGGCCACACACCTAGTATATCATATATATATATATATTTCAATATCATTTTCATGTATAATAATATTTAACGATCAAAATTAGAATACACACAAAACTCAAAATCAAACACAAAACTAACCTACTATTTACGAGGGTTTAAAAATATTTTGAAAATTATCATAAAATTAAATAGAATAACAAGCTTATAATAGGTTATTAATAACAAAGATAAACTAAAACTCTGATATCATAAGTTTGATATATTATCATTTTTTTATTTGGATGACACAATAACAATTTCTTAGAAAGTCTAAAAAATTAAAAGTTTATGTAACATTAAAAAGTATATGAGTAATAAAAAATTATCAGATATTTTTGTTTTTATCAGAACAATGGTCAGACCGGGGGTTAATAGTGAGTTTATGGGTTTTACCGGTTCTATCAGATTTTTAGTTAGTGAAATTTTCATTAAATCTTAATCTAGTTATTTATATACAAGGAATCACAAATCTGGATCGGATATGAAAACACTTCTCAAAACTCAAACATTGTTATAGAACAACTTTTAAACTCAATAGTGTAGATTAATGGTTAGAACTATGATACAAATATAAGACAAGAAAAACTAATTTTTAGTTTAAAATCGATAATTCTTATCATTATTACATTTCAATAATGAGAACACATTGTTCTTCGATATAGAATATATATATACTATTAAATCTCACACATCATCTTTTAATATATTTCGAACAAATACCATATTTTAAAGAAAATAAAACAAATGACAAAAACATAAAAACACAATTGTTATGACTCGAAATAAAAATAATTGTAATTTATAAATTAATTTTTAGATCAGTAAATGAAAAATAAATCTGCATTTTCTGCGTGGTCGAAATCTAGTTTACCTTTTTCATTAATTTCTTAAGTTTGCGATGAAAAATAATTAACTAAACTTACTAAATCATTTATAACTGTCGGTAGAAAAAGCAACGATTGAATATTGATAAACAAATAGCTATTAAATACTGATAATAGAAAATTAATTTTGTTATTATTTTTGGTTAATATGAAAAATTATATCGTAAAATAATATCTTTTTTATTTTGTAGTTACCTTATAAATAAATATTATTATTACATATTTATAAATTCAAATTTTTTTTCTTTTATTATTTTCATGATTTTTACAAAAAAAAGGAAAAACTACTACTAAATCATTAGTAATTATTATTGGTTAATACAAAAATATTCTTTTTAAAAAAATTATAAGGATTGGTTCACCAATTCTTATGCAATCCACTTAATACCCTTAATCGAGTATAATTGGTCAGGGATATTTCTAAGCGTCAACCAAGCGGGAAATTGTTGTGCTTTCAGGTCGAGTGATGTTTGCTGCCGGAGTGCAAGGTGAAACAAAATCAAACAACTGTCTATATGCCAAAGACCTCTTTGCATAATCCACTTACGAATAGATTCATTTGGAATGTGGAATAGATACGAAGAAACACCTACTTTTCAACCCCAAATCTTATTAACAATAGCATGAACCAACCTTCTTGGAGGAGCTAGCTACACACCGAAATAACTCTAGTTAATTGTGGGAAAGTAGTGTTTCATTTTTAGAATTAAAAAAGAAACTTATTTTTCAAAAGCAAACGATCATCCTAAACGGAAACTAACTAGAAGAACTGCACATGAACCACTTCTCCTCAGCTATCAAAGAGATCAATTTCACTGTCAAAAACAGAATAGCAAATCTAAAGCGGAAACGGCCAAAATTTTCTTCTTTTATGATGCAATTCTGGTTTACTAATTAGTAGAACCGGGCCTGATAATTTTGGGTTTTCAAGCAAATAAAAAAAAAATTGGTCATTATATGTACTTATAAAAGAAAAGATACCAAGGAAATAAAACTCACAACCTGAAATACATGGTGAAATTGTAACCACTTGCGATGATGAATATTTTGCTTTAAAATGCGGCTTCTGTAGACTCAATCTAAATTACTTGAAACACAGTATGCTTGACGTGCTTCTACTCAAAACCGCTTTGCTGGTTATAATACTCGGTGTTTGACTAGTTTACCCGCTACCACCCGCAAACGCAGTTTTTACGGTTGATAGTGTTTCAAAACAATCATACAAACCGATACAAATTACTTTAAACCGCTCCGAACCTCTTAAAATCAGAAGCTGGTTCTAACTAGCATTTGCGGTTGCGGGCGGTTGCAGTTGCGGGCGGTTGCAGTTGGATACAAAAATATAAAATTATTTTTTCTAAATATTTTAAAATTAAAATTAAAAATCAAAAATCAAAATAGAAATATTATAAATAAAAATATATACACAATTTATATATTAATTTAAATTCACAAAGTGTCATAATTTGTTTTATAAAACTTTAAACTATCTATTCATGATTAGAATTTTTGAAACTTAATATATATATATATATATATATATATATATATAAATTTATAAAGATATACATATATAAAACAAAACATTCTTTAAATTTTTAATATAAATCTTCAAAATATATATATTAAAATTATAATTTTCAACTATTTAAAAATATTAAATAAATAAACATAATATTATTATTAATCATAGTATATTAATAATGATTATATTTTATCACAATAGTATGTTTTTATATTTTTATAATGTTATAATATGTTTATATTGGTAATTTATTATTAAACCGCTGCACTATAACATAATCAACCAGTCATAAACATCCTGCAAACGCAACAATTTTCAAACGTTATGCCAGTCATACAAAACACAACATAATATTATTATTAATCATAGTATATTAATAATTATTATTTTATCACAATAGTATGTTTTATATTTTTATAATGTTATAATATGTTTATATTGGTAATTTATTATTAAACCGCTGCAATATAACATAATCAACCAGTCATAAACATCCATAAACGCAACATAACGCTTGAGACCGCAACCACCGCATCCAAAACTCCCAAGAGGACGAACCAGAACCGCTGCGTTTGAACCAATCGGGCCCTCAATCTCAGTTCTTCGAATCCATTTGGAATATTCTTGAAGGATCACCTATAATTCAAGTTTGTTAGTACGTGATATGTTTACTAATATGTTTGGCCATTTCACCTACTGTATTAAATCTGTAAAAAATTATTTCTTTATATATATATATATAAGAAAAATTTAAAAGAAACCAGCATATATATTGACCCATATGGTTTTGGTTTGATTATTATCCAACGGACTGTTAAAAGAGAACAATTTTTAGTTTTACTAGTTTTATAAAATATTAAATTAAATTGTTTCCATTAGTTAAGTTTTCCTTCTTTTAGTCAAGATCTCATGCATGCATTTTAGGCTATAAATCCAGCTCTATTTTAATAAATTTTATAACTGGAAAAATATATATACATTTCTGGTAACCACATTGTCTATAAATATTTTTGTAATAGAGTGTTTTATTCTTTTCTTTTTTTTCATTAGGGTGTTTTATTCTTTTCCTCGTTTTAAGATGGAATTAAAAATAATAAAAAAAAAGGAAAGGAGAATATAGTAACGTATATTTGAAAAGCAAAGTCTGAACAGGATTCTCATTGAGATATCAAAACTCTATAAAACCTATATACACACCTCTGTAGAAATGAAGAGAGCACAGTCGCAAATACAAGATAAGGTTTGGATCTTTTCAAAAAAAAAAAAATCACCGGTTGAGTTTAGGGTTTGTTCCTTGGTTATGAAAATTTGGCTGTTGTCAAAGCAATGAGGAATCAGATTCGTAGGAGAAGTACAATGACGAATCAGCTTCATAGGAGTCCTAGGTGGGGTAAAATGAGTGAGTTTCCAGACGAGTTGCTGTTGAAGATACTGTCTTTTCTTCCTAGTAAAGATGTTGTAGCCACGAGTGCCATTTCAAAACGGTGGAAGTCCCTTTGGAAGGAGGTAAAGACATTCAGATATGATGATACTCCTCCATATCCTCTCATTTTTAAAATGTTTGCGCTATTCATTAGATTCATTAGAAGCAGATCAACTGTCGAGAGCTTATAGCTCAAGCTGAACCCAAATTACTCGAGAGAATTCATCAACCCTTTGTTTAATGATGCAGTTGCTCGCTCTTTGAGAGAGCTGAGAATAGATATGCTTTACAAATCCTTTGAGTTGCCTGAAAGCTTGTATCTCTACCCACAACTTGAAACCCTCATACTGGAGAAACTTAGTTTTGTGGATATTCCATCTAAAGTAAATTTTATTGGTGTCAAGAAACTCCACCTTTTATCGGTTAGATTCTCAAGTGACGAATCTGTGACAAAGCTTCTAAGAATATGCCCACTTCTTGAAGACTTGGCAGTGAGAAGAAGCTTATATACCAATGTGATGATATTTAATATTGATGTGCCAACGCTGAAGAGTTTATCTATTGATAATTCATCTGGGAAGTCTCGTCCTGAAGGTGTGCATGGGTTTGTGATTAATGCACCATCTTTGACGTGCTTTAACATTAACGACACCTTCAGCAACTATTTACGGTTTGGTAATATGCCGGAGCTGGTCAAGGCGAGTGTCAACATTGTGTGTGACCAACCTGAGGACATTCTAGGATCTCTTGCCACAACAAGATATCTTTCTCTGCGTTTTCAGTCTCTATATTTTCCTCTTGCTACTTCTTTCCTCTTTCTTGACCACCTAGAGCTATATCCATTCCCTTCCAAGTGGTGTTATTTACTCAAAGACACCCCAATACTCCGAGTTCTCAAGTTGTATCAGAAACACTCGCAGTACAACGACGTGGCTGATTCGTGGAACCAGCCAAGTTATGTTCCTAAATGTTTATTGTCTCATCTGGAGGTCTTCGAGTGGAGACAGTACAACGGCACTGACCAGGAGAGAGAAGCTGCAAAGTACATCCTAGCAAATGCGAGTTGTCTAAAGAAGGCGTCATTTTACTCAAAATCTGCAAAGAAACATGATATGCTGAAGGAGTTAGAGTCTGTGGCAAGAGGCTCAAACACTTGCATGCTTGTGCTTGAGTGAACATGCTTGTGTTTGAGTGAACGCTTCGGTTATTAACAGCTTGTAAGAAGTAGTTTCCAACATATTTCTCATTATTTGCTGTAATCAATTTGTGTTTCTTATTACTGAGTCATTGAAGTATTGATTGTCCTTTTTGTGTATGTTTCTATGTTTCATGTGTAGAATCTGTGATCAACAAATGGTAAGACCATGTTCGTTTTTATATTTGATTCAGCATCTAGATATAGCATCTGGATACAACATCTAAATATTGCAACATCTAAATGTTAATTTGTTTGTTTTTTATTTTATTATAGCACTAGTGGTATTCCGGTGCTACGCGCCGGGTTTGTATGTTTATTTTTAAATGAATTTACAATTTATTTTATAATCTTAGTGAAGAAAATATGTTAAAAAAATATGAAGAAGAATCTATGCTGAAAGAGAATGAAATTCTTTTTTGCTCCATTTGATGGTGATTAGCAATTGTATTGTATTACTTCATTTTGAAGTTGCTTAAGTCAATGTGGAATATCATAAGTGGTTGTGACTGATCGATTCGATAAAAATAGAATAAAAATTTGATAGTCTTAACAAAGTAAATTCAGATGAAATCTAAACATAAAATAAAATTGATGTTCGAGAAGAAAAAATATAAATGTTTATGTTTGTTTTTGTGATTATTTTGTTTGAAGAAAGATAATAAATTGGTTTATCCTCTTATAATAGTAACAGTCTTCGTAGGCTTTGTCTATGTCAAAGATGTGGCAATTTGTATAGGGCTTCATTTTGTCCGTATAGGTTAAATACTTTGTTTTAAAATGGATCCTAAATCTAGTAAGTGAATTCTTAATCATGCTCTAACACTGATTGGACTTGAATTGACTATTTTTCCAGGATAGTAATTTATTTGCTTTGGCACTTCATTAACAATCTGTGTATCAGATAAATTCAGATAAGAAAAAAAAACGGAAGTTAGGTATTAAATGTTTGAGTAGCATTAAAGAGAGGATGTTTTATTATTTAGACAAAGCATAAAAGCTGCGAAGCGGTTATGGTGATAGCAGAATTATTTTACTTTCATTAGAAATCTTAAACTATCATGGTAGGATAATGGTGTTTTCTTTAAAAACAAATATTAGCTAAAATCACATTGTGAAATCTAAATATGTATATGAAAAAAAATCTATGTATATTAGTACTGAATTGGCATATCAATGGAATACATATATAACGTAGTCAAAAGGGTTAAAGTAGAAAATTTTACTTTTTAACAAAACAACATAAATAGACCATATTGTTTTCACTTTAAAAACCTAATTTGATGACTCTAAATTATGTATATATCATCCATCATATTTTTCTCAACATTTTACATATTAACATATGGAGACCGAACATGTGTATGTGTAGATGTAGATGCTCAGTAGTCAGTAGAATAAATATTTGCTCATACTCTCTTCTTGCTCATGATTGGCGCCTCACCTCTCCCCGAAAATTTCCAAATCACAAGATTTCCGTCCCATGACGAGCTTATAAGCGTCGGGCATGATGTCTCTTACAGGTGAACTTGGTGCTTTAGCACTGCTGCTTTATCTCCAGTGACATAAGATAAGATTATGATCCCAAATTTGGTCTTAAATATGCAGACTCAATCTAAATTACTAGAAACATATGTATGCTTGATGTGCTTCTACTCAAAACCGCTTTGCTGGTTACAATACTCAATCTCGGTTCTTCCGAATCCATTTGGAATATTCTTGAAGGCTCACATATAATTCAAGTTTGTTAGCACGTGATATGTTTACTAATATGTTTGGCCATTTCGCCTACTGTGTATTAAAACTATAAAAAATTATTATATATAAGAAAAATTAAAAAGAAACTAGCATATATATTGACCCATATGGTTTTGGTTTGATTATTATCCAACGGACTGTTAAGAGAGAACAATTTTTATTTTTACTAGTTTTATAAAATATTAAATTAATTTTTTTCCATTAGTTAAACTTTCCTTCTTTTTAGTCAAGATCTCATGCATGCATTTTAGGCTATAAATCCAGCTCTATTTTAATAAATTTTTATAATTGGAAAAATATATATACATTTCTGGTAACCACATTGACTATAAATATTTTTGTAATAGGGTGTTTTATTCTTTTCCTCGTTTTAAGATGGAATTAAAAATAATAAAAAAAAGGAAAGGAGAAAATGTAACGTATATTTGAAAAGCAAAGTCTGAACAGGATTCTCATTGACATATCAAAACTCTAGAAAACCTATATACACACCTTTGTAGAAATGAAGAGAGCACAGCCGCAAATACAAGATAAGGTTTGGATCTTTAAAAAAAAAAAAATCACCGGTTGAGTTTAGGGTTTGTTCCTTGGTTATGAAAATTTGGCTGTTGTCAAAGCAATGAGGAATCAGATTCGTAGGAGAAGTACAATGACGAATCAGCTTCGTAGGAGTCCTAGGTGGGGTAAAATGAGTGAGTTTCCAGACGAGTTGCTGTTGAAGATACTGTCTTTTCTTCCTAGTAAAGATGTTGTAGCCACGAGTGCCATTTCAAAACGGTGGAAGTCCCTTTGGAAGGAGGTAAAGACATTCAGATATGATGATACTCCTCCATATCCTCTCACTTTTAAAATGTTTGCGCAATTTATTAGATTCATTAGAAGCAGATCAACTGTCGAGAGCTTACAGCTCAAGCTGAACCCAAATTACTCGAGAGGAGTCATCAACCCTTTGTTTAATGATGCAGTTGCTCGCTCTTTGAGAGAGCTGAGAATAGATATGCTTTACAAATCCTTTGAGTTGCCTGAAAGCTTGTATCTCTACCCACAACTTGAAACCCTCATACTGGAGAAACTTAGTTTTGTGGATATTCCATCTAAAGTTAATTTGATTGGTGTCAAGAAACTCCACCTTTTATCGGTTAGATTCTCAAGTGACGAATCTGTGACAAAGCTTCTAAGCATATGCCCACTTATTGAAGACTTGGCAGTGAGAAGAAGCTTATATACCAATGTGATGATATTTAATATTGATGTGCCAACGCTGAAGAGTTTATCTATTGATAATTCATCTGGGAAGTCTCGTCCTGAAGGTGTGCATGGTTTTGTGATTAATGCACCATCTTTGACGTGCTTTAGCATTAAGGACACCTTCAGCAACTATTTACGGTTTGGTAATATGCCGGAGCTGGTCAAGGCGAGTGTCAACATTGTGCGTGACCACCCTGAGGACATTCTAGGATCTCTTGCCTCAACAAGATATCATTCTCTGCGTTTTCAGTCTCTATATCTTCCTCTTGCTACTTCTTTCCTTTTTCTTGACCACTTAGAGCTATATTCATTCCCTTCCCAGTGGTGTCATTTACTCAAAGACGCTCCAATACTCCGAGTTCTCAAGTTGTATCAGAAACACTCGCAGTACAACGACGTGGCTGATTCGTGGAACCAATATAAATGTTCGAGAAGAAAAAATATAAATGTTTATGTTTGTTTTTGTGATTATCTTGTTTGAAGAAAGATAATAAATTGGTTTATCTTCTTATAATAGTAACAATCTTCGTAGACTTTGTCTATGTCAAAGACGTGGCAATTTGTATAGGGCTTCATTTTGTCCGTATAGGTTAAATACTTTGTTTTCAAATTGATCCTAAATCTAGTAAGTGAATTCTTAATCATGCTTGAACATTGATTGGACTTGAATTGACTATTTTTCCAGGATAGTAATTTACTTGCTTTGGTACTCCATTAACAATCTGTGTATCAGGTAAATTGAGATAAAAAAAAAAACAGAATGTTAGGTATTAAATGTTTGAGTAGCATTAAAGAGAGGATGTTTTATTATTTAGACAAAGCATAAAAGCTGTGAAGCGGCTATGGTGATAGCAGAATTATTTTACTTTCATTAGAAATCCTAAACTATTATGATAGGATAATGGTATTTTCTTTAAAAAAAATATTAGCTAAAATCACATTGTGAAATCTATGTATATATGAAAAAAAACTATGTATATTAGTATTGAATTGGCATATCAATGGAATACATATATAACGTATTCAAAAGCGTTAGAGTAGAAAATTTTACTTTTTAACAAAACAACATAAATAGACCATATTGTTTTCACTTTAAAAACCTTATTTGATAACTCTAAATTGTGTATATATCATCCATCATCTTCTTCTCAACATTTTACATATTAACTTATGGAGACCAAACATGTGTATGTGTAGATGTACATGCTCAGTAGTCAGTAGAATAAATATTTGCTCGAACTCTCTTCTTGCTCATGATTGGCGCCTCACCTCTCCCTGAAAATTTCCAATTCACAAGATTTCCGTACCATGACGAGCTTATAAGCGTCGGGCATGCTGTCTCTTACAGGTGAAATTGGTGCTTTAGCACTGCTGCTTTATCTCCAGTGACATAAGATAAGATTATGATCCCAAATTTGGTCAAAAATATTCAGCTATCATACTGAAATATAGACCACAAAGTAAGGGGATGATGAAGCCATTACCAGGTTAAGTGACAGAAATATCGTTGGATCCTGTGTGCCATGGCCTGTGGCTTAAACTTTATAATCTTTATCTAGGTCTACCAAACGAATTGCTACGTGGTGCCATGGCTTGTGTCTCGAGATGAGAAAACGCAGGAATATAAAAAATTCCCAAATAAGCAAAAGCAGTTTCAATGTCTTTGTCGCTCTTACCTTATACATTTTTATGGTTGACTTGGCGGGAGAATGACCAATCACCTCACTTGCTCTTATTCTTGTAGTTTGAATGAGATTCCACAGACTGATCCCTTTTGGGTCAAGTAGACGGAGATTCCGTCAATCTTCTTGCAAGGTCTTGTTTGGAAATCAAGAGTCGTCCTAGAGTTGTACTTTTCAATAACCTTACATGAAGATTTCTTCACATTTTTGGTATGCACACGACCCATCTCTCCCCCAATTCATTTACTTAGCGGAACGGATTGGCCGGAGCTGTATAGAAGATAAAGCGGCAGCAAATGGAAGAGTCTTTGGCTAGTTACGAATCATCAGATTGTTCTTGAACAAACCTCCACAATTAAAGAAGTTGACCTTGATATTTACACTAATCCAATAGCAAAGAACATGTTGTAATAATAACAGAGGTATGATGACCATCCATAAGGTTACATGATTCAAACCCTAAGACTATTGCATTTGCCGCCCCTACATGCTGACTAAGCCACACACAAGGCAGATATGAAAAGTCCACACACTATAGAAAAGAAGAAGAAGAAAGTAAATATTTTGTAGGAAGTCTTAAAGCGATCTCAGCGGATGACAACTTCTCAGTGGCAGAAAGTATGTAACGTCACTGTAAGTATACAGATGTCACATTCTTCCTAAAGCAGACAACGTTTCCGTACCAACCATCCTATAAAAATGTCAATCGATGAATGTTGTGTGATTATTATATGTTTCTCTGAGCGTATAGATAAACATTTGTTGTCTTACTATAACTGAAGCTGTTCCAAGTAGGACACTAATATGGAAGCCACTAT
Source organism: Brassica nigra (assembly GCA_016432835.1). Taxonomy (NCBI): domain Eukaryota; kingdom Viridiplantae; phylum Streptophyta; class Magnoliopsida; order Brassicales; family Brassicaceae; genus Brassica; species Brassica nigra. The sequence goes on from CM028243.1 coordinate 51,952,885, forward strand.
TGCTTAACGTCTTTTTTAAGATGAATTTTGCACACACGTTGTCGAACACTGACCAGTGCACAACTGGAATCAATGTTCATATTTAGTATTAAGCTTTTATTTATGGTTGAATATGAGTAAAGTGACCGAAGAAGAAGACGTACCTCAGCGTTGGGAGCACAGCCTGTTGAAGTTCATAAGCGAACAATGAGCTAGAACTCTGTTGGAAGGAGAAATTAAAAACAAATTGCAGAGTAAGATTACAGTATTCAAATCAGAGACAGAGATTTCAAATTAAACAGTTTGATGGCGAGAAACTCTCCGGAATCGAGATTAATAAGGCAAGAGAGATTAATAGCCTAATATAAGTTGATGCCGAGTACCCATATTGAAAACAGATCAAGTATCAATAGAGAAGCCATACCTTTTGCTGGAGCCATTACTCAAAGTGAGATCCTTTCCACACATAAAGAAATGATAAACGACAGAGAACTCAATCAGTTAGAAAGTAATCACCATGAACGTAGCAGAGGAATAAAAAGACAAAACAAAACATCAGCATGAACGTAGCAGAGGGGAAAAAAAGACAAAACAAAACAAAGATTGAGGTAATCAATAAAGATCATTGTTTGTTTCATATTTTCTTGGTAATCAAACTCATCCTCATCGTAGATATAGAACCATATAAGGTCGCTCCTGAAAGTCAAAATCCACACAGAGTAAACTATAAAAAAATAAAAACTGAGATGGAAAAAATCAAGATCGAGAAGGATATGAAGCGAGATGATAGACTTTACAGTTTGATTAGAGAAAACGAATCGTCGGAGCAACCAAAGAAAGGAAATCTATCAGAGAAAAAGACTGTGAGAGAACTCAGAGATTTATAGTCGGAGCTTCCATCGGTTACGCTGGGAGATGAATTGAGTAATCAAGTCATGGGTGGAACTACTGCTCTAATCATGCTTCTGACCCCGACGGCAGGATTATTCTGATATGGAAAAGCCCTCTCAGTGTCCAAGTAATCAGGCAGTGTCGTCAGACCCTAACCTGCATCATTTCTCTCCCCACCCAAGAACCCATCTACTATACAGCTGTGTATGCTTCGAATCTCTGTGCGGAAAGAAATGATTTATGGGCAGAGCTCCTTCATATTCATGGAACTCTTGATCTAGACAGTAAGAACTGGATGATAGGAGGTGATTTCAACCAGATAATGTATCCCACGGAACACTCCTCTTCTGCTGTTGTAGTTCCTGATAATCAAATGTACCTGCTCCAAGACTGTCTGCTGCAGACCGGACTGTTTGATCTGCGGTACAATGGTCCCTCTCATTCCTGGACCAACAAGCAGCCTCTTGATCCAATTGGGAAAAAACTTGACCGGCTTCTAACCAACTACAGAACCATCTCTACCTTTCCCCATGCCTACGCCCTTTTCCTCCCCAATCTTTTCTCTGACCATAGCCCCTGCCTTGTTGATCTAGCTTTTTCTCTCCCAAAAAGTGGAACCAGACCCTATAAATTCCAAAACTATCTTACAAAACATCCTAGCTTCCTGCGAGTTGTACATGGCGCATGGGTTCAGGCCGGAGGCAACTGCTCGACACTTTCACAACTCTGTTGGAAATTAAAACTCATTAAGGGAGATCTCAAAACATTAAACAGAGAGAACTTTTCACATATTCAGGAGAGAGTGAATGACACTTACCGTTTGCTTCAACTTGTACAGGTCCAGGCCCTTAGCTCCCCGTCCCCCTTGACGTTCCAAGAAGAAAGAGATCTGCACCAGAAGTGGATCTTCCTGCGACAAATAGAAGAGAGCTATTTCAGACAAACGTCTCGCATAAATTGGCTGAGTGAAGGGGATTTCAACACAACCTTCTTCCATCGGATGTGTCAAGTTCGAGCAAGCTATAATGCCATCAGATCTTTTATCTCTACCGCTGATGTGTTGATCACAGACCATATTGAGATGAGTGTGCTTGCAATGGAACATTTAAATCAATTCTGGGTCCGCAGAACTACTCCCCTCCATTGTTGCAGTCTGGTTTCTACTGGTTCGCTGATCTTATTGGATTCCAGTGCACCCTGCAGCAACGACAACAAATGCTATCAATACCCACTGCTGAGGAAATAAAGGGATTGTTCTTCAGATTGAATCCGAATAAAGCCCCCGGGCCGGACGGACTGACCTCTGGATTTTTCAAGGCGGCGTGGGAGACTCTTGGTGATGAAGTAGTCGCTTCAATAACTCAGTTCTTCACATCAGCTTTTCTGCCTGCAACAACAAACTCAACAATTCTCACGCTTGTCCCTAAATTCCCTGGAGCTTCAAAGATCTCAGACTTCCGCCCATTGCTTGTCTCAACACTGTGTACAAGGTGGTTTCCAGACTGCTGGTTGCAAGACTCAAGCCCATGCTTCAAGATGTTATACTTCCGTGTCAAACAGCTTTTGTGAAGGATCGTCTCCTAGTGGAAAACACGGTGTTAGCAAGTGAACTAGTTCATGGATATCACAAGAATAAAGGAGCGAAGAGAATCACCATCAAGGTAGACATTGCAAAAGCTTTTGATACGCTTTCGTGGGAGTTCCTTTTCTTTTGCTTGGACAGTATGCAGTTACCGAGCCACTTCATATCTCTTCTGCGGGCCTGTGTATGTACAACGAGCTTTATGGTTGGATATAATGGTACGGTTAACGGATTTTTAAGGGAAAAAGAGGACTACGGCAGGGAGACCCACTATCACCCTACCTATTTGTGATTGCTATGAACTGCCTCTCATTTATGCTCAAGAAAGCGGCTTCACAAGAAGGTCTACAATACCATCCAAACTGCGAAAAAGTAAAACTAACTCACCTCTCCTTTGCGGATGACCTCCTCATCTTCATTGACGGCTCCCTCACCTCGGTCCAGCATGTGCTAAAGGTCCTTCACGAGTTTGAGCTTCGATCGGGTCTCAAAGTCAGTATGCAAAAGACGAGCTTCTATGCTTATGGGTTATCTGCTGCAGAGGTGGACTCGATTCAGGTTTCAACGGGAATGGTCTGTGGTGAGCTGCCTATCCGCTACCTTGGAGTTCCTCTAAACTCTAAAAAGCTGAAACTTGTAAATTGTGAGCCTCTCCTCCACCAAAGCAACAAACGCCTCTCCTCATGGACGGTAAAATCCATCTCTTTCGCTGGGCATCTTCTGCTGATCAAGACCGTCATCTCGGGCATCACTACTTTCTGGTGTTCTGCATTTATACTGCCAAAAGCGTGCATTAGGCGAATAAATTCACTCTGCAGTGTGTTTCTATGGAAAGGTGATATTGAGAGCAAAAACACAGCAAGAGTGGCGTGGGAAAAATGTGTGCTTACTAAGCAGCAAGGTGGATTGGGCATAAAAGATCTCCAAACTTGGAATGTCACTTGTTGCATCCGGCTGATTTGGATGTTGTTATTTAAGGCTGGCTCGGTGTGGGTAGCATGGTTTAGAGAACGAGTGCTTAAAGGATCAATCCACAACTACTGGACCAGAAAACCCAGCCCCTCATACTCATGGTTAGCAAACAAGCTCCTTAAACTGAAATCAGTGGTGTTCCCATTGATCAAGCTCCGCTTAGGAGATGGATTATCGGCTAGGTTTTGGTATGATAACTGGTCCCCGTTCGGAAGCTTGGCAGTGACGCTGAACAACTCAGCATCGAGACTTGGTATCCCAGACAAGGCGACGTTGGCATCTCTCTTCAGAAAAGGAACCTGGCGATTGCCCCCTGCGAGATCAGAACCCCAATTACTCTTACATACCTTCCTCACAACTATCACTCTCTCACATAATCCTGACTATTATGAATGGGAGCTTGCAGGAAAAATTAGCATGAGGTACTCGACGGGAGAGACATATACATACCTGCGTGGTGATGTCTCGGACGTTCCATGGGCTCAAGTAGTCTGGTTCTCCTTCGGTATTCCTAGACAACAATTCCACACTTGGCTGGTACTGCTAGATAGATGTCCGACTAAGGATAGGCTTTTGCAGTGGGGTTTAAAAGTTTCTCCTCTCTGCCTCCTCTGCAACAACGACGACGAAACTCGTGATCACATCTTCTCCCACTGTTCGTATAGTTTCGAACTATGGGATATTGTCGTCAGAAGATGTTCTCTTCGATCAAAGAGGAATTGGGACCAGACGCTGAACCAGATGATCGCGCTACCAACTCACAAATCGCAGAGGTCGACCCGTCTACTAGCTCTACTGGCTTGGCAATCCACTCTCTACTGGACTTGGAACGAACGCAACTCCCGACTGCACACAAACACTTTCAGGTCCATCGACTCTCTCTTCACTATCATTGATCGACAGATGCGAAATAGAATCCTGAGTTTCAGACCATCAAACCCAAAGCTCTCTTCCTCCATGATGCAATCGTGGTTAAGACATGCTTGATCGTCTTCTTCAGCTCTGCAACTCCCCATCGTCATCTCCGCTTCCTGTCTTTTACTTTGCCGTTTTTCCTCAGTTGGGTTAAGGGCTCTTGGGCTTCACTTTTTGGGTTTTAATTGGGATGTTTCTCTATTATGAGTCTCTACTAATGGGTTTTAGGTTTAACTAAGGTCCTTTGAATCCTGTAAACATTTTATTTCTTTTTGCTCTTTAAATTTGAAAGCCATTTACAAAAAAAAAAAGTGAAAGCTCAGAATAAATAATATATTAATGCAAACCAGAGACGTTACTGTGAGGTGATCGGGAGTCTGCTGTAATTTTTTTTGTCGAAGTTGAGAAGACGATGAAAACTCTACATTGTAATGGGCCTGCAATAAAAATACAAAGCAACAAACCCACCAAAAATAATAAAATCAATCGAAAAGCTAGAAGTTTTGACTTGCCGCGTGTCTTCATTTGCCCCCTTCTTCCTGCTTATGTGGAGGGCAGTATGCAGAGCACAACTCTACTTTATATATATAAAATTTGATTACTAGTAGTAAAAAAGACTTTAAAATGTATTAATTACAAACTGAGAATAATATTCAAATAAATTTGTCAAAAATTAATTTTGCATTTTTGTGAAAAAAACGATTTCAGTTTTTTCGGAAAATTTTGATTTTCCGGTTTTGAACAGGAAAACTTAATTTTTGATTTTGGCGGAAAATTAAGATTTTTTTTGGATTTGGGGGAAAACACGATTTTTCAATTTTAGGGAGAAAACATATTTTTAAATTATCGTGGGAAAACATATTTTCCGATTTTGCGGGAAACACGTTTTCTGGTTATAGTAGGAAAATTGAATTTTCTGATTTTTGTCGACAAAACGGGATTTTTTTTTTATTTTGGCGGGGAAACGTGATTTTCGGTTTTAACGGAAAAACATATTTTACTGTTTTGATGAAAAAACAAATTTAATAGTTTTGGCGGGAAAGCATGATTTTTCTGTTTTGGCGGAAAAACGAATTTTTTTGGTTTTGGTAGAGAACGATATTTTCTATTTTGGCGAGAAGATATAATTTTTTTTGTTTTTACGGGAAAACATGATTCTGGATTTTTTGGGAAGATGAGATTTTCTGATTAAAAATGTTATTTTAGAATTAAAATAACTAATTTAATTAATTTTAATATTTGTATTAAGGGCATGAGTAAATCATATCCATCATGGTGATTTTACCACTTTTTTTCTTTCAAGGCTACTCTTTGAAGAAATGGTCTATCGAGCTTTATACCTCTAAAATCTTTGCCTCTCCCATCTAAGTGGGATCTAACCAAGATCTACTAGTAAGCATTGGTTCACCAATTCTGATGCAATCCAATTAATACCCTTAATCGAGTATAATTGGTCAGGGATATTTCTAAGCGTCAACCAAGCGGGAATTGTGGTGATTTCAGGAAGAGTGATGTTTGCTGCTGGAGTGCAAGGTGAAACAAACATCAAACAATTGTCTATATGCCAAAGACCTCTTTGCATAATCCACTTACGAGTAGATTCATTTGGTATGTGGAATAGATATGAAGAAACATCTACTTTCCATAAAAGATGCGACAGTTTCTACCCCAAATCTTATTAACAATAGCATGAACCAACATTCTTGGAGGAGCTACACACCAAAAGAACTCTATTTTTGTGGGAAACTAGTGCTTCACTTTCAGTTTAAAAAAAAAACTAATTCTCAAAAGCAAACGATCATCCTAAAAGGAAACTAACTAGAAGAACTGCACATGAACCACTTCTCCTCAGCTGATGGGGTTATCAAAGAGATCAGTTTCACTGTCAAAAACAGAATCGAAAATTTAAAGCGGAAACGGCCAAAATTTTCTTCTTTTATGATGCAATTCTGGTTTACTAATTAGTAGAGCCGGGCCTGATAATTTTGGGTTTTCAAGCAAAAAAAAAAGGTGTTTGGTCATTATATGTACTTATGCAAAAAGAACAGATACCTAGGGAATAAAACTCACAACCTGAAATACATGGTGAAATTGTAACCACTTGCGACGAGATCTTGTTTTGCTTTAAAATGTGGCTTCTCAAATATATAGACTCAATCTAAACTAGAAACACATGTATGCTTGATGTGCTTCTACTCAAAACCGCTTTGCTGGTTACAATACTCAATCTCGGTTCTTTCGAATCCATTTGGTATATTCTTGAAGACTCACCTATGATTCAAGTTTGTTAGTATGTGATTTGTTTAGAAATATGCTTGGCCATTTCGCCTACTGTGGTATAAATCTGTAAAACTTTTTATTTCTTTATATAAAATATTTTTAAACAAAAGGGGCATATACCAGCAACGATCTAATATATATATATAAGAAAATTTAAAAATAAAAGAGCATATATATTGACCCATATGGTTGTGGTTTGATTCTTTTTAGTCAAGATCTCATGCATGCATTTTAGGCTATAAATCCAGCTCTATTTTAATAAATTTTTATAATTGGAAAAATATATATACATTTCTGGTAACCACATTGACTATAAATATTTTTGTAATAGGGCGTTTTATTCTTTTCCTCGTTTTAAGATGGAATTAAAAATAATAAAAAAGGAAAAGAGAAAATGTAACGTATATTTGAAAAGCAAAGTCTGAACAGGATTCTCATTGAGATATCAAAACTGCACAGTCGCAAATACAAGATAAGGTTTAGATCTTTTCAAAAAAAAAAAATCACCGGTTGAGTTTAGGGTTTGTTCCTTGGTTATAAAAATTTGGCTGTTGTCAAAGCAATGAGGAATCAGATTCGTAGGAGAAGTACAATGACAAATCAGCTTCGTAGGAGTCCTAGATGGGGTAAAATGAGTGAGTTTCCAGACAAGTTGCTGTTGAAGATACTGTCTTTTCTTCCTAGTAAAGATGTTGTAGCCACGAGTGCCATTTCAAAACGGTGGAAGTCCCTTTGGAAGGAGGTAAAGACATTCAGATATGATGATACTCCTCCATATCCTCTCACTTTTAAAATGTTTGCGCTATTCATTAGAAGCATAACAAGTGTAGACATCTTGCACCTTAAGTTGAACCCAAGTTTTTCGGGAACAGATATCAACCCTTTGGTTAATGATGCAGTTGCTCGCTCTTTGAGAGAACTGAGAATAGATATGCTCTACATATCCTTTGAGTTGCCCGAAAGCTTGTATTTCTATCCACAACTAGAAACTCTCATACTCGAGAAACTTAGTCTTGTGGATATTCCATCTAACGTTTCTTTGATTGGTGTCAAGAAACTCAAACTTTTGTCGGTTAGATTCTCAAGCGACGAATCAGTAATTAAGCTTTTAGGCATATGCCCACTTCTTGAAGACTTGGTAGTGAGAAGAAGCTTGTATACCAAAGTGATGATATTTACAATTGATGTTCCTACATTGAAGACTTTATATATCGATGATTCGTATGGGAAGTCAAGGCCTGAAGGTGTTCATGGGTTTGTGATTAATGCACCTTCTTTGAGGTGCTTTAACATTAAGGGCAGCTTCAGCAACTATTTACAGTTTGGTAATATGCCCGAGCTGGTCAAGGCGAGTGTCAACATTGTGTGTGACCAACCTGAGGACATTCTAGGATCTCTTGTTTCAACAAGATATCTTTCTCTGTGTTTACAGTCTGCATATCTTCCCCTTGCTACTTCGTTCCTCTTTCTTGACCACCTAGAGCTATATTCATATCCTTCCCAATGGTGTAGTTTACTCAAAGACGCTCCAAAACTTCGAGTTCTCAAGCTGTACCAGAAACACTCCCAGTACAACGATGTGGCTGATTCGTGGAACCATCCGAATTCTGTTCCCGAATGTTTATCATCCTATCTGGAGATCTTCGAGTGGAGGCAGTACAACGGCACCGACCAAGAGAGAGAAGCTGCAAAGTACATCCTCGCAAATGCGAGCTGTCTTAAGAAGGCGACATTCTACTCAAAATCTGCAAAGAAACATGATATGTTGAAGGAGTTAGAATGTGTGGCAAGAGGCTCAAAGACTTGCATGCTTATGTTTGAGTGAACGCTTCGGTTATTAATAACTTGGAAAAATAGTTTCCAACATATTTCTCGTTATTTGCTGTAATCAAAGTTGTGTTTCTTATTTTTAAGTCAATGAAGGACTAGAATGATTGTCCTTTCTGTGTTTCATGTGTAGAATCTATAATCAAATAAATGGTAAATCTTCATTATAAAATAAATAAATGGTAACATACCCTACATCCGAACACAAGGAAAACAGCCAATGACGATGGTTTGCAAGCACCTTTATTATATTCGAACCAGTAGCAATTGTAAGAACGAATGTCAGTGTACAACAAGATTTGTGAGTATCAGTGTGGTACGATAAGTTAGAAGAATAAGAACAGACTAAACCATGTTGGTCATCTAAACAGACGTTTAACAATCAGGGCAGGAGGGTTTTTGGGAAAAATTAGTTTTGGGGCCTATATAACTATTAACTTTTAAATATTTTTAATATTAAAAAATTATAAAAATAAGTTTTAAAACAAACTAACTTATTTATTTTTATTTGAGTTTTACTAAAATATTGACCTATTTGATTTCTATAATACTATTTAAATTTGAATCTATGTTATATGTTAATAAAACGAAAAATATAAAAACTGAGAGTGGCTATCGTGACCTCCCGCCTATACTAAACCTACTGTAAAAAAATAGAAAGACACAATGGGTTAGTGTTGGCCGTCCAACGTATTCACCAACCAAAAGTCACAAAACATCCGTGCAATGGAGACATAAAAATCCAACTTACTACCTGTCTTTTCTGTCCCAAGTAACCTCTTTAAGAAGAACGTTGTCAAGAAGAACATCGAAACGAAAAATTCTATAGAACAATAGTTTTCAATGAGAGATACAAACCCAAATAAATGGGAATTCTTGTAGGCAGAGAGTATTGCGATACTGACTCAACTTGAGCCACTCTCAAGTGACTTTTGTTAAGAACAACCAACCAAAGTAACAAAAACATATATAGCAATGAGTAATATACAAGCCCAAATCATTATGGGTTTCTTCGTAGATAGACCATCACAATACTGAATCAGTTCTTGAGTGATGCAGCGTAGTTTATATTATCGTTTGGCTTTGTTTTTTTTTTCTTTTTCGTTTGGAGTTATCCTTTTTAGTGTTTATTGCATTATTATTTATAATTCTTTTTTTATAAGGATTATGGTTTTTATCTACCTATATAAACAAACGATCCTTTAGCTTGTGAGGGTACGTTTTATATTTTGATTATTAATCTAAAGAGCTTTGTGTTCTTAAACCTTGCAATCGGCTAGAATAAGGTGTAGAAAAAGGTGTTCTCAACGATTCAGAAAGACTTTAATTTCTAGGAATTCTCAGACTAAATAGGATTCATCGTGTTATCGTAGCGTGAGCTACATCAGTTGGTATCAGAGCCAAAAATTTTAGATTTCTCAATCTAAAATACGATCATGGCACCAAGGAAAGTTATGGACAAGCAATTTGAAGAGATACGTCATGTGTTCGAGACATTTACAGCTAGGTTACAAGCAGCGTTACACACATCGGTGGCAAACGCCTTAACAACGGTTCTACAAGAGCAACACAATCTACACGAAGCTCCTGGAGATCTAAACCAGAAAATTTGTGTTTCACCTCAAGCAGATAATGTCTTCTTCCACAACGAAGACGGAGACGTTGATCCTCTCAAAGAGATCATCGGAGACCCAATCTTTGATGTTTATGAGGATACCGATAAGAGTTTTGATGAGTGTGTCGATAACAATCCAACCTCTGACGTTGTTGAAAAAGAAAACAACATAAATTTCACCAACATTCAAGAGATGGATCCTACACTTATCGATTGTGTTCATGTGATCGGCAAATTTGGCATGATAGACGATACATATCTGAATGTGAGGAACCCATTGACTTATAGTAATCTTGCAAGTCAAATTCAGTTTCTCAATAGTGACCCTCCAGATCGAGGCCATGCCAAATTTTTCTTGACAAACCATCATCTAGAAGCTAACAGTGAGCCACTAGACCATGTGGTAGCGACAATAAAACAGATCGTGATGACCGTGGAGATTTTTAAAGATGAGATCTATATTGCTCCTTATTATTTCTCCAGTTATATTACCTACGATCAATGTCAACAGCTAGGTTGTGGTTGTCACAATAATCGTTTTCTTCGAATTCTTTGTCCAGATGGAAGAGCTCAAGAGGAGCGTGAGGAACCACCAGATCCTGACCAAAGCAGTGATCTGTTCCACCAGCATACAAAACGTGTTTCTAAAGGTTCCGTGTTTGACAGAGATGAGGAATCAATCTTTGAGCAAGACCGAAGTTGCAAGGACACGCCAAGAGTTCCGTATGTTGGAGATATAATACACAATGGCAAGAGAATTAATCTTACTTGTCCTCATGGAGGAATGATGATGTTGCACTATTTTGTGATACAGCTTTCACCATTGCTATTGTTCAGTGTGAGTCTGTATCGAAAGATTGTAAACACAAGGTCAAGATGCTCATTACTGTTCCATCATTGGTCAAGCGTTTATCATAATTTTATCTGTGTACTGGTTAAGAACAATATTGATTGTCGAAACATACGACGAGGGAATAATGTGAACTGGCTTCTTCCATGGTTGAGATCGTGTCTTCTAATTCCTTGGCAAGGTGAGAAAGACATAATTAATTTCTGTGAGGATGAGCTCAGTTTTGCAGCTTTTGATGACAAGTGGTGCTTGAGAAAGTGTGAAGCTTATTTTGTTTTGTCGCTTGTTCACTGGACCCACCAAGTCAAAGTTTCAAAGTGGGTGGTAAGAGTTGTGTGTCGTCTACAACTCAGTATCAGTTATACAGTTGAGACAAAATTTTGTTGGATTGAAGTTTCTTATGAATCAAGCAAGGCATTGTTATACTTCCAGTCTGCTTTTCACCATGCGCATGAAGTGATACCAGATTTGCAATCTGTTGTTGTTACCTCTGTGAGGATTCAGTGTGATTTATTCACGACTGTTCTATTTGATGAAAAAGGTCTAACAAAGCTTATGTGGCCAGCATGTGCTCTTGGGTTCTTCATGATTTTTATTCAAGCATTCCCGACAATCTTCTTGCTCATGATTAGCGCCTCATCTCTCCCCGAAAATTTCCAATTCACAAGATTTCCGTCCCATGACGAGCTTATAAGCGTCGGGCATGATGTCTCTTACATGTGAACTTGGTGCTTTAGCACTGCTGCTTTATCTCCAGTGACATAAGATAAGATTATGATCCCAAATTTGGTCTTAAATATGTAGACTCAATCTAAATTACTAGAAACACATGTATGCTTGATCTGCTTGTACTCAAAACCGTTTCGCTGGTTACAATACTCAATCTCGGTTCTTCCGAATCCATTTGGAATATTCTTGAAGGCTCACCTATAATTCAAGTTTGTTAGTATGTGATTGTTTAATAATATGTTTGGCCATTTCGCCTACTGTGGTATAAATCCGTTAAAAAATTATTTATTTATATATATATATATATGTAAGAAAAATTAAAAGAAACTAGCATATATATTGATCCATATGGTTTTGGTTTGATTATTATCCAACGGACTGTTAATAGAGAACAATTTTTAGTTTTACTAGTTTTATAAAATATTAAATTAAATTTCTTCCATTACTTAAGTTTTCCTGCTTTTTAGTCAAGATCTCATGCATGCATTTCAGGCTATAAATCCAGCTCTTTTTTAATAAATTTTTATAATTGGAAAAATATATATACATTTCTGGTAACCACATTGACTATAAAAAATTTTGTAATAGAGTGTTATATTCTTTTCCTCGTTTTAAGATGGAATTAAAAATTAAAAAAAAAAGGAAAGGAGAAAATGTAACGTATATTTGAAAAGCAAAGTCTGAACAGGATTCTCATTGAGATATCAAAACTCTATAAAACCTATATACACACCTTTGTAGAAATGAAGAGACCACAGTCACAAATACAAGATAAGGTTTAGATCTTTCAAAAAAAAAAATCACCGGTTGAGTTTAGTGTTTGTTCCTTGGTTATGAAAATTTGGCTGTTGTCAAAGCAATGAGGAATCAGATTCGTAGGAGAAGTACAATGACGAATCAGCTTCGTAGGAGTCCTAGGTGGGGTAAAATGAGTGAATTTCCAGACGAGTTGCTGTTGAAGATACTGTCTTTTCTTCCTAGTAAAGATGTTGTAGCCACGAGTGCCATTTCAAAACGGTGGAAGTCCCTTTGGAAGGAGGTAAAGACATTCAGATATGATGATACTCCTCCATATCCTCTCACTTTTAAAATGTTTGCGCTGTTCATTAGAAGCATAACAAGTGTAGACATCTTGCACCTTAAGTTGAACCCAAGTTTTTCGGGAACAGATATCAACCCTTTGGTTAATGATGCAGTTGCTCGCTCTTTGAGAGAACTGAGAATAGATATGCTCTACATATCCTTTGAGTTGCCCGAAAGCTTGTATTTCTATCCACAACTTGAAACTCTCATACTCGAGAAACTTAGTCTTGTGGATATTCCATCTAACGTTTCTTTGATTGGTGTCAAGAAACTCAAACTTTTGTCGGTTAGATTCTCAAGCGACGAATCAGTAATTAAGCTTTTAAGCATATGCCCACTTCTTGAAGACTTGGTAGTGAGAAGAAGCTTGTATACCAAAGTGATGATATTTACAATTGATGTTCCTACATTGAAAACTTTATATATCGATGATTCGTATGGGAAGTCAAGGCCTGAAGGTGTTCATGGGTTTGTGATTAATGCACCTTCTTTGAGGTGCTTTAACATTAAGGAAAGCTTCAGCAACTATTTACGGTTTGGTAATATGCCCGAGCTGGTCAAGGCGAGTGTCAACATTGTGTGTGACCAACCTGAGGACATTCTAGGATCTCTTGTCTCAACAAGATATCTTTCTCTGTGTTTACAGTCTCCATATCTTCCCCTTGCTACTTCGTTCCTCTTTCTTGACCACCTAGAGCTATATTCATATCCTTCCCAATGGTGTAGTTTACTCAAAGACGCTCCAAAACTTCGAGTTCTCAAGCTGTACCAGAAACACTCCCAGTACAACGACATGGCTGATTCGTGGAACCATCCGAATTCTGTTCCCGAATGTTTATCTTCTTATCTGGAGATCTTCGAGTGGAGGCAGTACAACGGCACCGACCAAGAGAGAGAAGCTGCAAAGTACATCCTCGCAAATGCGAGCTGTCTTAAGAAGGCGACATTCTACTCAAAATCTGCAAAGAAACATGATATGTTGAAGGAGTTAGAATGTGTGGCAAGAGGCTCAAAGACTTGCATGCTTATGTTTGAGTGAACGCTTCGGTTATTAATAACTTGGAAAAAATAGTTTCCAACATATTTCTCGTTATTTGCTGTAATCAAAGTTGTGTTTCTTATTTTTAAGTCAATGAAGGACTAGACTGATTGTCCTTTCTGTGTTTCATGTGTAGAATCTATAATCAAATAAATGGTAAATCTTCATTATAAAATAAATAAATGGTAACATACCCTACATCCGAACACAAGGAAAACAGCCAATGACGATGGTTTGCAAGCACCTTTATTATATTCGAACCAGTAGCAATTGTAAGAACGAATGTCAGTGTACAACAAGATTTGTGAGTATCAGTGTGGTACGATAAGTTAGAAGAAGAAGAACAGACTAAACCATATTGGTCATCTAAACAGACGTTTAACAATCAGGGCTGGAGGGTTTTTGGGCAAAAATAGTTTTGGGGCCTATATAACTATTAACTTTTAAATATTTTAATATTAAAAATTATAAAAATAAGTTTTAAAACAAACTAACTTATTTATTTTTATTTGAGTTTTACTAAAATATTTGAACTATTTGATTTCTATAATACTATTTAAATTTGAATCTATGTTATATGTTAATAAAACGAAAAATATAAAAACTGAGAGTGGCTTTCGTGAACTCCCGCCTATACTAAACCTACTGTAAAAAAATAGAAAGACACAATGGGTTAGTGTTGGCCGTCCAACGTACTCACCAACCAAAAGTCACAAAACATCCGTGCAATGGAGACATAAAAATCCAACTTACTACTTGTCTCTTCTGTCCCAAGTAACCTCTTTAAGAAGAACGTTGTCAAGAAGAACATCGAAACGAAAAATTCCATAGAACAATAGTTTTCAATGAGATACAAACCCAAATAATTGGGAATTCTTGTAGGCAGAGAGAGTTGCGATACTGACTCAACTTGAGCCACTCTCAAGTGACTTTTGTTAAGATCAACCAACCAAAGTAACAAAAACATATATAGCAATGAGTAATATACAAGCCCAAATCATTATGGGTTTCTTCGTAGATAGACCATCACAATACTGAATCAGTTCTTGAGTGATGCAGCGTGGTTTATATTATCGTTTGGCTTTGGTTTTTTTTTTTCTTTTTCGTTCGGAGTTATCCTTTTTGGTGTTTATTGCATTATTATTTATAATTCCTTTTTTTATAAGGATTAGGGTTTTTATCTAGCTATATAAACAAACGATCCCTTAGCTTGTGAGAGTACGTTTTATATTTTGATTATTAATCTAAAGAGCTTTGTGTTCTTATATCTTGCAATCGGCTAGAATAAGGTGTAGAACAAGGTGTTCTCAACGATTCAGGAAGACTTTGATTTCTAGGAATTCTCAGACTAAATAGGATTCATCGTGTTATCGTAGCGTGAGCTACATCAGTTGGTATCAGAGCCAAAAATTTTAGATTTCTCAATCTAAAATACGATCATGGCACCAAGGAAAGTTATGGACAAGCAATTTGAAGAGATACGTCATGTGTTCGAGACATTTACAGCTAGGTTACAAGCAGCGTTACACACATCGGTGGCAAACGCCTTAACAACGGTTCTACAAGAGCAACATAATCTACACGAAGCTCCTGGAGATCTAAACCAGAAAATTTGTGTTTCACCACAAGCAGATAATGTCTTCTTCCACAACGAAGACGGAGACGTTGATCCTCTCAAAGAGATCATCGGAGACCCAATCTTTGATGTTTATGAGGATACCGATAAGAGTTTTGATGAGTGTGTTGATAACAATCCAACCTCTGACGTTGTTGAAAAAGAAAACGACATAAATTTCACCAACATTCAAGAGATGGATCCTACACTTATCGATTGTGTTCATGTGATCGGAAAATTTGGCATGATAGACGATACATATCTGAATGTGAGGAACCCATTGACTTATAGTAATCTTGCAAGTCAAAGTCAGTTTCTCAATAGTCAAGGTCAAGATGCTCATTACTGTTCCATTGTTGGTCAAGCGTCTATCATGATTTTATCTGTGTACTGGTTAAGAACAATATTGATTGTCGAAACATACGACGAGGGAATAATGTGAACTGGCTTCTTCCATGGTTGAGATCGTGTCTTCTAATTCCTCGGCAAGGTGAGAAAGACATAATTAATTTCTGTGAGGATGAGCTCAGTTTTGCAGCTTTTGATGACAAGTGGTGCTTGAGAAAGTGTGAAGCTTATTTTGTTTTGTCGCTTGTTCACTGGACCCACCAAGTCAAAGTTTCAAAGTGGGTGGTAAGAGTTGTGTGTCGTCTACAACTCAGTATCAGTTAGACAGTTGAGACAAAATTTTGTTGGATTGAAGTTTCTTGTGAATCAAGCAAGGCACTGTTATACTTTCAGTCTGCTTTTCACCATGCGCATGAAGTGATACCAGATTTGCAATCCATTGTTGTTACCTCTGTGAGGATTCAGTGTGATTCATTCATGACCGTTCTATTTGATGAAAAAGATCTAACAAAGCTTATGTGGCCAGCATGTGCTCTTGGGTTCTTCATGATTTTAATTCAAGCATTCCCGACAATCTTCTTGCTCATGATTGGCGCCTCACCTGTAGGAACCCTTAAAAAATTATTATTAATAGAGTGGTCGAAGAATTGATCGTGAAGGAATCTTAAACTGCTCGACCCTATTAGAGAAGGTGTTAGATTGATAAGACGGAGGTGTTGGAAGAATAAAAATTTTCGAAGCACGACGGGAATCGAAGCACGACGGGAAAACCCGAAATCAAACAAAATCCCTTATTTCGGTATTTTTGGTATTCTTCGAGGAAGCTGGAGGCTCGGAAAATATTTTCCATCAAAGTCAGAAATATTTTGGAGTTCACGAAAAATATTTAGCTCATCAGAACGGGCGTAGAAAAATATTTGGGATTGATCGCGGGTCGAAAATTCACCGGAAGGACCGGAATCAGTCGAATGGACCGAGAAGCTCGAGGTGGCTTGATCTATGAGATAAGAACGTGGTGTCAACTGCCTGGCATGGTGGCTGGCAAGGGAAGCACGAGGTGTTGAAGCTCAGGAGATCACAGCATGCTGAGTGACACACAGAAGCACGAGGTGCCGCTCAGCCTCCGACCGAGGCATGCTGATCGACATGTGGCCAATGTGGTGTCAAAGTGCATGTAAGCAGGCCATGCCTACAGACATGTGGAGGACGTGGTGTCAACTGTCTGGCATGGTAGGTGGCAAGGGAATCATGAGGTGTTAGAAGCCCAAACGATCACAGCATGCGGAGTGACACACTGAAGCACGAGGTACCGTTCAACCTGCGATCGAAGCATGCTGATCGACATGTGCCGATGTGGTGTCAGTGAGCATGCAACCAGGCCATGCCTACAGACATGTGGAGGACGTGGTGTCTTCATGCATTCCATCCTGGTCATGCAGCCAGACATGTGGAGCACGAGGTGCCGCCGTGCATGCGTCCGGAGCCATGCGAAGCGACACACGAGCTGCCACACGGTTTGTTTCTGATTGGTTTCTACTTCCTATAAATACCCCACGACCCCAGCTCATTTCATACCATCCATACCAGTTCAAAGTCAGTAAAAACGTGAGAGAGAATGCAAAGAAAGAAAGTTAGAGTTTCGATCATTTTCGGCAGTTTTTGAGAGTTTTCGAGAACAGTTACTCTGCCCGATTTGAATCGACATCTGAAGAAAGTTCTGCTCAAGTGAAGATCAGTCCAGACGTGGGTCTACTTGTGAAGGTCAAGAAAAGGGTTCGGATCGCAGAAGACGGACACGGGGTCAAGGCCACGGTCAACCAAAAACTGTGAGTTATAATCAATTGTTTGCTAAGCTGTTTTCATGCAGGTTCCCGTTACTTGGAAGTTGGATCATGGCAGGAGGCCAGGTCTAAACTGAGTAACGGTTTGATTAGTTTATAGTAATGGTTAGGTTGATTAGTTAATAGCATGCTTAGTTATTGCTTGAGAATCGTAGTAGCATGCTAATCGTTAGGTTGATAGGTTAGTTAGAGAACGTTGAATGCTTAGATGATATAGCTAGGTTGTGGATAGTTAGGTATTCTGGAATTTGTCTTTATGCTAGATTCTAGAATATGTTTGATTGTGTTGATTGTGATTATTTCTTAGAACCTTGGTTATATTACCGGGTTTAGTATTAGTTATATGTTAGCCATATAGGCATGTGTAGGAGTGATTAGTGTTTCCTCAACCTCGTACCTGGCGGATTTATGGAAACCCCTTATTCTCTGGGTCGAGAACACTCAGAGAGACGGGGTCATGGCCTATGGCTGAGTGGTTGCACGACGAGGTAAGTGACCGGCAGTGATTCGAACATACTGTGGGCTGTCTCGCGGTGACCCGAATGAACTGTGGGCCGCGATCGTTTTGTGACAACCGGCAGTGGCCCGAACGTACTGGGGCTGTCGCGCGGTGACCCGAACGTACTGTGGGCCGCGTTCGGTTTAAAGTTCCTTCTTTTGTCTCTGTGATAAGGAGTTAGGATATTGCCGAGGATGATGAGGAGGAACACTAAGTCACCAAGGCCTTAGTTATATAGTATAAAGGGATTGGTAAACCCTAGTTTATCGATTTGCGAGTTTTAGCGACTATCTTATAGTATCGATATTTTACTCGTATTATTTCTGCTGCGGATTTCTGATTGCTTATTATTAGCATTATTGATAAGGGTTATTAGGTGAACCTCTCGCTTTAGATTTGTTTGGGGTGGGATAGCGAGGGGTTGTATTTGTTAGTTGGGGATTGTAACTCACTGAGTAATGCTAGATTACTCACTCCTCATTCTTTGTTGATTTCAGGTGACCAGTAGTGCTTGTAGAGGTCGCGGGAAGTTAGGCAGGCTGGTATAGTATTTTGCATCTTTTTGCTTGCGACGTTTTCAGACTATAGTATGTATCTTTTGCTCTCTTGGCGCCACTACGTGTATAATATTTTGTGTGTTGTGAACCAAATATGATATAAAATAAATAAAGCGATGTTTTATGTAAATGCCTTGTTGTATCTGATATTAGCTTTGTCCAAGCTAACACAACGTCAGATTGGGGTACGGATTGAGAAGTCTTAGGCCTTGATCTCACGGGATGTGTTAGTGGTCGAACTGGCCTAGTCATGAACTGCACTCTTTGTGACCATGGCCGGAATGCCCCTAGCCCGTCATGTAGCGCTCCCGAACCTTGGTAGAAAGTTGGTCCTTCGGTCATGTTCTTGTTTGATTGTTGGCCGGTGGTTCGACCTATACCTAGAACGGTTCGGGGGTGTTACATCACCTCTACCCGAAAATTTCCAATTCACAAGATTTCCGTCCCATGACGAGCTTATAAGCGTCGGGCATGATGTCTCTTACATGTGAACTTGGTGCTTTAGCACTGCTGCTTTATCTCCAGTGACATAAGATAAGATTATGATCCCAAATTTGGTCTTAAATATGTAGACTCAATCTAAATTACTAGAAACACATGTATGCTTGATGTGCTTCTACTCAAAACCGCTTTCTGGTTACAATACTCAATCTCGGTTCTTCCGAATCCATTTGGAATATTCTTGAAGGCTCGCCTATAATTCAAGTTTGTTAGTATGTGATTGTTTACTAATATGTTTGGCCATTTCGCCTACTGTGGTATAAATCTGTAAAAAAATTATTTATTTATATATATATATATATATATCTATATATATAAGAAAAATTAAAAGAAACTAGCATATATATTGACCCATATGGTTTTGGTTTGATTTTTATCCAACGGACTGTTAATAGAGAACAATTTTTAGTTTTACTAGTTTTATAAAATATTAAATTAAATTGTTTCCATTAGATAAGTTTTCCTTCTTTTTAGTCAAGATCTCATGCATGCATTTTAGGCTATAAATCCAGCTCTATTTTAATAAATTTTTATAATTGGAAAAATATATATACATTTCTGGTAACCATATTGACTATAAATATTTTTGTAATAGGGTGTTTTATTCTTTTCCTCGTTTTACGATGGAATTAAAAATAATAAAAAAGGAAAGGAGAAAATGTAACGTATATTTGAAAAGCAAAGTCTGAATAGGAGTCTCATTGAGATATCAAAACTCTATAAAACCTATATACACACCTTTGTAGAAATGAAGAGACCACAGTCGCAAATACAAGATAAGGTTTAGATCTTTTCAAAAAAAAAAAATCACCGGTTGAGTTTAGAGTTTATTCCTTGGTTATGAAAATTTGGCTGTTTTCCAAAGCAATGAGGAATCAGATTCGTAGGAGAAGTACAATGACGAATCAGCTTCGTAGGAGTCCTAGGTGGGGTAAAATGAGTGAGTTTCCAGACGAGTTGCTGTTGAAGATACTGTCTTTTCTTCCTAGTAAAGATGTTGTAGCCACGAGTGCCATTTCAAAACGGTGGAAGTCCCTTTGGAAGGAGGTAAAGACATTCAGATATGATGATACTCCTCCATATCCTCTCACTTTTAAAATGTTTGCGCTATTCATTAGAAGCATAACAAGTGTAGACATCTTGCACCTTAAGTTGAACCCAAGTTTTTCGGGAACAGATATCAACCCTTTGGTTAATGATGCAGTTGCTCGCTCTTTGAGAGAACTGAGAATAGATATGCTTTACATATCCTTTGAGTTGCCCGAAAGATTGTATTTCTATCCACAACTTGAAACTCTCATACTCGAGAAACTTAGTCTTGTGGATATTCCATCTAACGTTTCTTTGATTGGTGTCAAGAAACTCAAACTTTTGTCGGTTAGATTCTCAAGCGACGAAACAGTAATTAAGCTTTTAAGCATATGCCCACTTCTTGAAGACTTGGTAGTGAGAAGAAGCTTGTATACCAAAGTTATGATATTTACAACTGATGTTCCTACATTGAAGAGTTTATATATCGATGATTCGTATGGGAAGTCAAGGCCTGAAGGTGTTCATGGGTTTGTGATTAATGCACCTTCTTTGAGGTGCTTTAACATTAAGGGCAGCTTCAGCAACTATTTACGGTTTGGTAATATGCCCGAGCTGGTCAAGGCGAGTGTCAACATTGTGTGTTACCAACCTGAGGATATTCTAGGATCTCTTGTCTCAACAAGATATCTTTCTCTGTGTTTACAGTCTCCATATCTTCCCCTTGCTACTTCGTTCCTCTTTCTTGACCACCTAGAGCTATATTCATATCCTTCCCAATGGTGTAGTTTACTCAAAGACGCTCCAAAACTTCGAGTTCTCAATCTGTACCAGAAACACTCCCAGTACAACGACGTGGCTGATTCGTGGAACCATCCGAATTCTGTTCCCGAATGTTTATCTTCCTATCTGGAGATCTTCCAGTGGAGGCAGTACAACGGCACCGACCAAGAGAGAGAAGCTGCAAAGTACATCCTCGCAAATGCGAGCTGTCTTAAGAAGGCGACATTCTACTCAAAATCTGCAAAGAAACATGATATGTTGAAGGAGTTAGAATGTGTGGCAAGAAAAACAGCCAATGACGATGGTTTGCAAGCACCTTTATTATATTCGAACCAGTAGGAATTGTAAGAACGAATGTCAGTGTACAACAAGATTTGTGAGTATCAGTGTGGTACGATAAGTTAGAAGAAGAAGAACAGACTAAACCATGTTGGTCATCTAAACAGACGTTTAACAATCAGGGCTGGAGGGTTTTTGGGCAAAAATAGTTTTGGGGCCTATATAACTATTAACTTTTAAATATTTTTAATATTTAAAATTATAAAAATAAGTTTTAAAACAAACTTACTTATTTATTTTTATTTGAGCTTTACTAAAATATTTGAACTATTTGATTTCTATAATACTATTTAAATTTGAATCTATATTATATGTTAATAAAACGAAAAATATAAAAACTGAGAGTGGCTTTCGTGACCTCCCGCCTATACTAAACCTACTGTAAAAAAATAGAAAGACACAATGGGTTAGTGTTGGCCGTCCAACGTATTCACCAACCAAAAGTCACAAAACATCCGTGCAATGGAGACATAAAAATCCAACTTACTACTTGTCTCTTCTGTCCCAAGTAACCTCTTTAAGAAGAACGTTGTCAAGAAGAACATCGAAACGAAAAGTTCCATAGAACAATAGTTTTGAAAGAGAGATACAAACCCAAATAATTGGGAATTCTTGTAGGCAGAGAGTATTTCGATACTGACTCAACTTGAGCCACTCTCAAGTGACTTTTGTTAAGAACAACCAACCAAAGTAACAAAAACATATATAGCAATGAGTAATATACAAGCCCAAATCATTATGGGTTTCTTCGTAGATAGACCATCACAATACTGAATCAGTTCCTTTTTGGTGTTTATTGCATTATTATTTATAATTCCTTTTCTTATAAGGATTAGGGTTTTTATCTAGCTATATAAACAAACAATCCCTTAGCTTGTGAGGGTACGTTTTATATTTTGATTATTAATCTAAAGAGCTTTGTGTTCTTAAACCTTGCAATCGGCTTGAACAAGGTGTAGAACAAGGTGTTCTCAACGATTCAGAAAAACTTTGATTTCTAAGAATTCTCAGACTAAATAGGATTCATTGTGTTATCGTAGCGCGAGCTACATCAGTTGGTACCAGAGCAAACAATTTTAGATTTCTCAATCTAAAATACGATCATGGCACCAAAGAAAGTTAT
Organism: Brassica nigra; assembly: GCA_016432835.1. Lineage (NCBI taxonomy): Eukaryota > Viridiplantae > Streptophyta > Magnoliopsida > Brassicales > Brassicaceae > Brassica > Brassica nigra. Next base: position 51,975,282 of record CM028243.1, read on the forward strand.
AGACAAGCAATTTGAAGAGATACGTCATGTGTTCGAGACGTTTACAGCTGGGTTACAAGCAGCGTTACAAACATCGGTGGCAAACGCCTTAACAACGGTTCTACAATAGCAACACAATCTACACGAAGCTCCTGGATATCTACACCAGAAAATTTGTTTTTCACCACAAGCAGATAATGTCTTCTTCCACAACGAAGACGGAGACGTTGATCCTCTCAAAGGGATCATCGGAGACCCAATCTTTGATGTTTATGAGGATACCGATAAGAGTTTTGATGAGTGTGTTGATAACAATCCAACCTCTGACGTTGTTGAAAAAGAAAACGACATAAATTTCACTAACATTCAAGAGATGGATCCTACACTTATCGATTGTTTTCATGTGATCGGCAAATTTGGCATGATAGACGATACATATCTGAATGTGAGGAACCCATTGACTTATAGTAATCTTGCAAGTCAAAGTCAGTTTCTCAATAGTGACCCTCCAGATCGAGGCCGTGCCAAATTTTTCTTGACAAACCATCATCTAGAAGCTAACAGTGAGCCACTAGACCATGTGGTATCGACAATAAAACAGATCGTGATGACCGTGGAGATTTTTAAAGGTGAGATCTATATTGCTCCTTATTATTTCTCCAGTTATATTACCTACGATCAATGTGAACAGCTAGGTTGTGGTTGTCACAATAATCGTTTTCTTCGAGTTCTTTGTCCAGATGGAAGAGCTCAAGAGGAGTGTGAGGAACCACCAGATCCTGACCAAAGCAGTGATCTGTTCCACCAGCATACAAAATGTGTTTCTAAAGGTTCCGTGTTTGACAGAGATGAGGAATCAATCTTTGAGCAAGACCGAAGTTGCAAGGACACGCCAAGAGTTCCGTATGCTGGAGATATAATACACAATGGCAAGAGAATTAATCTTACTTGTGCTCATGGAGGAATGATGATGTTGCACGATTTTGTGATACAGCTTTCACCATTGCTATTGATCAGTGTGAGTCTGTATCGAAAGATTGTAAACACAGGGTCAAGATGCTCATTACTGTTCCATTATTGTTCAAGCGTCTATCATGATTTTATCTGTGTACTGGTTAAGAACAATATTGATTGTCGAAACATACGACGAGGGAATAATGTGAACTGGCTTCTTCCATGGTTGAGATTGTGTCTTCTAATTCCTTGGCAAGGTGAGAATGACATAATTAATTTCTGTGAGGATGAGCTCAGTTTTGCAGCTTTTGATGACAAGTGGTGCTTGAGAAAGTGTGAAGCTTATTTTGTTTTGTAGCTTGTTCACTGGACCCACCAAGTCAAAGTTTTAAAGTGGGTGGTAAGAGTTGTGTGTCATCTACAACTCAGTATCAGTTATACAGTTGAGACAAAATTTTGTTGGATTGAAGTTTCTTATGAATCAAGCAAGGCATTGTTATACTTTCAGTCTGCTTTTCACCATGCACATGAAGTGATACCAGATTTGCAATCAATTGTTGTTACCTCTGTGAGGATTCAGTGTGATTCATTCATGACCTTTATATTTGATGAAAAAGGTCTAACAAAGCTTATGTGGCCAGTATGTGCTCTTGGGTTCTTCATGATTTTTATCAAGCATTCCCGAAAATGTTTCTCTTTGCTACCGTTACGTTACAATAGTGGTTACACCGTGGCGCTTCTAAGCAGGGACTAAGATTAATGTTTGATCCACAAGTATATGGCAGCATATCATTTATGGCAGCTATTTATGGGGAAGAGTTTGCTTTCGATGCGAGTAACCTGCTTTGTTTCTTTTCTGTGCATGGCTGCCACAGTTCGTTTGCGGCAGCGTGTCTTTGAGGGCACGTGGTCGAGTAATGGTGGTGGACGGAAAAATCCGCTTGGTGTCTCATGTTCACATTTCCATATATTTCAGAAAGGGACAAAGGTTCATCGTCATGTGCATTATTTAGTTTGAGAGAAAAGACTGCTTAGAGAAGAATGGTCAAAAGTTTCAGAATCAATATCTCTCTCTCACCGTGCGTGGCAAGGATACAGCCCTCTTTACAAAGATTAACAGTAGCAGCATCAAAGTTGGTGGAATCATTGATGTAACATCCCATATCCTGGCCCAAATTTTTTTTTAAGGAGAACGGACCTCTCTACGGCTCGAATGCCAAAAATCTAGGTCTCCTTCTCCATTACCTATAAAAAGAGCTGCAGCCCTTCTTTTGTCTCATTCACAAAAGATAGAAGCGGAGCCCTGCAGAGATTTCTCCAGAGATCAGAAAACCCTAACCGTCCTCTCTCTTTTCTCTCTCTCTTCGCGAAATCTCTCTCTCCTGTCTCTCTCTCTCCGCGCGTCTCTCTCTCCCTCTCTCTCCTTCACGCCGGCGGTTTGGTGGTGGTGGTGGTGGCCGATTTGTGGTGAGAATCAGATCTCGTCTCTCCTATGGTTCCTTGTTTCAGATCCGATCAGATATAGTTCCCTCTCCTGTTCCAGATCCAGATCTAAGTTAAGGTGAGGTGTCTTGAACCCAGATCTGTCCTCATACTCGCTATACTCCTATATGCTGGAATTAGGGTTTGGTTAAACCCTGTTTGTGAGTTAGGTTGGTAGTTCATAATGGATGCTAGGGTGATAGATGAATGAATCATGTTGCATAAGAACCTTCACACTGTTAAATGGAACTAATGGACTGCCTTGTGTGATATAGATAATGATTGATGAATGATTGTGTGATTGAACTTGTGTCCCATGTGATGATGATGAATGAAAGCTAGGTTGTTAGAGAGAAATGAATGATTGAATCGTTTGAACATGAAAGTAGATCTCGTTGGTAACTGAGTGATTGTTAGATGCAGGTGATTGAATGTAAATTGGTATCGGTTGTGTTGAACTGAGAATGTGTGGTGTTTGTTTGAGACACTGATAACGGGTGGCGTCTAGTGAACGAGTATGAGTCTAAGTGTAATGTGAAATGAGAATGAGAAATGAAAATGAGAAATGAGAATGAGAAATGAGAACGAGAAGTGAGAATGAGAAATGAGAATGAGAAATGAGAATGAGAACGTAAAAACGAACGTGTCAATGAACTTAGTTGATGTCCTGTTTGGGCCACCGAGAATGGGTGGGCGTCTAGGGTCTAGGATGTGTAAGCCTGCGGGACAGTAACCTAACACGAGGTACCCGCAGGGGCCCACGGGACAGTAGCCTAACACGAGGTACCCGTGGGTGAGATGAGATGAGCCTACCGCAAGATGCGGGATGGTGGAACGAGTATGACGCCTAGGATCGAGTCAATGCCAAGTCGTGGCATAAATATGGCGTTGTAAGACCCAGGGGCAGACAGAGCCAGATGGGCCAACGTGCTGCAACTCGGATAGCCATTTAGGAAGCTGAAGAGGGGGGACGGTTTTCCTTAAAGGGCGCCCCATTCAGGTTAGGCCGGCACGAGGTGGGACGTCCGTAAACGGCCATAGGTCCTTACGTCTAGGTTGATTGGTGTCGAGTCAGTTTGTATGATTGGAGTCGGTCCATTGAATCTATGTGTGTCCCTGACTGAGTTCAGTGGTTGATTGAACGCTAGGTTGCTAGAAATGAATCGAAAACGTGTTTGCCTAGGAATGAACTTGAAAGAATTTAATGAACTGCACTGATTGATTTTAGTGGCTAGTCAGTCCCGATTCCCGCATAGAGTAGTATAGAGTAATGTGCGGGCAGGCTGGTCTAGAGTCACTTCACTGAGTAATCCGTGTACTCAGACCTTCCCTTCCATTTCCCTGTGCGCAGGACTGTAAGTTGAAGTATATGGATACGGGTGGGATGGAATTTCAAAGAAGGCAATGCGCCCGTCGATTCTTGGGACCAGTAACAGGACACATAGGGTTGTCTAAATGAGCAGACACGTGTCCGTAACTCCCCTTCGATAACTCCGGTCGGGCGCCGGGGATCGGGATGTTACAATTGAGATTTCCCTCAGTCCTCCCAATCAACTAGTCAAAGGAAAGGACGAGCTAGGCGCTGGTTTCCAGAATATTGATGGTGCTGAGTGTAAGAACAGAGAGAGATGGATCACAAAAGAAGACAATGTTCGGAACGTACGTTTGTGGCTTAACTCGTGCTTCTTCACTCCTTGGGTTAGTCTGCATTTTTCTGATGACATATAGGTATGTGGAGATTCAGCTGAGTTGATATTCTCTCATTCAAATCCATTACAAGATGGGTCATTATCAAAAGTTTCTACACGTAGAAAGAGAATTATGGGTAGCACAGCAAGGGGTTTGAAAGATATATGGCATGAGAATCTTGTGGTGTTGGCGTTGATGGACTCAATTCATATTCTCCCGCATCAGTGGGTACTACCAGCTCATCTTATTTTACAGGTGGTAACAGGAGTTGTGCATGGTACACCCATGGACGGTGTGGTGGTAAATATACATGACGTTTACCACTTGTGCAAATATTTTGGAGCATGTCACAGAGTACACATTTAGAGCTGTTGTGTTTTCTCCAAGATGTGTGTCTCTCGTGGGTTATTTCTGGATCTTAGTCATCATGGACGGGGGTGAATCTTCGTTTCCGTATTCTCCATGGAGTCGCAAACCTCTTTCTGCGACCACATCATTACAAGCTACATGCTACTGCGACCTTTCAATGGACAACAGGGGTCACACTTTCACCATCATATTGGATATTTCGGGGGACCTTTAGTGTTTTTTGTGGAATTTTCAATACACATTGGGGATCTAAAGGTGGTGCTAGTCAACAAAAGTGTTTGTATGGCCTCTCGTGTTCAATGTCTACCGGTTCTTAGTGGTAACCGAAAGCACTTTGTGATCATGGAAACTACAATGTTTTCTTTTGTGAGACCACTGTGGAGTTCTTTGACATCAGAATCCGTGTGCTCGAACATCCACTTTTTGACATTCCTCTCAACATTACGTGAACTACACCGTGGAGTTTTAAAAAAAGAGTTTGACTTTGTGCGTTTCATAAATCATGAGTTCGTTATTGATATCCCTGCATCTTGTGGTGGACATACGGACGTTATGGACTCAAGTACAGTGGTTTCTTGGGCTAAATACAAGGCTGCGGCTGATCGGCATCAACGAGATTTACCATTTTACATAGGTGATTACGTGTGGGATGTTTTAACAGGGGGATGTTTTGTTCCTGCTCCTTATAATCAGCTAAAGGCAGGGACGATAGATCCATTGGAGGTACTTGAGAAGGTAGCTGCATTTCCATCAGAACTTTACTTCTACATGATGTTAGTTGTTCTGAAGACATTGTCAAGCACATTCTTATTTACATATCAAATGATGATACTGAAGATTCGAGGACGAATCTTTCTCTACCCCAGGTGACCTGATGCAGCGTGGTTTATATTATCGTTTGGCTTTGGTTTTTTTTTATTTCCTTTTTCGTTTGGAGTTATCCTTTTTGGTGATTATTGCATTATTATTTATAATTCCTTTTCTTATAAGGATTAGGTTTTTATTTAGCTATATAAACAAACGATCCCTTAGCTTGTGAGGATACATTTTATATTTTGATTATTAATCTAAAGAGCTTTGGTGTTCTTAAACCTTACAATCGGCTAGAACTAGGTGTTCTCAACGATTCAGGAATATTTTGATTCCTACGGAAGACTAAATAGGATTCATCGTGTTATCGTAGCGCGAGCTACATCATTGAGCCACTCACGTAAAAAATTTTAAGAGTAAACAAAAAGAAAACTCCTTTAATGTGATTCGTGAAGGACGTCAAAGCTAACAAAGGTGACACGGTTAGTGTTGAAATCAGGAACTCTAGTTAATTATGGAAACAAGAGTTTCATTTTAGGTAAAAAAAAAACTGATTCTCAAAAGCAAATGATCCTTCTAAAAGGAAACTAAACTAGAATAATTGCACAGGAACCACTTCTTGTGCTGATGGGATTATCAAATCTAAGGCAGGAACGGCCAAAGTTTTCTTCTTCTATGATGCAACTTTAGTTTACTAGTTAGCAGAGTTGGGTCTCAGAATTCTGGATCCTCAAGCAAAAAAATTCTTTTGGCCCATCATATATGAACTTATTAAGTAAAAAAGACACCATCACAAGGAATAGAACTCACAACCTTAAATACATGGTGAACTTTAACCACTTGCACTAAAGAATATTCTTCGTTAAATGTGACCTTTTGAATATACAGACTCAATCTAAACTAGAAACACATGTTTAATGTGTGCTTATACTCAAGAGTCGAGACCTGCGCGATGTTGTTAGCATACTCAGTCTCGGTTCTTTCGAATCCATTTGGTATATTCTCGAAGGCTCACCCATGAATGATTCAAGTTTGATACTCTTTGATATGTTTAATTGGTAATATGTTTGGCCATTTCGCCTACTGCGGTATAACTCTTAAGACCTTTTGATTTCTCATGCTTCTAAATAAAATATCCTTTATTAAAAAAGGGGGCATATACCATCGATGAGTCTGATATATATACACAAGAAAATTTAGAAGGAAAAGAGCATAAATATGTCAACACATAAATTTTGTAATCGCTGGGGTGGTATCAACCAACACATATGGTTGTGGACCTATCATAGGTCACCTATGGTGTGATTATTATCCAACCAACAAAGAGAAAATACTTTTTAGTTTTACAAGTTTTGAAAAATATTAATTTAAACTATTTCCATTATTTAAGATTTCCTTCTTTTTAGTCATGCATGCATTAAGGCTATAAATCCAGCTCTGTTTAATAACTTTTATAACATGGAAATATAAATAAATACATTTCTAGTAACCACATTGACTAAAAAAATTATGTAATAGGGCGTTTTTTTTCTTTTTGTTTTCCCTCTTTAAAATGGAATTAAAAAAAAAAGAGGAAAAGGAAAAAAATGTAACGTTTATTTGAAAAGCAAACTCTGAAGTCTGAACAGGATTCTCATTAAGATATCAAAACTCAATAAAAACACATATACATAGTTACGTAGAAATGTAGAGAGAACAATCGCAATATGAGATAAGTTTTAGATCATTTCAAAAGCTTTTCACCGGTTGAGTCTAGGGTTTGTTCATTGGTTATTAGAATCTAGCTTGTCAGAGCAATGAATAATCAGATTCGTATGAGGGTTACAAGGAGTGAGTTTCCAGACGAGTTGCTGCTGAAGATACTGTCTTTCCTTCCTAGCAAATATGTTGTAGCCACGAGTGCCATGTCAAAACGGTGGAAGTCTCTTTGGAAGGAGGTAAAGACATTCAGATATGATGGAACTCTTCCAAACGGTTGATAATGCAGTTGCTCGCTCTTTGAGATAACTGAGAATTGAGATGATTTACAACTCTTTTGAGTTGCCCGAAAGCTTGTATTTCTATCCACAACGTGAAACCCTCAAACTCGAGAAACTTAATTAGTCTAGTGGATGTTCCATCTGACGTTTTTTTGTTTGGCCTCAAGAAACTTCAGCTTTTATCGGTTAGATTCTCAAGCGACGAATCAGTGACAAAGCTTCTAAGCATATGCCCACGTCTTGAAGACTTGGTAGTGAGAAGAAGCACCTATACCAACGTGATGGTATTTACTATTGATGTTCCTCCGCTGAAGAGTTTATCTATTGATAATTCAACTGGGGAAAACTCGGCCTGAAGGTGTTCATGGGTTTGTCATTAATGCAGCTTTGTTGAGGTGCTTTATCATTAAGGACAGCTTCAGAAACTATGTACGGTTTGGAGATATGCCCGAGCTGGTCCAGGCGAGTGTCAACATTGTCTGTGCCTAACCTGAAAGTTCAACGGCACCGACCAAGAAAGAGAAGTTGCAATGTACATCCTAGCAAATGCGAGTCGTCTGCTGCATTCTACTCAAAATGTGCGGAGAAACATGTTGTTCTGGAGGAGTTAGAATGTGTGTGGCCAATGACTTGCATCCTTGTGTTTGAATAAATTATTTGTTATTAATAAATTGGAAAAGGTAGTTTCCAATATATTTCTCTTTATTTGCTATTTGTGGTTCTTATTACTGAGTCAGTGAAAGATCGACTATCCTTTATTTTGTATTTTTCTCTGTTTCATGTGTAACAAAATGGAATATATTTCTTTTTAGTCTATTATCAAATTGTAAGAAAATGCGAAATGTACAACGAGATCTGTGAGTATTAGGAGCTTGATTGGCAGAGCATTAGCATAAACATTATACTCTTTATTATCCAATCAACATCTAATCTAACAATAATAAAAGGGAAATAGCTAGAGCATCCAGGGTGTCCACGTCGACATATTAAATCAGCCAACGAAATGTCTCTAATTTGCCATGTCATTCGTTCATTCACGCAACACGAAATGGACTCGAATCTCTCTGTTTCGTCTTCTTCCAAAGCACGGAGAAAACCGCCGTTACATCACTTCCGCTTTTCCTTTGCCTCCACATCTTTTTTTTGTTCGCTGCCTCCACATCTAAGTCTCATAAAGTTCATGTGTTTATCATAACCAAAACGACATGAATCTGTTCCCCTTCCAACAACTCCACAATTATATATATCCCTTCTTCTTTGCTTCTACCCTTCACCCCTTCCGGTTTCGGTTAATCAACTTCTGGCAACCGAGGAACACAACTAAAGGTAGTTTCTTTATTGGTCTGGAGCTTTTCTTATAGATTACCATGTATGAAATCATTTTCTAACCAGATAATTTTGCTCATTTTGTGATATTAGTTTCGTTCAATTTTTATGAAGCTGCTTCATGTTCTTTCTAGCTTCATTCTTCAATCAAAAGATGGATCAATGTATGTTTCCTTATCTTCTTGTGATTGGCAATTAGGTTTTCCCACGGCTGTTGATAAGGAGTACTTTAGACTGAACCGTGCAGTTGCTACATGAAAAATCAGTTCTTCCTTACAGTATGATGCTCACAAACAAGTTTTAATCATCAACACTCATTTTCTCTTTCATCATGATTCAACACTGTCTATGGTAAGAGATTGCAGCATGTACAATGTTTCAATCTTAAATCTTTGTTATATCAGTCCCTTCACTATCACTGCGGATGATTTGCATCTTTCTGAATAAGAATTTTTTTAACAGGTTTGTAAGATTCTCCAGTATGCTGAACATATCAGAAGGACGTCAATCTCAGTCCAGTGCATATTATACTTTGCTGGTAACCACCACCAAGTCTAGGTTTTAGGAATTTTCATGTGTTACTGCTCAGCTTTGTTTCTACTTTTGTGGCAGAGATTGAACAGTAAGCGAGGGCCTGTCTACCAGTTGTCAAACCACAAGGCTTTGTCCTTACGAGACTGCTCATCGGTACAGAGATTCAGAAGCTTACAAGGTCACTGTTTTTCTTTATTATGATAAAACTTTGGGTATGCTGTACTTTTTTTGTCATTTTGGCTTCACATTGGGTATGCCACAGGAATCACTGAGGTAACATGCGCTGTTGATTTCATATGGCTTCTAAATCCAAATCGGTATTGAAAGTTTCTACAAACAAGTTGGAGTAAGGCATGTTTGGCATGTTTAGGGAAGATGCTCTTCAAGTTTCTCTTATGTAGAAGAATGTCTCTTGCATCAGAATTCTTTGTGTAAAGCTTTTATGGGACAGTTTTATTTTCTACCTCCATTAACATGTGACCATTTTGCTTTGCAGTATCTGTTGAGAAGAATTTCACTACCGCTGAGAATGCTTTTGCCTTTCTGAAAAAAAAACGACAATGATGGTGACCCAATTTATGGACCTTCTTATTCATCTGAGAGTGTTCATGTAAGTTTCTCTATCCTAATTTGCTTCTCTTACCTATACAACTCAATTTGATGGACTTTGATGGACATAGGTTTCTATCACAGTGGACTCACGACAAAAGACACTAATGATCTGTGGATTCAAGCTGACTTTGATGGAAACAGTCTAAAACAATTTCAATTAAGTAACGTTTCTGCATGATTCAACTCTCTTTAAAACATGTTCATAATAGATCACTTATAGGCTATAGTTCACATAATGCCAATAGCATCTAAAGCCCTTGGTCTTGGTCTTGAAACACACGTGTTACTCAATTAATTATGTGACTCATTGCAGCAAGGAGTTGGAAATCATACCCCGTATGAACAGAGAAATGCTGAGGACAGAGAAGCAAATGGTAACCAAGAACAAACGGTTGGTTTCAGTGTCAAGAACACAGCATTGTTTCCTTCTGAAGTGGAGGAAGGAGTGTAGCTAGAAAATTACTCTCTCTCAGATCAAGCGAGGCTTACAATTTTATTCACTCCCATAAGAATGCCTTGCTCCGGTGCTCCCAATTGGTTTCATGACAAAACCCTGTAACAACAAACCTTTCTCTTCTTACATGAGACCTTTAGGTTTATGTCCCCCTCCTCATATTATAGGTTAGTATCAACACTTTGCCTCCATAGGCCAAAAAAAATACTGGCAACACCCTGGTTGCTCTCCCCTTGTAGTTTGTGCGTTGTGTGAAGAAGAGAGAAAAAGATATTACACGCTGGTCTTAATCTTATACATTATACTATGTTCAAATATGTTAACCAAATGTGGAAGCTTTCATGTAAAAAGAAATATTGTAGTAAAGATTTAAGAAGCATCTTTGGAACTCTCAAACGTTTAGGATACTAAACCAAATTTGTTATAACCAATTTGGCAATTCGAAATCAAAAGCATAGTCCTTCTAAACAGCAGTAGCAGCAGTCATATTTTAAGATTATGGAATTGTAGTGTAAACAATATGCTAATAATAATATCCTGTAACAAAAACAATTAGTGTTCAAATTATTCAATATTTATAAAACATATTTACTTAAACAGTGTTTTTTTGGGAAAAGATGCAATTTAGTTTTATTCAATAATTGGTATATTTTACTCATATTAAATGTGGTTATATAATATTATATCATAAGATTAAATATACAAAAAAATATTTACGTACTGTGTATTTACATATGATCAAGTACACTTAAAACATAATTTATGTATATATAAATACAAAATAGAAAATGGTAGTTAATTAAAAGGTTACAATTTTAAAACGATCTTCTATTTAGATAATTTTAAAATTATTCTAAATATAAAATAATTATTAATATAAATATGTGTAGCCTGGATAATAACTTAGAATGTGTATAACTAATGTAAAATTTAATATTGAGTTTCTACACAATACTATCAAAGAAACATAAACAAAGGTCATGGAACCTAAAAAAAGGTCATGGAACACAAAAGAAGAGTGAGGCAAATGTGAGAATAATAGTAACGCAATTCGTAGGCTTGCAACTCAGATTGTAGGGCAGGATCAAACCGTAGGCCGTAGCAGTTAGAATTCTTAAACTGTTTTTGTTTCATGTTATTTTCAGAAACACACACAAAACGTCTATGCAATGTGTTTAATTAGATTTAAGTGAAGTGTTCTTCGAAATTTCAGAAAACTTTTAAGTTGGGTTTGAAGTCCTCACTCATACCTGTTTCCCAGAGGTCATTCAAGACCATCTTTGAGCAAGTAGTCTCGGCCTTGCAAAAAGGGATGACCGAGCACATAAACACTACCCAGCAAACAAAAAAAAAATGCTCGAACATCAATAAATAGTATTATAATTTAAAAGTATTTCCAAAGTAAAATCTAATTACTTAAATTATTAAAAGAAGAAACTTTAAAATTAATATTACATTAACAACAGTAAGGAAGTAAACCTTCTATAGCTTTACAACTAAGAGTATTTCAAACTATGAAGCAAAAAAAATTTTATCACAAAAAAACTTTAAATAATAGAATGACATAGAAAACAATAAATGTTAAATTTAAATAGGTTGAAAATTTTATTTTGGTTAAAACGATAAATTGAAGACAACGAATAAAGAACCGGTATAGAAGTAAGTGGTACTTTCTTTTAAAGACGAAAGTACTAAGTTTGTTTGGTTTTAAATTATTAAGTTTGTTTATTTTTATTTGATTTATCATAGGAAATACTAAAGTGTATTAGAGGAAAAAATTGTATAAGAAAAAAGAAATTAGCCTAATAGGATATATTTATCATTTTTGGCCTAAAAACAAATTTCCCGACAAACTTTATACATTATTAATTATAAGCTTTAAAAAAATTTTAAATAAAAATAAATAACCAAGATAAAAAATATATATAGATCTTAACTTATAATTTAGCAAACTTTTTATTAATCTTACTGATATCCTATATAAAATTCCAATAAACACAACACACATTATTCCTATTAGTTTTAAATTTGCATTTTCTTATAATTATATAATAAGTTCCAGTATATATCATATTTATTTATTTATTAAAATATAAATATTAATATACATGTTAAATTAATATTATAGGAAAAATCAAGAGTCTGAAAACCCCTAGTTTATCATAAAAGCATTTTAAAGATGTTAATGCTCTCCAAATGCTTTTACTCAATGCTCTCATATGAAACTTTTGGTAAAACATTTGCAGTTAGAATATATAAAATTTTAAAATAATTATATATAATGAATTAAAATTTATTTAGTAATATAAAAAATTATGTTCATAATAAAAAATTATATTTTTAAAAATAAAAGTTAGATTAAATATATTTAATTTTTAAGAAGAACAATATTTCACATTTAAAATATAATATATATATATATATAATTACACATATCATTCATTATTTTAAATAAAAAACATAATATATATATTTATATATTATAAATATAAAATAAACATATCTATATTATTTAGAAATAAATAAATTATATGTCATATAATAATTTGTATGATAATATTATATATGAATCATTTACTGTTCTACCAATAAATAAATAATGATGATTTATATATATATTATATATAATTAATTAATTTATTTAATAATATCAAAATTATTTTTATATCCCAAAATATATTTTATATTTTAAAATAAACTTTACATTTATTTTTAAAAATAATAATATTTCACAATTAAAATTTATTTTAATTTATATAATTAAATTAGATTCATTATTTTTAATAACAAATATATTATTAATATATATACATATTATAATTTAATATATATTATTTTAAAATAAATATATTATATACTAACTTTTGTGATAAATGATAATCTTAAAATTGTATATTGCTACTGTTCTACCAATCACTTTATTATAAAATTTAACGAGAGCATACAACTTATGCAGCATATTGCTTTTACAGCATGTTGCTACTGCTTCTTCATCAGCTGTACCAATCTAGGCCAGGATAGATAAAAAAAAAGACAGACCTAACGTTTTACAGAGCCCTAATCCAATTTTAAAATCATGCCCTTTAATATATTTTATCCAAACTATTAAACACTAATAAAAAGTAATTAAATACAAATAATACAATCAAATCATATCAATAGTGTATAGAAAACATCAAATTTTAAAAAAATTAAAAATATAATTTGTTTTTCAGGATTTTTCCATGTAAAATTTGTTCATCAAACAATGTCATCAAATCCTTAATTATAGTAGTCTCAAAGATAATAAATCATTCCAAAGACATATTATACCACAAATAACTATTTATCAATTTTAACTTTGAAAAACTTCGTTTATATGTGGTGATCAATACTAAACTATTCAACATTACACACGAGAAATTTATATATGTTAGATAACAATAGTGACAATCAAAATTTATCTAAGAAATTATACATGTTTGTAAATACTAAAAAAATAATTTCAAAAATATGCCCTCTTGTTTTGGATACTCTGATCAATAGTTTGGGTGGCTTCCCCTTTGGGCTGGCACTCCTACTGAAAAAAGTTTTAGCAATAAAAAGACATATTGAAAGTGTTCCAACTTATACACCAGCCCAAAGACACAAAACATCCATGCAATGGAGAGACAAAAATCCAATTCACTACGGGTTTCTTCTGTCTCAAGTAAGCTTTTTAAGACGAACAATTGAAAAAAAAAAACACTCCCATAGAGAACAAGGCTTTTCGATGAGAGTAATACAAACACATTTAATATATACATATACATTGAATTTGCTATGCTCCAGTATAAGCGATACCCAAACTGTAAAGGTTTTGCGGTTTTCGTTTTATTAACTCTCATTAGGCATGAATTCACGAGGACATTAGTTTTAGGGTTTCAAACCGGATGATCCCTATATATAGCATCAGTCTTTAATTCCTTAGAAATTAACATAATATGATGACGTTCCTCGCAAGAGACACGAGAATACACTGAGTTTTTTTTGGTACAAATGTTAAAATTACACTGAGTTTACATTGGGAAGCGAAACTTCATTAATGATCTGGGAGTGAATGTACGTAAAACAAGTTTATACAGACCAAACAAGAGTGAACATGAGAGTCTTCATGCTTTTTCCAGTATCATCACACGAACGATTGAGAGCTATTGAAATTTTGTAGTTCTTCTCAAAGCTTCGAGAGATGACCGTAGTACTCAAGCAGAGATTATCCATTCTGTCTACAAATGGCGATTTCACCATGAAGAAGATGTTTGTGAACTCCATTGTTGACAGGGAACCTGTGTTTGAGAGAATCTAACAACTTGTAAGCATCATGAATAACTCGTGAAGTACATTTTTATTGTACCGCAATTGGCATTGGTCTTCGCTTCCTTAATGCTTTTTGGTGGTCGGTTTCATTATCATAAAGCAGCACCAAAATTGGCTTGGTTCCAATATGTACAACCTAATGTTGAATCACCATTTCGCTGGGCTACTAGGACTTGGGTCCCTTTCATGGGAAGGGCATCAAGTACATGTATCTTTACCATTTAGCAATTTCTAAATGCTATAGTAGATCCTAAAGAAATGCCACTTCTTCATGAATTTATCTTGAATCCGAATCTTTTGGCTCAACTTTAACCAATCAACAATCATGGAGGTGGCAGCGATCCAACGAGCTAGGCCGGTTCTGTTATCCTGCCGTTGATAAACCTAATCTTTTGTTCCCCAAAAGAGAGTTTTTCGTAGGCAGAGAGCATTGTAATATGGACTCAACTTGAGCTACTCAAGTAACTTTTTCTTGTAAGAATAACCGACCAAAGTAACAAAAAAAAAAAAAAACATCTATTGCAATGAGAAATATACAAACCAAAATCATTATGGTTTTCTTAGCAGATAGAGCATCGCAATACTGACTCAGAAAGAAAACTCCATTGATGTTGCACAAGGACGTCAAAAGCTAACAAAAGTAACGTAGCGGAAGTATCCATAAGTCAAGGTTAATGCAGAATTCAGAAACTCTAGTTAATTATGGGAACTTGAGTTTCCTTTTTAGTTTTCTTTAAACTAATTCTCAAAAGCAAACGATCATTGTAAAAGGAAACTAAGCTAGAGGAGAAACAAGCTCTACTAATCTTTTAACATCCCAACATATTGTTCGACTTAGCTTAAGGTTTGTCCTTCAACGCAACCAAAGATCTGATAACGCCAGGAGGAATACTATCAGCAAGAGCCCCAAGTTCAGATAGAAAAAGAGTCTTCTCCTTAAGTAAGCTCTGCAATTTCTTCGATTCAAACCCAATCTTCTCTTCATCTACACATTAACAGGAAATGCCATTTTCTCATGAGAGACTAGTAGTGCATTTAAATCTTTTAAGAAAGTAGCAAAACACGACAAAACCTTTTTCCAGCATTGTGTGCACAGCATGAAAAGGGACTGCAACAAAAAGGTCAGCTCCTGGGAGCATCATCCACGTGGTTTCACTAGAATCATGGGATCCACACGTCGAGCAGACTTCCTGTACCATAGGTTTGCCTTGGGTATTTTTCATCATAGAATCAAAAGGAGAAGGAACACTAGTCCTTGTTGTCCGGGCTTTCTTACTGAGTTCTGTAAGAGCCTCTCGGTTGGCATTCCTCCCCCTGTCGTTCTCCACCATCTGTTATATTGCTCCATTTGGTTAATGACTTTCTCACATAACTCTCAGGATTGTTATTGCAATATATCCAACAAAATGCTATCAAACAAGTTTTGAGTTACCTGACTTCGGATTAGGAAAATCTGATCAGCTTCAGCTTCATATTTCTCCAATACTTCAATAATCTTCTTTGGATCTAACTCCATCTTAAGAAAAAATATCTCAATTATTCAAGCAGTAGACAGTTGCATAACAGTGTTACAAGTAAAAGAAAGAAAAAAACTCAACTTTACAAAGCATATCAAAAACATAAAGAGCAACAAACAAACAAACAAATGAGTATGGACACCAACTCTGCATAAATTGCACAGAAACAGAAATGAAAACAGAGAACCAAACACAAGTAATCACATTACATGAACAAAAGAAGTCTAGCAACTTAGTAAACTGACAGACACGGTTTCTAGTGGTTTGAATTAGCAGCAACTAAAGGGAGTACAGACTCATTTTATAGCTACCACCAACCTTAGAGGCATTCTATCGAACATGTTAAGGGCACAGCGAAATCTTAACGAGAGTTTTAGCAGCAAAGCAGAGTTTCAAGGTAGATTTTTGGACATGAATCAGAGCAAGCAAATTACTCATCAAACCAACATAGCTAAACCAATGCAATAAACATCAACAATCACGGCGAATATATTCAAAAAAGGCCGAAGATTCGGATAAAGGACGGTTACCTTGAAAGAGAGGGAAAGAGAGACAGAGTTACGAAGAAAGAGTCGTTAAAAATACATCGCTCTTCTTTGTGGGCTTTTATGTTCCAGATTAAGTCTCGGCCCATTTAGAATTTCTCTTAATTCGTCCGTTGCTATTTTCCCGCTTATCGAAATCACTTACTTTTAAAAAAAAAAAGAAAAAGCCAACTGTTTCGCCTTTGACTTCATTTATAAGCAAATTATTTGAAGGCTTGAAGCTATACTATTTGAGCCAAAAAGGGTTTTTTTTTTTACACAAGGAAAGGTGCACAAAAAGGCAAATTATTTGAAGCTATATTATCATTATCACTTTAGCTGGGGCTTGGTGTTTCTTTACGAGGAAAGTTTTTTTCTCAGTTGCCTTGCAACTCAAGCGATCAGAGGGCAGTTAGGAAGAACAAACTATATACGAATCTAGGCAAGAAGATACCTTGGTAACCACGCTAGTTATTCAGTGTACTGACAGATTAACCTGCTTCCATTAAAAAAAAGAGCAAAAAAAATTCTAAGAATACCATAATTGTGTTTTCTTTTGTAAATGTATATCGCCAGTTTTCTTAAATAATATCTCAAATTCTATCAAATTGATTCAAACTCCTTACTTGTAAACAAAGCCACCAAAGATTCCAAACATTTATGAAGTCACTTAAAGATTCCAAACATTTTATGCTTTCCTTTGCTTTTCTTCTCAAGAAATCAAAAGGTGTTGTGACAAATTGAAGAAAGTTTGCCTAAAAGACTCACCTTTTGTATAAAAGCTCTCTGTCCTTTCACCATCTATTTCTAAACATTCATTCATAAAAACTTTCAAAAAGTTTAATTAAGAGACCTAAACATAACAAAGATGCTTCACAGGTTCAACTTTCTTGTGTGTCTTCTTGTGATTATCAACACGGTCTGCGCCAAAGAGTTTGTTGTAGGAGGATCAAAGGGTTGGACTGTTCCCTCATATGATCAACTATACAATCAATGGGCAGAGAAAAGCAGATTCCAAATCAGTGACTCTTTGCGTAAGTTCCTAGTAAAACCTACTCTTCTCTATTTGATACATAGGTCTTTATGATGGCATCATACTCATGGTCAAAAAGTAATGCAGTGTTTGTCTACCAACAAAACCAAGACTCAGTGCTTCAAGTGACAAGAGATGCTTACGATAGCTGCCACACCGAGGAACCCACTGCTAAATTCACAGACGGACACACTTCGTTCAAGCTTGACCGATCTGGACCATACTACTTCATCAGTGGAAACAAAGACAATTGTCACAAGAACCAGAAGCTTGTAATCGTTGTCATGTCTGATAGAAGCAGTACAAAAAATACAACCACATCTTCACCACCTCCTTCACCTTCAGTAGAATCCTCACCCTCTCCTGCTTACACAGGAACCTTTGAAATAACCCCGGCGCCTTCACAAGATACTCCTGGAAACACAGCTTCACCTTTTGCCTCCTCTGTTCTGCCTTCTGCTTTCATTGTTACAATATTTCTTTCTCTTTTCAGCTAAGTTGGTAAATTAGTGTGTATGTTGTTCTTTTTCTCTTTTCAGATAATGTAAATGATTTGTACAACTTATATAACCATTAGACCAATATATATATATATATATATATATATATATATATATATATATGTGAAGGATAAAGAAACTATAGATCAAGATTCTATTCTTTATCTTCTCTTTGATGTGAGAAAATGAGAAGTAGTAGATATTTAGTTTCTGGAGAATGAAGAACAAGAGAGAGAGATTTAAATGTAAAAGAAAGAGAACGAGAGAAAATAATTTTCCTTAGATCTGAAAAGTATCATTACAATTAATTATTAAAAGAAAGAAATAGAATAGAACAGACTTATTCTAGAAGCCAAACACCCTTATCTTACTATGAAAGATACAATAAAAATATCTCTGTTTTTACTGTAGCACGCGGGTACTGTTCATTCTTCTTCATCTCAACACTCCCCCTCAAGCTTGGCTTTGGAACCTAGACAAGCTTGAAATCATGAAGAACTTCCCTCGTTAAAACCTTAATATGCAAAACCCAATGGGACAAAAACATATCAAGGAAAAAGAGTAGAAGTCTCCATGATAGGACAGTCAGTGAGATGTGAGATCTATGAGTCCAAACTTTGAATGGATGAACTCACAGACTTTAGTGCTTGCTGCCTTTGTGAAAATGTCAGCTAGCTGGTCTTCACTTCTGGTATAGCAAGGTAGGATGATTTGTTGCTCCACTGCTTGTCTCACTTTGTGGCAGTCTACTTCCATATGTTTTGTCCTCTCATGGAACACAGAATTTGAAGCTATGTGTATGGCCGCCTGGTTATCACAGTGCATGGTGATAGGAGTCGTAGTCTCTATACCCAAGTCTCTTAGCAGGTTCCTGATCCAAATAAGCTCACTAGTAAGCTTTCTCATTGCTCTATACTCTGCCTCAGCACTTGAGCATGATACAATCTTCTGCTTCTTGCTCTTCCAAGTGACTAAGTTGCCTCCAATAAAGGTGCAATATCCAGTAGTTGATCTCCTATCAATCCTATCTCCTGCCCAATCTGCATCACAATATCCAGTGATTTCAGTGCTTCCATTGCATCCCATCCAAACTCCTTGGCCTGGTGTTTGTCTTAGGTACCTCAAGATCCTTTCCACCATATTCCAGTGATGTATCTTGGGTTTTTGCATGTGCTGATTAACTTGATTGACTGCAAAACACACATCTGGTCTGGTTATGGTGAGGTAGATCAACTTCCCAACCATTCTTCTGTAGTGTTTGACATCTCCATAGGGTTTGTCTTCAAACTCCCCCTCACGTAACACTTTATAGCCATCTTCAAGTGGAGTCTTTGCTACTCTTGCTCCAAGATCACCTGCCTCACTCAACAAATCAAGTGTGTATTTCCTTTGGGATAAAAACAGCCCTTCTTTGGATCGGCACATCTCAATCCCTAAAAAGTACTTTAATTCTCTCAAGTCCTTGATATCAAAAGATGTCTTAAGAAAAGCTTTAGTCAAGATGATACCTTCCTTGTCACTGCCAGTGATGATGATATCATCCACATAGATCAGTATCACCACAATTCCTTGCTTGCTTGTGAGAGTGAAGAGAGTATGATCAGCTTCTGATTTTACAAACCCTCTTCCATTGAGAGTTGTACTCAATTTATGATACCAAGCTCTTGGTGACTGTTTTAATCCATAGATTGCTTTCTTCAATCTTAGGACATTTCCTGGCTTGACCATATCTTCCATACCCAGCCTCATGTAAACCTCATCCTCCAGCTCTCCTTGAAGAAAAGCATTCTTAACATCCATCTGCCATAAATCCCATTCCAGGTTCACTGCCAAAGAGAGTAGAATCCTTATGGTGTGGAGTTTAGCTATTGGTGCGAAGGTATCCAAATAGTCTTCTCCATATACTTGAGTGTATCCTCTTGCAACCAGCCTTGTCTTCTTCCCTTCTGGTTTTCAATTGGCAAGGTACTTGATGCTGAAGAGCAGGCGGCTTGTAACAGCTTTCTTTCCTTTGGAAAGCTCAGTTTCATACCAAGTATCATTTTTGATCATGGCACCAACTTCATCTCCAACTGACTCTCTCCACTCTTCATGTTCAATTGCTTCTTCATAAGTCTTTGGAACATACTCTTGATCCAGATTACTGATAAAGCTTACATATTCTTGAGGATAACTCGCAAAAGAACAGGTTGCTTGGATAGGGTGAGCCACTGCATTGCTGTTGAAATACACTTTAGTGTCGACCCACTTAGATGATTTCTTCTCTCTTGTACTCCTTCTCAATGATTGTACTCAATTTATGATACCAAGCTCTTGGTGACTGTTTTAATCCATAGATTGCTTTCTTCAATCTTAGGACATTTCCTGGCTTGACCATATCTTCCATACCCAGAGGTGGCCAAGAGCTTGGTATCATCAATGGTTGAATATGTTGATCTTCTCCCACTACCTCTTCCTGTCCTTGATCTCCATTAAACTGATCTTCCCTTGGCTGATCAGATTCGGTTCCATCTTGATCATGTGTGCTTGTTGAATCATTTCCTCCTTGCGGCTGTGATTCAGTTTCATTGCCCCCCTCAAGATCAGGATGGACTGTTTCAACAACTGGTGTTGTTTCTTCATTGTTTCCAGCAGCTGGTGGTGAGGGAGAAGTCCTTGGCACCTCACTGCTCTGAGGCTGACTGATGCCAAGACTCTCCAGAATGATTCTCAAGTTGTTTGCCCTATCTGAAGGTCCTTGTGAGAGATCTTGAAGGCTTTCCCAACTCTTCTCCTCATAGTACCCCTTAGATTCCACAAACTTAACATCCCTTGAGATTAAAAACCCTTCTTGATACTGGATCATAGCACTTATACCCTTTTTGCGTTGGAGAATAGCCAATGAACATAGCCTTTGAGCTTTTAGCATCAAGCTTGTTCCTCTGCTATCCTGGTATCAGCACAAAGCAAAGACACCCAAACACCCGTAAGTGGTTCAAAGGTGGCTTGGTCTGGTTAAGAACCTCAAATGGGGACATGTCGTTAAGGACTTTAGTTGGAGTCCTATTGATCAGATAGCTAGCAGACACCACAACATCACTCCAAAACCTTTTTGGAACATTGGTGTGAAACATCATTGATCTTGCTACTTCCATCAAGTGCCTGTTCTTCCTTTCAGCAACTCTATTTTGTTGAGGAGTGTAAGGACAACTTGTCTGGTGAATAATCCCATGTTAAGCAAGGTACTGCTTAAATACCAGACTTGTGTACTCTCCACCATTGTCTGACCTGAGAATTTTCACTTTGGCATTAAAGTGAGTGGAGACATGGGCCTGAAAATTCTTGAAAGCCTCTAACACTCTGTCTTTAGACGGAATCAGTGTCACCCAATTGTATTTGGACTTCTCATCAATGAAGGTGACAAAGTATTTGTGATTCTCCCTCGATACACATGGAGCAGTCCATACATCAGAGTGAACCAGGTCAAAACATTTCTCATAGATGGTGCCAGACTTTGGAAATACAGTCCTACAATGCTTCCCCAATATACAAGCTTCACAATCATCATTCATGAACATCACACCAGGGAGCATCAGATTTAAGGCTCTAGTATGAGGATGTCCCAGTCTAGCATGCCATATGGTGCTCTCAATCCCATTAGATGTACTGGCCAGACACTGAGAAGGAGAACCAACGGAAGATGTTCTGGACACCTCTGTCTTCTGAAGGTGATTGAGTTCATTGTGAGTGTGACCTTTTCCAATCACCTGGCCTGTCTTTAAGTCTTGAAATTCAACTTCATCTGGTCTGAAGACAACCTGACAACTAAGATCAACAGTAGCCTTCCTCACAGATAACAGATTAGATGTAAACTGAGGCATATACAAAGCAGTTGATTCCTTATCAAACAACCTAAGGTTCCCTATCCCTTTTATCTTAACCTTATCACCATTTGCTATACAAACATTCCCAGAGGCAGGCTAGACATCACTAATCAAGTTCCTATCACTAATCATGTGATGGCTTGCTCCTGAATCTATAATGATAGGTTTAAAGTCAAGAGAGTGTGTACCAGTCTTCTTGGATGATATAAAGGCTTCGATAAAGGAATGAAGGTCACTCATGGTCGCTGGACCATCGGTTTTGACTGCACTATCCTCACTGGAATTGCCACTGAAAGATGAATACATGGTTGTTCCTTGAATCGCTGGATGCTCAAACTCCTTAAGCTTAAATATATTTGACTGGCTTCTTATGGAACAAACATCCTCCAAATCTGGAATTTTCCTTTCTCTAAGGAAATAATTTATCAGATTGTTGTAGGGTGAATCCAGTCTTAGGAGAAAGCTGAAAAACTTGTCTTGCTCATAAACCATTTGAAGACTCTCCCATAATTTCCCATAAACAGTTTGAAGATTCTACCATAGATTATTAGCAGTATCAAAGTGGGAAAAAGTCTCCAAGATTGGTTTTGACAGAGAGTTATGTATGATTCCAAGAACTTGCTGGTCTTCTTGAAACCACTTGTCTTCATTCTTCAGGCAAGTAGCTTGACTATCCTCTTGAGCCATCCTCTTTGAAGCTTCAGCCTTCATGATATGGATGTCCCAAAGTCCATGACTTCCCAAGGTAATTCTGGCCACTCTTGACCATAAAAGATAGTTTGGACCTTCAAGGGTCACTGAAATAAGTCTCTCTTTCTCTAGATCCATGGTTGGAATTCTTTTACCCAATGGATAAAGGTGAAGAACACAGAAAATTAAAGAAAATAAACAGAGATTGCGGAATGAAAGAAGTTTAAAGCTCTGATACCATGTGAGAAAATGAGAAGTAGTAGATATTTAGTTTCTGGAGAATGAAGAACATGAAGAACAAGAGAAAGAGATTTAAATGTAAGAGAAAGAGAAGGAGAGAAAATAATTTTCCTTAGATCTGAAAAGTATCATTATAATTGATTATTAAGAGAAAGAAATAGAATAAAACAGACTTATTATAGAAGCCAAACACCCTTATCTTACTATAAAAGATACAATAAAAATATCTCTGTTTTTACTGTAGCACGTGGGTACTGTTCATTCTTCTTCATCTCAACATTTGATACTGTTATTCCAAAAGTAACAGAGTCTACAAGTTATTTAAGAACCGAGTTCTTCTTCTATGGTTTTGTAGATCATAAAAATATAACTGAAAAATTCAACATGTAATCACTCGCTCGTCCATTTCAAAAGTTCTTCCCTAGCTCGACCTTTTTCATGATTCCGTAAGTGCTTTGAAATATCGAATCTAGTATCCCGGCAACCTGAAATCCAACAAGCAGAATCATACTTTCACCATGGAGGATATAAGAGAATGATACAAATTTAGAGGAAAAAAAAGAATACTATACCGTGAACACACCACCTATTATGGCGCAAACATTTGTAATGAAGTGTGAGAATGACTTTGGGTTCTCGCTTATCAAGACCTAGAAAATAAACCAAAGCAATGATCACAACGGTAAGAAAGCAGAGCATTTTCTAGCAAGCCTCGTAAAACATTCGTCTTGGCTCCCAAATTTTCAGAAGCCATTATACATAAGTTGTATGGCCTCCATTGTAACATTTTTTAATTTTAAAAATTAATTTACTTTTTTAATTTTAAAAATTAAAATGTTTTTTAGTTTTAAAAATTAACATAAAAATGTTTATGGTGAGAGAGAGATACAATGCGGAAAGAAACCTGCATGGGAGAGAGGTCAAAGTGAAACTTTGCCACAGGGTAATAGTAACCATGAGCCACACTGCTATGAGCTGTATATTCATATTCCTCGATCACTGAGTGTTCTTGACCGAACCTTCTTGAAACGACTTCTGTTTTAACTACTTGAAGATAATGTTCGATCTGTAATTTTCCCCATGTTAAAAAGATAAACCTCGAGTAGAAACTTCACGTAAAAAGTTTGTGAAAAACTTACAGTAACATTAGCAGCAAACTTTCCTTCATTAACGAACCATTTTCCATTAAGCCTGTCATGGCTTAGACCAAGATAAGGCAGTAGCCGTTTCATATCAGTCAACAACCTATCTGAAATCAGTCTACCAAATGAGAGATGGTTTACGAAATGTGTCATGTTCATTCGAGAAGCATCGAATGAATGAGCTCCTGAAACAGCTGAGATAACGAGTTCACCAGGAACCTGAAAAAAGAAAACAAATAATTACCAATAACAAACCGTTAGAAGAAGAGATAAGAACATTTTAAACTTTTACCTTCTTGGCACGCACAAAGCCTTCGATTCTACAACCTCCACTAACTGGTGCCCTTCTAATTCTCGAAGCCGCATGATTAGTTATACCATCAAACTTCTTGATAGGTCTGAGCAGTTCTTCCACCATCTGGAAGAAACAAATCTTCTTATGTATATATATATATATATATATTTTTTTTTTAAGGAGATAAATTAGATAGCAAAATGTGTATCGTGCAGTGAAATGCGTGAAGCTTATAAAGATCCTGAAAAATAATTCTAGCATATTTATATTATTAGTATATTTTCAATTCTGTGCTAGAATTGGATTATCAAAGTTTATATTACGGGGTGTTAGCAATATGTTTATGCTAATCACTATATATACAAACCTTGTATCAAATACAACACAATAACACAGTCTAACATTCTTAATTCTATAATATTTTACAAGGTATACAAAGTGGTACACTGATATTTTAGAATTATATATTCCTGATGGTAGAATATAATTCAGGTTAATTAGCCTACCTTGAGTAGGCTCTCTGTGTCCCGATTTCCATGGTAAGAGTCATGTTCTTGGTGCCCATGATCATCCCTGGGCAAGATTAGATAGTCAAGACAATAAGCAAAACAGTTCATCAGCATGCTAATGGTAGATTTGAGCAGCTAATGGCGACAATAAGCTCACCTAAGATCACTTCCGTTGTGGAAAATACGAATAGATGGATAGCCTTGTATATGATACCTTGATTTGATAGATTAGGATAGGTCAACTAAAACAAAACTATTTTGAAACAGGAGGAAGGAATATGGGAATGAAACATAACAATGATTTACTTTGTGCATAGTGTAGGTTCTTCAGTGCAATCAACACTTCCAAGAAGGACACGCCCATCATCAGGGCCATATCTGCAATGCCAAAGAGATCAGAAAATCACGCGAATTGATGATTCTTCAAAGTTTATTAACAAAACAGAAAAAAAAAAAACACAATACACACTTCTGTCTTGTAATTTCAGCTGCTTTCTCCCAAGATGGTCTCTGAAAAGTTTTAGCATATATAAGAAAAGAAATACTGTAAAAGGCATGAACATTGGTAAGCAGACCGATAAAAACTCACAATTTTGATTCATCTACCAAAAAAGAAAAATTTTACCTAGTCTTTATAAGATATTTTCATGAAAAAAAATTAAGAAAACTGACAAGTCAGGCTAAGAAAAGACAGAACAACATTACCAAGCGACTACTCCAGTAGCACCACGGCGCGTAGAAGTTAACAACCAAAATTGGGAATCTGCATAAAGAAAGTTCGGTTTCAGTAGTTCATCAAACACTTGGACATGTATACTTATGGGATATCTTGTCAAAAATACAAAGTAAAAGAGGTTGCCAACTACTTACTTATGTGAAATCTTGTCAAAAATACCACCAGTTAAAGACATAGCAGCATAAGTATTGTCGTCATGGTGTTCGTCTCCATGGTTGATGAGATCTAAGTCAGGGGTGGGGTGGTACTCCTCACCAGTTTCTCTTAAATGCGGATCAATTGGAACTTTCTTTATTGTTTTCGTTAGGTTCAACCTGTTCTGAAGAATTACCAACAAAGTTTAAACATAGATTATTTGATACAAAACCTAGCGTGAGTCCTACGTCAAGACTTATGCTGTTATTCTCCTCTCATTTCGTGTTATTTTCTTTTATTTTTATACATTGCGTTTATATAAACAGTTAGGCTTGGACATTCTTATATTAAGTTTTGTTCCGATTGGTTATTTTGGATATCATATAATTTGGATAGGACTCATACGAGGATTTAGGATCCAGTAAAAACTGGGGAAATTTGGTTTGGATCGGTTTGTCTGGATAATATTACCATGAACTGGCTAATATCCAGAAAAACTCAAGTTTAGTTTGATTACGGTTCGTTATTTTTTTTTTGGTAATTCAGGTAACATATGGGTTATTCAGTAAAATATCGTATAATTTAGACAGTTCGAATAAAAATATCAGATAATTCAAATTATTTAAGATAAAAATCGGATATTTTAGTAGGGTTATAAATCAATTTTTACAATTATGGTTATTAAATCGGTTTTCGATTTGGTTTCGGTTCAATTTGAATATAGAAATATAGAAACATTTCGGATATTTGTGAATTACAGTCGGTTATGTTTCTGATTTTGATTTTTCGGTTCGATTAAATTTAAAGATTTCGGATAAAATGACCAGACCTACAAACAGTCATTATGGAATGTATTCTGGCAGAAAGAGAAACATAAACTTACAGTTGACAACACGTCGCTTACATCAACAGATGCAAATTCACATGAGAGAGCAGGAAAGCTACCAAAACCAAAAATGTCAATGTATCAAGAAACCATCAGCATTGTAGAAAAGATGAAACATATAACATATACAAAGAAGAATGAATCATGCTAACAAAATAGCATGTTGGTATTGTTCATTCTACCTGACATTGAAATCAATTTGTAAGAAGTCATCATCAGAGCTATTGTCAACTATTACAGATGTGTGGGTTGTAACTGCCAAATAAGTACTCAGCTCCTACAAGTACAGACCATTAGCTAGAATCATTGGGACAATGCAGAAGCATATAATGATAGTATTTACACAAACAAAGCAAATAGATCGGAAAAAATCCCAAAATCAAGGCAAGAAAGAGGGGGGACTCTTTTACCATTCCAAACAAAAACATCATAGCGAGGGCAGCTATAATGGATAAACCAGCACCAGAGAGAGATGCCTCTGTCAAATCTCTTGGAATTTTCCTGAAATAACAACACAAAATTACACTCAGCCTCTAAGTCCAAACAACAGAAACCATACACAATACTGAGCGTAGTTATCCATAATTTCTGAAGATCTAAAAAACATGACCACATTTTCTAATGTGCAAAAATGCATATTGTCCAGATATAAAAAGAAAGGTACAGACTTTATGCATGTGCATGAAAAGTCAATATATATATATATATATGGAGATTCATCATGGGACACAAAAGAGGAAGGAAGAGAGAGTGGTTACCTGTAGAAATCAACGGACTTGATCTTGGTGGTGGAAACCATGGCTGCGACAAAGAAGACACAAAACTACACAAAACAGTGATCTCTGTTTCTCTGTCTCTCTCGTCTGAAAATAAAATAGGAAAGTATCAGACGATATTCATACTATATTTAGGACTAGAATTATGGTACCACTCACACGTGAAGTACTCTGTTTTAATCTTTGACCCTTGTTTAAAATAAAAATAGAAACAAAAACGAACTATTGACTTTTTAACCAGTAGAAACGTCGTCGTTTACTGTCGCTCTCTTTCTATCTCTCTGAAAAGTGAAACGACCTCGTTTAACTCAACCGAGTGAGAGTTCTTCAGTTTCTTTGTTATTAGCTGGTTCTTGGATCTTCTCTTCAAGAAGCTGCTTCTTGTCATCCTTCTGTTTCCGAGGTAACTATTACATTCTCACTTCTCTTCTTTTGCTTGTGGTTTGTTCTCTCAATGTTTGTACATATCGTAGGTACTTGTTGCTGATTCAGATAAGTTTAAGTACCCTCTAGCTGAACCTTGGGCTAAACTGGTTGACTTTGTTCGGAAACAAAGTGATTACTCTCTCACATCCTTGCTTCCTCAAGTTCATTTTGGCAAGAACGTACTACCTCTCGTGTTGTTGCTCTTTTAGATGTTTCTTCTGTTACTGATGTTGTCAGAATCTTAGGGTCCAATGAGTTGTGTAGAGTTCGTTATACAGGTGAGGGTCCTTGTGTGTTGACTATTACAAGTAAACCCGTTCCTGTTACCCTAATAACTGCAGACTCCGCTGAGTCAAATAAAGATATTATCTCTCAAATTTTAAAGATGGTTTGTTTAGCACTCTCTTGTGCCTCCCTGTTCTTTTCCAAAACAGTGAGTATGCTATTCTCCTTTGCAGAATCTGTCAGTATATCTAGATACGTTTGGGCAATCACCTCAGGATACAGAACGGCCTGATTTTGGAAGTGTAGATGTTGTGATAACTGGTGGAAGGGCGTTAAAGAGTGTGAAGAATTTTAATAATGATTGAAAAGCTTGCAGAGAAACTTGGTTGAGCAGGTTAGTATGTATGCTAGTTTCCTCAAATGAACTTGCCTATCTGTTTCTCGGATGTTTGATTGATGGTGTACATGCATCCTTCCATTGTATCTTCTCTTGACTACACTCCTTCCATCGTAATGCTTTTAAACTCTAGGAAGAGTTTGTGTGTGTGTGTCAGAGGTGGTACAAATGGGGGAACATAGTAGCACCAGAGCTATACATAGCGTTTTGGTGTTTCAGGAGCCGTTCAACACTTAGCTGGAATTAAGGATATTCTAAGATGATTGTTGCGGTTAATAAAGACGCAGATGTACCTATGTTCCAGGTAATAAACACACTAACAAACCCCTTCCTCTCAGTGTCAATGAGCTAAAACGATTGGCTATGAACTTGTACTTAGGTAGCTGATTTTGGACTTGTTGGAGATCTTTTTGAGGTGATACCCGAGTTGCTGGAGAAGCTTCCTGAAAAGAAATGAGAACCCAGAGAAACCCTAAGCTCTCAGATGCAGACCACAGTAAGTAGTGTATGTAGCAAAACTGTAATAAAAATGGTCTGGGGAATCATTGTCATAAGCTCTCTCTCTCTCTCTCTCTCTCTCTCTCTCTCTGCTACACAAAAAGAAACCCAGTTGCAAAGTATTTAACTTCCAATATGAAGTCAACTTTATATCAAAGAATCACAAGAATAAAAAGTAATGATCACAGTTAAGACTTAACAAAAGAATCATCAAGCAATGAAGTTAGATAACATAGATACATACCAAGAAGCTATTATTTTAGTTCATAACTGAGTTCAAAAGGTACAAAATGAAACACTTGAAAAAACAAGTCTTCAAAAGATACTAAATCAATAAAAATACCACACAGTTTATATTGATCTTTGATATTCATCTACTTGCATTGAACTTGCCTTGCCTAGATCAAACGAGCTGCTGCAATTTTTCTCTGTTTTACAGCTTTCCTCTCTTTCAACCATGCTATATTTCTTTCAGCCTTAGCAATACGCTCCTCCACCGAGGATGCCAGCACCTTCCAATTCTGCTTACTCTTTTCATTGGAATCATTACTAACATCACCTTCACCTACAGCATTGTGAATGTTTGACTCATCAGAGGCTTCATCTCTGTTAGGGCCTCCAGAAGCACGCTTTTGAAGAGTGATTGGCTCATTGTTGTCTGCATTTGGTAAAGTTTTTTCTGGATCAAACTGTCATCATCTTGCTTCTCATTCGAACTCACCTTTTCTCCAGCCATGGCACCATCCTGGAGCAGATCTTCTAGCTCCTTGCTGCTTTCACCCTTCACATTGTGCAAACTCTTTCCATATGAATCATTACCAACATCACCATCACCGGAATTCATAGTTTCTTCACTTCCGAGGACAATATCATGAAACAAGCAATCATGTTCCTGAGTTTCAGCACCTATAACTTTTCCACTGTTTGACTGGTCACCAGGTGTTTCAGAACCTCCAGTAGCAAGATTTTGACAAGGGGTTGGTTCATTGTTGTCTTCATTTGTTGCAATCTTTCTCTGGATTAGACTGTCATCTTCCTTCTTCTCTGAGCTTGCCTTTTCTCCAGCCATGCCACCATCTTCATGGATCAGACACTCTGGCTCCTTGTTGCCATCATCTGGCATAGTCATCTTCTCCACATTGCTTCCATGTACATCAAGCTCATCGTCACAAATTGGCCTTGTCTCTAGGGGTGGTGACACAAGAATGTCAGTTCCATTATCAAAACCAAGAGGAGGATCTGAAGAGTTGTTTCCATCATTACCTTTATTTCCTTGCTCAAACCTACTCTTTTTACCAAGCGGTTCAGAAGCATCTTCTCCACCACTACATTTCTTAATACTAAGTCTCGTTATTTTAGCAATGGTGAGGCTAAGATCTTCCTCATCACTGTCATGAGTCTGACGATGCCCCATAGTACAAACTCGCTTACTGCGCGTCTGTTTCCTAGAACCTGAAGCAGATGTACCATCATAGTTACCACCTATGATGTTTCTTGATTTCAGTGTTTCAGATGATTCAACAACACACTTTTCCTTCAATGAATGCTGGAATGGTGGAAACGACTTCTTCCACCAGTCGCAGAACATTGAGGTAAGACGAGGTAAAGTAGAACGAGAAGGGATGAATAATGTCAAATCATCAATAGGCTTATCATACTCGTTCCACGCTTCCTCCTCTGAAAGGTTGTTCTTGTTAACAGGACAAGGAACATCTTGAAGCATCCCAAACTGTGAAGCCACTCGGTTAGGTAAGTAGTGTTCCACACTATCCATTCCAACAAGCTCAGACACTTTGATGCATCTAGCAAAGGAGATGAGTTCCTCATCCAGATCAGGACCAACAGAAACCCACATCTCTCTCTCAGGGTAGAACTTGGGAAGCTGCCAGTTTTTGAGAATTTTTGTGTATGGTCTCCACTCAAAACTGTCGATCTTTGAGTTGTTCAGAATCTCTCTCACATTGGTGTCTCTCTGTTTCACCTCATCCCAACGAGCCAACCTTGTCTCACCCTTCACCAGGAGATTAGGTGTTGGCTGCAGTTTCCTGAATCTCTCCCATGTCCAAACTTGAACCAACTTAAACAACGCACTCAGGTCAATCTCGTCGAAAGAGAAGTCTCTAGTGTGGTCTTTCAAGAGACTTAAGTCAGCATACAAGTGAGCAAGAACAGCAGGAGCCAGAGCCATCCTGGTACCACTTGAAAGATGAACAGCAATAGGCAAAACAGCTTTATCAACATGGCAATACCTTGTTGGAAACACAAAGTAGCTTAGCCACAAGCCAAGGAAAGCCGCATGCTCAAGCTCATCCCCACTGTCCATGAATCTCCCAATCCATGTGACTTGCGTTACGAAACTGACATTGTTATCTTTCTTAATCTTGAGCCATTCTTTCCACAGTTTCCCCAATTTCTTCTCTCCTGAGCTATCCAGAGCAGCAAAAACAGGTGAACCCAAAACAGAAAACCCTAGAAGAACCATGACATCCTCCAATGTTACCGTTGCTTCACCCCAAGGGAAGACAAAGGTTTTGGTTTCAGGACACCATCTCTCAGCAACACCCATGACTAGATCTGAGTCTTTAATGATTTTGATAGCGGATGCAGCAACTGCTTCGAGAATCCCAGCCTTTTTCCAAGTGGGTTCGTGCAAAGAAGACATTTTTGTAGCCCAAGTCTTGAACTTTGCGTTCGGAAACCTCCATCCGTTGAAGGAAACACTCAAAGAAAGAGCCTTTAAGTCATTAGGAGGAGGAAGCAGAGCTTCAGTTCCTTCAATGGAGGTGGTGAAACAGGGTTTCAAGAGATGGTTTTTTTCACTGCTACTAGGTCTACTGTTTCCAGAGGGAAACGCCATGAAGTCTTCTCTCTCTTCGACAAGATCTTCCATTTCTGGAGAAGATGAAAGAGAAAGCTTTGTTCTTTTTCTCTGTTTCTTTTTTGATTTGGTGTTTGAGTTTTGAATGTGGGGCAGAGAAACTTTGTTTTCGGAGGGAGATACCATCAGCTCTTCTCTCTCTTCAACAAGATCTTCGTTGGATGAAGAAGCTGAAAGCTTTGTTTTTTTCCTCATTTTTTTGGTTTGATTCGAAATTTCGAAAGAAAGTTAAGATGAAAACAAAACAGTGGTGTTGGCGTGTTGCAGAGGTGAAAGAGCTAGAGCTGGAATGCAACAGTTCCTATTTAAGGTAACCTTATCGGTTGGGTTCTCCAGAAGAAGGGTCTTAATAATAAATATTGTTATTTTAATTAATTTTATTTAATTAATTAAATTTAAAGATAGATTAAATATTTGAGCTATACATATTTTGACAAGTGGAATGAGAGGTTTGGATACGGTTCTTCTCACTCTTTCAACAAGAATTTTTTATGTTTTTTTCTAATCTTTTTGTTTTCTGAATTTTCTTTAATTATTAGATCCCTTCCTTTTTTTGTTAAAGACTTCCTAATACTTGCGTTGGAGTAGCTCTTGGTCTTTTTTTTTTTTCCACTAGAAGTACAAAGGATTCATAAGATAGAGATTACAAAGATCAAGGTTAAGCTTGAGAAAAAAAAGAAGATCCTGGATAGAATTATCTAAACAAATGGGCAAGCCAAGTAGGAAAACCAACTGCTATGTAGGATTGAAAACGATCACCAGATAGTACGCTATCAGCTATGAGCTTAGCACCTCTAAGCTGGTGATGAGACTGAAGTTGAACTTTCCACTCCTGAAAATCATTCAACATAGATAAAGCTTTACAAGAGAAGAATTTGAGAGAAGGCCAAGCGGAAGGCTTCAAAAAAGCACCGATTAGATCATGATCTTCACCGGCGAAGACGATTGCGTCGAAATGTAAGGTTTTCAAACAGTCAAATGCCCAAGACCAACACTCAAAAGAGGCTTCTGTCTTACTGTGAACATTGATGAAGGAATTTCTGCCGTGCATAAGAACTTTACCTTCTCTATTTCTCAAGATCCAAGCCGCACCGCTCTGATTTCTGTTTTTGTCCCAAGAGGAAGCCACATCACATTTAAGCCAGGAAATAGGAGGAGGTTTCCAGCCAAAAATACTTTTCTTCCTCCTTGAAAGGTCTATCGATTTTTCCTTAAGCTCCAAGGACTTAATGTGGAACCAGTGATCAGCTTCTTCAAAAATATCTTTGATAAATGAAGGTCCCAGAGTAAGATTTCCTTGGAATAAGAAAGCATTTCGGTTTTTCCAAATAGACCAGAGGATCCAAGGGCCAGTTCTTCTAATAATTTCTGGAATGAGAGAATTTTTCCTTGTCTTTAGAACATAGAAAATGTTGGAATAGACAGAGGAAGGATCAAATCCAGCTTCAGGTTGGGGAAAATTACTTAATGCCCATGTTTGTTTAGCAACGGTGCAAACAAATAAAACATGATTTATGGATTCTCCTTCAAGACCACAAATCTGACAACGGGAATCGATTTTCATACCTCTTTCAATAAGGTTGTCAGCAACAGAGATCGCACCACTAACAACTTTCCAAAGAAAGATCTTGATTTTCGGCGCAGTATCTAGAGACCAGATACAATCTTTGATTCCATTTATAGAAGGATTCAAACCAGCATTGACAAACGATTCTCTATTAGCTTCTTTTTCAGCCAGCCAGTATCCTGAGCGAACAGAGTATTCTCCCGAACGAGTATGGTTCCAAACATAAAAGTCAGGGGAAGATAAGACTGGCTTGATCCTCAGAATGATATCAATATCACGTTGATAGAAAAGATCTCTCAAAATCTCTTGGTTCCAAAGATGAGAATCAGGAAGCAAAAGATCACCAACTTTGAGATTAAGATCAATCAAAATATTTTTCATGCGAGGAATCCGCATCCTATCACCATCGACTAACCAAGGGCAAGACCAAACCGATATTGAACTTCCATTTCCAACCATGACTCTCAGACCTTTGGCTAAGAGAGATCTACCAAATAAAATACTTCTCCAAGCAAAAGAAGGACGAGAACCTAAAGTAGAAGATAGAAACGAACCTCCAGGAAAGTATCTGCTCTTCAAGAAACTACTAAGAAGAGAATCGGGAGAGGAAAGAATTCTCCAGGCTTGTTTAGCCAACAAGGCTTTGTTGAAAGTTTCAATATCTTTGAAACCCATACCACCTCGAGCTTTCGGTAAACAGAGTTTGTCCCAACTCAGCCAATGAATTTTGTTTTTTTCTTCAGAGGAATTCCACCAAAAGCTAGCCATCGCAGAGGTAAGATTCCTGATAGTAGTTTTAGGTAATCTAAAACAGGTCATGGCATGAATAGGCATTGCAAGCGCAACAGATTTTAGAATGATTTCTTTACCAGCCTGAGAGAGGAATTTAACATACCAACCGGACATTCTGCCTTTCAATTTATCTTGAATATAGTTAAGAAGTTCCACCTTAGAACCACTAAAACATTCAGGCAGACCTAGATAAGTACCCGCTCCTCCTTCTGAAAAAATGCCAAGCTTAGACTGGAGCCGAAGCTTCAACTCATGATCAATGTTACTTCCAAACGTCAAGGAAGATTTGTTCAAATTGATGACTTGTCCTGTAGCTTTTTCATACTTACATAGAATCTCTTGAAAGACATCACACTGATTCATGTCAGCTTTGAAGAGAAACAGACTGTCGTCTGCAAAAAATAAGTGATGAATAGCAGGACCATCAATACAGAATTGGAGGCCATTCAGCAAACCTTGCTCAGAAGCTTGGTTGAGGAGGTGAGAAAGACCTTCAGCACACAGAGCAAACAGGAAAGGTAACATAGGGTCTCCTTGCCTAAGGCCACGAGAAGGAGAAATGAAACCATGCGATTGACCGTTCAAAAGGATGGTATACTTAACAGTTGTAACACAAGACATAACCCAGGAAACCCAAGTACGATGGAAACCAAGAGCCAGGAGAACAGCTTCCAAGTAGTTCCATTCAACACGATCAAAAGCTTTCGACATGTCTGTTTTAGCTGCCATGAAGTTTTTCGAAACAAAATCATGAGTCCTAAGACTGTGAATAGACTCATGGGCCAAGATAATATTATCCGAGATAAGTCTGTCTGAGACAAAAGCAGACTGATACGGGGAAACAATATCCGGAAGAATAGATTTGAGTCTAGAGGAAAGAATCTTCGAAATAGTCTTGTACATTACCGAGCAAAGACTGATGGGACGAAGATCAGACATCAAGGTGGCATTTGTCTTCTTAGGGATAAGACAAAGCTGAGTGTAATTCCATTCAGCAGGAAGATTACCTGATTCAAAGAAACCAGTGATCTCCTTTGTAAGTTGATCTCCTACAATGTCCCAATACGATTGAAAGAAAAACCCCGACATCCCATCTGCACCCGGAGCACTGTTTGGTTTTATAGAAAAGACAGCTTCTTTTATTTCTTCAGGAGAGACATTGGAGATAAGCATGTGATTCATTTTCTCTGAGACTTTTGAAGGAAAATTCCGGAGGAGGAGATGATAATCTTCCGAGTTAGAAGATTTAAAAAGCTCCTTGAAATAATGAATAGCCACCTGGCCTTTGGAAGCTTCAGACCTTTGAGGCAAGCCATTTTTATCAAAAAGTTTAACTATCTCATTCCGAGACCTTGAAAGATTGACTGCAGCATGGAATACCTTAGTGTTGCCATCACCAAAAAGAATCCAGTCGTCTTTACTTTTTTGTTTCCAAAAGTTTTCTTCATCTCTATAAGCAGAGAGGAGAGATTTCTTGATGATTCCTATCTTGAGAGAAGAGGGATCCAAAGAAGATTGTTCTTGTTCCAAATCTTCTTGGAGGAGAGAAATCCTTTCTTGAGAGTTAGCTTTGTTTTCTTTTTTCCAATAGCTGAGGGCTTTTCTACAGAGTCTAAGACGAGAAGAGACCGGGAGATGATGGGAAGCATCAGATGAGAACCAAGCATGATGGATCGCTTCTTTGACCATAGGTTTATGAAGCATTCTTTTGTCAAACTTGAAAGAACCTCTATAGGAATCTTGAGAAGAAGCTAATTTAATTAAAACCGGACGATGATCAGAACCTCTTTTGGCAAGAAAAGCTTGGTTAGCAGCAGGAAACTGATTGAACCATTCTCTATTACCAAAAGCTCTGTCTAATTTACTTCGAATCCAAAGAGAACCTCTGCGACCTCCCCAAGTAAAACTATCACCTGTACTCGGAAGCTCAGACATACCACAAACATCAATCATATCTGAGAAGGGAAGGAAAGAGTTGTCGCTTCTTCTAGGGCCTCCTGATTTTTCCGAGTTGTTTAAAATATCGTTAAAGTCACCGAATATGCACCAGCTATTCGAACGATTGACTCCAAATCGAGAGAGACGCTCCCAAACTAAATGTCTAAGGCTATAGATTGGATTACCATACACACAAGACAAATAAAACTGCTTATCTTCATACACAATATTTACATCCAAAAGATTCTTGTCCGCATACAAGATGGTTACATCAACACTGTTCTTCCAAAAAAGAGCAAGACCCCCACCATTATTTACAGGATCAACAGTGTACAAACGGTCATAACCCAGCCAAGCTTGGATATCTACTAGAGTATTCCGAGGATTCATAGTTTCCATTAGGAAAAAAATTTCAGGGAAATACGTACGTCGTAGTTCCGTGAGTCTATGTACCGTCAGGTCTTGAGGCCGTCCCACTCCCCGACAGTTCCAACTGATGAAGCTCATTAGGCTTTGGACGGTCCCTCACTCGGGACCATCAATGATGCATTGCCTTTAGCAGCCTTGGAAGCACCCGCCAAGTCGTCAACTGCCTTACGCTTTTTTGACGAGGAACCTTCATGAACAGGGATTTCTTGAATGGAAATTGATGATTTACTTGCTTTCTTTGAATGATGAGTAGCTCTTGGTCTACTAAATTATATATCATCCCCATATCTTATTTATGTTTTGTTTGTCTTCTTATGAGCCTGCAAGATCATTACATTTTCAAAAATAAAAAATATGCTAGTAACAAATTTTATAAAAAAAAAGAATGGTACATAGTCGAAAAAATCTTGATATAATAATTTGCATTTGGAAAAGAGACAAAAACTGGTGATTATTAATACACTATATGCACACATCTTAAGAGAAACTGATTTAAATTTCTGATTAACCAATATGTATAAATATTCTCAAAAAAAAAAAACAGTTCCTTTTAAGGTAACTGGAAAGAATATAAGGTATAAAGACATTTCCAACCCCAACCCCACTCTATTTTTTACTCTAAAATAGAGTTTAGTGTGAAAATGCTCCAATGGTACTATATTTCTCACTCTATAATAGAGTGAAAAATAGGTTTACTCCAACTATAGAGTAAATTGTTTTTTCTTTGTTCATCACTCTATTTCTTACTCTAAAATAGAGTACCATTGGAGCAAACTCCAATTCTATTATAGAGTTACTCTATTTTAGAGTAAGAAATAAAGTAAACCATTGGAGATGGTCTAATAAATTATATATCATCTCAACATTATATTTTCAAAAATAAAAATTGTGCTGGTGACAAATTTTATAAAAGAGAATGGTACAGAGTCTAAAAATGTTGATATAATAATCTGCATTTGGAAAGGAGACAAAAACTGATGATTATTATTTACACTATATTAGGATAAGATCCGCGCCTTGCGCGGGATGGGTTTAAAATTACAATGTAAAAATAACAAAATTTTCTATAAATATAATCTGTAACTAATAAATAGTATAATAATAAAACTGAGAATATTTAAAATGTGTTATAAAGTACGAAAATCTACTGGTTTGTTATTTAAATATGTGTGGATATGCTCAGAAATTGTATAAAAGCATGTTCAAGATTTTGGTACATATTTTTTAAGTATAATGTGATTTAGCTGAGTTTGGAATTGATTATCTATGGTGGCTGGTGTAATGATGACAAAAAATAAAAGAAGAAGATGCAGATGAATGAGTAAAACAATTATTTTCGAAAAATATATATATATTTTAGTGAATAACTTAACTTTTAAAGCGAATATGGCAAACGAAGATTTCAAAAAAATATGGATTACTTTTAGGGTTGTCTTAAAGATTTGAATCATATTTCCAAAAACTCAAGAATAAGTTAGTTTATATCACTTAAATGTAATTATATTCCATATTTTTGTTTAACTAATTAATAAATCAAATTAATATTTTAATATTCCTTAACTAAAATTAAAAGAAAAATAAATTATGCGTTTAAATATATATACATATTCAAAGAAACAAACTCATATATACAATAGGAAATAAATAAATTTATTTTCTAGAGTTTAAATTTAACGAAAGCTAAAAAGTTGATATGCCAAAAGAAATATAAATTATGAAAAATATTTATATTTATACTGAAAAACTAATTTAAAAAAAAATTGAATTTTACTTTAGGAAAATTATATTTTAGAAAAATCTTTACCACTACTTTTAGGGTTGTCTTAAAGTTGTTAATCATATTTGCAAAAACCTCAATAATAAGTTAGTTTATATCACTTAAATGTAAATATATTCCATATTTTTGTTTAACTAATTAATAAATTAATTTAATATTTTAATATGTCTAAACTAAAATTAAAAGAAAAATTTTATGCGTTTAAATATATATACATACACAAAGAAACAAAATCACATATACAATGGGAAATAAATAAATTTATTTTCTAGAGTTTAAATTTAACAGAAGCTAAAAAAGTTGATATGTCAAAAGAAATATAAATTATGAAAAAATATTTATATTTATACTGAAAACCTAATTTAAAAATAATATTAAAATTCGAATTTTAATTTAAGAAAAATATATGTTAGAAAAATCTTTACCACTACATCCATTTATGAAGAGAATCAATACAATATTATTTTTTGATAAATTAGATCAATTGAAATCGCAGTCAAGATATATATGCTTAGAATTGCGTAATTACCTTCTGAATTATTGCATGTATTTACGCTATTTAATTTAGAGAAACTTGAAAGCTAATATCTTATTTATTGGCGTGACCACATTAAAATCAATTATTGGTTCATTTCCTAAAATTATTAGGGGGTTTCATATTGTATATTGTTTTTTCCAAGTCTTTTTTAAATCAATTCTTAGTTGCATATTATATTGTATATTGTATAGTAATATTGATTGAGGTTATCCATAATTTGCGAATTTTCAATGATTTTTGAAGTGTATTTTTTGTAAACTAATGATTTTTGAACTGTTCATAATAATAATTTGTAAATTTTATGATGTATATAGAAAAATGAGACAATGTGGTTGTGTTCCTATGTTAAACAATCTATCTATATTATTATAAAATTGAGTTCCTTCTCTCCAGGTGAAGACACGTCGAACGCCAGGTCATTAATTCGACTCACCAGCAAGCGACATGTGTCACGCACCCCAAAACGCCGCACTTCGTCGTCTGTAGGTCGTTTGGGCTGGAGATCGTCTGGGCTTTTAAACCTCAGCCCGGAATCACATCTGTGTAACCCTAATTTGATTCCGCGAGTCATCTATGTTCTTCAGTCTTCTACGTTTGACGTCGTCGGTGACTCTCCACCATCTTCACGAATCTGAAACTGAGTGCGTTATTGTTTTTATGTGTTTATTCTCATCAATTCAGACTCCCACTGTAGGGTCTTCAATGCGTCGTTCTTATCTCCCTCTAAGTCCTATTGAATGGAGATCCTTCGGTTTCTTTACTAAACTTATTTGTTGTATATGTATCGTCCTGTTCCTTCAGATGAGACTCATGATTTTAGAATCTCTATCTCACATGATACCTAGCCACACTGACTGTAATGACGATTTTCTAAATCTATTTTTCCGATCTGAAGGTGGGCATTACAAGGTCATGTATGATGTCTTTTTCTTTGTTTTTTCCTGTCGTCTTTTTCTTCTTCTCGCCGGAATCTTTACTCTTCGCCTAAACCACCTACTTAAAAATTGGACCTATCCTTCCCGGGTAATCTCCGACACCCACGCGGGCCATCAATCAAAATCACATTCCACTCGATATCATACACGAAGTTGGGTAAATCGTTGATACCCAATTTACAATCGGAGAACAACAGATTCTGAACCAGTCGATATTCGGGTCGGGTTTTGTAATAACCCAAAAGCTTACCGGCTTGAGAGACTTTGGTCGAGTAAACAACGTCGTAAGCATCAACTACAGGGTTGTTCTGCACGAATCTGGAAATGGCGTAAGAATTTTCGTCGACAAATACGGTACGGCCTTTGAGATTCATATATCTCTGGAGGAGAGATTCGTGGGAAAGTCCGAGGAGGTTGCAGGTGGGGCCTTTCGATTTAATGACGGTGGAGATGGCGGAGAGTTACGAAAAAGACATCGAGGTGTTTGGTGGTGATGAGGAAGTGTAGTGGAGAAGTGCAGCAAGGATCGGTGGTGAGAGGGAGGAGGACGGTGGTGATGAGGAGAGAGAATAAGAGGTTGTTGCGAAAGATTGGAGTGAGGTTGGGAAGAGAAAGGTGAAGAGGATAGGAAGAAGATAAATAAGAGACGGTGGTGATTCGCGGCGGTGTTTTCACTATAAGGAAATGGAGAAGAGATGCAATAAGAAAGGTCGTGCGCGAATGGGTGTCTAATATGTTGTTGATTGATTGGGAAGGTATGTCTTTTTTTGTTTCTCATTATTAGTTTTACATTAAGATCTTTATGGACTACTTCTGATTTAGCCTCTCTTTTCAGTCAATGCTAATCCAAGCGTCGATCAATGTTCCGGTTTAACTCCTTCAGACCGCTGAGAGAATGCACTCTCGATGAGCTCAGCGTTTTTATGTGAGAAGAAGCAGCACCAACTTCAGGTTCCGTGGCAGTCCTTTTGCTATAAGATTCATCGAACAGACCATGTATGTTCAGATTGCTGAATCAGTCCAGCCTCTCCCGACGGAGAGGTTCCGTTTCCGTAGCTTTGAGAACCTAATGTCATTGGCTAACAAAAACACATATTTGCCAGGTTCGAATTACTTCACATCCTCTTCGACAATTCGAAATTATTATTTACAGATATCGTTGGGAAGCTATCACTATTTTCAATGAAGAAACAAAAAGAATTCAACGCATTATGGCAACGCTCTAATTTATGTTTGTATAGACAACAAATTGGATTCCAGCATGAAGCAGAAGCAAGTTTTTTAAATAGTACTCCTCCTGTTTCTAAAAGATCCATATTTTAGAAAAAACTTTTGTTTCAAAAAGATACATTTTTTACATTTTCAATACATTAATTAATAAAAAATTGTACATTTCCAAAAATATAATTGTATTTACTAAAATCTTATTGGTTCAAAGTTATAGGGAATTGTTAATTAAGAAAAACAATGCATTGGTAAATAAAATTTTATGTTTTTTCTTAATAAGTGTGAAAAATCTAAAACATAGATCTTTTAGAAACAGAGGGAGTATGTGTTTCTCTTTGGCGTATAGGTCTTATCTTAAAAGAAAATGTTTACTAAATTTGATGAGAAGTGTACGTAATGCTGACAGTGCTGGATGTATTTTAATAGAATCTGATCTTTTCCTTAATGATGTTTCTTTCTTAAGGCCTCTGAGAAATCGATAGAAAGGAAGGTAATTGCAGAGCAGGAGGCAGACAAGAAGGGCCTGCAAGCTTTCCACTGGAGAGACTATTGGCAATATTCCAGTGCATGTGTTGTGTTTTGAGGAGATTATTCATTTGGCAAAGAGAAGGAAGAAGGAAAGAAGCTATGGGTACGACAATGATATCTGATATTCTTCTTGAAATGTGGAGTCTTGCAAACTTCATAATCAAATGCAGAAGCTATAGAAGGTTCTTTATTTGGTACCTTTCCATGGTGTCACATGATCTGTCTCTGAAGGTAAGGTAACACACTTTATTTGCACCAATTGAATCAAATAGGCATATGGTGTTACAAAGATCTAATGCACCGTGTGTGTTTTGCCTTTGGTTTGGTAATAGGTTAATAGAACTCTCGCTTTCCACTGTCCAAGTACTTATACAGAAACCAAGGGCCGAGTGTGTGAGGGATTAAACTCACTCAAAGATTTTAGATCAGGTCAAATTTAAGGGAAAGATAACGTGGGCTGAATCCCGTTAGAACTTATAGAATGAATGTGATTGTATTAATGATTCAGACGAAAAGATGATTACAAAAGGTGATATTCTTGCGATTACAAAAGATAAAAAGTACGCTCCGCCCTGGCGTCTTAGGGTTCTTCTTCTTTAAATAGCTTCAGGCTTCGCTTGATCGTTGCTAACTTGGTTCCGAGATATCTTCCGTAAATTAAGGGATCCGCACCAGCTTTCTTTTGACTGGGTCCTTCGCTTCCTCCTTTATATCGCGAGCTACCTCTTTCTCGTGGCCTCTTTTGTGATTATTCCCTGAGCTCAGCCTTCGGCTCAGTTTTAGCTTCGCGATGGGCCTATCGCGGCCCATCGTTAGCTTCTGTCTATTAGTATCTAGCTAGCGGCCATATTCGGGCCCAACAGCCTTTCAAGGAAAGTTATTTGTCTCGAAGCTAAACCTAGCCGCCTGAACTCAATCTTTTGGTTGAGATAATGATTACGAGTTATCTCTTTTGAAGATATTATTCTAATCGGACGGCTATTGTTGTACTTAATGGGATCAACGGTTCAGATATGGAGAATTGAAAAGTTCTCTCGAATCTCGAGGTTTGATGGGATATAAAGCTGCGAGCATTAACTACTACGCCTCCATCTTCCCCGCCTCGATTCGGTTTCCTAGGTAACTTCCTTCTCCCCTTTATTTTATCGTCTCTTTTTTTATATTGTTTTCAATTGCTTCTCAAAATCCTTGCTTTCAAAGATTTCGCTCGCTAGTTAGATTTCTTTCTTCTACCCTTCGATTTTCTTTACTTCTCCTCATTATGAGTCACCTAAAGGAAGGTTCTGAGAAATCGGAATCACTCCTTCCGAGCTAAATTGCTGAAGGTTAAGCAAGAAATTGGGAAAAGATGAACGAGAAGAAAAGCCAAGGAGACGATCGCTACGAGTCTCTAAATTGGCGAAGAAGACAGGTGGCTCCAGTGGGGCGCCTTCCGATCTCATTCCTTCTTTGCTACTGAATCAGGAGGTTGTTAACCTGATGGTACAGGCTCATGGTCGTAAAGAGTTTGCCAGGGCCTGTAAACCCGAGGAGACCCCGAAACGCTCAAGGGTTGGTTATGTGTCCACGAGAAGTACATCTCTAAATGTCATCTGAGATTTCCACTTCCGACCCTCCTGTTGGATCTCCTCGATCACTACCAACTAGCCCTCTCCCAGCTTTGCCCTTCGGTTATCCGGGTGATAAATGGTTTTATCACCAGGTCCAAGGAGGAGGGTATTACCGTTGGACTCACCGATCTAATAAGCCTCTTTTCGATAAAAGAAAGTTCTTCGAAGGAAGGTGGTAGCGGAACCTACTATCTTCCTGGTCGCCCCAGATTGTGTATTTTAAATTCTCTGGTAGCGACGATGATTGGAGGAAGAAGTATTTCTATGTCAAAATTGATTCTTTGATGGTTCCGTGGGTCGGACCTCAAAGCTACTTGGTCCGATGCCTCTGGTTAGGATTTTTGGATGTGCTTATCGTTATTATTTTTGTTACGATCTATTGACTCTTTGATTCTGTTTGCAGTTATTGAGGATCCCCCGAAACTCTCCGGCAAACTCACCAGAGCTCTGTTCCGGAGACTGCAGCAGAGTCCTTGTACCTGGGGAGCTTATACTACCTTGCGGATAGGTTCAGCTAGATTCCCGGATCGCTACAACGCTTCCTTTTTAGATCCAGTGTCTGTCGCAGATCTAGAAGGTAATCTCTTGCCTCTGACTCGAGTTTGGTTTTTAAGATCTGCGAGCTTTGATGATTTTCTGTTTACTTAGTTTCTGAAGGTAACTCGGTGGTATCAATCTCGACCGGAGCTAGCACTTCCGAAACCGAAAGGACTCAAACGAACAAGATGCCTCTTCAACCGTCATTCCGTACCAGAGGTAGACCGGCTAAAGCAGTTAGCACCTCACGTGGGAGTGAGAAGAATCAGGGAGGATCCTTCCTCAGTTCCGTGAAGGATGTCCTTGATGACGGAACTTCCATGCCCGCTAGAGATGTCAGCCCCGCCGACCCAAGAGCTCAGGACGCTGTTTCTCATTCTGAGGTCCCAGTACCGGAGGCTGCTTTCCAGGTATCCAAGGGTACTCCTGAGGTTGAGCTCCCGAGAACTAAAAGACCCAGGACCGATCAGGGTGACAGGCCTTCCAGGTCCTCCTCCTCGTCTTCCAGAGGAGAAACTGTTGGCTTGAATTTCACGCACTCGAAACCTGGATCGGTCTTGGATGATACTTGGGGCCTGGCGACGATGATGAGGCATATGAAGAGAACAGGATGCTCCCTCCCTTCAATCAACGACCTGACCAACAAAGATGAGTATCTCGAGATAGCTCATTACCTGGGTCAGGTATTATATTTTCAATTTTTTCCTGGTTTGCTTTTCTTAGGAAGACTTTTAACATTTTGTTATATTTTTGCAGTTGGCCGGAGCTGTTAACAGGGCTCAACTTAAGTTTGAGAATGCTTTGCACAATGCTCCTGGTGCTGGGGAGCTAGCTCAGGTCACTGAGCTAGTCAAGGCTACCAAAGCAGAGCTCGATCAGGCTCGAGTCCAAGTCTCGAACTCCAAGCCAGTAGACTTGGTTCTAAAGCCGATACCCAGAAAGGAAAGATTGAGAGTCAAGCGATCGATATCCAGGTGAAGAGCAGGAGGATTAATGAGTTGGAGGCTGCCCAGAAGATAGCCGAGCAGCAGGTTCGGGACATGATCGCTTCGTCTCAAGATAGCCAGAAGAATAAGGAGGCTGAGGTTAAGCTAGCTGTTAGGAGAGGGAAGAAGGAGGTTGCCGATGCTTATAACAAGATCCTAGCCTCTGTTAAGGAGAAGTTCTCTAGGCAGAAAGACGAGGTCGACTCTTTAGTTTACGCTCTGGAGCTTCAGGCTAATACCAAACTTCTGAAGGATATGCTGAATAATGAGATCGCAAATGCGGAGGAAGAGTACAAT
Source organism: Brassica nigra (assembly GCA_016432835.1). Lineage (NCBI taxonomy): Eukaryota > Viridiplantae > Streptophyta > Magnoliopsida > Brassicales > Brassicaceae > Brassica > Brassica nigra. The sequence goes on from CM028243.1 coordinate 52,020,236, forward strand.
CGCCTGATGGCTATGATCCCAGAGGCAACCGTTGCGTATGAGAAAGCTCAGGTCTCTGACTTCTCAGTTAGCAAGCTTCCCTTCCACAGCTTCGAGAGCTCAGGTACTTTTGAGATTAATATGTTTAATCCGTCCTTTTCGAGAGTACGGTTCTAACTTAGGCTTGGTGGATCCTGTCTTAGCTCCTGTCGAGATGACTCTGGGAGGTGACGACCAGGGGACGGAAGAAGGAGTCCCACTCAAAGAGAATGAGCCGGTCGAGGGAGATAAGGATGCCGAGAGGGGCTCTGGCGACAAAGAAGATTAAGAGCTGAGGCTCTTTTAAATTATGTTCTTGTGCTTTTAAGACTTCTGCCCAAGTGGCTTTATTGCTTTGTTTTCGTGACTTATAGCCTGAGGAGGCTTTTAAACCTTCGTTTGTGTTAAGATCTTTGAACCTTAAGCGCATGTGGAGGCTTTTAAACCTTTGCTTGTGTTTCAGTGTTGATTTGGTCCTTTCTCTAAATCACTCGGCTTGTTTTAATCCATTTTTGGATAGGGTTGAACTTCTGTTAGAATACGATCGTGATCATTAGATGCTAGATCTAGTACTTGTCGGGATCGGGTCTCGGTCCTGTAACTAACAGGTCTCAAGAACTCGAATATTTTAGTGATGAGGACCTTAGAAAGGAATTCCTGATACATTGGGATTAGCTCAAGGTACTTGAGGACCTGAGTTCTATTCAAGGGTTCTAAGACCTTTTGAATTTTGTTAAGGATTTGAAGACCATTGTAATTGCTAAGGTTTTAGAATTTTAGGTTTAGGTTCAGTAGGAACCTAAATTTTTGAAGGATTTTAAGACCTTCGAGATTACTAAGGATTTTAGGACCTTAGGTTCAGATTTGTGATAAGATAAATTTGTTTGAAGGATTTCAAGACCTTCGAGGTTATTAAGGATTTTAAGACCTTGGGTTTAGGTTCGTGGAGACCTAAGTTTGTGCGAAGGATTTTAAGACCTTAGGTTCAGGTTCGTGGAGACCTGAACCAATTCAAGGATTTTAAGACCTTAGGTTCAGGTTCGGAGACCTGAATTTATTCGAAGGATTTTAAGACCTTTGTGTTGAAACTTGAGATGTCAAGGGTAGTTGTTTTATTGATAATGTTTACAGAATACATGGTATTGTAATAGTAACACGATTGTTGATTGGGCTAAATGCTCTTGATCAAACATATGCCCCTCCGCTATGGTGAAAAGAGTGCTGAAATGAGGTTGGGGCTGCACTCATAACGGAGTTGCCACGCACCCAGTCAAGGGATCAAGCCTAGCGTAGTTCAAGGAATTTAGGTACCTAATGATAGTATCTCTTGAGATTCGTATGCTCCACGATCGGATTTCAGGTACCCGGTTCGCACCTTTACGAGCTTGTAGACGCCAGGTCATACCACGGATGATCCGATAGGGACCTTCCCAATTGGTTCCCAATTTCCGGATCTGGCTCTTTGGTCCTTCAAAACTCTCCTAAGTACTAGGTCTCCTACAGCGAACTGTCGGGTCTGACTTTGAGTTGTAATGTCGGGCCATTGCCTGTTGATAGTTCTGAATGCGGCAAGGCTTGGTCTCGTGCTCCTCGAATAAATCGAGGGTGTCTGATAAGAGCTGGTTATTAGCTTCAGGATCAGACGACAAAGCTCTCGCGGAGACTCCGGGTGATGGTCTCGGCTGGGACGACAGCCTCCATCCCAGGCTAAGGAGAAGGGGTTTCTTCAGAGCCTCGTGGTGCGGCATGCCCAGAGGACTTCCTGTAATTTGTCAGACCAAGATTGTTTATTGATTCCGAAGCTTGAGGTTTGCTAATATTGATTTGTTAGCAGCCTCGACCGTTTCCCGAGGACGCCGGTGTTGAAAAGGTGAGACGGATGTTCCATTTGTCACAAAATGCTTTGAAGTCACGTGATATGAATTGTCCTCCATTGTCGTTACGATTTCAGATGGGACGCCGTCGGCAAATAATGTCTCTCCATACGAATCGTTCGACTTCGAATCTAGTTACCTGTTGGAAAGCTTCAGCCTCTATCCATTTCGTGAAGTAGCCTGTTAAGACTAAAAGCGTAGCTTTTTTCCACTTCGATGCTACTAGTGGTCCTACGATGTCCATGGACCACCTCATGAACGCACGGGCGGATATCGAGGATAATTTTTCCGGGCTGGTGTATGATCGGTGCATGCCTCTGGCATTTGTCACACGAGGAGGAGTAGGCTTCGCAGACAGCGATAATGGTAGGCCAGAAATAGCCTTGTCTTTTAATTCGGATAGCTAGAGCTCTGCCCCCGGCGTGGTTTCCGCAGGAGCCGTCATGCATTTCTTTCATGAGTTTGATGGCATCGAGGTCATGGACGATTTTAGGTAAGGTCCGAAATGCTTCGTTTATGAAGGACAGAGTTAATTATGCAGTATCTTGCTTTAATGATTTGAGCTTCGAGCCTCCCATTTATGGGGTGGGGTCTCACCCTCCAAAATGTATTGCATAATTGGTATTCTCCAGTCCTCCCTCTCAACTATTTTGTCATGAAGAGACGAGGGGGGTTCCTGTTCTTGTTCGAGGCAAGGTTTCGGCTTTATTGTGACTGGACGTCGAGTGCCCCCGAGATATTCGTTGGATTAGGCTCCGAGGGTCCGAAGTTCGGGAATATCTTCAGTTTTGTCTTTGTTCGAGTCTGGGTCGCCCCCGGTGTATTTTCAAGGGCGGAACGACTTCTGGTTCTGCTGTGACATAGGTATGGAGTACTGGTTTCAGGATCGTGCTTTGCGATGGTGGTCTTTTTCGCTGTCGATCTCAGCTTTAGGCTTTCGAACTTTTCGTCTGGATGATCTTTGAGGGTCTGCTACCGCCGATGGTGGTTCAACCTCTGTTGCTCTTAGGTTTGGACTGAGGTATGCCATTCTCCTTGTCTTTAGTAGCTAAGGCATTTAACTCATTCTTGGTTTTTCGATTCCCTCTACTATGATCCGTTTTGAGATGTGGAGGCAAAGAGCTAGCATCTGCTCTTTGAGTTCTTCCTCGTGGGATTCCTTGCTGGCCTCGAACTTGTTGAACTGCTTTGTAGGTTCTGGACAACTTCAGGTATGCCCCATTCTTTGTCCTTTGTCTCGTATTCTCCGTGGAATTGACTAAATTTACTACCGAATAGCTAATGGCATTTAACTCGAATTTGCGGCTTAGGGTTTTAACCTCGACAATTGCTTCATATGGCCTCGCTATTGAGGAATCCGTCTGTAGGATTGTTCATGGATCTCCAGCTGAAGAGGTCCAGTTTAGCGTCGATATCCAAACCTGCTTGTAGGTAACCAGTCGGTAGTTAGTTTTTCTCAATGGACCCGCCTATGAGAGTTGGTCCACCCGCCAACAGCTGAGCCTTTTCGGTGAGCCCGCCTTGGCACGCTTTTGTTTGATCGGTTTGAAAGTGGGTCTACGTTTTATGGGTGGTGACATTCGATCGATGTCTTTACGCCACTGGTGGTCCATGCAATGTTCCAACGCTGCTTTTAGGAAATCAATGAGTTCCTTTTGGTTTCGAGGTAGCTCAGATCCGATGCGCACTATTTTCAGGATTCGAGTCGCGATGCTAACTTGTTCGGTGAGGTTTCTAGGGGACCTCAATGTTTTGCTGCATCTCACGACTTTCCGGATCTGTAATTGCTATTGGGCGATTCTTTGAGAATTTCAATCCTCCTAGATAACAGACTTTGAGATCTTTGGCTACCATGCAGGTAGCTATCCCTTCGGTGTGGGAATTTCACGATTGGTGATAAGTCGGCTACTGCTTTCATCTTATGGATCCGTGGTCTTCCCGGATCGCATGGAACGGGAAGGTCTGTCGATGACTACGAAATTGGTCATCTTCATGATTCCGCCAGCTATGATTGGGAGTTTTATAGTTCCCAAGGAGGTAGTGTTTCTCCGAAAAGCCTATGAGACTGGCTTTCTGGTCGATAAATTCAGTAGTCATCTATCTCCATCCCTTCGGGCATTGTAGAAAATTAAGTCGACAGAACTTCCGTATCTATCATACGCTTAGGCACCTCGCACTCGCAATATTCAGAGTGACGACTAGGGCATCGCCATGGGGCCTGTCGAGGTTCGACGCCTCGCTTCCCAAAAGGAAATCTTAGTGTTGGACTCGGGGTTAGGAGGCTTAGGTTGAGTGTTGGACGCGCCTTCCGTGACGTGATTTTAATAGAATTAACGGAGTCCTGACATATATCGGACCCTCCGAGGATATAATCCACCCTTGAGCTGGGGCTCGATGGAGGTAGTGGTTTGCTCGAAGGGCCTCAATCTGCAGGCTTTTTCCCCGAGGGAATTTTCCGAACCATATCGACTCTTTCTTGGGAGCTGGGGTGGCGAATCCGTCCTTCTCGGTGATCTTTCGCTTCGAGAGGTGTCTCGACCTCTTTTCTGATATGGCTGTGGCTTCAAGGTTCACGCCTTTATTTCTCCAGCTGCGAATTTGGCTGCCAGTTGTCGTTGGAGGTCCCAGCATTCCTCGTTGAATGCCCTTTCCGATCGTGATAAGAGCAGTGTTTGCTCTCGTCGTAGCTTTTTGACCAGGGGGCTTTATTTGTCGTGGCGACAGGTTTCTCCTCCTTATCTTCCTCGACCACGTAAGAATGTTCTCCCTGGGTCTGATTGTTTCGAAGTTTCCCCTTTTTGTGAGGTCCTTTCGCTTCGGCTTCACCTTTCGGGTGATTTTGGGGTTTCTTGTGGAGTTTATCCAACGCTGCTGTTTCCTCCTCCAGGGTAACATATCTAGAGGCTTTATGAAGGGCGTCATCGATGGTTGGAGGAGGGTTGAGCGTTAACTCCGACCAGAACTCTGATCTATACCGAGACCTCTTCTAAGGGCTTCATGGCAACTTCAGAGTTGGGGTTTGAGAGCTTGGTTCTTACTGCTCTGAATTTTTCGATATAGGCTCGTAGCGAGTCTCCCATCCCTTGTTTAACTTTCCAGAGGTCAGCCTCGGATGCTTGTTTCAGGATATGGGTCGAGTATTGCTTCATGAAGGCATTGGTTAACTGATCGAAATTATCTATCGAATTTGGCTCAAGGCCGGAGAACCATTCGAGGGCTGTTCACCAGGTTTTCGCGAATGTCCTGCAGTATCATGCCTCTCACTCTTCTTTCTTTGAAATGAGCCTTTACGATAGCCAATCGAAAGCTCTCAAATAGGCTTCAATCTGAGGTCCCATCGATTCGGGATCCTAATTTTTCGAAAGTGTCTCTTATGTAAGAACTGGCGATTCTCAAGAATGGAGTCCCACGGGTTTCCTCGATCAAACTCTCGATTTCGAGCTGAACTAGTTGCCTTATGGACTTGAGCATTTAGCTTTGGAGAGCTGCGTCTGCTGATGTATCTGCTAATGGCCTCGGTCCCTCTAGAGGAAGGACAGTCGGTCACTATCGGATACCTGATGGGCAGGTTCCGGCGGAACCGGTTCGGCCATTTTCCCAGGCAGTAGGTGGGCTACGCTCACTGGCTCTCGGGTTATTTTGGTGAGCAGGATCAGTGGGATGAAACGTAGGATTGGCATCCGTCCTTTGGTGTTCGTCCGGATTCAGAATGAGATTTCTGGTTTGATAATCCGAGGCTGATGTTCTGCCCCGACGGGTGGATGTTCCTTCTCCTGACCTGGAATTAGGCGGTGGAGGTGGCGAGTGCTCCGGTCAGTAGCTTGATCGGCACGGAGCTAGTCGATGCTATATTGCTTCCCATAGCACCAGCGATAGGTGGATTAAACGCGAGAGCTGTTCTAGCACGAGGTGTTTGGAATACAGGTCCCTGTTCTCCTGGAGTGGTGCTATCAGGGGAGAAGTCTAGACGCCCTCGAGGGAACGAGGGTCAGTTAACCGATCTCGAAGGTGCCTCCCGATCCTGACGGACGGTGGTCGGGTTGTTGCGTTAGAGATCTAGTAACCTCTTCAATCGCTGCCGATCGACTAGTTGCACTGTCCGCCATTCATTTGAGCTTTGTCTAACCGCATCATCATCCGCGATCTCGAAAGTTGAGTCTCCATTCGATTTGGAGCGAAGTTGATGCTGAGGATTATCCGGGTTGGAAGCCCAGAGTGGGTCTCACTCGAGGATATTGGGTTACTTACCCCTGGTAGTTTGTTCGTGAGCTATCGCCCGATCGAGATCGGAGTTAGATGGATTTGTCGTCCGATCAATTGATTCATCCTCAAGTTTTAGAGTAAGGGATTCGATTATCTTGGTCCCCACAGGCCAATTGTGAGGGATTAAACTCACTCAAAGATTTTAGATCAGGTCAAATTTAAGGGAAAGATAATGTGGACTGAATCCCGTTAGAACTTATAGAATGAATGTGATTGTATTAATGATTCAGACGAAAAGATGATTACAAAAGGTGATATTCTTGTGATTACAAAAGATAAAAAGTACGCTCCGCCCTGGCGTCTTAGGGTTCTTCTTCTTTAAATAGCTTCAGGCTTCGCTTGATCGTTGCTAACTTGGTTCCGAGATATCTTCCGTAAATTAAGGGATCCGCACCAGCTTTCTTTTGACTGGGTCCTTCGCTTCCTCCTTTATATCGCGAGCTACCTCTTTCTCGTGGCCTCTTTTGTGATTATTCCCTGAGCTCAGCCTTCGGCTCAGTTTTAGCTTCGCGATGGGCCTATCGCGGCCCATCGTTAGCTTCTGTCTATTAGTATCTAGCTAGCGGGCCATATTCGGACCCAACAGATTGTACAAAGAAACTACATAATCAAAAGGAGAGACTGCCTATTAAAAGGATGAATATTTATGTAAACTGTAAAATACCCTGTGTTTGTTTTAAGTTTTGTAAAACAAGGTAACTCTATAAATATGTGTAAAGACTAGCAAGTAACATAAAAAAATACAAAAAATGGAATGACTTCTCATTATAAGCAACACGAGATGATTTCAAATCCTACTTATAAGAACGTTGATCTTAACTTTAGATTCTCTTGAGTGATTTCGAAACTTTCCTACTGCACCCATTTTTTTGACATTATATTATAACAAAAGCCTTTTTACTCGAGTTTGAGCTTTCTTGGGCTTGGTAAAAAAGTTATGACCCCAGTTGAACTTTTTTCTAGGTCTGCCAGTGCATAACGATGTCCAGTGTGAAAGATACTATTTAGAAAAAATTGAAGAAGTCACTAATAGATTCACGAACAAATAGAAAAAGGGGGATATGGACCAGTAAGGCACACATGATCGATCACACCCCTGCCATTAAAGTCTTGAAACCTGATGCTCCTCAAGACATCCTCACAGGATTCTTCTCCGTATGTACTTGGTGTATGAGTTAATGGAAATTGGAAAATGGGAGCTTAGAAGAAAGGCTTTCAAAATAAATTACATTACATGAAATACACATTACAATTACAAATATTTAAAACAAGATCAGATAAAACTCCCACAACGTAAACACATTTCCCATAACATAGATACTTTCTTTTTGACACATGATACAGGCTAACCTAATTAAAAAAACAATCACATCGTTGACACATTTAAAAAAAAGAAAATCGTCCAACTGCACCTCCCTATTTCAGATATAAACAATTAGAACTAATACAATATTAAAAATAACATTACACAATTAATTAAGCTGAATTTTTTATTTTCCTGATGACATTTCATCAAGAGAAGTTGTCTAAAAATTTAACATTATAATATAGTGTATAAAGTGTTCCACATTTTCATCATCTTATTGTTTAAAACCAAATTAATTGGTAAAATAATTAATAATCCATAATTTTTTTTGATCAATATTTCATTTTAAATCTAACAAAGCATTTTACATCAATCTAAAATAATATTTTAGCATGTAATTAATAATATAATATCAAATGCAAACAAATTAAAAATATTCATAAGAAAAAAAGATAGTCCAAGATTTTTGTGCAAAAAAATTATTTTGCTTATTGTCAAAACTATTATAAATAAATAAAAAAATATGTAAACTATTATGTATCCATGAACATGTTAATATTAAGATAAACATAATCTTTGATAAGAATAACAAAACATACACAATAAAAATTAATATCACCTTAAATTTAAGCAAGCTAAACATTTTGAAATACTTATTTACACCAATGATATATTTATGTATTTTCGGTTATTAACCCGCCCGTAGGGCGGGCCAACCCTAGTACCATATATATGCAACATCGACTGTTCGTCGAATTTGACTGATCTCCAACATATTAGTTAGGCACATGCACGACATCAGTTCTAATATTTGTTTTATAACACTAACATTCATTCTATTTTATTTTTGGCAGGTTATAAATTGGTGAACATTTTATCAAGAGATGAAAGGGCCAAACGACGTCATCTATAATATCCATTCGAATGGAGCGTTTTAATCATATATACGGATATGAATGTTTTTAATATAAGTTGTACCAATGGTGCTAATTGTAATTACTCTAGTTAAGAGATGGTAAATTTCAAAGTAAGTTGAGAATGCATGAGAAGGTGACACATCAGTAAAATGACATAGATGTAAATAATTTACTAACTAGGTAGTAACCCGCGCCTTGCGCAGAATGAGATTATTTTTAAGGTACTACGACATTAATTATGTTTATTTTGGATATCAGTTCGGTTTTGAGTTAGTTTTTCAGGTTTTAATATCCTATGATATTTTGTACATTCTAAATCTATATTTATTTTTGTTTGTTTGGTTACAATGTTTAAGGTTTTTGGTTTTCGGTGATAAACCAAAGACTATTTGTATTTGTTCAGTTTTGTGTTACATGCATTTTAGACAATCCTAATGTCAACCAATCGTTTCATATTATAATTCTTAGATGAATTCATAATAAAATCAACTTTATATAACTGCATAAGAAAACAAAAGAAAATTATAAAGACAAATCATTTCAGTACAATTTGGTTAAGGGTGAAATGAAGATTTTAAAATAAAAATATTCTGTATTACGCCTGATTTAGAATCCATCCATGCAGTGAATATTTAGTTATATTGGTAATAACTTCAATGCGCATGTTTAGGTGTATGTAAAAATTTTTAAAAAATGTTTCATGAATATATACAGATAACTTTAGTTAATATTGAAAGAAATATTTGTTCAATATAACAAATAATATAACAAATGAAAGATACAATTCTTAAACTAAAATTAATTAAAGATAAAATACAGTGAGGCATTACAAAATATTTTTTTATATAATGACAATTAAATTATATACATAAACAATAACATTAATACATCTACAAATTGCCTACATTGCAGTCGATTACAACCATCTCAATCGTTAGACCAGCAGCAGCAGAATACTGCTTCCACAAACGTATGATCTTCACCATAATTTTCCATATTAACTTGAATGGTTTCAAATCAGACACAGAAGTTATCACAGCCATTATGGGAGAATGAGATAATTTTCTAATGTTGGGTTTGGTGAACGAATAAAATGAATGGAGAAACCATCTTATATAGATTTACTAAGCTTCTCGCGTAAGGCGCATTGTATATTCGAAAATCTAGAATTGAATGGCGTATATTTTTACCTTGGCAATCACTCTTCCATAAATATATTGCCTTATCCTGAATATTTGAAATTTATGTCATTTAGTTTTCATTAAATAACCTTGGCTATCACTCAAGACAATTAATTATTGTCCAATGCTACACGCAGACGGTCGGTTTAATTGGATTAAACGGTTCAATTTCTTGATATTGGTTTTATAATTTTAACCATAACTTTATAATTTACCTATGTCATAACGAACAGCAATATATATAACATCAAAAAAAAATTGGGTCACGTTAATTCGCTAAGACACAAACAGTGTCTTCTCCGCCGGCTGCACATAAGGAAATGATCAGTTATTACATGCTTGTCAGACTCTTTAAAAGACTGATTACTGTTTTCTCGATTACTATTATAAGAAATGTATACGCAACAACTTAATTTATCTTCATGGCTAGAAAGTGCTTGCCAATGTGATATAGTACTACAACACCTTATCGTGTGTGTCGCATGCTTTTACTATTATAGCTCTTTCTTGACATAGTAAAAACGATATCAAGTGCACAAAGAGCACCTTGGCATTAGATTAAGAACTTCGATGAGCGAAGGATATATTTATCGAATTGGTTTTGCATCACCATCTCCTTGTAGCAATGCCATGGTTTACATCTTCTCTGCTCTACATTCGTTCAACATCAACTTGTCTTTTTTCTTGACAGTTTACAAATAATTTCTGTGCGCCATTGATATATTTCTCATTTTTCCATCGCACCATCTTCTCCTACTACTCTTATTATACAATGAATTTCCATCAACTGTAACATTATGAACATATATGCTTCTCAAAACTTTGCTTCTATAGACAAAATTAGCTTCGTCTCAAGTACATTGATATTAGTAAAATGCTACAAAGTGGTTGTGTGTTGTTTAACCAAAATAGGAAACTAATTTGTCTTGAAGAAATTGAAATTGTGTGAGAATCTCTATTAAGGCGATACGTAAGTGTTTTTATTTTCAAAGTCATGTGAGACTGCCATGTGTCCAGTATAGTGTGAAAACATTAAATGACAATGTTTCTCTTTTAATATATAGAGGATTTAAAGTTACTTTCACTGATTGCTTCTCTATTAATAATAAGGAGATGCACAAATCTTAACAGAAACTGATTTAATTTTTTTTCGAAGCTGTCTGTATAAATATTCTCAAATATCATAAACTAAACTTAAAAGAAACTTAATCATGAGAGATTGCCATGTGTCCAGTATAGTGTGAAAACATTAAATGACAATATTTCTCTTTTAATATATAGGGGATTTAAAGTTACTTTTACCGATTGCTTCTCTATTAATAATAAGGGGATGCACAAATCTTAACAGAAACTGATTTAATTTTTTTCGAAGCTGTCTGTATAAATATTCTCAAATATCATAAAGTTAAACTTAAAAGAAACTTAATCACACAATACTAAACTATAAACTTAAATTATATTAAAAATAAATACTATATGAGAAGTCTTTCATCTGAGGATATGAAGCTACCTCTGTAACGCAAATCTGATCTTACACAAAAGCAAGAAGCTATTAGCTTATAACTGAGTTCAAACGTACAAAATTAAACACTTAAACCAAACCAGTCTTCAAAAGAAACTAAAGCAATAAAAAGACCACACAGTTTATATTGATCTCTGATATTCATCTACTTGCATTTGACTGCCATTGAACTTGCCTTGCCTTGATCAAACGAGCTGCTGCTGCAATTTTCTTCTGTTTTGCGGCTTTCCTTGCTTTCAACCATGCAACATCTCTTTCAGCCATAGCAATACGCTCCTCCACCGAGGATGCCAGCACCTTCCAGTTCTGCTTACTCTTTCCATTCGAGTCATTACTAACATCACCTTCACCTACAGCGTTGTGAATGTTTGGCTCATCAGAGGTTTCATCTCCGTTAGGGCCTCCTGAAGCACGCTTTTGAAGAGTGATTGGTTCATTTTTGTCTGCATTTGGTGAACGCTTATCATCTTCCTTCTCATTCGAACTCACCTTTTCTCCAGCCATGGAAACATCCTCATGGAGCAAGTTTTCTGGATCCTTGCTGCTCTCACCAGTCATGGCCATCTTCTCTCCATTGCTTCCCAATACACCAAGCTCATCATCACAGGTTTTCCTTGTTTCATCTCCATTAGCGCCTCCAGAAGCAAGATTTTCCTGAGGGCTTAGTTCATTGTTGTCTGTCTCATTTCTAGCAAGATTTGTCTGGATCAAGCTGTCATCATCTTCTTCTTGATGGATCTCCTTTTCTTCAGCTATGACACCATCATCATGGAGAGAACACTCTGTCTCCTTAGTTACGTAATCAACCAAGGTCATCTTCTCTACACTGCTTACACATACACCAAGCTCATCATCACATGATTTCGTTGTCTCTGGTGGTGATGCAACAATGCCAATTGCTCCACCTAAAGCAGAAAGAGGATGAGAAGGGTTGGTTTCATCACATAGGCTCAGAACAATACGTTTCCCTGCTTTGCTTCCCGTTTCTTTCCTTTGCTCCACTTCTGGTTGTGTTACAGGTTTGTCTACATCAGCTCTTGTCGAAGGAAGCCCTGAATAATTGCTATCAGCCACCGCAAGCCTACATCTCTTACAAAGCGATACAGAAACATCGGTGAGGCTGTCATCTTCTTCATCATTGTTTTGAGAAACACGCTTCCTGCGCTCCCATCGGCGAGACATATCACCCTTTTCCTTCAAAGAATGCTGGAGAAGTTGCGGAAACGACACTTTCCACCAGTCGCAGAACGTTGGGGTAAAACGAGGAGTGGTAGAACGAGAAGGGATGTACAATGTCAAATCATCAATAGGCTTATCATACTCGTTCCAAGCTGCCTCCCTTGAAAGTTTGTTCTTGTTGACAACAGGAGAAGAACATCCTGAAGCATTCCAAAATGTGAAGCCACTCGGTTGGGAAAGTAGTGTTCCACACTGTGTATTCCAACAAGCTCAGACACCTTGATACATCTAGCAAAAGAGATGAATTCATCATCAAGATTCTGATCAACCTGAACCCGCATTGCTTTCTCCGGGTAAAACTGAGGAACCTCTCAGTTCTTCACAGTTTTTGTGTATGGTCTCCACTCAAAACTGTCAACCTTCGAGTTGTCCAGTATCTTCCTCGCATCCCTGTTACCTTTCTTCAAGTCATCCCAAAGAGCCAATCTTGGCTGACCCTCGAGCAGAAGATTCGGTATGGGCTGCAGTTCCCTGAATCTCTCCCATGTCCACACTTGGACCAACTTAAACAAGGCACTCAGGGTAATAGACTCGGATCTAGTGAAACCTCTAACGTGGTTTTTCAAGAGAGTTAAGTCAGCATACAAGTGTGCAAGCACGGCTGGAGCCAAAGTAATCCTAGTACTACTTGAGAGATGAACAGCAACAGGAAAAACAGCTTCATTGATTGTGTAACAGTTTGATGGAAACACAAAGTAGCTTAGCCACAAGACAAGGAAAGCCACGTGTTCGAGCTCATGGCCACTGTCCATGAAATTCTTCATCCAAACTGGTTGAGTTATCCCCCTACCGTCTATATATTTCTTAAGCATGAGCCATTCTCTCTGAACCTTGGCCTTAGTCTCCTCTCCTGAACCATCCAGAGCAGCAAAAACAGGGGACCCCAAAACAGACATCTTTGTAGCCCAAGTCTTGAAATCTTCCCTCCAAAGCCTCCACCCTTTGAAGGAAACACTCAAAGACAGAGTCTTTAGGCTGTGACGAGGAAGCATAGCTTCAGTTCCTTCGATGGAGGTGGTTGTGACACAGGGTTTCAAAAGATGGGGGTTTTTTCAGACGGAAACGCCATGAAGTCTAGAAGAGAAAGTTTTGTTCTTTTTCTCTCTTTAGTGTTTGAGGTTTGAGTGTCGGGAGGAGAAACTCTGTTAGATGAGAAAGCAGAAGATGGAAGTTTTATTTTTTTTTCCTCATTTTTTGGTTTGACTGTACGTTTGAAATTTGAAAGAACGTTAAAACGAAAACAATGATGTTTGCAGAGAGGGGACTGAGCTAAAGACTGGAGGTGCAACAGTTTCTTTTTAAGGTAAGTAGGAAAGAAACCCCATTAACTAATCTAAGGTCTAATCAGTTAACGTCAAATGAATTACTACTGTTTTATCATCTCAAAATCTTTTATAAATCTTTCGTTTGTTTTCTCATGAGCCTGCAAGAACATTATATTTTGATGTTTCTAGATTTTATAAAAGTGTTATAGTGCCGAAAAAAAGATTGTTACAATAATTTGCATTTGGAAAAGAGACAAAAACTGATAATTACAGTATAGGCACGCATGTGAAGTGTGGTACTTCTTTTGTTCAGCCTGATTGTTGAAGTGTGGTATTGAACTTTACATAAGAGTTTTCTGTGTTATAAGCTGTCTAGCATGCAAAAGTGCAAAAATAAATAGCACCAAAAGATTGATAATGTGTGATGCTGTTGCTTTGTTTCCATAAAATTTTGTTGGAGACTTTCACAGAAAATGTTTAGATTGCCTATGATACTGTAGGTTTCTGGACATGTTGGAGATCTTTTTGATGTGGTATACCCGAGTTGCTAAACGAAATAAGACTCGAGAAACCGAACCTGCAGGTGTATATGTTATCATCTCCTAAGCCCTTTGTACTCTGAGGTGCAGACCATAGTAACTAAGGAGTCTATATTGCTAAACTGTATTAAAAAGGGGGTCTAAGGTATAAGCTTTGTCACACTTTTGATATTACCAGAGTGCTTAACTTTCAATATGATTTCGATTTTCTGTACATTAATTTACAATAATAATAGTAAACATTTTACATCAGAAGAATAAAAAAATAATAATCACAGATAAAAAAAAACTTGTATTTGAGAAGAATCATCAAGCAATAAAGTTAGATAACAGTGTCAAAGGAACTACACAAAGTCCTCTCTTCTTCAATTCTGCTGAGAAGAATTCTTCATTTATCTTTGATACTGTGTCTGTTAAGCACCCTCTCTCCTATAGTTCCCAAGTGATAAACATTTATTGTTAGACAAGAATCGAGTTTAGGTTTTATGGAAATATTAACCTAAAGTTTACTTTTTGCATGCAACAAAATGTTCCTCATAGAAATATTACCTCGGATGTAACATTGCCCATGGATTTTCCATGTTTTGCATTATACTCCGCACCATCCAACACACTAAAACCCTGAATAAACCACACAAAATGTTAGTAATTTAACTTAACAAAAAAGGACAAAACAATTCCACAAATTAAGATACACTCATATGTATCTAACCTTGGTTTTATTAGAAGGAGAAGAGGCTGTGTCTTCTTCTTCTTCCTCCTCTCCTTTTTGTTTCTCTTCTTCTTTGTGCTGATGAATGATTCGTCTCTTTTTAGGATTTGTATTAATGCTATTATCCTTTCTTCGAACAACATTATTGATCTTTGTGGTGTGGACAGGAGATGCAGCGTCTGAGATCATGGAAGAATCACTATCGTAGTGATGAATCGTTTCTTCTCTGCCTTCTTCATGGTCAATGTCTTCAAAGTAGATTATCCAACTACTCTCTTCTTTTTGATCTTCATCTTCGTGTATCATTCTGACTCGTTTCACGCTGTTGTTTACGGAGCTTTCCATTGAAGTGTTGGGGGTATGCAAAAGGAAAATGTGTATGTAAGTTGAGACGTTTGCTGGCAAATGATTTTGTTATAAGATATGCTCTCGTTTATATAGTAAAAGATAGAGAGAAGGAAATCATGGAAGTTGTAGGTGTGGCTCATTTTAGTCCGTATCTCCTTTTGTTTTTTTTTTATTTAGTTTTAAAATTGTAATATTAATTTTTTTTATACTGACGAGTGTTGGATCTTAGACACATCACATATGTACCTTTTACAATTAGGAGACAAAATAGATAGCAAGATTCACAACAGCATATACTTGTAAAGAGATGTTGGTTAATATTAGACATATATATGCTTGCGTTTATATGTGAAATATTTGTCTTGACGTTGTTCAATGTGAAATATTATGTTTCGCATTTGATAAAGTTTAAAAGCATTCATTTGTCAAGTATTTTCTACAAACGAGAAACAAATAAAATTTTAATACTTTTCGTTTACATTCCCCATGGATTCCAAAAGTTAATTTTTTTGCTTCCGTAGAGAATTCCAGACTAATTTTTTCTGTTAGATTTGTCGTAGGGAATCGACTTGTTTTTTTTAGTGTATGTTAAAAAGAAGAAATATATTATTTAAAATATTATTATTACATATAAATTTAAACAAAAAAGGCACACATTGCATATCTTAATATTTATAAATTATATAGGTCGACTAGTTTGGTTTCTTGATATGCAAGAACAATAAAAGGAGGGAAAGTGGTGGACCTTTTTGTGGGTTAGTGGATAATGTGATTGTGCACGTTTCACAACTCTCGTTCGTCTCTAAATGAGTTTGCTAAATCTAACCCCTTTCAGATTATATTATATTATCATCATTATAGCATATATATATTTGTAAAGAATAAATACAGAGCATGTATTAGTTAACCCACAAGATTCACTCATTGAGATTACGATTATCTGAGGATTTTAATATAGATAACCTGTTCACGCAAATGGTAAAAAAACCATGACTGACAACACCTGAAACATCATGTTCAAAGTAGATATTATCTTCTTTTTTTATCAACTGATATTATTTTTCCAACATAATGAATTTATATATATATAGAATTATCGATGGTTCGATAAAATACTGATTTTTCATATACACCGAAAATTTAACATTAGAACTTGTTTTATTATTATACAAAGTAGAATTTATTTAATATTTAAAATCCACTAATATTAAAATGATATTTATATTATTAAAAGATTAGCTTATTGTTTCATTGGTGTAATCTTATATTATATGTCAACCATACATCAAGCATATATCATATTTTATAGAAGATGTATTCAATCTAATATTTGAGAAAGTTGAAATTGAATTGTAGATAATTTTAGGTGAACTAAATAATTTTAAATTTAATTATATCAAAATTTATGAACCCCTAATATCTAAGTTAAAAGTTTTACCAAAAGATTAGAATACTCTTAAATTATTATTTAATATATTTCCGCTATTAATAATTTTAAAATACATTTTATAACACACTTTTGATAACATCAGGTTTTAAACTCTTTTAAAATCATGTTTCGATAACATATAATTTAGTGCAAAACGAATACCATTTTATTAGCGATATAAACTATTCGTCGGATGAAATTTTATGTTTTGTAGAAGAAAAGATATGGTTCCACTTGAACCACAATTAGCTAATTTTAATGGATCATTTGGTACATTTAAAAGATAAAGATACGTCAAACTTTGTTATGAAAATACATCTCTTTAATCAATATTTTACTATTTGCTTATGTTCCTATCTCGTAGAAGATCAGCTTCTGTTACATTTCTGCTTCGTCTATTGTTCCAAGCTGTAATCCACAGCATCTATCGCGAAAGAAACAGTCGGAAACATAATGGCACCTCCCGCCCTGTCCCAGCGCGCGCTCACTCGCATAATTGATAAGATGGTCTCCTCACTGCGCTCCTGGAACATGGCTCTTTATAGTATTATGATGATGGAATGGATGGGAAGAACTACTTAGTTGCAGTTCCTTTGTGCCTACTTATATTGTCTTTAATGTTTGCAATCTTCTCCAAAAATTTAGTATCGTAAACATTTTTTTTTCTTTTGTTGATAAATAAATTTAACATTTCAATAAAAAATATTTTACTATTTGTTTTTTTTTTTAAAAAAACATAATGTTAGAAGAAAGTAAATCTCAAAAAAAAAGAGGAGGAGAATTTCGATGATCGTCTAAACAAACTTATCAAGGGCTTGATTAGTTTCCCTACCATCCAAGAAATGCAACTTTTGTGGTTGGTAGCGGTTGTTGGCGTTTCGAAACAATCACAGAAAACGTTACATATCGCTTCAAACCGCTCTGAACCCCTTAAAATTAAAAGTTGGTTCCAGCTAGCGTTGTGGTTATGAAGGATAAATATTTTTTTCTTCAAAAATAAAATAAAAATAAAACTAAGAATATTCAATAAAATTTTAAATTGAT
Organism: Brassica nigra; assembly: GCA_016432835.1. Classification (NCBI taxonomy): domain Eukaryota; kingdom Viridiplantae; phylum Streptophyta; class Magnoliopsida; order Brassicales; family Brassicaceae; genus Brassica; species Brassica nigra. The sequence continues at coordinate 52,037,893 of CM028243.1, forward strand.
ATAATATAAATTGTAAACTGTATATATATTATATTTTAATTTATATTATAAATTTTAAAACAAAATATTTTCTATAATTTTTAAAATTTACTATTATGATTTTATAAATATAATTTATATATTTATTATAATATTATGATTTTAATATTTTATAATTATATAAAATGTAAATATTGTTAATTTATTATTAAATAACTATTACATTTGGTAGTTTACCAGTCATAAAAGTCCTGCAAACACATCAATTTCAAACCGATGCACCAGTCGTACAAATCTCTAGAAAACACTTAAAATCGTACGTAATCACCTGCATCCGTAAACTTCCCCAACTGCACCCGCAACCGCTGCGGTTACACCAGTCAAATCCTAAGAAGATAACCCATCTAACTTGTCAAATTGATACCTTATCTTTGATCATGGCTCAGTTAGTTATTTAGGGTGGAGTCTTCAAAAATCATTTAGGCATTGAATTGAATTGTTTTGGATTGTGTGTTTGCAGCACAAGGCTCTCCGCTTTACTTGCCAAGATGAAAGGTCTGCTTTGGATAATATCGTGTAAGAGAGATATAAATTTTTTCGATCTGAGTTGAGATTGACTTATAGGATCTGATGGGTATAATTATTAATCCGGTAGAAATAGTTTTATTTCATATTTTGCAGAATAATTTTGAGAATTTAAGCTTAACCCATCTATAATGTCTATACAAATTCATTAGAAAAAATGTTAGAACCAGAAGTATAGTATTTTTTGTGTAAACCAAACATTGTCGAATAGAGTTATTTTTCAGAATAATATTTTTACTGATCAAAATTTTGTTTTAAATATATGATAAGTTGATAAAAAGAATATTCCTATGATAACTATCACACAATAAGTACTTACGAATATTCTCTAGTGACAACCAATATTAACATCAACCTTTTTCACACTATGACGAAATCCAATATAGATCAGGTTTTTCGACTCCTTAAACTGATTAGGCATCCTCTTAACGTCATTCATTTTATGCGTCACTAAGATTAGAAGAAGAAGAAACAAAATTATACATTTCATTTTGATATTTCTTGAAAGTGATATTGACAACCCAATCCAAATGGGTGTTTACATCAAACTAAGCTGTTTAACCCACAAAAATAATTTTAATATTATCAAAATTGTTCTGCCGGACTGAAAATATTCAAGTAGTGTAGACCAAACTATGTATTCAAAGTTTTACACAATAGATTAAGTATATATGTCGCTTTTCGTTAATTTGGCCTTAACCCCACTATTATCTTTTGTGTGTTTTTAAAAATCAGTGCCTATTTTCAAGTAGTGTGGACCAGACTATTTTCGCCTGCTTACCACGTTATAAAATCACATTCTCGTTGAATATTTGTTAACACTTCCCCACGAATTACATGTCTTAATCATTGACCATTTTTATTTATTTGAAGAAGTAAGAACCAAGTACTAAGAACCAAGTACTTTGCCGTCTCATAATATCATTTAATTGTGAAATATATTTTACCCACATGTCATCTTGTCTCTAGGCCTGGGCATAAAATTCACAACCCGAAATTCAAATCGAATCCAAACCAAAAAATTTGATCCACTTTCGATCCAAATTGTAAAAGATATCCGAATGAGTTTTATAAGGTGTTACACAACATATTCGAACCCGGATTGTTATTAACCGAACCCGAAATGACGAGAAATCTGAAAAACCAAAAAGTCCGACAAAATATCCAAAGAAACCGATCCAAATGTCTAGATTAATATGAAATATAAATATTTAAAACATAAATATATAATTTAAATATTCAGTTCTATATTTTTTGATATGATATCTAAAAACAAGCATTTAAATTTTAAATCAATATCTTAAATACTTAATTTTACATAAATAAATATTTATTTTTATGTTTTGATTTTTAATTTTTAATTTTACTTTGGTTATATTCGAACCGATCCGATATAACACGAATCCGAATGATATAAGTTACTTGATGGGGTTTAGGATTCAATACAAATTAGAATCAAAATCAAAGTGTTATATCCGAACACATCCTGTATTTTTCTATTTATTAGAATGAGACCTAATAAATCTAAAGTACCCGACCAGAACTCAAACAGCTATCCAAACACCCGAGCCTAGTTGTCACCAAAAACAACAAGATTTACAATTTATATCAACAAGATAAGAGGAAGAGAGTTACCGTGAAACAACTCTCAAAATTGTTTAAACAATATTCGTAAAAAAATTTCTTTATGATTTTTATATACAATATTTTAGAAGATTTTTGTTGTTTTAAAATTATACGATTTTTTCTTTTTTTTTTTTAATTATATGATGTTTTCATATTTGTAATTTTGATTATAATTTTTAGTTTTAATTATTAAAACTGTTTAACCAGTTATATTACATTCATTAAATTATTTTAAAAACGTTTTTGGAAGAAAATATTTTTAAAAATAATTGTGGTTTTATTATGAAAAAACAGAGAAAGTAAAAAACAGAGGGCTTTCATAAAGTTTGGCAACTCGGTTTGGAGATAAAAACCGAGTGGCAATACTATTTTAGTTCGGTCATCGGTTCGGTCCGATATTTCTGAACATATCGGTTTGAATTAAACTAGTAAAACCCTAGTTTAAACTCCTCCCTTTTTTTTTTTTTTCTGTTTCTCTCCGTGACGGTGTTCTGACAAAACTTCCGGACAGCGACTAAACTTTTGCTTACAGAGCAAACACCATGGATGATGATGATGTACAAGCCAAAGCTCTAGAAGAGAAGCTCAAGAGTCAGCTTCGTCTTCTTGAACTCGAGCACGCAGTCTTCGAGAGGATGGTTTACAAGAACAAGAACCAGCACCGTAGATGCTCCTATTTTCAGTACCTTCTCAAGGTATCTATCTTATCTACATTGTGTTCTGTTTTGGATTTGAGAAATAAGGATTTCATATAGACAAAACTGAGATGATATAGAAAGAAGGTTCTTAATTTCAATCTGTAATTGATTTTTTTTTTTAATTGCTTAGGTGAGAAGGGATCTGAGGCTTTTGAGAACAGCAAACATGGAGGAGATTCTTAGACCTTGCTTTCATGTTATCGCTGGGACAGGAACTAAACAGAAACTCCATGTTTTGGAGAGGTATAGGCTTAATCTTTCTTACTGATATATTGGGAATGGCATTGGAGCTTAGCCTGATATATTTTTTTGGGGGTTTATCCAGCTTGAAGTTGAAGAAATCTCCAAATATCTTGGACCGACTTCGTGGAGCTCTTCATCTACTCTCACAGGTAATGCTCTAATCTCTATATATTATAGAGATTTCGTAGAAATTAACTGCATGAACATACGTATGAGCAAGATCTGAGTTTTCTGTCTGGTCATTGTGTTTGGTGCAGATGACTGAACCCATCTTGAAGGCAGCTAGGTATTGATTGGCTTATGAATTAAACTGTTTTTTTTTTGTATTTTTCTCATAGCTAATTGCATTCAAGTCATTATTGTTTGTTGTTCAAAATTTTTATGCTACAGTGGGATATCTGTTTTGCTAGCTTGTTCGTTTTTCATAGGATCTTCCATGACATTTTTGGCGCTGCTTGCGCGTCTCCGAGTGTTGATTCAACAAGTAAGTTAGAATTTTGTTCTGGTTCTGTCTAGTCCTAAAAAAATCACTTTAGTTTCTGTAATCCGTGATCTTAATTAAAGACACACTATGATTGATCTTTTGTTATTGTAAGAGTTCATAATATGCTTTAATTTGTTCATCCTTTTGATTTTGTGCAGATACTACTTGATGCTGTTTCAGTTTTCAATTCGGTAACCTCTACATCCCTGAAGAAACAGTCTGTAAAGATAGCTCAGGATGGGGTTGAGGTCGGTCTAAGCTTCTTTGTTGGACCATTTGGTTGAGTTCTTACAGTATTCAATGATCATGTCAGTAAACTTTGCTTTCTCTATTTAAAAACATATAGGTGTTCCGGGAGTTCTATCCAAAGGATGAAGAGTCCTTCACCTTGTTGGACTGTGTATGGAAGACCGATAAATATGTCTTAGCTGAGACATTACAGAACCTTGGGAGTAGTAAACCTATAGAGGAAACTGTTTCAGAAGATTTTACTACTAGAGATTCGTTGGTACAGTATCAAACGTCTGTTTCTTCTCTCGGAGGTAAGAACCTTCACACAATTGTAGTACCTAGAAGTAGAGAACCACTTATAAGGCTCATATATGTCTGTAATCCTGCATTTAGAGTTTGAACGGCTCAATGGTTGTGGAGTTTAGGCTTTAGATGAGTTTATTGGATATAGCGTAGCAAAATTATATGTAATTTCTGTACTTAAACTGAAATATTTGTGCTTTTGATTGAATTGTTTCACTTGCAGAAAATCTCTCTCCTTTGCCTGAAGCTGACAACGGTGGAGTTACGGTGACAGAAATTTCAATTCCCATTGCCGTAACAGATTCATTTAAGACTAACAATGCGTTGCAACCAGAAGTTTCAGAAAACTCAGGAGATGCTACAACTAGGGGATGTTCAGTTCAGTATGAAACATCTGTTTCTCCTCTCGGAGGTAAGAATCTCCACTGAATTACTGTTTGGTCCTTTAGACAGTATGTTGGTTATTTCCTTTGCACCAGTCCAATAAGCAGGCTTATTTATGCTTAACTGAAACATTTGTCTGGAATCCTTCACTTAGAGTTAGGCTTAAACGTTATAGAGTTTGGGTTTTAGGTTGGATCATTGGTTAAAGCGTAGCAAGATTCAAAAATACTGTGTTTTTCTACTTCACTTAAAGATTTGTTCTTGCAGAAGATGTCTCTCCTTTGCCTGAATCTGACAACGGTGGTGTTACTGTGACAGAAAGTTCGACTACCATTGTCCAAACAGTTTCTTCCAAGACTAACAATGCATTACAACCAGACGTTCCAGAAAAGCCAGAAGATGCTGCTACAACTAGGGATTGTTCAGTTCAGTATCAAACATTTGTTTCTCCTCTTGGCGGTAAGAATATCCACAGAATTACTGTTTGGTTGTTTATTTTCAGTTTCCTAGACAGTATGCTGATTACGTTACTTATAATCGATTTACTAAGTAGGCTTATACTTGTTTAGATCTTCACAGCTTTAGTGTTGCAAAAACAGACATTCTCTGCTTTGTAATTCACTGAAAATTTTGTGCTATTGATTGAATTGTCCAATTGCAGAAGATGTATCTCCTCCTATGCCTGAAGCAGACAAAGACGGTGGTGTTACTGTTACAGAGAGTTCAACTCCCATTGCAAAGGCAGAACCAGAAGATTTAGAAAAGCCATATGATGAATCTACGAAGCCACCAAGTCCGGAAAAGATCAACACAAACCCAACCAAACCGAGTTGCAGAGTAACCAAGGTGGCTTTCCTACCTGTGAAAAGACCTTTCGCTGCAATAACACCAAACCCCATACAAGAACCTCCAATGAAGAAACAAGAAACAGGCGAGAAAGAAGAAGAAGATGGATTTTATAACCTACTCATCCGCGGAACTCATAAAGACAGTTTGTTCTAGCACAACATTTTATAATAACTCAGGAACATAACATGCGCAGTTCCTCAAGCCTTCTGAGTGGAGTATCCAAGGATCAAGTCACGTATCTCTTCGCTGTTAGCTCTTTCAAGAGCAGTTCTTCCATCAGCATCTTTGACCGAGTAGCTAGCTCCAGCTCTAAGCAGCTCCTCGATCTTAGGTTTGTCACCTTCTGTGGCTGCTAACATCAGTAGAATATCGACGGGATGGATGTTTAGGTTAAGAAGTGCTTCCATCTTTGAATATGTACCTTCAACAGCAAGCATCCCCATGTAATTGAAATACTGCAAAAAAAAAAAACATTAGAAACTCGAACACATTATTTCAATCTTTTAAGCTTCTTCACATCTACAATGAGTGTTCAAGAACTAGAAGACAGACCTGTTCAACGTCGTCTTTGTCGAAGTCATCGCGTGTCTGACTGCCGTAGATTCCAGCACTTTCAGCATCGACGCCGTTCTTGCCGAACTTGAACCAGCAAGTGGTTCTTGACCCGTTGGAGGGTCCGAGTCTGTTGGATCGGATCCGAAGCTTTAAGTTTTGGGTTCCTAGGAATCGAGAGGAGAGCAGATTTGGGCAAGAAGATGAGGTGATGGGTCTGGTGGAGAAGAGTGAAGGTGCGCATGAGAAGGAAATGGAAGAACAAGAAGCCATTGCTGTTCTGTCTCTTGATGCTTCAACTAAAGCAAACAGATTCAGTGGTTTTGTTATCCACTCATTTTCTCCCTTTCTATCTAAACGAAAAAAAGAAAAAAAAAATCAGTTTTATTGATTCGTTTCCCACCGTTAGATTTCAGACTGTTTTTTTAAGCCAACAAAAAACAACAGTTCACACTCCATAATATTGTTTTAACAACAGTTCCAATCATTATGTGGCAGATTTCCACTGGTGGGCAGCAAAACGAATAACACAATGAATATAATATAATTAAAAATTAAATAAAAAGAAAATTAAATAAAAAGTTTGGGGAAATAAAACTATAATTATTTTATAAACAGTTTTCAAATGATTGCTAATAATATACTCCTACCGTACCATTTTAAGCGGTGTTCAGGGAAAATTTTTTTGTTTCAAAATAATTAATGTTCTCATTATTTTAGGTAGAATTTAATATTATTTGAATTTTGTGACCAATTACAAAATACTAAATTTTTTATTGGTTGAATGAGTTTTATTTTATAACATTTTATGTAACTAAGATAAATTATATTACAAAAACCAAATACAAATAAAAGTGAATCGATCAACCATACTGTTGGATCCAATAATTGGTGCGGTCGAGACATGCCCATAACCGAGATAGAATGGTGAGTTCGACTTGGTTGAATATGTAATTGCAATGAAAGTATGCAGAAATCATACATGTTCAATTCATTTCAAAGATACAAACATCAACGACCATTCAGATACTAAGAGATTTAGAAAATTAAGATAATGATGAATAACATTGAGTATTATAAAGCCACTTGAAATGACCGAGCCGAAAGCAATTAGGTGGTACAAAAGCATGCACACCCCATCTTAACTAATGCAACTATCATCCTCTTAATTTTTTTTTTCAAAAAAAAAAATATCATCCTCTTAGCATATCTTGAATTTTGTAAGTTAAGCACTTGCTATAGTGGTCGATGATTATTTAAGATAGGCCTGGGATTTCGGGTATTCGGGTCGGTTCCGGATAAGAACCGTTCGGGTCCGGGTTTTCGGGTATTTGAAAAGTGTATCCAATGAGTACCTGAAACACTTACGGTTCGGTTTTGGATCGGGTCCGACCGGTTCCAGGTCGGTTTGATTTTTTGATAAAAGTAACATATTCAATCCGAAAAAATTGGGTTCCCAATGTTTCGGTTTAAAAAATATCCGATTTTATACTCGAACCAATTGGGTACAAAACGGTTCGGTTAAAATCGTACAGAAAACAAATTAGTAACCAAAAAAACTGACTTTGAAACCAAACTCATCAATTGAAATGAAACAAGAACAAGAACATAACGTACTTGATGTCTGAAACAAGAACAAGAACTGAAATAAAGCAAATCACAAGTTCACAACAGAAACATAAAGAAGTTGATGTCTTAAACAAGAAAAAAAACCGAAATGAAGCAAATCACAACAGAAACTTGATGTCTTCTTAGGTCTTAACACCAAATGACACTGTCACTCTCAGTCGTCCACAGTCCATACTTATTCTAAATTGCATCCAGCTTCAAACTCTAGGAAAACAAAAACAGAAACCTATAAGTGTTCTAAACTTCAAGATTCAAAGTTATATTGTAAAGAGTTTAGAAGAAGTGAATCATACCTCTCATAAGATCATCTTGTTGCTCCACATCTGAAAGTAACTTCTCTATTGTATGAATACCTTTCTCATTGATATGAATCTTGGATTTCAACCATTGTTCTGTGCACACCAACACCTCTACCATGAAGTGTGCTAAGAAGCTCCTGTATGGGTCTAAGACTTTCCCACTAGTGTTAAATGCACTCTCTGATGCTACAGATGATGCTTGAACCGCAATAATATCAGCAGCTATCTGAGACAAGATCGGGAACTTCACACTGTTTCTTCTCCACCAAGACAAAACATCATACTCGGTTCCAAGTCCAGTACCACCCTTTGTAACCTCTACTTTCTCTCTCAAATAAATTTCTAACTCATTACTAGAATCTTGTGTACCTGTTTCTTGTACAAGCTCCTCGTAGAGATTATCCATTCTTTCATATCCGATACCACTGCCTATGACTTGACTCTGGAAAACTGCACCACTGTCTTGAGTTTGGGGTTGAGAAGATGATCCTCCTTGTGACTGTGAACCACCTGATCCTCCACCACTTGTGCTGTATCCAAGAGTGTACTCTTCATATAAGCGCTTCAGGATGTCCATAATTGATTCAGAAAGCAGAGTATACTCGATGCTTTCTTTTCCATAGAGCTTCTCAAAGCAGAGGTTAGCAAAGTTCATCTTCTTTCTTGTGTCAAAGACAGTAGCAACAATCAAAAGCTTATTCATCTTACAACTTTTAGACTTATTGCTCTCAGACTCAGATTCTTCTATAAATGGATTCCAGTACTTCCTTATTTTCCCCATCATCGTCAAAGCTTTGAACCGCAGTGTTTCATCAGGACCAGGCGCAGAGCTTATCTTGCTGACATTCGTAGTGATGGTGACAATCTCATTGTAGATCTTGTGCGACCTAATGCCCTTTGTAGCCGAGAGCATCAAAGTTGAATTGTAAAAGATGACAAGAAAGTGTGCCAACCTCTCAGCTTCTTCCCAATCTCTTGTAGTCGCTGGTCCAATCCTCTTTTTTTTTTCCATTTTCAAGCTCCATGAAGTAGTCATTGTACGGTTTGTCTTCAGCCACCATCTTCTCGAATGCTGCCCTGAATTTGATCGCTTGGTCTAGCATGAGATATGTCGAGTTCCATCTTGTCTTGACGTCTAATGGAAGGCTTCCTCTAGTCATCTTTCCACTATCAACCCGAAATTCGAAAGACTTGAGTCTATTGATTGAAGACTTCACATACTGAACCCCATTCCGAATGGCAGTCAGGCAATCATCCACCTCATTTAACCCTTCCTTCACAATCAGATACAGAATATGTGTTGCACACCTAACATGCAAGAACTCACCCTTTAGAACCAGTGCATCTTCACCATGGTTCATGAATTCTTCCTTGAAATCCTTCATGGCCGACGTGTTAGCTGTGGCATTATCAACTGTGATGCAGAAGACTCTCTTTATATCCCATTCTGCTAAACAATCTACAAGGACTCTTGCAATGGTAGACCCTTTATGATCGTCAACATTCTTGAACCCAATTATCATATTTCTAAGCTTCCAACTTGAATCAATGAAGTGAGCAGTAATCACCATGTAACTAACCGCAGTGTAGGGAGCAGTCCAAATATCGGTTGTGAGAGAGAGTCTTTGCTTGGTCTGTCCAAGAACCTTCTTCATCTCTGCTTTCCTCGCCATATACATTGCCACAATCTCCTTTGTGCAAGTCTTCCTACATACCGGGGGATCTAACTGGGCTTTCTTGCAGAAGTTCTTCCAAGCTAAGCTCTCCACAAAGGCTAACAGTAACTTGCCTAAGACTATCATCTCATTGGTAGCTTCTTTTAACACTTTCTCAGACACCTTAGAGAGACTCATGTTACCTTCTTCATCGGGATTTATCTGTGACTGGTCTCTGGACTTATTTGCAGCCTTCCATGCCATGTATGCCCTACAACCGCTCTTATGCTTCCTCAGATTAGAGGTCCCAGACTTGGTTGGACAGCTAAACTCTTTCTTACAATAGTGGCATTTGCATCTGTCGTAGTTGGTTGGCAGCCTGCTGTAATGGTCCCAGACATAAGACCTCGTCTTTTTCTTTGACCTAGAACCACCATCTTCTTCTCTCTCATTCCTTTTTCCCGAACCCGGTGTTTGTACATCTTCATCTGAAGAAAATTCTTCATCCCTTAGTTGATGGTTGACTTTTTCTTGTTCATGAGTTGGAGAAGAATCCATCTACATAGTACATACAAGAACAAGTTAACAACTGATATAGCTTAATCAATAACATAAATAAGTGATCAAAGTATCAAACAATCGAAATCGTTGCTCACCTCCTAATGAATTCTCGAAGATGCAGACCGTGGAGAGAGAAGACAATCGACTAATGTTTCCAGCTTGAAGATTTCTGATAACACCGGTTGCTCTATTTGTATATAAACCTTCACAATTCTCGATTGCTATAATGGAGAAGATGAATCGAAAAGCTAGGGTTCGTATTTTGGGAATTGGGGTTTGTCTCGAGCTGATACACATGCCTACACACGCGTGTAACGGGTATGTCGGGGACTTTAAGAGTGGTTATATCGGATATCCGATATGGCTCGGGTAAAACCCGGATCCAACCCGTTGCCCATGGATTTTTATATTATTACCCATTAATTACTTTTGGCTGTACCGAAATCGAACCGAACCCGGCAAAATCATAATACCAAATGTATACAGTTTTATTATACATAATTTATACAGTTTTATCATATTACAAAATGTATATTTTATAAATTTCAGATTTATATAAATTATATAGTTCTATGTCAACCATAAAATATAACTTTATACAATTTATCAAATAATAAAGTGTGTATATAATTAAAATTAGAATATAATATGTGTAACATTTTATACGATATGATATGTGTAAGTATGTATTATAAAATTAGAAAATAATATTTGTTACATATTTATATGATCTTTTAATTAAAATTAAATATATATATAGTAGTTTCTAATTTCCTTCTGGTTAACCTCTTTCTTAAAGCGCTTTTAATCATACCATTTTATCAATCTCGGTCCATCTTTAATCTATTCTTTGATTATTTTAATCAAAGATCTCTCGTTAGTATATCCTCTAATCTCGGTTTAGTCTCTAACTATTGACTATGAACTAATAGAAAATATTTTATAAATATTTATCATATAAATAATTTGAATGTAAATTTTATATATGATTTATAATATATAGATGATATATATTAAAATTATATGAACTATATAATTTTCTGTCAAATATAAGGTATTTTATTTTCATATTAGAAAAATATGTATGATAAATATAACAAATTTAGACAAAATATTTATAAGGTATAGTCTTACAAATTTTACAAGTATACTGTAAATTTAGAATATGATATTTATAACATATTTTGCCTAATCATTTTTAATTCAAAATTATTTAAATACATATAGTGGGATTTTTTTCAATCAAAAAGTTGTTGCAATTTACTTTCTAGATTTATTATCTCCTTATAATCTATATTTAATATTTAAATCTTTATAGTGGGATTTGTTTTATCAAAAATCGGTTGTCATCAAGTGACGGAATATCTTCTTTCCTAATATCATGCATTTAATATTTAAATATCAATAGTATGATATGTCAATTAATTTTTTATGGAAACTACTTCCGAGACATGCTCTTTTTAATTATTCAAATATAACTTTGCTAACAAGAAATTCCATAAATAATTTTAACTTATAGTTGGATATTTGTTTGAATTAATTAGAGAATATTTTGTTACATAGCTTATTGTGAAAGCTAGATCATTTAGTAACATCTACCGATCTACTATATAAATAAGATATTTTCCATAGAAACGGAACCACTTATTTTGTTAGCTGTAGAATGTTCGTTGCTTTTGATTTTGTAGCTTTATATTTGTGGGAACCGAAATTTACACCGTCGAATTTTAGTTGATAAATATGGAGAAAAATTGAGTGAACCCGATCTTCCTTGAAGGTCCGAATTCTCTCCGTAATCACTTTAGCAAAATAAGAAGATAGATAGCAAGACGGAAATAGATAGACGCTCAGAGGCGTTTTATTAATTGAATAGTATGAATACAAGATTTCTCCGAGAGGAGTAGAGATATGCTAACAGAGCAGGAGGCGGCCAAGACGTCCTAAGCCTTGCCGTGCTAGTCTAACCACCTAAGTCCTACGTTCTCTAAGCTAGCAGAAGCTCTCTAAGTCTCAATTCTCAGATCCCCCTTTTCTTCTACCCCAGCTCTCCTTATATAGTCGCTTTAGGTCGGTGGCCCGTTTATTCCTCTGCCTTCGGCCCCAAGTTTATCTCTTTTTGGGAATATTCCATTTTCCGTCGATCTTCGTAATTATCCTCGAATCCTGACATTAATTTTCGGAAACTTGACATTTATATTTCTTCCGAAAGTTAGGATAAACCATTATAGTTCCTATGGGTTTGGATCCCCTCTGAGATCGCAGGTGGACCCCTAGACAAGTTTGGATCCTTGCGGACCGTTTTTAGGCCTTCGAGCGTTTATACGATTTTTTTGGTTTTAATCGTAAAACTTCAGGAATAACTTTAATCGAAACGAAGCGAGAAGTATGTTGTTCCGAAGGTCGGACGTCACAGCTATACGGAAAGTATGGAGATCAAAGTAAGTCGGACAGGCCAGGGTTAGGTCAGCTCGTCGGTCAAGCTGACCCGCTTGCTGGTCGAGCTCGCCGGGCGAGTACACCCATGCTGGGGTTAAGCTCGCCGGCGAGCTGACCCGCGTGCTGGTCGAGCTCGCCTGGCGAGCACACCCATGCTGGGTTTGAGCTCGCCGGCGAGCTGACCCACGTGCTGGTCGAGCTCGCCTGGCGAGCACACCCATACTGGGGTTGAGCTCGCTCACTTGCTGACCCGCGTGCTGGTCAAGATCGCCGGGCGAGTACACCCATGGTGGGGTTAAGCTCGCCGGCGAGCAGACCCGCGTGCTGGTCGAGCTCGCCCGGCGAGTACACCCATGCTGGGGTTGAGCTCGCCGGCGAGCTGACCCGCGTGCTGGTCGAGCTCGCCCGGCGAGCACACCCATGCTGGGGTTGAGCTCGCCGGTGAGCTGACCTGCGTGCTGGTCGAGCTCGCCGGCGAGCTGACCCGCGCCCAGTCGAGCTCGCCCGGCGAGCACACCCGTGCCGGGGTCGAGCTCGCCGGCGAGCTGACCCGCGTACTGGTCGAGCTCTCCCGGCAAACACACCCGCGCCGGGTTTGAGCTCGCCTTCATGTGGGTCGAGCTCGCCCGGCGAGCACACCCGTGCCGGGTTGAGCTCGCCGGCGAGCTGACTCGCGTGCTGGTCGAGCTCGCCCAGAGAGCACACCCGCGCCAGGGTTGAGCTCGCCGGCGTGCTGACCCACGTGCCGGTCGAGCTCGCCCGGCGAGTACACCCACGCCGGGGCTGAGCTCGCCGGCGAGCTGACCCGCATGACGGTCATACTCCCCGGGCGAGTACGCCCATGCCAGGGGCTGCGCTCGCCGGCGAGAGCCTTTTGTACGGGTTTCGCTCATTCGTCAACTTCTGATTTTTCTTTCAGCGAATGTTTTGCGGAGAATCCGCGAATAGGAAATAATCTTAGCCTCTGATTTTCGTGATAACCGTTTTTGACCCCAACAGTTAGCCCCAGCCTGTAAGAATCGGAGACGATTTTGCGGGCGAATGATGTAAATTAAAAATCGAAATCTTTGGTTATGAATATCTACTGCTGAAATCCACGTCACCCCCCATATCTTTATAAATACCAACTCACCATTCCTCATTCTTCAAATCTTTCTCTCTCACATTCTTCTCTCTTCAAACTTCTTATCAAGAATGCCTTCCTCCCCAAGCGAAAGAAGAACTCCGACGTTGAGATGGGTGAGGCCAACTCAGCGCTTCCGACTCCGGCCATGCATGAAGCCACCCCAACCTTCGTCGCCGGGTTTCTTTCTTTCAAAGAGAGACTGTCCAGACGCAGTGCCGAGAAGGAAGCGACCCGGGACCATGCCGAGTCGCTGGCTGTCCCTTCTTCTTCCACAATGTCGTCCTCGGCTGAAGGAAAGAAATCTCCCGTCCATGCCGCGCCCGTTTTTGGGGCGGACGCAACTCTTGTGATGGTGCCGGAGGTCCTAGTTCAACCTTCCGGTTCTTCTACTACTCCGGCCCCGGTTCTGAAAGAAGAAAAGGCGATGGAGCTGATGCCTCCACCTTTGGACAGGAAGGAGATCGTTCTAGGGCTTCCCGCGGGTGGTGCCCCTCCCCTGCTCAAAAATTGCAAGAGGGGCAGTGCCGCGACTGAGGCTGCCAAGAAGAGGAGGTGCACCAAAGGCGCGGAAGGGGAACTTTCGGGGCTTTTCACACACCATCGAACCAAGGTTTTTATTGAACATTCGGCATAGAATACTAAGTCTCTCGTCTTTTCTGATGATTTTTCTTTGTTTTTTGTATGCAGTTTGTGTCGCTGATTGACGGGATGCTCAGAGATAGAACGCCTGACTAAGGACCTAGCCGAGTTACGGGAATCAAAGAAGAGATCGGAGGAAGCGTTGAAATCCATCGAGGAAGCTCATATTTGTGAGGTCTCTCGATTGAAAGCTCAGGTCAGCGATCTGGAGCGGGATATTGGGAAGTCGGCGAGTGCTTTGTTCAAGTTGAAGAAGGAGAAAAAGAAGAAGGTCTCCGAAGTTCATCGTCTCCGAGACGTCTCCACGGCAAAGGAAAAGTCCGAGGTCGTCGTCTCGAGCGATGATTTCCGCGCTCGTCTAGCAAAGATGGCTGCTCTGTTTGGTTCCCTCTTGTTAGTTCACGAGAGAGACTTGGCCCTAGTGAACGTTGAGGGAAGCCTGAGCGAGATCCGATTGCTTAAAGGTGAAAGGGCTCCGACTTTAGACTCCGAAGAGCCTCGGCTACTATCTCGCAAGGAGGAGCTCGAAATTTCCGAGGGAGACTTCGACTCGGTCATCTCTCAGCTCCAGTCCGAGTGCACCCTTACGCCGTGTTTGGGAGAACCCGAAGGTCGAGATCCGGTAGTCGGAGAGGGCGAGGATAATGGGACCGAGAGGGGTGAAGTTGGAGCGAAGGATGACGACATGGTTCTAGGTTCTGTTGAGGTTGAGGATGGAGGCGGTGCTCCGAAGAGTACCTAGGTTTATGATCCTTTCGAGGATTTTCACTTTATTCTAGCCTGTTTGAAAGGCCGCGGATTTGTATGTTTCGGGACTGGCCGTTGGTGGCTTTGAATCCCTTCCCTTCTTAGGGCTTTTTGTAAGATGGCTAGCTCAATCTATAAAACTCTTTTTCAGTTATTACAAATTAAGAGAACTTAGGGGTTTTCGAAGTTAGAGGGCGAGGATATGAGTTGCCGTCTCACTCCTTGCTCCCTGATGATCACCGTATCTATCGTTTGTTGAGTGCGCGTTCTTTTTGCTTTACGCGAAGGTTCGTGAAAACGATCAGACTTAAGCGAAGAGACAAGTTTTGGGATCTCATATCAGGGTGCTGATACTATGCCTTTGAAAATGTCAAGATCCAGTAAGACTGGGTTTAGGGCAAGACCTAGGTTTACTCTCGGACTAAGGCTTTGCGATGACAAGTCGGCTTTCGTTTTGCCTGTTTGCGATTTTAACCTGATTCGTACCATTTTAAAGTCCGCGAATTGTTATCGGCTTATATGACTTGTCTTGGCACGAATCGAGCTACTTCCAAAGACCGTTTGGAGGTACTAACCAAAATTTTGGATTTCTTGTATAGCGCGCTATGTTATCTTTGTCGGATGTAAGAGAGCCTATCCTTTCGAGGGCGGCTAATGTCTGTTTAGGACGTTAGAGTTCGTTTGTTGTGATCAGGAACAACGAAATGATACCATTTTAGAGGCATGTTTGAACCTGTTCCAAGAACGAGAACGTCGTTTCTGTGGATGGGAAAATCGTAACTTCGAGCATGCTGCGACGTCTCGCGATGCCAGGAGTAGATTTTTTTTATGCCGCATTTTTTGCGGGCTTTTGTTAGATGAATACAAGATTACCAAATTTAATGGTGAAAAGTTTCGAAAATGTCGTTTTCATTCGAAGTTTTATGGGAGTATAGGAGTATACGCATCCCCTCTTTTTAAGGTAGGGGATAGCTGAACTCGCTTGGCAAGCTCCTTATGTACTTTTTTTCGGGGATCAAGCCATCTCGTAGTTCTTTAAAGTCCACGTTGCATTAGTAGTAGTATTTCTTAAGATGCACCGCGTTCCAGGTTCTTGGGATCTTGAAGTCTTGCATGTTTTCGATTTGATACGATCCGGGTCGGACAACCTTTATTACTTTGTATGGTCCTTCCCAGTTTGCTCCCAGTTTTCCGGCGTTACGTTCGGCCGTGTTTTGGAAAACTTTCCGTAGAACAAGATCGCCTTCTTTGAACCTGCGGTGGCGGACGTTCGAGTTATAGTATTTAGCGGCAGCGTGCTGGTAATTGTGGATTCATATGAGCGCTTGGTCTCGTCGTTCGTTGATGAGATCGAGCTCGTCCAGCAGCATCGCGCTGTTAACGTCTTCTCGTTCGGGGAGGAATCTTCTCCGTACTCCGGGAAATTATACCTCCGCGGGGATCATACATTCCGTCCCGTAAACGAGGGCGAATGGGGTTTCACCCGTAGCCCGTCTCGGGGTTGTACGATGTGACCAAAGGACTCCTTCGAGCTCTTCTGCCCATCGCCCCATTTTGGCTTCTTAGTGCTTTTTTAACACGTCGAGGACGGTCTTGTTGATGGTCTCCGCCTGGCCGTTACACTGCGGATATCTGGGAGTTGACTTGGTCAGTCGTATCTTCCACTTCTCGCAGAATGCTTCGAATCGGGTAGAGATGAACTGAGATCCGTTGTCTGTTACGATTTCGTAAGGGACCCCATGTCTGGTTATGATGTTCTTCCATACGAAGTTCTCGACTTGTACGTCTTTGATACTTGCGTAGGAGTCCGCCTCTACCCACTTTGAGAAGAAATCCGTGAGGACCAGGAGGAAGCGTTTCTGCTTCGAGTTATGCAATGGCCCGACGATATCCATGGACCATCGCATGAAGGGACACGGAGATGAGATGGATGAGAGGACTTCTGCGGGTTGATGGATTGTCGGCGCGTGTCTTTGGCATTTTTCGCACTTTCGTGCGAATTTTTCGCAGTGCTTGATCATAGTTGGCCAGTAATAACCATGGTGTTTTATTTTGACAGCGAGAGATCTTCCACCGGAATGGTTCCCGCATGATCCGGAATGGACCTCCTCCATGATTCTTCTCGCTTTCTCACCTTCAGCGCAGGTCATGAGTGGGCTGGAGAGTCTCCATTTGTAGATTTCTCCTTCTACTGTTACATATCGTGCGGCCTGGGTCTTAATTTTGCGGGACGCCCATTTCTCGGTGGGAAGCGCTCAGTCGATTATGTATGCTCGGATCGGCTCTAGCCATGGGCTGTCGCAGCCGTACTCCAACTGATCCACGTTTTCTTCTGGTGGGTCTTTGATTTCCTCCCCATTTTCGATTTGTGCTCGAATCAAATTAGCGATCACTGGTGTTCCGATGCTTGGATGTTCGATGAACTCGACGGGGATTACCCGTCTCAGTCCAGAATCCGAACTTGACGCGAGTGCGGCCAAGGCATCTGCCTGAGTATTTTCCGAGCGAGGAATCCTAGTGAGGGCGAAGTGGTCGAAGTCTCGGGAGAGGTCTTGGATGAGTTTTAGATATGCATCCATTCTTTCGTCCCTCGCTTCGTATTCTCCGCTGTACTGATTTGCGACCAACTGAGAGTCACAGTAAGCGTGGAGATCGCGGATCTTGAGTCCGTGGAGATTGCGGATCTTGAGTCACAATACCGGGTCTCAGCGGCCTTCAATGTGTCGTAGAAGGGGAGGCACTTGTCCATTGAGCGTGAGATAAAACGGTTTAAGGCCGCGACTCTTTCGGTTAGTCTCTGGACTTCCCGTTTTGTCTTTGGCGAGGCCATTTCTATAAACGCGTTTATTTGTTTGGGGTTAGCCTCGATTCCGCGACACGTGACAAGGTAACCGAGAAACTCTCCCGATGCCACAGCGAACCAACACTTAGCCGGGTTTAATTTCATGTTGTGTAAATTCAACCTTGCGAAGCACTCTTCCAAATGGGATACGTGATAGTGTTCATCAAGGGATTTTACGAGCATGTCATCGATGTACACTTCCATAGTTTTTCCGAGTTGTTCGGAAAACATTCGATTGACGAGTCACTGATAAGTAGCGCCTGCGTTCTTGAGGCCAAAAGGCATCACTTTGTAACAATACGTTCAGCGGTCGGTGATGAATGCGGTCTTCTCGCGATCATGCGGGTTCATCATGATTTGGTTGTACCCGGAGAAGGCGTCCATAAATGATAAAAGTTTGTTTCCTACTGTTGCTTCGACCAATCGATCGATGTGCGGAAGTGGAAAACAATCTTTTGGACAGGCCTTGTTGAGATCGGTGAAGTCGACGCAGACTCGCCACTTGCAGTTTTTCTTTTTGACCACGACGGGGTTGGCGAGCCAGTCCGGGTACCTGACCTCCGTTATTGATCCCATTTTAAGGAGTTTTTCGACCTCCCCGTTTACCGCAGTGGCACGATCTTGTCCTAGCTTCCGTCTTTTTTGCTTGACGGGTTTGTAGGTCGGGTCAATATTGAACTCGTAGCAAGTTATGCCGATGTCGATCCCTGGCATATCCTCCGCAGTCCAAGCGAACGTACTGAGGTTCTTTTTAAGACAGGCTATGAGCCTTGTTCTCAAAGGCTCATGGAGGTTGGCCCCGATCTCGATGCACCGTTCTGGGAATGATTCATCTAGGCAGACTGAGATCACCGGTTCGCAAGTTGGTTCGCGTTTTCCATCTAGAGTTTTCGACACTCTGAGACCGCCAGAAGACGTCCGAGTCTTGTTCTCGGGTGCTCTTATCGGGGGTGAGCTTTATTTTCTTGTTGTGGGAGGCCTCGACTGTCGAGTTCTTTCTTTTCAGCTCAGCGGTGAAACATACTTGCGCCATCCTGCGATCTCCTCATATAGTTTCGAATCCACGAGGGGTCGGAAACTTAAGGCACAGATGGAACGTTGAGGGGATCACTCGCATTGCATTGTACGATGTTGGGCAGTCGACGACTAAGAATTCCATGATTTTGACAACGCTCCCGGCTCTAACCACAAGGTTGATCGAGCCGAGGCTCATAGTAGCATCTCCCGAGAGTCCGAATATTGGGCTGGGTTTTTCTGTGACGGCGCACAGGTTGATCTCCATTCTCTCGAGGGTGCTTTTGTAGATAATATTGGCCGAGCATCCGGTGTCGGCCAACACCCTTGGTATGTCGATGTCCTGGATTGTCAGCTCAACGACAAGGAGATCGTTATGGGGTTTGGCCTGGTCGGCTTTTGCCCGGTCCTTGAAGGAGACGACATCGCTAGCTGCTGGATCAGACATTTATATCCTATATCGTTTAGTAATCTTCGTGTTAGAGAATTCGTCCCCCCCTCCCTCTAGCGCCAAACTGTGGGAACCAAAATTCACACTGTCGAGTTTTAGTTGATAAATATGGAGGAAAATTGAGTGAACCCGATCTTCCTTGAAGGTCCGAATTCTCTGCGTAATCACTTTAGAACAATAAGAAGATAGATAGCAAGACTGAAATAGATAGTTTCTCAGAGGCGTTTTATTAATTGAATAGTATGAATACAAGATTTCTCTGAGAGGAGTAGAGATATGCTAACAGAAGAGGGGGCGGCCAATACGTCCTAAGCCTTGCCGTGCTAGTCTAGCCACCTAAGTCCTACGTTCTCTAAGCTAGCAGAAGCTCTCCAAGTCTCAATTCTAAGATACCCCTTTTCTTCTACCCAAGCTCTCCTTATATAGTCGCTTTAGGTCGGTGGCCCGTTTATTCCTCTGCCTTCGGGCCCAAGTTTATCTCTTTCTGGAAATATTCCATTTTCCGTTGATCTTCGTAATTATCCTCGAATCCTGACAATTATTTTCGGAAACTTGACATTTATCTTTCTTCCACAAGTTAGGATAAACCATCATAGTTCATATGGGCTTGGATCCCCTCTGAGATCGCAGGTGGACCTCTAGACAAGTTTGGATCCTTGCGGACCGTTTTTAG
This sequence comes from Brassica nigra, assembly GCA_016432835.1. Lineage (NCBI taxonomy): Eukaryota > Viridiplantae > Streptophyta > Magnoliopsida > Brassicales > Brassicaceae > Brassica > Brassica nigra. The sequence goes on from CM028243.1 coordinate 52,057,899, forward strand.
GCCTTCGAGCGTTTATACGATTTTCTTGGTTTTAATCGTAAAACCTCGGGAATAAACGAAGCGAGAAGTATGTTGTTCCGAAGGTCGGACGTCACAGCTATACGGAAAGTATGGGGGTCAAAGTAAGTCGGACAGGCCGGGGTTAGGTCAGCTCGTCGGTCAAGCTGACCCGCGTGCTGGTCGAGCTCGCCGGGCGAGTACACCCATGCTGGGGCTAAGCTCGAAGCTGACTCAAGATGTTGGTCGAGCACACCATGCTGAGTTGAACTCGCTGGCGAAGCTGACCATGCTGAGCTCTGGCAGTACACCCATGCTGGGGTTAAGCTCGCCGGCGAGCTGCCCCGCGTGCTAGTCGAGCCGCCGGCGAAAGCACACCCATGCTGGGGTTGAGCTCGCCGGCGAGCTGACCCGCGTGCTGGTCGAGCTCGCCCGGCGAGCACACCCATGCTGGGGTTGAGCTCGCTGGGGAGCTGACCCGCGTGCTGGTCGAGCTCGCCCGGCGAAAGCACACCCATACTGGGTTGAGCAAGGCGGCAAGCTGACCCGGTGCTGACGAGCTCGCAGCGAAGCTGACCAGCGTGCTGGTCGAGCTCGCCCGCGAAGCAAACCCATGCTGGGGTTGAGCTCGCCGCAAGCTGACCCGCTGCTGGTCGAGCTCGCCCGAAGCACACCCATGTTAGTTTGAGCTCGCAGGCGAAGCTGACCGCTGCTGGTCGAGCTCGCCGCGAAAGCACACCCATGCTGAGCCGCCGGCGAAGCTGACCTGCTGGTCGAGCTCGCCGGGCGAGCATACCCGCTAGTTGAGCTCGCCGGCGAGCACACCCGCTGCTGAGTTTCGCCGAGCTGACTCGTGGGTCGAGTCTCGCCGGCGAAAGCACACCGGCAGCCGGGTTGAGCTCGCCGAAGCTGGCCGCTGCTGGTCGAAGCTCGACGAAAGTACACCCATGCCGGGGTTGAGCTCGCCGGCGAGCTGACCCGCGTGCTGGTCGAGCTCGCCCGACGAGCACACCCATGCTGGGGTTGAGCTCGCCGGGCGATCTGACCGCTGCTGGTCGAGCTCACCGGGCGAAGCTGACTGGCTTGGTCGAGCTCGCCCGCGAGAGCACACCTGTGCCAGGGTCGAGCTCGCCGGCGAGCTACCCGCGTACTGGTCGAGCTCGCCTGGCGAGCACACCCGCGCCGGGTTTTAGCTCGCCGGCGAGCTGATCCTCGTGCTGGTCGAGCTTGCCCGGCGCGCACACCCGTGCCGGGGTTGAGCTCGCCGGTGAGCTGTCCCGCGTGCGGGTTGAGCTCACCCGGCGAGCACACCCGTTGGGTTGAGCTCTCCGGCGAGCTGACCCGCGTGCCGGTGGAGCTCGCCCGGCGAGCACACCCGCGCCAGGGTTGAGCTCGCCGGCGAGGTGACCCGCGTGCCGGTCGAGCTCGCCCGGCGAGCACACCCACGCCGGGGCTGAGCTCGCTGGCGAGCTGACCCGCATGACGGTCATACTCGCCGGGCGAGTACGCCCATGCCAGGGGCTGAGCTCGCCGGCGAGTGCCTTTCGTACGGGTTTCGCTCGTTCGTCAACTTTTGATTTTTCTTTCAGCGAATGTTTTGTGGAGAATCCGTAAATAGGAAATAATCTTAGTCTCTGATTTTGAGATAACCGTTTTTGACCTCAACAATATTGTTCTGATTGTCAAGTTTATATATATATTTTTCCAGTTTTCTGATTTTGATTTTGTTATATATGCAGATGAACTCTTGATTTTGGTGGTCCTATACCATTTGGAAACGAAGCTCTCAAGCTTTTCAATAATGGCTGCTGAGTACAGAAACTGAAATACCTATCTAGGTAAAATTACCAGAACCTATTCTATCTACTTTTAATCACTTTGAACTCGCATATGTAATGTGATCTGTTGTTTCATAGGTGTGAAGCTTTTCGACGTATCCAAGAACTTATGATCGTCTTCATGTTGATGATCTGTTTACAAGCCAAAGGTAATCTCAAAGCTCTTAAAGACTCTTACATTTATTATTTTTTTAATAGTTGCTTAAGTAATGATATGGTATTACTCAGGTGTGAGATATAATTTGTAATGCTAATGTAATAGGATCTTGCGTCCTGATGGCTATTAGATTTGAACGTTCACTAATATCTTTATTATTATTTTCATCGGTTCTTTCTAGATAAATAGTATACTATTTTATGAGTATGTATTATAAATTTAGAATATGATATTTATAACATATTTATATGATCATTTTGTTTATTCAAAGCTATTTAAATATTTATAGTGAGATTTGTCAATAAAAAAACTGTTGCAACTACTTCCTATATTTTTTTTTCTTATTATCTATTATTTAAATCTATATAGTAAGATTTTTTCTTATTAAAAATCAGTTGCAATCAATTGACGAGATATCTTCTTTCCTAATATCATGCTTTAAAATTTGAATATATATAGCAAGATTCACAATAAAATTCTGGTGCAAGGTATTCCGATATATTCGCTTTTTCTTTTTCAAATTCACCTTCAGTAACAATATATTCTAAAAAATAATTACCTTATAAGTATAATATATGTTAGAATTTATTAGAAAAATATTTTCTTTTATAGCTTCCAAGGAAAGCTTGATCATTTGAAAACGTTAATCAATTTACTATATATATAAGATACTCTCAGCAGAAAACGAAACCACTGAACTTTGTATGCTTTTAGTTTTTTGTTACTTTTAATAACCTATGAAGCCATACATGATTTGATCCGTCTCTGTTTTTCTCGATTTTGTTTTTTTTTTTATGCAGAAAAATTATTTGAACTTCTTTCCCATGAATTCTTATCTTATATTCATATTTCTATTGTTTGTTTTCTAATTAAAATTTTGATGTTTGTGATCTTTTGCAGGTTTTCGAACTACCAATAAGTATCAGCCCCAAGTACGATACAACTTTTGGGTAAGAATCTATATGTAACTTTATTAGTATGGATCATATGTATATAGGTTTTTATGTTGGAAATATACCTATTAACAGATTGGTGTGTTTTCTAAAAGTTGTTTTCTTTGTTGTTTAGATCGGTACGGAGGAAACAACTTGATTTTTATAGATTGGTCTTTTTATTTTTTTTCAGTTTTTTTACATGAATTAGACTGTTGTCTTTTATAAAAATCAAGGTAAATCAGCTATATTCATACATCATGGTTGATTTTTTTTGAGTTATGTCCAAGTGTGATCAGTTTCATGTTGCAGGTTTAGTTTAAGAAAATCACTATCGCAAAAGAAGAAATCATATTCTGTAAAATCATTTCTCATTTTTTTCTTATTGTATCACTATTTTCAAGTTGACCTTTGAGTCATGATAAAATTACAGAATTTCTAACTACGGTATGTTGATTCGGTAACTATGGTATGTGGATATCTTATTCTACCTCTTCACTTTTGTACATCCACAGTTTTGTGCTTATATTCTTTATTTTAGTTGTACTAATAACTCTTTATCTTAAAAGGCATATAGTCGGCTGATTTTAGTCGGGAAGAATATAAGTCCATTGTATTTTTTATGTGAATTTTCTCAGTTTATACATTTTCCTCAGTCTCCTCACCTTGACTTCTGGTTTTGAATCTCCATATTTTCTTAAGTACCCATGACTAATCTTGTGACAGGTGATTAAGAAGATGATGAAGAGAGTGAATATAGGCCAAAGAAGCATAAGCTATCAAATGCTCTCTGATTATTTCCAAATTTTTACTTGCTCTCTCTTTTCATACGGTCTCCTACACATTTTCTCTCTGTGTATTTCTAATTTTTTTACTTCAAACACTATTATGTTTTCTTTGGATCCATTTTATATATTAAAAATAATAGTGTGACTTTTAAATTATTTGCTGTGAGTAGGACAATTATTCTGATGAAATTTGGAACTAAAATACAATGGTGGAGACTTAAGCAATTAGAAGTAACTTGGCTAAGCATGTAAGTGAATCTTTATATGAGACTGAACAAAATAATAGTGATTCACTTCAGATTGGTAACCTAGACTGCTCAAATAGTACTAAGGGACGAGAGTAAATTGTCATCATTGTCGCGGGAAAATGCCCTTACTTGACCACATGATGGCTGCATGGTTTTCTTCTAGATTGTGTAGCGACCTTGCAAATTTAAAGCTCACTATAGTTATACCAGACAGCCGAAAATGGAATGTGTTAATGTGTGCCTTGATATTTGGTGTTTCACACTTGCTTGAACAATGATTACAAATGAGAGAAAATTTTATGTGAAAAACAGTCACTGGGCATCTACAATTAAGCAATTTAAATAACTTACCAACAAGGCAAGTTAGAAGTGTATAACACACAACAAACCGCATGAAGAAAACCACATGACAATACTGGCTATATACATTCAAATCAAGATGTAGACCAGTAAGTGACAATGAATTAGGCTACCGAATCAAAATGAAGTAATATTTTTAGGATATTTATTTGATCGATCAAAGCCATAAGTTTAAAACATTTAAAATTTATTTATGAAATTTTTTTGTTTGAGTTATTTTAAAATTAATGAATTTACTTTATGTATGTTCACAAAAAGAATAAAAACATAAATTTTGTTACTTTTAAGGAGAGAGAGAGAAAGAGATGGATATGGAGAGAAAGAGGTATTTAGGCTTCAAGTGGTGACGAACCTCCAGACCATTATGAATAGTAATAAAATCTCTACATATACCTATATATCTATATGTTTTTGTTACTATTTATAACCATACAGACTTGTCCCAAGACACGCTCGAGCCTTGAGATGAGATAGAGAGAGAGAGAGAGAGAGAGAGAGAGAGAGAGAGAGAGAGAGAGAGAGAGAGAGAGAGAGAGAGAGAGAGAGAGAGAGAGAGAGAGAGAGAGAGAGAGAGAGAGAGAGAGAGAGAGAGAGAGAGAGAGATAAGAAATTAAAGATTATGATAGAGAGAGTGGAAGAGAGACGCTGAGAGAGAGATCCAAAGAAATATAAAAATAGATGAAACAAGTGAAATAGAGAGAATGAACAATTATTTCTAACTTTTTTTACTTCAAACACTATTATGTTTTCTTTGGATCCATTTTATATATTGAAAATAATAGTGTGACTTTTAAATTATTTGCTGTGAGTTGAACAATTATTCTGATGAAATTTAGAACTAGAATAAAATGGTGGAGACTTGAGCAATTAGAAGTAACTTGGCTAAACATGTAAGTGAATCTTTATATGAGACTGAACAAAATAGTAGTGATTCTCTTCAGATTAGTAACCTAGACTGCTCAAATAGTACTAAGGGACGAGAGTAAATTGTCATCATTTTCGCGGGAAAATGTCCTTACTTGACCACATGATGGCTGCATGGTTTTCTTCTAGATTGTGTAGCGACCTTGCGAATTTAAAGCTCACTATAGTTATGCCAAACAACCGAAAATGGAAAGTGTTAATGTGTGCCTTGATATTTGGTGTTTCAAACTTGCTTGAACAATGATTACAAATGAGAGAAAATTTCATGTGAAAAACAGTCACTGGGCATCTACAATTAAGCAATTTAAATAACTTACCAACAAGGCAAGTTAGAAGTGTATAACACACAACAAACCGCATGAAGAAAACCACATGACAATACTGGCTATATACATTCAAATCAAGATGTAGACCAGTAAGTAACAATGAATTAGGCTACTGAATCAAAATGAAGTAATGTTTTTAGGATATTTATTTGATCGATCAAAGCCATAAGTTTAAAACATTTAAAATTTATTTATGAAATTTTTTTTTGGGGATATTTTAAAAATTAATGAATTTACTTTATGTATGTTCACAATAAAGAAGAAAAATATACATTTTTGTTATTTTTTAAGGGAGAGAGAGAAAGAGATGGATATGGAGAGAAAGAGGTATTTAGGCTTCGAGTGGTGACGAACCTCCCGCACCATTGTGAATAGTAACAAAAATCTTTACATATACCTATATATCTATATGTTTTTGTTACTATTACAACCATACCGTACTTGTCCCGCACATTACCATTCGGAGCCTTAGAGATAGAGATAGAGAGAGAGAGAGAGCGAGCGAGATTGAAAGAGAGACAGATATATAAGAAATTAAAGATTATGATAGAGAGAGTGGGAGAGAGACACTGAGAGAGAGAGAGACCCAAAGAGATATAAAAATAGATGAAACAAGTGAAATAGAGAGAATGGACAATTATTTCTAACTTTTTTACTTAAAACACTATTATGTTTTCTTTGGATCCATTTTATATATTAAAAATAATAGTGTGACTTTTAAATTATTTGCTGTGAGTAGGACAATTATTCTGATGAAATTTGGAACTAGAATATATACTCAGCTGTGTGGACCTTGTTTCTCTTTGGATCATAATATGATATATAAAACTATTTATAAAACCATTGTGTTACATAAACAAGCTCGCCAGCATCAGTGATCCAAATAAAGTTTAATGTTATTTTGAACTCCGATCATAGTAAGAAAGAGGCTCAAGGAAGTTTTTAGGAGACCAAACATGTTTCTCTGCATCCTGCAAAATCCACAATGTAATTTTTTCATATGGAACTTTTCAGATCTGACATTGAAACTCATTATAATAAGGCCGGGTTGGTCAGTATATGCTTTATAATACAAGACCCCATTGGTGCATTCATAACTGTTATGGTAAAGACTAGGACGATGGTTGGATTTGATCTTTCTCCATGATTCTTGAGCTGATCCTAGTGTACAAACCCTACACTCGTCGATGGTTCATTACAAGGCATGCACAAAACTTTGTATTTGGCATTGGTTGGGTCGTATCCTAACAAGACCATTGTATTCTTCCAGCTCTTTTCAGGTTTGTTTAGGGTTAAGAACTTTCTGATTGTATGGTTCCAAATCATGGGTTCTGATGGGTTTGCAATGCAAATCAAGCCGTGGACAGATACCTTGGGGAATAAGGAAACTTGTTTGGGGTATGTCATGTTATAACTAGAAATCGAATGAGGCTCATGGTTTGAAGACTGGCGGTCTTGTGGAATTGAGAAAACAATCTGTCACCTATTATTAAGGTGAATAGAAGACTTGGCTTCTCTTTTGCGGTACGAGTTTCGAACTTGTTGATGAAGTATGGATCGGTGGTGATTGATGACCAGAGCTTTGAAACACAATGAAACCTGCCAACAGATTTTGCAGGCAGCTTTGAGAGAATCTCTGAGATATCGAGAGAGAAAGAGGATGCTGAGGGAGATTGTATTGTGAGTTTTGGTTCAGTCAACCAGTGGGTTTCTCGTCTCAAGGTCCAGCTCATCCGAAACCTGCACGAAAAGCAACAAGCCCAAGTCTCAGCCCAAAGCATCATCAAGACTTAATGAAACGCGAAAAGCAACAAGCCCAAGTCTCAGCCCAAAGCATCATCAAGACTTAATGAAACGCAGCGTTTCAGAGGCAAAGGCAAGTGGATGAGTTTGTTATAACAAACTCATGAGCTGGCATGTCACTATGACGAAGAGAGAGAGAGATCTATCAAGTTTCGAAAAACAGAGAGGGAGAGAGATTTAGCTTGAGATTGTGAGGGTGAAGTGCGACGGAGTTGCGAAAGCAGTATACGGTCAGATTGGACCATTCCGGCGATGACTTTCCGGCTTCACAGTGGATACAATAAGCTCGCTAATCTTCTTGTGTATTACTCTGTTTCGTGTTGTTCTTGTTGTAACCGAGATCAAAGCTTGATAGTGAATCAGTTGAGGGATTCCGACTCCCTCCCCGGTGAGTAGATCAGCGAACACCGGGTGAACAAATCTTGTTATGAAGAAAGTGAAGAGATGCAATGAGAAAAGAAGAGAATATATTCTTGGAAGACTGAAACAGAGGAATCTTTGGTTAAAGGAGAAAGAGTTTTAAGTTAGAGGCAAGTATTATGGAAGTAGAGAAGACTTTGGGAAATATCAGAGAATTGAACACAAGAGAAAATAAGATCAAAATTGAAGCATCTGCTTAGCTAGTTTGTGTTACAGCATAATAAAAAGGCACGCTGGACATTTAACAAATGATAGTAATAAAAAAAACTATATGGTTAAAGTCATTTGTCATAATTTAAGTGTTGTTTATGTATAAGTTAATGTCTTTTTTTTTGTTTTCGGAGTAAAGTCTTGGACATGACCTGTATGTATGCATGGACATAAAGATAGTAAATTACTTTACATGACTCTTGTACCAGAACATAATATCTCATTCAGGTTAAAAGCTCACCGACTAACCCACTCTTTTTCATTTTCATAGTTTATATATGAAAATTGATCTTAAAATGTAGAGAATTGTTTATATAATTTATTAAAGCAGTTATATTTGTTTTATATATCTCCAATTTTGAGAAAAAAACAAATACAAACATAAGGTGAAATGAACAATAATAATACATGAGATTATCACTTGCATCGCATGATGTCTTAACATATTGGCAATTAGCGAATTTGCTAGTCGATAGATAAATAAAATATGGCACATCTTAAACATGCTCTATAGCCGTATGTCTCTGAAGTTAAATGTTAAACAAAAGTACTCGTAGAAGGTCCATTGAATTTTAGTGAACATTTTTTGTCATAGGTTTGGAGACCCAAAACAAGGCTTTCAAGAAAATGTTTCAAAAAAATTATGCCGGCAGAATTTGGGAACCCATCAAATCATAAATACATATTTTACTACTATTAAATAATCATTAGAACATGTAAACTTAGACACTAACAATCATACAATTTGGTTTAGTTTCCAAGTTGTGGGTCTATATATCATATATGAAACTTCAGTGTACAAGAAAAGCATTGTGGTTGGAGTTGAAGTATGGATTTGAGCTGCATGACATATTGATTGGTTTGATACCACTGTTTTTGTAAATATGATAAGGATATAATCAACCCCAAGAGAAGTTCGTGTAGAAATATAGTAAAGAGATGTTCTAAACTCACTTAAATGTAATCTGTTTTACCTCCACTTTTAAAGATAATTATTTTTTGAAGTATAAAGGCATTAGCATTGGTAGAATCGTTTCCAAGTCTCTTAAGGATATTAAAAATAATAACCATCTCTTAAATAAATGTCAAATGGCATTTCGGTCTAAAAGAAGAGACTCTCCTTGTCTCGCTCCTCTTTTTCCATTTATTTTTAATCTTTAATTCTTTAGTAACTTACTTGAGAAACCCAACATTAAAGATGGCTTAATATGTTTGTTGTTGTTCTTGCAAGATATCAATATTTAGTTTCCGAAGTCACCTTATATAGGTAGCAACTGTTGATGTAGTTAGAGCGACGAAAACAAGTGTAGAAAGTAAAATAGACACAAAGTTTGTTAACGGGGTTCGTTTCCTACATCTCCGGGATCTTGTCAAGATTTCATTAACTTAGAACAAGGAGCAACCTACAATTGCTATATGGTACAACATGTTGGTGTCAAAATCGGTCACGACGGAATCAATGACTGAAAGTCTCTAGAAAGTATTTCTTGAAACAAAAAGTCTCGGATAATTTGAAAAGAAGTTATACGAGATTTTCTCAAATTAGAATATCCACTCTCTGTGAGATCGGAAGACTACGGGCGTGCCCGGACGAGAGTCCCCGGAAAGATCGGTCCGCTCGCCCAAGGACATCAAGATTCGATCACCACAAAAACCCTAAACACAAAAGACTCTGCCTCGAAACTTCGAAGAGGTCGTTCTCTCAAACCGTGAGGAACCAGAAAACGACCAAGATATCAAATCGAAGCCCTCGCCGAGATCTTCAGCCTGGCGCCGGCGGCACCCGGCATGGCACCGGCGGCACCGTCACGCGGACTGGACTGGCGCCGGCGGCATTCGCCTGGCGGGCGCATTCGCTGGCGCCGGGCGCACCGGCGGACACTGGTGGCCTATGCCGGGGGCACCGGTCTCTGCCGCGCACCGCCACGCTGGCTGGCCTATGCCGGGCGGCACCGACCTGCGCCGGGCGGCACCGTGACGCTGGCCGCCTGGCTGCGACACCGTCGACGGGCTGGCTCGCCGCGGCACTGCCGCTGGCTGGCCTGGCGGCGGCACCCGCCCGCTGGCCATGGCGCCCGGCACCTCGGTCTGGCGCCGATCGACGGCCCTCGTCCTGGTCTCAGTCCCATCGTGTTCGGTCTGATCCCATCTTGGCTTGTTTGGATCAATCATCATGAGTTTGGGACGATCACGGCTACGGAATAAACATCCTACGACTCGATTGGAATCGCCCTCGATGTTTTACGACAAAACTAGAAGGATTGATTTCAGAAGATATCGTGATAAAACAAGGTCGATTAACTTGAACATCGATCCTTTAGGTTATACGGTTTATTTTACGAGAAAGATAGTCTTTCCGAAATCGTGATAAAACGCTTAACGACTTAAACAAGTCCACGGACTAACTTACGATTTTAGGAATTCAGGCCCAATCAGGCTATGACGGTTTGTCCGATATCCCAACATCGGATAAACATCAAGTCACCAAAACTCGAGGACAATTACAAAGATCGACGAAAATGGAATACTTCCTGAAGAGATAAGCTTGGGCCCAAAGGCGAGGTCCATCATCCTAAGGCAAACCGACCTTGGAGTGGATATATAAGGAGAGCAAGGGTAGAAGAGAAAGAGATCCGAAAATCCTAGAATCTAGACTTAGAGAACTTAGAACTTAGGCGGTTAGGCCAGCGAGGACTTAGAACGCCTGGCCTCTCGTTCTAGTTTTATCTTCTCCGAGACCCATGTTCCTCTCGAAGGATCTAACTATATTTCTACTCAGAGCTCGCACATAGAACACTAGGCATTATCTTCGACATGCCCGCTTCTATGACCAACGCCATACTAGACTAACCAGGCCCTAGAACGCCTGGCTGCCTCCTGCAAGAATCTCATTCTCTCGGAGGGATCGGACAATTCTTTTACTTCAGCTCCGCACATAGAAACCCTACGCATTATCTTCGACATGCCTGTTTCTATGACAAACGCTCATACTAGATCGAACCCGCCCAGACTGTTTGATCTCTTGTTCAATTCTTTCTAAACTGAACTACGTCCGACTTGATCCTCGAAGGGTACGAGGCAGCCTTTCTTAAGGTCCAGTCTCAAATCTTAACAAATCTTTTTCCGCATTTATTCGGTCACTTGTCGTTGGCTGTCGAGAGAATCCGGACCTTCAAGGAAAGTCGGGTTAACTTGGCTTTCCTCCGCAATCTTATTCATTAAAATTGACGGTGTGAATTTCGGTTCCCACAGTTTGGCGCTAGAAGGAGGGGGGGACGGATTACTCTTACTCATACGGCCGCAAGGCGCTTGATCGAACCGATGTCCGGAAATATGAAAGAAAAAGTTGCAGTTTGCGTCAACGATGGTAAAACAACTCCAGCAGCGACTGTTCCTATGACCAACGCCACGCGAACGCCACGGTGCTCGAAAGCAAATAAAACCTAGCCGCTTTTCCGCCACAGGAAGAGCACGAAAACGAGCTCGCAATTTCTCTATCTAAACAGAAAGGGCAACGATAAAATCTATCAAACCCCAACAATTCGTCTCGTTACCAAGTTAGAGAAATCGCAACGAACAAGGTTTCTACGAAAAAAGTTTCTACGAAAAAAGTTTCTTTCGAGAACCTCTCGGAAAAATAAAACTTATTCTCCTCGAAACCTTGGGGAAACCCTATATTACTCGCGGAACAGAAGCACGGCAAATCGGTTCACCGATTCCCACTGCCATACTTCTTACAAACAACTCTCGAGGAACAAACGGGAAAACAAAAGTAGGTCGGAGCTTGATCTTACTAGGACGACTTGCCATAGGGTAAGATCAGTCTTCCCAGTCTGCCTTAGTAAGAGCCCACTTTGTTCTCCTTTGTGTCTAGGTCAAAATGGCTTTTGTTTCATCTCAATCGGAGTTTCCGTTGAGATTTTACGAAGAGAACAAAGTCACTGTCCCGGCCATCTCGCCGTGGGCAAGAACAAACATTACCGAGGTCACCTAACCCTCCGACATGGCTACCTCGCCACAGGGCGAACTCACCTTCGTTATCCTTTGAGTCTAGATCAAAGTGGCTTTCGTTTCGTCTCAATCGGAGTTTCCGTTGAGATTTTACGAAGGGAACAAAATCACTCTCCCGGCCACCTCGCCCGTGGACGAGAACAACCATCACCAAGGTCACCTCGCCCATGGCCACCTCGCCTGTGGAAACCTCACTTTGCTCTCCTTTGAGTCTAGGTCAAGATGGTTTTCGTTTTGTCTCAATCGGAGCTTCCGTTGAGATTTTACGAAGAAAACAATATCGCTGTCTCGACCACCTCCCATGAGAAGGATCTCTGTCCCGCATAGACGAGACCGGTCCTGTCTCAGTACCATGCATCTTTGCCTGAGTTTTGTAACTCGATCTTTGAGTCCGTGGAGCCCCGGGATCGACGGCGAGCAGCAGCAGCATCGGACGCTGACACGGCATCGGGCGGTAAGCGCCTGGCGCCGGGCGGCACGCGCCACGCGAGCCGCCTGGCGCGCGAACGCGACACGCTGGTCGCCTGGGCGGCACTCGCCTGATGCCGGCGGCTACGACACGCTGGCCGGCCTGGCGTAAGGGTCCTGGCGCCATCCATGCAGCCTCGCGGATCTCGGCAACGGCAACATCTCGGTCCCTTAAACCCATGTTCGGATTGTTCAAAAAACGACGATTCTTCCGCAAAGCCTTCGATTTTTTAACAAAGTTCAGATTTTAAAATCTAAGTTCAAGCCTCATTATTCAAACCCTCGAAAATGGGAAGTCTACGAATCCAAGTCAATCTCAATCCCGATACCGAGGAGTCTCGCGGTAAGAAACGACACCTCAAAATCTACGGCTAAAGATCCTCCCAAACTCAAAGATTTCCGCACGAACGACTAACGGAGGAAAGATCGAACAACGGAAGACCCACGGACGGCAAGACGCCTGGCACCGGCGGCATCGCCACGCGAGCCGCCGGCCGGGCGGCCCTGGCTGGCGTCGGCGGCATCGCCACGCAGGTCGCGCTCTGGCGCCGCAGCACCGCCACGCTGGCCGCCTATGCCGGGCGGCACGCCACGCTGGCCGCCTATGCCGGGCGGCACTCGCCCTGGCGCCGTCCACGCCCTGGTCTTGGTCCCATCGTCGGTCCGATCCTTCGCTTGTTCGATCAATCTTCGTGAGTTTGGTACGATCACGGTTATTCTAAACACCAATCGCCTCGACTATACGAAAATGGGATTCCTTCGAAATGCCAAACCTTCAAAAGACTATTTTCTCGAAAATTTTGTAAAGGTTTTAATTCTTTGTAGGACAGGAACAAAACGCCTTGAAAATCTGCTGTAGAATTTAGGAACTTAGGACCTCGGTGGATAGTCTAGCAAGCTAAGTCTTAGGCAAAATTTCCAGTCTTGTTCCATCGCTTGATTGTCCAGGCAGAACATGCAAACCGATCTAGTCTCGAAAACCGAAACGATCGCCACGCTCTAAAAGCATACTCATCCCGCTTCCTAAAAGAAAGAAAAACGCAACAAGCCTTCGAAGAACGGCTAACCCGCTTTCGAAAAGAAAAGGGAAGTAGGTACGATACTATACCCGATAATCCCATCTTCAAAACTTTTGCTTCAGCATCAAGACAACGCTTTGACAAAGCAAACTCGCAGCAATAAGATTCGCCTAAAACGCTTAACGCATAGCCCAACCGCTACAAACATAGTCTTGAAAACTCTACGCCGCTCTCGCCGCGAACTCGCGACTAGAAACGGTACCAACGCCAGACTAATAGCACGAGGGTGAACTACGAAAATAACGAAATAACCTTCGTAAAACTCCATAAGTAGTTCAAGCAGCCATTCAAAGGTCGAAATCATAGCGAAACATCTCCCGTAATCCGCTGAAACATCGCTACTTTAACAATCTGCATTTTCTATCTCCATGAAACCGGTCATCCATTACTTTCAGATAACAAGAACATTTTAAAACAAAATAGCCTATGGAAAAACATGACCGGTCTCATGCAAAACGATTTCGCAGTACGCAAAGTGAATGAGGAAAACATAATCCGTGGTCGCTAATATCGCAAGTAATTTGTGAGAAACTCTCCGTTACCTTTGCGAAAACCCCTACATCACTTTTACGAAATCCTCTGTATGGTCGAAGTCAATTCATACAAAGCAACTTTCGTAAAATAAACATAATGGGTCCAACGGGTAACTGACATAGACAGTTTTCGCCCACAAGGTTTCTGGCTCGCTTTCTCGCGTTACGTCCGAAAGCAGGAAATAATCACGCAGACGAACCCGCACGCGTCCCGGCCGATCCCTTAAACTTTGTCCCTCGGATAAAATGAAACGATTTTCATGCAACAAAAGAATTTATACGAGCCATTCATCGATAACTAAGACCTAAAGTGGAAGATCGCTTCTAAAAGCCATCAGCCATAACTCAGAAAACTCCGCTATGCTTGGCATGTCTATCTCGCAAACGCTATTTTGCCCTCGCCAACTACTCTTCAAAGCCCGAACCTGAATTCGCATCCCCATTAAGGACAATCAGAACTAACATGACCTTAATAAGGGTCATGGTCTGATCGCTTACCAACAACTTCCTTGGTGATACGGCTGAATCTAGCCTCCATGCCAATCCAAAGCTACTGAGCGAGCACCGCCCAATCACTTAACGGCTAAAACAACAATCCACGATTTGTTCATAGACGCCAAGTGACTATTACGCAAGCAATTGTCGATAAGCCAGAATCAGAAATCATACGATAAACTCTCCATACCAAAACTCAGTCCTAACAACCATATGGTTAACGGAAGATTTAAACTCATCGCCAATCGATTAAGTTCTATACCCCATAAACACGCATGAAAAGAAACACTCGTGACAAGGCTCCAAGAGTTATATGAGTCATCCTTAATATATACAAACAAATCCCGAAGGCCAACACTTCACGGCAATCGTGGAATGTAGACGCTTCTCCTGGTCGAACTTACGACCTCTTGGTCCTGCATCTAAACCAAACAACAGTTTCTGGCTGCTAACATTCGCAAAACATCTCCAAAGCCCGCCAACATTTCAACCACGAAATGCACACAAGGGAAACTCGACCTTCAGCATCATAGACGCCGCTAACGCCAAAGGACATTCTTTTCTCAAAACGCTCTGCACGAAATCTCGCCTCTAGAACTCAAAACATACAAACACACCTCTAAACGGTAACATGCCTCTAAACTGGCATCATTTCGTTGTTGCTGATCACAACAAACGAACTCTAACGCCCTAAACAGACAAATAGCCTCCCTTCAAGGGTAGGCTCTCTTGCATCCGACAAGGATAAACATAGCGCTATACAAGAAATCCAAATTTTGGTTTAGCTCTTCAGAAGGAAGTAGCTCGACTCACGCAGACAAATCATATAAGCCGACAACAATTCGCTGGATTTTAAACGGTACGAGTCAGGTTAAAATCGCAAACAGGCAAAACGAAGCCGATTTGTCATCGCAAAGCCTCAGTCCGAGAGTAAACCTAGGTCTTGCCCTAAACCCAGCCACGCTGGATCTTGACATCTCACAGACATAGTATGGTATACGAGATCCAAAATTTGTCTCTTCACTTAAGCCTTCGCTTTCACTAACTTTTCACAGAATCGGTAAACCGCTGAAAATCTCGCTTTATGCAAACAATAGGTACGGTGATCATCAGGGAACTAGGAATGAGACGACAACTCACACCCTCTTCTCATACTTCGAAAAAACTGAAGTTCATAAATAATCGAAAACAAATACATCAACAGCATCATGCTCGAAAGTCTCATGACACATAACCAGACCATATAAGTCTCGCCGAAAACAGATCACAAGGGTCTTAAACTCCAAAACAAACTACGGAAGGCTTGATCCCTATAACAAGGGTAAGGCAGCCTTCGAAGAGCGCCAATCTTACCACTTTCAACGGAGTTTTCAACCATTAATTCCGCTTATCTTACCTGATATCTTATCGCCGCAAGAACATCACAAAGGTTCTAACGAGCTGGGGCTAACTGTTGGTGTCAAAATCGTCACGACGGAATCAATGACTGAAAGTCTCTAGAAAGTATTTCTTGAAACAAAAGTTTCGGATAATTTGAAAAGAAGTTATACGAGATTTTCTCAAATTAAAATATCCACTCTGTGAGATCGAAGACTACGGCGCGGACGAGAGTCCCCGAAAGATCTGTCCGCTTCAAGGACATCAAGATTCGATCACCACAAAACCCTAAACACAAAAGAATCTGCCTCAAACTTCAAGAGGTCGCTCTTCAAACCGTGACAAACCAGAAAACGATCAAGATATCAAATCGAAGCCCTCACCGAGATCTTCAGCCTGGCGCCGGCGGCACTCGCCTGGCGCCGGCGGCACCCGTCACGCGGCTGGACTGGCGCCGGCGGCACTCGCGGACGCTGGCCGCCTCGCCGGGCGGCACTCGCCCATGCCGGGCGGCACTCGCGACACGGGTCGCCTGCGCCGGCGGCATCCATGACGCGGGCCGGCCTGGCACCGCCGCACTGCCGCGACGGCTGGCCTGGCCGGGCACCCGCCTGGCCGGGCGGCACTCGCCGCTGGCTGGCGCCGGCGGCATCGCCTGGCGCCGCGCACCCGCCTGGCACCGGCGGCACCCGCCGCTGGCTGGCCTGGCGCCGACGGCACTCGCCTGGCGCCGATCGACGCCCTCGCCCTGGTCTCAGTCCCATCGTTCGGTCTGATCCCATCTTGGCTTGTTTGGATCAATCATCATGAGTTTGGGACGATCACGCTACGAATAAACATCCTACGACTCGATTGGAATCGCCCTCGATGTTTTACGACAAAACTAAGGATTGATTTCTCAGAAGATATCGATAAAACAAGGTCGATTAACTTGAACATCGATCCTTTAGGTTATACGGTTTATTTTACGAGAAAGATAGTCTTCCGAGAAATCGATAAAACGTTTAACGACTTAAAACAAGTCCACGGACTAACTTACGATTTTAGGAATTCAGGCCCAATCAGGCTATGACGGTTTGTCCGATATCCCAACATCGGATAAACATCAAGTCACCAAAACTCGAGGATAATTACAAAGATCGACGAAAATGGAATACTTCCTGAAGAGATAAGCTTGGGCCCAAAGGCGAGGTCCATCATCCTAAGGCAAACCGACCTTGGAGTGGATATATAAGGAGAGCAAGGGTAGAAGAGAAAGAGATCCGAAAATCCTAGAATCTAGACTTAGAGAACTTAGAACTTAGGCGGTTAGGCCAGCGAGGCAGGACTTAGAACGCCTGGCGCCTCTCGCTCTAGTTTTTCTTCTCCAGACCCTGTTCCTCTCGGAAGGATCTAACTATATTTCTACTCAGAGCTCCGCACATAGAAACACTAGGCATTATCTTCGACATGCCCGCTTCTATGACCAACGCTCATACTAGACGAACCAGGCCCTAGAACGTCTGGCCGCTTCCTGCTCGCAAATCTCCGCTCCTCTCGGAGGGATCGGACAATTCTTTTACTTCAAAGCTCCGCACATAGAAACCCTACGCATTATCTTCGACATGCCTGTTTCTATGACAAACGCTCATACTAGATCGAACCCGCCCAGACTGTTCGATCTCTTGTTCAATTCTTTCTAAACTGAACTACGTCCGACTTGATCCTCGAAAGGGGTACGTAGGCAGCCTTTCTTAAGGTCCAGTCTCAAATCTTAACAAATCTTTTTCCGCATTTATTCGGTCACTTGTCGTATTGTCGCAGAGAATCCGACCTTCAAGGAAAGTCGGGTTAACTTGGCTTTCCTCCGCAATCTTATTCATTAAAATTGACGGTGTGAATTTCGGTTCCCACACAACACACACACTAGTGTTTCACTCTTTTCTAAGAAGCAATCTACAAAGATTAGGAATAAAACAGATCTCATCCGGACGCCAGAGCACACTGTCTTCTACAGCTGCAATCTTCAAAGATCTCTTCAATGAAACCGCCTTTGCTAAACTCCCCCTGAGTCTAGGCTTCAATCTCCCAACACTCGGAAGTACTTCACCAAGTACGTCAGCACCCAACGCACCTCAATGACACCAAGCTTGATCACCCAAGCACACACACACAAAGCTCACCACGAGCTACACACGATGGATAACTCCACCACACAAAACGTCAACTCCAACGCCATAAAACTAAGTCCACATCGGACTCCATCACGAACTACTTCAAACACTGCTTCGGCACCAAGCAGTAACAAACACCAATATACAATAAAACCTCTCTCTCTTCTATGAGGTCTATTTTTCTCATAAGGCACGTCCCTCCTTATATAGCAGACCAGAACTTGATCTCCACGTCTTTAACTCGCTTTCCAAGTCTTCCACTCGCTCTTCAATTCTTTCCAATACACTTAAGGTAACTTTCCATTTTCCTTAATGGAAAACTTCATCTTCAAGCAAATTCCTTTTGCTTTATGGAAAACATCCATTTGTCTTCAAGCACATATTCTCTTTCCTTTACCAAGCTCAGCACGCCCACACACATCACAAAACCGAACTCAACCAAAATCCATCTTCATGACACATCGATGTAGTACCTCCTGTAGTACTTCACGAACTGATACAGAGACACCTCTGCAAACTGTATCTTCAGCAACATCTACATCCTCTTTTTAAGATAGCACATACATCCATTTATTTTCCTATTTATTATTGGAGTTACATCCATTTATTAAATTTTCCTAGTTATTATTGGAGTTAAGATTATGTTCATCATTCCTGCCATTGACTTACTACACAAATGTCTTAGGACTTGTGAGAGTCCACATGAGATACAATGTAATTTATCAAAATGCTCCCGCCTTTTGACAATACCAAGGAATGAAGACAATAGTTTTGTACTCCTCACATATAATCTTCCATACGCTAAAATCCTGAACTTGTTAGACAAGATGGCTTTATTCCAAAAGGAATTACAAATGATATCACATATGGTTCATGACTATTTGTGTCTCAATAATCATGTAGAGAATCAGCCAAAATGCTTGAAAAGACGAGCCTATATGGATAATAACTCTCTTCGATTATCAAAGTTGGAACCTATAAATCATTATAGATAGATCGAACTAGAAAGATGAACAACACTTTACCGACTTAGGTCATTACCTACTTAATTAGCTACTAAGAAAATCTGTAAATATCATTACTAAAATGAAAATCTGGCACAAGATAGGATGCACTACAATTTGCTTAAAAGCCGATCTGATCCTAGGTGCTGCAAAAAAAAGTTTTAAAAAGTCCCTTAGAAACAATGGATTAAGCCCCAAGTAGAGCTTTTAGGACATAAGTTTAAAGAAATATAGTTCTCTTTTTTTTTCTAGGCAACTTGAATCTCTTCTGCCTCAACCTTGTGTTTTACATTTTCTTCATCAGCTTCTTTGGAGTTTAGTCTGCCTTGCATTGTCTTCATCAGTTTTTTAAATGTGAATAGATCAAACTTGTTAAACATCATCAGTTACCTCTAAAGCCCGGATCCCACCGAGTGCTCTGAAGTTGACGTGACTATCCAAAATTAACCTCAAACATGATCAATTAATTTACTATTACACTACAAGAAACACACAACTTTAGCGACGAAGTTTAACGAGGAAAATAAAACCTCGTAAAATAACGTCGCTTTTACGAGTTACTTACGAGGAAATTAAAAACCAACGTCAGTTCGTCGTAAATTAACGAGGAAAACATTTCCACGTAAAAAAGATGTAAAATAACGTGGTTCTTACGAGGAAAATTATCTTCCTCGTAATTTCGACGTAAATATAGCGTGTCCTTTACGAGGAAAACCTTTGCGTGTAAATAACGACGAAATTTCGAGTCTACCAATTTTGTAGGTATAACACGTTTTTTTTTTTGCTACCTAACTGGTTAATTCGTAGTAAAATCTCAACTACCAGATTCGAAAATTTCCTATAAATATGAACCTTTGAAGATCATTTTAAACACACCAAGAAGAAAAAAAAATAAAACGTGAAAGAAAAAAATGTCGGGCTCGGGAATATTTTCGAAGTCGGAGGTGGATGTATATGCATAGAGATGCTAACGGAGAGTGACGAAAGAATACCTTATGGGCTGGAGACATTTATGCATCAGGCAGATTCCACACCTGGCCCAAGAAAGCGGTAAGATGTTCTGTCCTTGTCGGAAATGCAACAATTCGAAATTGGCAAATCGTGAAAATGTTTGGAAGCATTTAATAAATAGAAGTTTCACGCCAAATTACTATATCTGGTTTCAACATGGAGAAGGTTATAATTATGATGAGAATCATAAAGCTAGTAGTAGTAATAGCAATTTTCAGGAAGAACAACCGGTTGATCATCATCATTTGCATAATGAACATAGTTACCATCAAGAAGAGCAGATGGTAGATTTTGATAGGGTTCATGATATGGTAGCTGATGCATTTGTAGCTCATGATGAAGATGAAGAACCTAATATAGATGCAAAAGTTTTATGAAATGTTAGATGTGAATCAGCCACTTTACGTTGGTTGTAGAGGTCTCTAAATTGTCGTTGGCAGCTAGAGTGATGAATATTAAAACTGATCACAATCTACCTGAAAGTTGCATGAATGAATAGGCAGACTTGTTTAAAGAGTATTTGCCGAAGACAATGTGTCCGCTGATTCTTATTATGAGATTCAGAACCGGTTTATAGTCTTGGCTTGCCTTCGGAGATAATAGATGTTTGCATTGACAATTGCATGATCTACTGGGAGATGATGAGAAGTTAGAAGAATGTCGATTCTGCAAGAAACCACGATTCAAGCAGCAAGGACGGGACGTACAGGGTACCGCACAAAGGATGTGGTACCTACCAATTACGCATGATTGAAAAGATTGTACCAATCGAGCAGACTGCTGGGAAGATGAGATGGCATGCCGAGCACACTCAGACGGATGGTGAGATGACTCATCCATCAGATGCAAGAGCCTGGAAACATTTCAACAAAGTACATCCAGAATTCGCTAGCAATAGCCGGAATGTGTATCTCGGATTATGCACGATGAATTTAGTCCATTCAGAATGTCAGGGAGACAATATTCATTGTGGCCAGTCTTTCTTACGCCATACAACCTGCCACCGGAGTGCATGCAACGGGAGTTGCTATTCTTGACCATATTAATACCTGGTCCGAACCATCCAAAAAGGTCTCTGGATGTTTTCCTACAACCACTGATAAAAGATTTGAAGGATTTGTGGTCAACAGGAAGAGGACGTATGACTGCTCAACGAAGACGAATTTTACGATGCGAGCGATGCTTTTGTGGACCATAAGTGACTTTCCTGCCTATGGGATGTTATCTGGATGGACTACACATGGGAGATTAGCTTGTTCATATTGTAATGGAACGACAGATGTGTTTCAACTGAAGAATGGTAGGAAGACAAGTTGGTTCGATTGTCACCGTCGATTTCTTCCCATTGGTCATCCGTACCGAAGAAACAAGAAATTGTTTAGGCACAAAAGAGTTATGAGAGACACTCATCCTCCATATTTAACTGGACAACAAATTGAAGCGCAACTCGATTACTATGGAGCTCTGGAAATAATTCCTCGTGGTAGTAATTGGCATGTTCCTGGTAATATGCCTGATTTTTACGGTATTCAGCACAATTGGCACAAGAAGAATATATTTTGGGAGTTGCCATATTGGAAGGATCTTCTTTTGCGCCACAACCTCGATGTGATGCATATAGAGAATAATTTCTTTGAGAACATCATGAATACAATATTGAATGTCCCACGGAAGACAAAAGACAACATAAAATCGAGGATGGACTTGCCGGATATTTGCTCAAGAAGTGAGTTACATATAAAAAGCAATGGACAAGTTCCCGTTCCGATATTCAGATTGTCTTCAGAAAAAAGTCGGTGTTGTTCAACTGGGTGGCATCAGAAGTGAAGTTCCCCGATGGGTATGTTTCAAATCTCTCTAAATGTGTTGAAAAGGTTCAAAAGTTCTCTGGGATGAAGAGTCATGATTGTCATGTATTTATGCAACGACTACTTCCCTTTGCATTTGTGGAGCTACTTCCAACAAACGTACATGAAGCACTTGCAGGTAATAAATTATAACCCAATAATTTTATAATGGTTTAGTTTGCAATAATATATGACTAATGTGTTTTTTTTTTGAATTAGGCATCAGAGCATTTTTCAGGGATCTGAGCACACGACTCTTAAAGAAGAAGTTGTGGAACAGCTTCAGGAGAACATTCCCATCTTATTGTGCAACTTGGAGAAAATATTTCCTCCGGGATTTTTGATGTCATGGAGCATCTAGCTATCCACCTCCCATATGAGGCATTGCTTCGTGGACCTGTACATTACAGATGGATGTATCAGTATGAGCGAGCCATGAAATATTTGAAGGAAAAGCCAAAACCTCGCAAAGTTAAAGGTTCTATAAATGCTGGAAGTTTGACGGAAGAAACTTCTCACTTCACATCGTACTACTTTGGGTCAAAAGTACGCCTGAAAAGAGCTCCTAGAAGATATGATGATGGTGGTGTCGCTACCAACATATGCAGTTGCTGGTGTTCCATACATCTTTAGCCAGATTGGGCTTAATTCGGGAAATCAAAAGAGGTTTGGTGGTCCAGCGAAGAAGACGCCATAGTGCACACACCTATATTCTACTCAATTGCGAAGATCCATTGATGCTATTTTGAAAGGTACATATGGACACTTCTAAACACACATAATAAATATAAATTATATAATTGTGAAATTAAGATTAATTGATATAAAATGTGATTTTACAGCTTATTTGTTTCTCAAGTCGAAGAAACATTCCCAGGTATATCCACAAGTGACGTAGACAAAAAGAAAGATCAACACTTTATCAAGTGGTTGAAGAATCAGGTATTAATTTTTACAGCTCGATCAAATTATTTTTCATACATTATATGTACTAATATTTCAACGCTCTTTTTAAGGTTGATTACTTACGACGATGCAGATTATCATAAATGGTTACACGGCAATTCAATTTCCACATGTAAAGGTCACCACATCACAGATGTATTTCACACGAGGCTATACTTTTCACACATATGAGTATGGTAGACAGCGGGTGACCAGTAACTATGGAATATGTGTGAAAGGGAAAATAGATTTCTACGGGATCTCGAAGGAGATTATTGAAGTCGAATTCCCAGGGATATTGAAGCTGAAATGTCCTCTTCAAATGTGAATGGTTCGACCGTCACAACAGAGGTGTTCGGTTTAACAAATTTGGTGTAGTTGAGGTCAATGGTGGACGAAGGTACAACAAATTTGAGCCTTTCATCTTAGCTTCACAAGCAGACCAAGTTAGCTTCCTTCCATACCTTCGGATGAGAGAATCATGAATAAATTGGTTATCCGTTATCAAAGTTACACCTCGTGGACGAATCATAAGTGGAGAAGAACCACCATTGCAAGAAGAACAGATAAATGTAGTCGAGGAACCTGAAGCTGCCACAGACGACATACTTCTCATTGATCCGCATAATCATGAGTACGAAGATCTTACCGACGATGCGACGGACGAAGCTGTTGAAGACGAGTTTAATGAAAATGATGATGTTTCTAGTGATGACGAGAATGTCGATGTATCCGATTGATGTACGTATTTGTATTGATGTATGATTGATTTTCAGACTTAAGGAATTGTGGTTTTCGAATTGTGGAATGGAATAAAAAGATTGAGGTTAAAGGGAAGATGGTTGGGGTTTGGAATAAATGAAGTAGAAGATAAAGAAGATGGGGTTTGGGGTTTAGGTTTTGGATTTTAGGGATTTAAACATAAACCTCGTTATTTCCACGTAAAATAACGTGGTATTTACGACGAAAGTGAGAATTAAAAAACACGGGCCTCGCGATTTCCACGTAAGCAGAATTCGTCGTAAAGATCTCGTAAGCTTACGTGGAAATAACGAGAAACATTTAATTATTAAAAAAAGAAACACGTTAATTCCACGTAAGCACAAATCGTCGTAAGCGTTAGCTTACGTGGAAATAACGAGGTTTATGTTTAAATACCTAAAATCCAAAACCCTAAACCCTAAACCCTAAACCCTATCTTCCTTATCTTCTACTTCATATATTCCAAACCCCAAATTCTAAGCCAAAATCCTAAACCCTAAACCCAAAACCCTATCTTCCTTATCTTCTACTTCATATATTCCAAACCCCAAATTCTAAACCAAAATCCTAAACCCTAAACTCGGGACTCGGGATTTCCTTGTACAGGGAAACACGGGACTCGCGATTTCCTCGTACAGGGAAACACGGGACTCGCGATTTCCTCGTAAAGGAAAACACAGGCCTCACGATTTCCTCGTAAAAGAAAACACGGGCCTCGCGATTTCCTCGTTAGCTTACGTGGTTTTTACGTGGTAATATATCCTATATATATACCCACGAACTCTCACACTTTCTCATTTCCTCTCTACTTCCTCTCTAAAATCATGGTAAGTCCTCCCTCTTTCCTTTGATTAGTTTAGGGTAGTTTAGGTGGTTAGTGTAGGGAATTTAGATAGGTTTATGAATTTTAGGTTAATTAGTGTTGATTAGGTGATTAATTAGGAATTTATTCTATAAAAATTTGAAGTTTGAGTGCTAATTTTGAATGTTTTTTTAATAGGTACGAAAGTATAAATTAGATATTAATGTTATTAAAAAATTTTAAAAGAATGTAAAAAAATGTAACATACCACAAAGTTCCGTCTGGTCGGTCGGGATCTATGACTGGTAAACCTTCTCTCCCTGGCTGAGAGAGAATGTCCTCGACAGTGTACTACGAGTAAGGAGCACTCGGCGGCACCATCAGATCGGGATGAATGGGAGTCGGCATCTCCGCAGCCATCGGTGGAGGCATATGAGGTGGCACAGAAGGTGGCACCTCTGGGACATGATGATCATGAGGAGCCGGTGGTGTAACCCATTGTACACCAGAACGAGAGACTCTCTGAGAAGACTGAGTCTCTGGGACGCTATCCGGACCTGAAGAACTAGGTGTTGTAGAAGAAGAACCGGGGTGTAAACGACTACCCGGCGCTTATAAGTTACTATTAATATATATATATTTATATATATATATATATATATTTACTATTATTTTTAATTTATATTTCAAAATTTTTTAATACTAATTATTAACTTTTTTTTCTGTTACAGCAAAAGTATCATTGGTCTTTGGGGGTCAATGAGAAGGTGAGGAAAGCGTTCAACGGTAAGGTGAAAGCTCGCCTGTTGGACACGGTCTCCAACTGGAAGGGGGACTGGATCGTGAAGGGATATGAGCGTGGTAAACCCGCTGAGCTCACCACTGAGGTGTGGGATGGCCTCATCCGCTATTGGGAAACTCCGACGCCATAAGAATCGCCAGGCTTACTCTGCCTCCCGTAACACGGTAGATGAGCACGGTCACGGGCCGATGCTTCACTCTACGGGCCAAAAACCCCACGCCGCTATCCGTTTGGAGATGGTATGTAATTAAATATTGAATTTAATTAATTTCTTTTATATAATATATTTATATATACTAACTCTCTAAAATGTTTTGTAGGCCAAAGAGACGGGACAGCTCCGACTCTTATGAAACTTTACGAGAAGACCCACAAGAACAAGTCGGGTCGATTCAGATCCTAGGTCCGAGCAAATCTTCAATGAAGTTGCTGACCGGTTCAAGAGCGCGACCCAAACACAGCAGCCTACCGACAGACTATCCGCCACCTTATCCACAGTTGAAGTGGTTAGGATTTACGAGGAGGTAAATTTTAAAAATTATAATTTTAAATTATTCATTTAATTTAACTTTAAATTTTACTAACAATAATTTTTGGTTTTAAGGTTGTCCCTAAGAAAAGGGACGTACTTTGGGGATTGGTTCCGTCAACGATGTTCGAGAGCAACATCGCCTTATGGTCGAGACGGAAGACGAGGTCACCGAGCTGCGTGAACGAGTTGGCCTCGACAAAAACTGTGTTCACAGCTCGACAGTGTAGTCGAGGGCTTCTTGGACGCCATAGCGCCACAAATCCAGAATGGGAGTCCTTGTTGAGGAACTTGCGACGACAAAATCCAATTCGGCGAGTCGATGCGAGGCCCATAACGAGGCGGATGTGGAGAGGAGGAGTGATGAGTTCTACCGCGATGAACGAGCCGTAGTTTTTATTTCCTTTTATTCGTTGTAAATATAAATTCTAATTATTTATGAATAAATATTTTTTTATTGTTTGTGTATTTTAATTCAAATTTTATAATTATAATTAAAATTATCAATATTTTCTAATTATATTTTTAATTCTGTATATAAAAATCGAAGTAAATTCCTCGTTAAATCACGAGGAAATAACTTGGTAAGCCTAATGTGGTCTTTACGAGGATTAAATTTCGACTACATTACGTGTCTTTCACGTGGAAAGTTTACGTGGAAATGACGAGGAAAATTAACGTGGAATTAACGAGGAAATGTTTTCGTGATTTTTACGTGTAATTAACGAGAAAAAATTTACGTGATATTTACGAGGAAACTTTTCATGGTCTTTACGAGGAAACTTAGCGAGTTCCTTACGTGGAAAGGTTATGTGATCTTTACGACGAATAATTGTACTTGGTCTTTACGACGAAAACTTTTCCTCGCTAATTGACGTGGAATTGGCGAGGAAATACGCGTTACGACGAACGATTAACGACCAAACGTTTTTCCTCGCTAATTCCTCGTAATGCCTCATTAACGACGAATTCACGAAGAATTCAGCCGTCGTTAATCTTGTGTTTTCTTGTAGTGTTAGGATATGAACGGTGACCAAAAAAAAGAGGAATAATGCATTCTCTATTTTTTAATATCTATAAAAAATAGGTTTTTCAATTTTTTCTCATTCATTTTATTGTAGAGGAATATAAAACAATATTGTTTCTTGCTACATATGATAAAAAATAATCATTCCTCGTTATTTCTAAAATTTTATTATAATAGATTCTTTTCCTGTTCATTCCTAATGTTCATCTGATGGTTACTATAGATTCTAAAATCTATACTAAATATTTGATAGTATTTGTGATATAAACTGGGGAAGAATTAATGATGTGGGCAACAACATCTTTAGAATACAACGATGTAATTGGAAATCAGTTGAAAAAATAAATTTTTATTGATTGAAGAGATCGATTACAATAAACGAATAAGAGTTGGAAACTACAAAGAGATCGATTAAAGAATAAGCCTAAAACGAAGTGAAATGAGTTCGATGTGTGTTGTCTGCTATCTCTAGGGTTTTTCACGTGTCCGTCAACTTAGTTTCTCCTCTTCTTTTATGGTCGCATCTCTCCGTGATATACGCAACCTCCTCCGCGATCTCTGGATTCTCGAAGTCTCCGTCTCGAGCTCGCGTGCTCGCTATAGGCTTTAACTCTTCGCGGCCCATATCCTTGATTGCGACTTACTAATGTTTTGACCGAAATTGGGTCCAGCATTTACCAATTAGACTCTTAAACCAAACATTTCCTGAACGAGAAAACAGAAACCAGCTAAACCGAGAGAGTAAAAGTCCTTTGGTTCCTATACCTTTCTTTTATCTCTAAGAAAATATTTAACTTCTCACTCAGTTTGTTTCTAGATTTTTGGGTATATTTATGGTTGCTTTGCATTATTTTTTTTTAAGTTTAAAAAATGCAAAGTGCAAAGTCAACATTTTTTTTGGTTACAAAAAGTTCTTAGTCAACTATTTTTTTGTAAGAACAATGCATTATTTCTACAAACTTTGGGCATTCTGGTCTGCAGTTCGGATTGAATCTGGTTTTCGCGGGATTTTGATTCCCGAATATTTTTTGGGTAGGTATTGCACTCATATATGAGTAACCGAGGAATTTTTGGATTAGCCTTGGTTTGAGTTTTGTCGGTCGGTTATGGGATTTAAAACCAAAAAGGAACCAAAATTTATTTTGAATCGATTTGCGTAGGAATTGTACCCAAAAGTGATGTTTTCAGTTTAGGTAAGATCATGTCGGGTTTGGATATAAGTGATGTTTTCGGGTTATTTGGGATCCAAGTGGGTTTTGCATAAAATCCCTGCAAATCGGAACTAAGTCTATTATATTAAAACTGAAATATTTTTAAAAATATTTTTTCTTTCATTCTAACAATTACAATGTTAGTGTTTTATATCTTGATCTAAGGCTCGGATCGTTGGTTCAAATAGAGATCTAACGCGACGTTTGTTGTTTTGATGGTTTCTTACGAGAATGACATTGCATGTTTTAGTTTTGGTTCCGTTTGGTTTTGCTTAATTAACAATATAGAAAACTAATAAACTAAATTGGTTTATTTTCTCTTTGATTAAAATTAATGAAGACAGAGCCACATTTGAAAGACCTGGACAGTGTCTTAAGGTCCCAAAGGCGAACCAGATGCAGTGATTTCCAGAAGAGGCAGTTCAAGCTATTCCCTGGTAATATTCTTATCCACTGAGCAGCAGTTTGCCTTAGCCTTAGTATTTGTTTGAATATGACTTGTTTTTTTTATTCACTGTAAGCTAAAGCTACATCTTTTGATCAGATTAATATAACAAAAGCTATTTTCTTATAACATCGTACAAGAAATTTGATGATATTATGAAGAACAAAAACCCTCCAGACTACAATTAAAATGTGAAGGCATTATAAGATAGAATAAATCAAGAGATTGCATAAATTAAGCGTCATTCTACTAAAGAAAAAAAAAGGAATTATTCCAAGTGTTAAAAAGACATGAGACTCTCCATGTGATTCGAGACAATAGGGATATTAAACAGACGACTTTTTACAAGTCCATGCTTGAGCCTTGATTCATCGTCTGCGATTCCTTTATACTCAACTCTGTGGAACCTGTTTCTCTTCGGATCATAATATAAAACATAAAACGATTTGTAACACCTTACTGGTACATAAACAAGCTCGCCTGAATCTGTGAAACCAATTAAGTTGCAAATTATTTTCAAACTCTGATCATAGTAAGATAAAGGCTGAAGAAGGTTTATAGGAGACCAAACATGTTTCTGTGCATCCTGTAAAATCCACAATGTAATGCCTTGACCTGGATAATTACTTCTAGTGCAAGCTAGCATCCCCTTATAGAGTCTGAGTTCACCACAATACCTAATATTATTCCATGGAAATTTTATCATATGGAATTTTTCAGATCTAACATCAAAACTCATTATTATAGTGTCAGCATTGTCGGGTTGATCAGCATCTGCTTTATAATACAAGACCCCGTTAATGCATTTATAATTGGTATCGTAACCCCTAATAAGATGCTTATGGTTGGTCTTTATCTTTCTCCATGATCCTTGAGCTGATCCTAGTGTCAAAACCCTACACTCGTCGATTGTTTCATTAAAAGGCATGCACAAAACTTTGTGTTTGTTATTGATTGGATCGTATCCTAAGAAGACCATTGTATTCATCCAGCTCTTTTCGGGTTTGTTTAGGGTTAAGAACTTTCTGATTGTAGGGTTCCAAATCATGGGTTTTGATAGGTTTGCAAAGGAAATCAAGCCGTGGACAGATTCCTTGGGTAAGAAGGAACAGTGTTTGGTGTATCTAATGTGATAACTATGAACAGGCTGAGAAGAAATCGAATGAGGCTGGTTTGGAGTCTGACGGTCTTGCGGAATCGAGAAAACAAACAACCTGTCGCCTCTTTTGAAGCAGACAAGAAGACTTGGCTTCTTTTGTCTGGATTGAGTTTCGAACTTGTTGATGAAGTATGGATCGGTGGTGGCTGACGACCAGAGCTTTGAAACACAACGAAACCTGCCGACAGATTTTGTAGGCAGCTTTGAGAGTATCTCCAAGATTACATCAAGAGGAATGGAGGGTGTTGCTTGTATTCTTCTTTTTCTGTTGATGTGTTCAATTGTTTCTTCTTGCTGATCCATTGTCGATCAAACCCTAATATGTTCCCTCCTCTACACACTCTCTGTTTTTTAATCTTTATTATAAAATTTACAAGCATAGTTGTGCTTATGCAAGATATACTGTTATTATCCTTTTTTGTAACTATATACTGTTATTATCTCTAAAATTATTATTTGATTTTCGCTCGGTATTGCATTATTTTATCTTTGATTAAAATTTGTTAATTACGTCAGATTTCTCTAACCTAATACTTCTACTACTAAAAAGTACAATTTTTATCTACCATAAAAAATAATACTACATATCAATTTCATTAATTACATAATGTGACATAATAATCAATAAAGAAATTAATAATAAATCAGTTATAATTTTAAATTTGAATTTATTTTTAACTATAACAAAATCTGTTAAAAGATCTAACAAAATCATACTTAAATTTTAAATATTTTATTAAATAATACATTAATTAATTTTGTAATTAGCAATATAATATAATATAATATTAATAAAATTCTAGTGTATAAAAATAAGAAATTCTATGCTATTTTTATAAATTTATAATTATAGTCTATACTATATTAAAATAGATTATATATAGA
Organism: Brassica nigra; assembly: GCA_016432835.1. Classification (NCBI taxonomy): domain Eukaryota; kingdom Viridiplantae; phylum Streptophyta; class Magnoliopsida; order Brassicales; family Brassicaceae; genus Brassica; species Brassica nigra. The sequence goes on from CM028243.1 coordinate 52,088,447, forward strand.
CTAAATATGATAAAATTATATTAAATTGATAAATTAACCTATTTATTTTTAATTACTTTCATTTAAATAAATTATTAGAATCCATAATCAAAATCTTCAAAATTTGGATGTATTTCTTACTCACCGCCTCTATCTAATCGTAGCTATCATCATTAGATTTAATTCCTGAAATAGAAATCTTTTTTTCTTTCCTAAAAACTCTCCGTATAAAATTCTTTTTTCTATGTATAAATTAACTGTAAAAAAATAATTTTAATGGTACTCGATTTTTTTTGCAGAGAATCTAACTTAAATCTACATATAAACACTAAAAATGTTGACACAAAAAAACACTAAAAATAAAATTCAAAGCAAAAAATTATACAACGAGACAGTTAATAATTTTGTTTGTATTAGTACAGTTAACATTTCAACTTACTGAGTAAAGCAAATGTTACGTTCACTCTCCACTATTTTTCTCTGCCTATGCATTTGCTTGTTATCAGCTCAGCTCTTGACTTTCCAAATCCCTAAGTTTGCTTCCTTCTTCCTCTTATTCTTCTCAATGGCGAACCCATCTTCCTCATCATCACATCACATCACATCACTGAAGAGAGAGAAGAAGTCATGGTTTGTGAGAAAGGTCACACCTTTAGCAAAACCCACTTCCTAAAACCCATTGCTACCTCTTGTGAAGCCGTAGCCGAGCTTCCACCTTCTGAGTTGCTAAACCGCTTGTCTTCACAGAAATCCTTATATGGGTTTTGGGTTTCAGAGCGTCGTTTCGTCTCTTGGGTATTAGATTACATAGAAGGCTTGGAAAGATGGAAGCTTTACACGAACCCACATGGAGAAAAGCTGGGATCTTTGAAGCAATCAAGGCGTCTACTCACAATATCATCAAGAACCCTTCTCTGCTTCTCTCTGTTTCTAAGAAATGTTGTCCTGAAACCAACTCCTTTGTGTTCCCTTGGGGTGAAGGAACAATAACTTTAGAGGATGTGATGGTTCTTCTTGGATTCTCTGTTCTAGGCTCCCCTGTTTTGAGCCCTTCTTTAGGAAGCTCGAGATGAGAGCTGGAGAAAGCGTGGCAAGAGAAGAAGGAGAGGTATGTTGGCGTGAAGGAAGAGACATGGACTTCGAGCTTCATGGGTAGAGGTGATCTGGAGCATGAGGCTTTCCTTGTGTTGTGGCTTTCCTTATACGTATTTCCTGAGAGATCTCGTCGCTCTATCTCGAAACGTGTTGTTCCCATCGCTGTTCGTTTAGCTAGAGGTGAAAGGATTGCTCTTGCACCTGCTGTTCTCGCTGGTGTATACTGAGACTTGGGTCTAATCAGTGGCTTTGGTAGAGGAGGAGACTGTGATGGCAAACTCAGTCTCAGTCTCAAGTCTTTGTTGAAGTTAGTTCAAGTATGGACTTGGGAGAGGTTCAAGAACTTAAGACCAAAAGCCAAAGAGAGACCTAAAGGTGAACCTAGAATAGCTCAGTGGGATAGTCTTCAGCAGAGACACATAAGAATGTGAGATTAAGGTTTAATGATTTTGAATGGCGTCCATACACTAAGCCTTTGAAGAACTGGAACCCACTTAAGGTTTACTTTGAGAAAGCTATGTGCGTGACTGTTGATAACAGTCTTGGTGATGAGTTTGCTTCTTTTGCTAGATGTGTGAGAGTTTCTCAGCTTGTTGGAGATGGTTTTGTGGAGAGTTACTATCCGAACCGAGTGGCAATGCAGTTCGGTTTGTCCCAGGATCTTCCTGGTTTGGTTACTTGTCATAGAGACTTCACAGAAAAGGAGGCTTGGGATGATTACAACAAGTCTCTTGATGGTTTGAAGCTATATATGCCTTCTAGGCTTGCTTCAGGTTCTGTTACTGCAAGATACAGAGACTGGTGGGTGAAATCAGTTTCAGAGTTTATGGGGTGTGAAGAGATGCAGAAAGAAACAACTGATGATGATGATGATGATGATGATGATGATGATGATGATGATGATGATGATGATGATGATGATGATGATGATGATGATGATGATGATGATGATGATGATGATGATGATGATGATGATGATGATGATGATGATGATGATGATGATGATGATGATGTTGATGTATCTCCCAAGGTATTGCCTTTGAGCCAAGTGGTTGAGAATCTGGAAGAAGGCTTTCCTGCAACTCGCACAAGATCTAGAATGCGTAGATTAGCAAACAAAGATAAAACAGGTGAGTTGGTGAACAGTCTTGTATCTTCAAGTTGGAAGATGAAGGGAGCTCATGAGGATGATGAGGAGAGTTATATGGATGAAAAAGAAGATGATAACATGACCATTGCTCAAATTAAATCTAGGAGGAAGTATAGTGATATAGATAAAGCTGGAGAAGATGCTTCTGAGCCACTTGGAAAAAGGAGAAAATTTCAGGTGATGGATAGTGATAATGACTCAGGGTATTGTCAAAAGCTTGCTTCAGTGAAAATAGAGGAAAGGAACGAGGAGTATGATGACACTGCAAGCAACATACAACAGAAGACAAGTCCGATTTGTGATGATGAGGTTGATGTGAATGGAGATACTGCAGGGAAGAAGAGTATGATCGTTGATGAGGCCAAGAGAGTTGAATGTTGGCTTCTTGAAGAAAGTGAGAAGAAGAGATGCAATGAGAAAAGAAGAGAAGATATTCTTGGAAGACTGAAACAGAGAATCTTTCGATAAAGGAGAAGGAGTCGAAGTTAGAGGCGCGTGTTATGGAAGTAGAGAAGACTTTGGGGAAGATCAGAGAATGGAACACCAGAGGAAACAATATCAAAACCGAAGCTACTGCTTAGCTAGTTTGTGTCAGATACTTCTCAGGAGGAAACAAGACTACAATGTCACACATCATCAATCTTATCAGACAGAAAAGCTTTACTTAGTATTGAAACGAAATATCAAATGAGAGAATGAATACCATTTTGCATTTGACGTAGGCGTAGAGAAACTTTGTTGTTCTATTCCAACACAGTAAATTTTATTTTCCGGTTTGGATTGGTTTAATTTCGATTTCAGATTTGAGAAATGTATAGACCGTTCAGTTTATAAAGTTTCTGAATCACTTTCAAATGCGTTTGCATCTTTCCTTGTGTTGTGCAGATAGGTGTGGTACACTTCTTCCCCAATCAAGTGGCTTCACAGTTGGGATTGTTTCAGTATATTAATCACAATAACCTTACAAAGATACAGTTTGTACTGGTTACAATAAGCTTATTGATGAATTGGCATTGTTCCACATCCCTTCTCGTTCTTCTACACCTAGTTTTACTCCAATGTACAGCGAGTGGTGGTGGAAATCATTTCCAGATTTTCATCATTGTTCAGAGAATCGAGATGTTGAACCATTGCCACACCACCATAGGTAATGATAATGCATATAAAAGGGACATGGCGCTTCAATTCAAGGTGAGAAGGTTAGAGCATATGATTATCCTAAAGCACCTTCTTGGGTCTCTTAATATATTTTTAATACTTTTACGCAGTTAAAGTGAGATTAAGAGACATAACTAAGAAACCCTAGCGCCTCCAATGCAAATCTCTTATTTTGGGGGTTCTTGAAAAAAAAAAATTGAAAGAAGATTCAACTGTAAACTCCATTCATTTCGAAGTGTTCTAAGCAATATTTTGACAATAGCTAATTATATCGCTTCTGAAAGGAAGAAAGAGCGTACGAGAGCAGAGAGATAATCAGAAGGAAGCCAATGGCTATCTCAGCTTGCGATGAGAGGATGTTGAGGGTAGTTGTGTTTGACTCCACCCACACACAAGGGTCTTCCAAGTACTTCCTGATAACCATTACAAAACAGGAGACAGAGAAAGAGTTAAGCATCAATAAGAGAATCCACAAATCAAAAACGAGTAAACCTGCTGATCAGATGGATGCAAACTACCTGTATAAGGTAACACACTGACATGAAACGGTGAAAGCGTATTTCCTTGGCAAAGAGCTCTCTCTGGCTTAATGTAATTAACCATGATTTTGTCCATGTAACAAAACAAAAATTGCTACTGACCTAACACAAAATACCACCCACGAAAGAAACGCCAGTTTGCCACAACCAAAAAACAGCTTCCAAAACTAGCCAATAATAGAACCAGCTTATATTGTCTACCAATCTACCCCATAAGAACATATATAAGGACTAACAAGACAGTAGCAGGATGGCTTAAAATGAAATAAGTTCACATGAAGATCATCTTAATAACAGCTTTATGTACAATGATCAAGACAACGTTGAATACAAATTCATACATAGACAAGATGAATGCAGAGATTCCCAATAGTTAGAGCCACGAAACAAAGCTGAAAAAAGCTAATACATATTCTCATTCCTCCTCGGGTACTTGATGGCACCTCCCTTCTTCAAACGGTACAGCTCCAGCGCTTAGCGTCGCGCTCGTCTTCCTTCCGTGAAGTATCAATGTCTTCTTCCCATTTTCTGTATACCTACACACAACCAATATCAGATACAAAGTGAGTAACTTTCAAGCGATTCTCCGTTGATACCAAATACAAGAATCAATTCTCTTTGTGTAAGCTTCGAATAGAAGAAGACTTACCAGCTTAGGAGCTCGCTTTTTGAGTACGCGCTTGGCTTTGTCGCTCTTGGGAGTTCGTATTTCCATCATAACTGGTAATTTTCCGGCGACGGCTCCGACAAGAGGAGATGAAGGAAGACGACTGTGACAGCACAAATGTCGTCATCTTTGCTAACAGCCTTTCAACGGTTTTACGTTTTTCATATTGGCTTTATTTATATTTCTTAAGTTTGGATAATTATCAATTTGTTTAGATAATGATCCAAAATGATTTAGGTGTACGATCTTTGTTTTCTATATAAGTCATAGCCTTGATAAACTTTAATAATAAAAATACTTTTACAATCTCTCAAACTCTCTAATAACTTTCTGTGCAAGTAAGCAATTTATCCATTGATCTTAGCATCTTCGAGCTGATCCTTCTTCATCCAGTGATCATCTTCTAGGTACTTTGAATCTCCTTCCTTCTAACCTGCAAGTAAGGTTACTAGTTTGGGATTTATATCCAGATATCCTATCTCATTGGTATCAGCGCATAAATTCCTCAGGACCAAGCCATGGACACAAGAGCAACTTCCGCTTTAAACGATATGAACAAGCAAATTGATGAGCTTCGTTCTTCACAAACTCAACAAACAGAAGAGATCCGCAAGGAACTCGGAAGCAAAATCAACGCACTCGAAGCACTCATAGAGAAGTACTTCGCGAACGTCCCACCGCCTCAACGCGAAGGGAAACAAGCCGAAGAAACTTCTGATATTACCGACGGAACTCCTCAAGCCAAGGATCCACCAGACCGTCCCCATCCAGAAAAAAGCACGACAAAATCAACTCCCACCACCGCCAACAACAACAACTACACACCACCCCACCATGGGCTCTCGGCAAGATTGACTAAAATTGGCTTTCCAATGTTCGACGGTTCTGAGCTTCGAGAATGGATCTACCGTTGTGAACAATTCTTTTCCATTGATAGCACTCGGCCGGAACTAAAGGTTCGCCTAGCCTCCCTTCACATGACTGGCAAAGCTCTTCAATGGCATCATGGTTACATGGCCAATCAATACAACATATTTCCGCTGTGGCCAGAATACGTTGCTGCAGTCTCCGAATGTTTCAGCGAGCTCTTTGACGACCCCCTGTCCGAGTTAGTCAGCCTGAAACAAGGAAACGACACCATCGATGTGTTCCTGGAGAAATTTGATAGCGCCATGAAAAGGCTCACACTTGCTCCTGGTCATGCCTTGAGCATATTTTTGACAAACATGAACCAGCACCTAGCTCTTCATGTGCGTCAATTCAAGGTTACTACAGTTCCTGAAGCTGCAAAAATAGCCAAACTACATGAGTTATCTTTGATGCATACTCCTACAAAGACACCTCGTTCAGGTTTCAATTCTTTCTAACGATCAAACTCCTCACAACCAAACAAGAATCAAAACAACACAGCATCAACTCCTACAACTTCCAACGTCGCGAATCAAAACACCAAACCTATCCTACCCAACGTACCCCAAAAACGGGTCTCGTTTGAAGAGATGCAGGAGCGAAAGAGGAAAGGGTTATGCAGGTTTTGTGAGGAACCATTCACACCGGGTCACTATCTTAAGCATCGCAAAGCTGAGTTCTTGTTCTTTGATATGGACGCTGAGACAGAATTTGACTCAGAGATCGCACTAGTAGAGCAGATATGCGAAACAACTATCAGCGACGAAGAGGGCAAGGTACCAACTATCTCCGTTCATGCTTTGAATGGTTCTCCGACATTCAACTGTATGCGCCTAATGGGACAGTACGAGAAACACAAACTTCACATACTCATAGACCCAGGCAGCACGCACAATTTCTTGGACATCCAAATAGCTAAAGGACTTGGTTGTTCTTTGACTCCAATCAAGCCGATGTCTGTTGTTGCAGCGAGTGGCGATTTGATCACCAAGTATAAGTGCAGCTCCTTCGCCTGGAAGATGCAAGGTTACGGATTTACAGCTGAAATCAGAACCTTACCTCTAGGATGCAGTGACCTAGTTCTCGGTGTTTAATGGCTATCTACCTTAGGACCAATCCTATGGGACTTCCGGAACCTTCATATGGAATTCAACTTCAACGGCTTGAAACACGTTCTCAGAGGAATAACTCCAAACAGCTGTAAACTTATCTCGGGAAGCAGCCTCAACAAAATTATGCTACAAGAACCACAACTAGCTTTACTTCACCTACGTGAAGTGGACAACACAAGCGATACACAACACACCCTCGACCCAGAGATCATTCTATATCATATTGAAGCAAGTGGTGCAGAGGTCGATCATACTGGTTCGCTAGAACAATTACTCGAGTCATACAAGGACATATTCGACGAACCAACTTCATTACCTCCCTATCGCGAGGGTTTTAACCATAAAATCCCACTGGAAACAGGAGCAAACCCCATCAATCTTAGACCTTATCGATACTCTTCGTTGCAAAAAGACTCAATCGACAAGATGATCCAAGATATGCTTACACAAGGTATAATTCAGTACAGTGCAAGTCCCTATGCCTCACCAGTGGTACTCGTCAAAAAGAAAGATGGATCTTGGCGGTTATGTGTCGACTATAGGGGTCTCAATAAGCAAACAGTCAAAGATAAATACCCTATACCGCTCCTGGAGGATTTGTTAGATGAACTGGGTGGCTCTCGATTCTTCTCTAAGCTGGATTTACGCGCAGGGTTTCATCAACTTCGTATGTCTCCAGAAGACGTGCATAAGACAGCCTTCAAGACACATTCATGCCACTACGAGTACCTTGTGATGCCGTTCGGCCTTACTAATGCTCCTTGCACGTTTCAAGGACTCATGAACCACGTTTTTGCACCCATTCTTCGTAAATTCCTCTTGGTTTTCTTCGATGATATACTTATCTACAGCAAGAACTGGGAAGACCATCTTATTCACTTAGACACAGCCTTTGCTATACTGCGGCATCAACAACTTTATCTCAAGATATCGAAGTGCACTTTTGGGGCAACAAGAATCGAATACCTTGGACACTTTATATCCAGTAATGGTGTTAGTACTGACCCAGCCAAGATAAAGTCAGTCGACAATTGGCCATCTCCGCAAAACCAAAAACAACTTCGCAGCTTCTTGGGTCTCGCCAATTACTACCGAAGATTCATACAAGGTTACAGCATCATCGCTCGTCCCCTTACGGTCATGCTTCGCAAGGATGGTTTCTCTTGGAACACAGAGGCGTCAACAGCTTTTCAACTACTGAAACAAGCTCTCGTCTCAGCTCTAGTTCTTGCACTCCCGGACTTCACAAAAACGTTTATCGTCGAAGCAGATGCTTCCAATACGGGCATAGGTGCAGTTCTTATGCAAGACAACCACCCGATATGTTACATCAGTCGTTCATTAGGACCTCGTCACCAAGGGCTGTCCGTCTACCAAAAATAACTACTCGCTGTGGTTCACGCCGTACAGACCTGGAACCCGTACTTGGCTCATAACAAATTCATCATTCGGACAGATCAAAAGAGTCTGAAGTTCCTTCTGGAACAAAAGATCACCACTCCCTTTCAACACATGTGGTTGTCCAAATTGATGGGTTACACTTTTGAGATTCAATACAAGGAAGGTAAAGAAAACGTAGCGGCAGATGCTTTATCGAGGATTTCTGGTTCACAACTACTTCAGCTTACGCTTTCTCAAGCTCACCATGGGTTTTACGAGACATTGAAACTCTTATGGGATACTGACCCTACTCTTCAGCAACTCATCACGGAATTGAAGGCAAAACCTTCTTCTCACGCTGCATATTCCTTTGTCAATGGAGAACTTCGCCGACGAGGAAAGCTTGTGGTTGGTAACGATCCCTCTGTTAAACTTCATATCTTTAAGTGGTTACATGACTCTGCTGTAGGCGGTCACTCAGGCCGAGACGCCACTCTACAACGCATCAAATCATTATTTTTCTGGCCAAAGATGAGCTTGGAAGTTCAGAACTATGTGAGAAACTGCTTGGTTTGTCAGAAAAATAAATATGATTTGGCTGCCAAACCAGGTCTCCTCCACCCACTTCCGGTACCTACTGGCGTTTGGGAATCCGTCAGCCTCGACTTTATCGAAGGATTTCCTCCATCAGCTGGTAAACATTGCATTTTGGTTGTTGTGGATCGACTAAGAAAGAATGCCCACTTCCTTGCCCTGTCTCATCCTTATACAGCTATGGACGTCGCAAAGTTGTACCTTGATCAGGTATTTCGGTTACATGGAATGCCCAAAGTGATCGTGATCCAACGTTTCTTAGCGAGGTATGGAGAGAGATGTTTTGCGTTCACGGTGTTGACTTAAACTTCTCCACAGCTTATCATCCCCAATCTGATGGCCCAACAGAAGTTACAAACAAAACCTTGGAAACCTATCTTCTCTGCATGACCTCTGATTCACCTCGTACGTGGAGCGAATGGTTACCCTTGGCAGAATGGTGGTATAACACAACATACCACACAGCAACACGTAGCTCACATTTTGAAATTTTCTATGGTCAGCCACCACCGGTGCATTTACCTTACTTACCTGGTGAGAGTCCCTATACCGAAGTTGACAGGTCTTTACAACTCAGAGAAGAGCTCATTGACATGATGAAGTTCCATCTTTTGCGAGCACAAAATAGGATGAAACAATATGCTGACTCTCATCGCTCAGACCGTGAGTTCCGCATTAACGACCATGTCTACCTGAAACTTCAACCCTATCGCCAACATTCTCTCAAAGGTCGCCACTTACCTCACAAGCTTTCTCCACGCTTTTATGGACCATACGAGATACTGGATCGCGTCGGATCTCTCGCCTACAAACTACGTCTTCCATCAAGTGCAGCTATCCACAATGTCTTCCATGTTAGTCAACTCAAGCTCTGTCCCAACCCGTCCACAACTTCATCAACGTTACCTCAATACCTATCGAATGTTGGAACTGCTAAAGTACCAGAAAAGATCCTCGAGAAGAAGATGGCTGTGACAAAAGTGTTGGTGCAATGGAAAGGATTTCCTCCTGAACAAGCCACTTGGGAGTTCTACCAGGATTTTGTTGCCAAACATCCTAAATTCAATACTTGAGGCCAAGTATTTTCTGAAGGAGGGAGTATTGTGACAGCACAAATGTCGTCATCTTTGCTAACCGCCTTTCAACGGTTTTAAGTTTTTCATATTGGCTTTATTTATATTTCTTAAGTTTGGATAATTATCAGTTTGTTTAGATAATGATCCAAAGTGATTTAGGTGTACGATCTTTGTTTTCTATATAAGGCGTAGCCTTGAGAAACTTTAATAATAAGAATACTTTTACAATCTCTCAAACTCTCTAATAACTTTCTGTGCAAGTAAGCAATTTATCTATTGATCTTAGCATTTTCGAGCTGATTCTTCTTCACCCAGTGATCGTCTTCTAGGTACTTTGAGTCCCCTTCCGTCTAACCTGCAAGTAAGGTTACTAGTTTGGGACTTATATCCAGATATCCTATCTCAATGAAGAAGAGGTTTTTTGATAAGAGCCTCTCTAGGGTTTTAAGTTCTAGATTTTGATTCTGTAATTGTCTTAGATTTTTTCGTTACCTCTGCGTTGATGAGAGAGAGAGAGAGAGAGAGAGAAAGGGGATTGCTTGATGGAGATGAATGAGAAAGAAAGAAGAGAAACTCGCTGGTGATCGTGTTTTTTTTTCCTTCTCATACGATGGTGATGGTAACACTTGTCCTTTAACATGTAAACAGATGAAGAAAGGTTGAGAATGTTCTGAGTGTTATTCACATCGTGTAGCATACATATATACTTGTTACAATGTAATCTCAACATATTAGATCTTCTCTTATCCGACATCTACTTGTGCTTATCTCAACAATACATATCTTTCTCCCCAAGTATCGTAACATCCCAAACCACAAACCGTACCGGTGTGCCTTAACCCAACATAACCATCGCTAACACTCCCCCTCAAGTTGGTGCATGGAGGTTCTGAACACCCAACTTGGATAGCAGATAGTGAAATGCAGGCGCTCCCAATGCCTTAGTCATGATGTCCGCTAGCTGCTCTGTCGTACGCACATGCCGCGTCACAATACTCTTGTCTTGAACTGCATCTCTCACACTGTGGCAATCAGCTTCAATGTGTTTCGTGCGCTCGTGAAACACGGGGTTGGCTGCAATATGCAATGCTGACTTGCTGTCACAGAACATCTCCATAGGCGCAGGATGTTCGACACCAAAGTCTCTTAGAAGTCGTTTGAGCCACTTAAGCTCACGCAATGCTACTGCCATGGACCTGTACTCTGCTTCAGCTGAGGAGTGAGATACCGTGTCCTGCTTCTTTGTCTTCCAGGAAATAGGAGAGTTGCCCAACAACACGATGAAAGATGACAGTGAGCGACGGGACTTTGGGCAAGCAGCCCAATCTGCATCGCAAAACACACGAAGCTTCAGATCACTTACAGACTTCAACATAATCCCTTGTCCAGGACACCCCTTTAGATACCGTATCACTCGAACTACTGCATCCCAGTGGGCCTCTCTCGGATGTTGCATTACCTGTGAAAGTACGTGTACTGCATAACTCAACTCTGGCCTTGTGATGACAAGATAAACAAGTTTACCAACAAACCGTCGAAACCGTACTGGATCTTTACAAAGCGGTCCCTTGTCTGACAGTAACTTGTGATTCTGTTCCATTGGCGTCGATACAGGTTTACACCCGAGCAGACCAGCCTCTGCCACCACATCCAACGCATACTTCCTCTGAGTCAAAAACATCCCTTGCGGTCCTCTTGCAATCTCAATACCAAGAAAATATTTTGCTTTCCCCAAATCTTTCATCTTGAAGCAGTCACTTAAGTGCGCCTTGAACTTCACTATCATCTTCAAGTCATTACCAGCGATGATCAAGTCATCTACATACACAAGAACCCGCAGAGATCTATCCCCTTTAACGTAAGTGAAGAGTGAGTAGTCAGAGTAGCTCTGCTTGAATCCAAACTTCTTTAATGCACTTGTCAGTTTTGCGAACCAGCATCGAGGAGCCTGTTTCAGTCCATACAAAGATTTTCTCAAGCGACACACTTTTCCTTCTTTACCCGTCTCGAAACCAGGTGGCATTTTCATGTAAACTTCCTCTTCAAGATCTCCGTGTAGGAAGGCGTTGTGTACATCCATCTGGTGTACCTCCCAGTTTCTAGCAGCTGCCACTTCTAGCAACGTACGAACGGTAGTTAGCTTTGCTACTGGCGCGAAGGTCTCATCGTAATCCACTCCTTCTACTTGCCTGTTTCCACACACGACTAGCCTCGCTTTGGGTCTTTCCACAGTCCCATCGGCATTGAACTTGTACTTATAAATCCACATACAAGCTAGCGCCTTCTTTCCTTTAGGTAGATTCGTCACATCCCACGTTCTTTGTTCTTCGAGAGCCACTACTTCCACTGCCATTGCCTCTCTAAATCGTGGGTCCAACATTGCTTCTTTGAAGTTCCGTGGCTCTCTTTCTGAAGATATAGCTGCAAGGAACACTTGATGTTTCTCAGAGAACCTTGCATCGGTGACATAAGCTGAGATAGGATAAGACGACGTACCTTGAACCGTTGAGGACCCTGACAGAGCAGTAGTTGGTGGAACAAGAGTGGTGTTATGTTTATCTAGACACTTCGAGTTGTAGGCAACGTAATCTCTGAGCTTGACAGAAGGCTTGGAGATGCGATGCCCTCTCCCCAACTGTTCCTCTTGAGTTACAACTTCCGATGCAGAACCATCATCAACTTCTCTCTCTGCTGCTGATTCTACATCAACGTCAACATCTTCACTACTCCCCCTCAACTCCACAGGCAGAGGCTCGTCGTATATCTCCAAGATATTAGGTGAGATTGATGGAATAGTGTCACGGGGACACCCCGTGGACGCAGGAAATACCTTAGCGCCCTCATCGAATGGGAATGAAGTCTCATTAAACACTACATCCCGAGATGTAAAGAGCTCATGGCTCTCCAAATCATACAGCCTCCAACCTCGTTTCCCAAATGGATATCCGAGAAAAACACACTTTCTGCTTCTTTCTTTAAACTTGTCCTTGTCCCGAGAGTTCTTGTAAGCAAAACACAAGCACCCAAAGACCTTGATCTCGTCATACGATGGAGGCTTTCCGTACAGACACTCATAGGGCGTCTTCCCATTCAGTAAGCTAGAAGGCGTCCTGTTAATCACATGTGCTGCAGCCAGAACACACTCTCCCCAGAATTTTACAGGGAGACTGGCTTGAAACATCAGTGATCTTGAGACATTCAGTATGTGCCGGTGTTTACGTTCGACTCGACCATTCTGCTGTGGGGTATACACGCACGACGTTTGATGAATGATACCATTCTCTGAGAAGTACTTTGACAGGCACATGAACTCGGTCCCATTGTCACTCCTGACCTTCTGAACAGAGTTCCTGAACTGTCTCTGAACCAGCGCGCAGAAGTTCGGCAAAACTGTCTTAACCTCTGACTTCTCAAGAAGTAGATGAATCCAAACGGCTCTGGAGTAGTCGTCGACAATAGTGAGGAAATATACAGCACCGCAAGAAGATGGTTCGCGATATGGACCCCAAAGATCGACGTGTATCAACTCAAATGCAACAGAAGCTTTATTGAAACTTTCGGAAAAAACACCACGGGTTTGTTTGGATTTGAAACAAATGTCACAACCACCAAATTTTTCCTTATTGTCTAAAACACCAGTAACAAAAGGTAAATGCCCTAAAACACCAAAAGCAGGATGCCCCAATCTTCGATGCCACAGATTCTTGTCCTCAGCAGCTTTGACTCTGTAACCTCGTGCCAAAGTAACATCCCGATAAACATAAACTCCACCTCGTTCTTCACCGGCTCCAATCAGGGTCTTCGTAAAACGGTCCTGCAACACGCAAAGAGTGTCAGTAAACATGGCCAAACACCCAGTCTGCTTGAGTAATTTAGCAACTGATAGTAACGTGCAATTCAAGTTAGGGACAAACAAGACGTTTCTCAACGTAAGTTTATCAGAGAGATGTAATAAACCGCTCTTGGAAGCCTTTACTTGGCTACCATCGGCGAAACTAACAGGACAGTAAGCTATGTCCACGGTATTGGTGAGCAACCCAAGATCACCAGTCATATGGTGAGATGCTCCAGTGTCAAGGATCACCTCACCCGTTTGACGCTTACCATTCAGTTTGTCTGGAATAGGCGTCGGCTTTTGCTGTTCGAGCAAAGCAGCCAACGATGCCCACTGCTCCGTTGTGAGACCACCAACTCCAGACCCCGTGGCTGCTTGAGCTACATTGGAGCGAGGCTGCTGACTGCGACCTCGACCCCTTCCTCTGCCACGACCACCACGATCACCTCCTTGGTTGCGCTCTGTCCACCAATCAGGAAAGCCGATGATTTGCCAACAGTCCTTCTTGTCGTGTCCAGATCGTCCACAATGAGAGCATACAACAGGTCCTCCGCGACTGCGAGCCACTGCTGCAACCAGACCATTCATCGTCGAGTTCTCCGTAGCACTGTCCTCTGCTTTCGTTAAGAACCCGACTCCTTCTTGCTTGGTTTCAACTCGAGAAGACTCGAGACGTCTCTCCTCTCTCACAACTCTTTGATACACTGAGTTGAGGTCTGGTAACGGATCCATTCCAATAATATTAGTGCACACGTTACCAAAGCGCGCATCATCAAGACCCATCAGGAACGTATGCACCTTTTCTTCCTCGTACTCTTCAACAAATTTATCAGATGCTCCGCACGTACACTTCGGAAGCGGCTTGTAGTTGAGGAGCTCTTCCCATTTTCGAACAAGTCGACCAAAATAGTCCATAACAGAGGAACCACCTTGTTTGCATGCTGACAACTCTGCTCTCAGTTGATGTACGCGTACCGCGTTTCCAACCGAGAATCTTCTTCTCAGATCACACCACATCTTGTTTGCATCAGGCGTGAAGGTCACAGTAGACCTGATCGCTGGTGATATGGACGCTCTCATCCACCCTACGATCATAGAGTTCACCGTTCTCCACTTCTCTGCTTCAACTGGTTGATCAGTCTCACTCGGCATTTTTAGAGTACCGTCAATGAAACCGATCTTGCGCTTCGCACGGAACGCGTTCTCCAACTCCGACGACCATTCTCCATAGTTCTCTCCTGTCAACTGGACAGAGGAGATGGACACTCCTGGATTGTCTGACGGATGAAGGTAGTATGGTGACAACACACTGTTGTTCTCGCTACTTGCGGATTTGACAATATCTTTAGACATGTTTTCTTTCTCAACTGTTTCTCTTAATGGATTTTTCAGAGAAAGGCTCTGATACCATGTAAACAGATGAAGAAAGGTTGAGAATGTTCTGAGTGTTATTCACATCGTGTAGCATACATATATACTTGTTACAATGTAATCTCAACATATTAGATCTTCTCTTATCCGACATCTACTTGTGCTTATCTCAACAATACATATCTTTCTCCCCAAGTATCGTAACATCCCAAACCACAAACCGTACCGGTGTGCCTTAACCCAACATAACCATCGCTAACATAACATACGGGTTCTTCCAGCCCTTATTTAGGAAAAGTATGTTCTATTAATTGCAATTTTTTTTTCTTTTAATCCTAATTATGTTTAGAGACCCACCTAAGATAGAGCCTTGTCTCTTGCGCACTAAGGCGTTCGCCTTGTGGATCAAGCATTTCCCAGGAAGAACTTATAAATTGTATCAAGGGTTGATTCTTATAAGTTGAAAGCTATGATTCATTAGCAATAATGCTTTCTAAAGAAAATGTAAGGTGCCTCTGTGTGTCGCCAAGATGCTTTAGGATAAGGCCAAACACAGACCAAGGCGATCGCTTCTAAAACATAGCCTCCCCTTAGAGGACCAAAGGCGTTTGGGCATGCGCCTTGGTGCGCCTTACCGCAAAAGGCGCTCTAAACACAGTATCAGACAGTAATGAAGAAGATGATAGCCTCACAATTCTCAAGTTCTTATAACATCATACAAAAACTTAATTTGATGATATTATGAAGAACAAAGATACTCCAGATTACAACTAAAATGTTAAGGCAGTATAAAATGTTTTTTAAAAAACAAGAAAATGCATAAATTAAGCGTCGTTCAACCAAAAGAATAAAGGGAATTGTTACAATGACATGAGACTTTCTCTGTGATTCAGGAAAGTATGGATATCACACATACGACTTCTTTCAAGTCCATTCTCGAGTATTGATTCATCCTCTGCGATTTCTTTATACTCAACTCCGTGGATCATGTTTCTCTTTGGATCATAATATGAAATATAAACGATTGAGTATTTGTTTGAATATGACTTGTTTTTTATTCACTGCAAGCGAAAGATACATCTCCTGATCAGATTAATATAACAAAAGCTATTTTCTTATAACATCGTAGAAGAAATTTGATAATATTATGAAGAACAAAAGCCCTCCAGACTACAGTTAAAATGTGAAGGCATTATAAGATACAATAATTTAAGAAATTGCATAAATTAAGCGTCATTCCACAAAATAAAAAGAAAAGGAACTGTTCCCTAGTGTTAGAAAGACATGAGACTCTCCATGTGATTCGAGACAATAGGAATATTAAACAGACGACTTTTTACAAGTCCATTCTTGAGCCTTGATTCATCGTCTGCGATTCCTTTACACTCAACTCTGTGGAACTTGTTTTTCTCCGGATCATAATACAAAACATAAAACGATTTGTAACACCTTACTGGTACATAAACAAGCTCGCCTGAATCCGTGAAACCAATTAAGTTGCAAACTATTTTCAAACTCTGATCATAGTAACGAAAAGGCGCAAGAAAGTTTTTACGAGACCAAACATGTTTCTCTGCATCCTGTAAAATCCACAATGTAATGCTATCACCTGGATAAGTACTTCTAAGACAAGCGAACATTCCCTGATATATGAGTACAACAATAGACCCCATATCATTCCACGGAAATTTTATCATATGGAACTTTTCAGATCTGACATCAAAGCGCATTATAAAGCCAATTCTATCTGTCTTGTCAGTGTATGCTGTATAATAAATAAAGCCGTTCGTGCATACATGGGCAGGATAATAGTTAAGACAATGGTTATGGTTGGTTTTGATCCTTCTCCATGATTCTTGAGCTGATCCCAATGTTAAAACACAAACCTCGTCAGTGGTTTCATGAAAACGAATGCACAAAACTTTGTATTTAGCATCAGTTGGATCATATCCTAATAAGAATTGTGCATTCTCCCAGCTTTTTTCAGGTTTGGTTAGGATGTACAACTTTCTCGTTGTAGGGTTCCAGATTCTGAGTTTTTTTTTAGCGTTTTGAAAGCAGCAGATCAACCCGTGGACAGATACGCTAGGCAAGAAGCGATATGATTTAGGATATGTCATATGATAACTGTGAACAGGCTGAGAAGGAATTGTATGAGGTTCGTTTGAAGACTTGCGGTCCTGTGGAATCGAGAAAACAAACAACCTGTCACCTCTTTTTTTGAAGCAGACAAGAAGACTTGGCTTCTTTTGTCTGGATTGAGTTTCGAACTTGTTGATGAAGTATGGATCGGTGGTGATTGATGACCATAGCTTTGAAACACAACGAAACCTGCCAACAGATTTCGCAGGCAACTTTGAGAGTATCTCCGGGATTAGATCGGGAGGAAAAAAGGATGTTGACGGAGATTGTATTCTTCTTCTTTTGTTGATTTCTTCGGTTGTTTCTTCTTGCTGATCCATTGTTGACCAAACCCTAATATGTTCCCCCTCTCTACGCTTTCTGTTTTTAATTTTTTATCAAAGTAAATAATCGGTATCATAAAGTTTTAGTAAATAAGAGTACATAGCAAAGTAAATAAAAGTAGATAGTACTTATTATTATTATAGTAATTATCCGAGGTATACTTTTCTATTTATCTCTAAGAGAAAATTTCGTTTTTCATATGATTGTTTTTGTTCTCGAGAATATAATAATAGCACATTGTCCAAACAGAAAATCTAGTTTATCTAAAAATACCAAAAAAATAAAAGGAAAACATCGAACTGCGTTGACAGTTTGCCATATTGCAAAAAGGTAAATTAAATAGTACTAGGTAGATACCCGCGCTAAACCGCGGGCGGAGATTTTATATATTTACTGAATTAGTATTAAGCTAATTTTTGTTCCAAAAAGGTATTTAGCTAACTTGGATAATGCAATGTCTACAACTCTTGACAGTGTATCAATATTTCTTTAGAATTTTAAAAAAAAAACATATACACCAATAAATATCATAACAATTTGACCCATAATAATAAGCATAAGATGCGATTTAATGGTATGTATTTGTTTCTTCAATGAATACCAAGAGTTGTCTTAGAAGAATCAGAGCTGGACTTGTTTCATAGATGAATTTAAGAAATGGTTGTATTCATTGGTGCTTCCTGGACCTATTGATACTTGGAATGATATTTTGCTGCAAATGATGAGGACACAGATGTAAAAACCATCCCTCAGGAATAGATGAGACCAACATCTTAAATTAGCAAAAGAAAAAATTTCAAAGAAAGATACTTGTAGGAGTCTCGGTATTTGATTGTTATGTATCCATATGCAGCAAGAAGGGAAACCATTTGTGAACAGTTATCATATCTCTATAAACTCAATTTTATATGCAATGTTTTGACCCCATTCAAAATCTAAAAGCATCGTACATAATATCTCAAAAAGAAATCTTGATGAAGACCAGGAAGTGCAAAGCCAAAATATAGACGACAAATGCTGACCTGTGATACATAAGCCTTGTTTGCGTCTCATTTTTTGTAGCAGTTGAATATGGAAGGTAGGAATGAGCATGAACCTCATGGTCTAATCCAAATCCTCTATCTGAATTTGTTCTTTTGAATCTGCTCTTTGCAGCGTTCCCCTTGACGTTAAAGCTATCATATCTTATCCACAACCTGTTCAGTCTCTATATTCCAACTTGTTCGAATGAATCTCACAAACGATCTCCTCTGCTTGTGCTTGATAGGCATATCAAAGTTTCTGTTAAGAACCCGTCTAAAGGAAAAAATGTAGATTGATACAGCTTGAGATTGACCTGCTTTGCTAATTGCTCAATTATAGTATGGAGTTGTTTATCCAGTGTCTTCTCTCTCTGAGCTGTAAAATCAAAACCTTCCCACTAAGATAACGCGAATGAAACTTTTCTGGTTATCAACCTTTCTAACAGAACCAAAAACAGATCTAATGGGTTCTTAATGAAAATAAGCTATCTAACATAGTTTTTTGGCCTTTTTAACAGCAAATTATATTGAAGTTTCACGTGTGAGAACATGAAGAAAGTTGATGACGAGAAGTACCTGGAGAAGGCGGCTTCAGTGCTCTTTCCTGTATAACTGTCCAACTCCTCTCTAACTCCTAAACCTTCTCTTCCATTAACCTCTAAAGAATCAAATAACTTACACAAAACTCAGGTATACAGGACAACATAGTTCCATACAAATAAAAAGTAAAAACAAAATCTAACCAAATGGTTCTTTTTGTTCCCCAACTTCTGTAGCATAACAAATTTCATGGCCTCTGTATGTGCTCCATCTTTACCCTTCCAATCAGGCTGGATAACAGCTTCACCAGAGCTCTTGGAATGCCTTTCATTTTTAGAGAAGCTTGTGCATCCACTTGCTCAGTTTTCAAGATTTCCTCAACATTTTCTAGCTCCTGCAAACCAGATATCAAGCAGATCCAAAGTGTTAACAGGAATCCAGAAAAAAAAGAACAACCTTTTCATATCAAAACAATATCACAGACAGAAGAAAAAACACTATCAATACGTGAACTTACGTACCTTCAACTTTGTAAGAAAATAGCCAGCTTCATGTATTTTCTCTTCTATCTTTGTTTCACATAGTAATATCGCATTCTCATATGTACTGTTTTCTTCTAGCAGCGTCTGCTTTCTCTATTTGAGCCTAATTGAAAAAGTGGAATAAGGTCGAACATTCAAAGAGAGGTACTCAATTTCTCATATCGATTCAGTTATGTCGAATCAGAGAGAAAGTACCTGTTCATGAGGGAGTGAGCATGAAGCTAAGGTGAGGCAGACGCTGGGATATATTCGGTGGAGGAAATCTGAGCTGTACATCTTGGATCGAATGGCTGAGCATTGTCACTTTCAGCCGAGCTCATCGACGTATTTATGCTGCTCCACCGTAAACACTAATGGGATACGATCCTTGTAGTCGATTCATCTTCTCCAACAACGTCTACATCTTGAAAAAATCTTTCTTGAACAGCTTAGCTGAGACAAGCGAGGGCAAAGTCTCCGCGATCTCGTTCTTCTGCTTCAATGGATTATGCTGTTCTCCGGTTTCTTCGTCAGAGCTGGATCTGCGAACATCGCCATGAAGTGAAACCACACACAACACAAGACAAATGACGTGGAAGTATAAAATGTTTTCATTAGGTTTTCAATTTTTTTCAGTTAATGACATGTCAGTATCTCAGACTTTTAAAAGTCTGATGAGTCAGATGCTGGAGAGTTACTTATGCTTTTATTGTGGGGATTTAATTTGACGATATGTTTCAGCCTATATTATTCGAGTTGGTTACAAATTGGGCCACTTTTTGAGTTTTGTTAACGTCCAGGGCCACATAGCACTTGTGGGGTACTTTCTCTTCTTCTTGGAGAATACGTTTGTCGTAAATACCCTTAATGAGAGGAAGCTTGGTCTGATGTGGTTTAGGCATCATTTGATTTCAATTAAACTTGTTCCCGAAATAAGGTTGAGTCGGTTTAGCTTGGCATTTATTTATTAGGTTACTTGACTGTTGTGAATCTAGGTAACCACATGATTAAAAAGGAAAGATCCGATCCAACGGCTGGTGTAAAAAAGAGAGATTATAGTACATGTAGACAACGACGTGAAATTAATGTTGGGTTCGTAGGTTTATGTTTCAAACGAGAAGGACTTGAAAGTTGAGATCTTGGTGATTTTTGGAGGTTTGTAGATTGGATATCTTGGAGGCTTGTTTAATCTGTTTGTTTGTTTGAATTATGTTATGCTTTTTTTTTTTAATTTAATTATTGTGTTTCATCTTTTATGTTAATACGTTGGCCGTTCAATTTGCAGGCGTTTTCAATGGATGAGCTCAGTATGGTAATAGCCGGAGATTGGGTTTGTGGACGTGGGGACAAGTGGGATTTCGTAGTGGACAAGAAACAGATGGGAAGGCTTGTGAGTGTGTACGAGGGGATGTGTTTAGCAGATCTTGAAATCAGTGACTTGAGAGAGTTCAAGCTCGACAGCGCTGTCTACAATGCAAAATTAAGCTACTGGCCACCTAGTAGTATGGAACTTGCCACGGGGATAACGACACCTCCTGTTCTAATGACCAGTGATGCCGCCGTAAGGTATTTCCTCCAGCATTTGAGGGTGAAAGGAGCAATGAATTTGTTTGTGAGGTTTGAAGAGGTTCTAGTTCTACAGGGCGAGGAGGATGAGCACATATACGACACTGGAATGGGATTTGTCACTCCTGCTGCTCTGAAACAAAAGACTACCTCTGCTACTGCTCCACCGCGTTTCAAGCAGAAGGCCCCATTTAGTGGAATGTATGGTTTTGGAGCAAACATGTTAGCTAGTGGTGAAGCGAGTAAGTCGAGAAAACGATGTGTTACGGATGCTCCTTCAGTAAATCTCGATGATGTTGACTTTGTGCGTGAGGCTGAGAGGTTGGAGGCGGAATTGGAAGCAGGTGGCAGAGAAAGCAACGAAGGAGTAGGAAGTGGGTGTAGCCAAGGTGATGATGAAGGAACTCTAGACGGGATAGATGATAGGGACATTCAACCAAGAGGATACAACAGAGATTTCTGGACGCCATTGTTGAGTGGCGACTTTGGTGGTTCGAACGCTGTTAATGTCGTATACAACGAAGATGAGATTGTGGATGAGATGCTTAGGAAGTCTTGTCCACGTTATTTTTTGAGCAGCAACACCGAACATGCTCCACTTGTCGCTGAAGATGAGATTGTGGATGGGATGCTTAGGAGGTCTGGTCCACGGTTTTTTTCCAGCAGCAACACCGAACATGTTCCACCTGTCGCTGAAGCCGGTGGTTCTAGTGGAGGGGTCCCTGACAACCCAGAAGAACATGAGGGAGAGCAGTGGTCTACAGGGGATGTGGACGGTCAAGCTCGACCCCGTACACGGAAACTAGAAGATGTCGCTGACGAAGAGTTTGACATTCCACCGCTGTTCGACGATACCACTTACAAAGCATCTGAGATACCAGACATGGATGCAAGTGAGGATGATGGGCAGATCTACGTAGGAAAGGTTTTTGGTAACAAAGAGGATTGCCAAATTGCATTGGCAATCTATGCTATCAAAAAACAGTTCAGGTTCAAGCAAACAACAACGAAAATAGACTCATTCGTTGTTCAGTGTCCCGACATGCGTTGTGATTGGAGGGTTACAGCTCATGAGATAAGGGGGACTGGATACTATGAGATTAGGAAGGCTCAGCTAGATCATAATTGTCCAATTGATTTCAGAATGGGGTATAAAAGCAGAGCTACCTCAAAGGTGATTGCTGCTGTGTACAAGGCGAAATTTGGTGCGGCTGGTAAGGGTCCAGTTCCGAGAGAATTACAGCAACTGTTACTAGAGGATCTAAAGGTGTCTGCATCGTACATGAAGTGTTACCGCGCGAAGGAGAAAGCTGTTGTTGGTGTTTTTGGTTCAGATGAGGATTCTTATTTGAAGTTGCCAGAGTATCTCCACATGTTGAAGCTTGCAAATCCAGGGACTGTTGCTGATATAGAAACAGAAACTGATGAAGATGGAGATGAACGATTTCTCTATTTATTTTTAGCGTTTGGTGCTTCGATTGGTTTTCGAAAGCTGAGGTTAGTGCTTGTGATTGATGGTACACATCTAGGGGGAAAGTACAAGGGGGTGTTGTTGACTGCTAGTGGGCAAGATGCAAATTTTCAAATTTTTCCCCTAGCATATGCTGTTGTAGACAGTGAAGATGAGGAGGCGTGGACTTGGTTTCTTCAGAAGGTTGAGCGAATTTTGGGAGACTCACCTAGGCTTGCTATAATATCGGATCGGGCAACCTGTATTGCTACAGCAGTAAAGCGTGTGTATCCTCGAGCTCATCATGGTTATTGCATTGTGCATTTAGCTAGGAATGTGAACTCCCGCTACTCAAGCAAAGGTTTAGCGAAAACAGTGGTTGCGTGCGCGACAGCCTATAGACCGAGTGTTTACAAGGAGCAGTATGCGAAGATAAGAGCTACAAACAGTGACTGTGGTGTTTATCTAGGGAAGATTGGAGTTGCGCACTGGTCGAGAGCCAATTTTCCAGCAGACAGGTACAATATAATGACAAGCAATATAGCTGAGCAGCTGAAAAAAGCGCTAGTGGAAGGGAGGACGTTACCTGTAAAGGAGTTGGTGATCTTCATACAGAGGATGATGACACGTTGGTTCAGGGCTAGGAGAGCCAAGGCAGAAAAGCATAGAGGACTAGTAAATGTAGAAGTGGACAAGGAGATAACTAAAAACATGGCAGCTGTCAGTGGGAGCAAGATAAATTCTTCCACAGATTGGAGATGTGAGATAATTAACAAATTTGGACGTTCAGACCGTGTGCTTCTTGATGATAAGCAGTGCAGCTGCAAGTACTTTGACAAGACTAAGATACCTTGCGGTCATGCCATTATGGCAGCAAACCATTTGGGAGTGACTTATGACACATTGGTGGGTCATTGTTACAAAACAACGACGTGGAGAGAGACATACGCGGGGGTCATATCACCCCATGGTGATCCAAGGGATGTTGAAATTCCGGAAGAAGTACAGAAGTTGGTGTTGTTGCCTCCAACCACCAAGAGACTGGCTGGGAGGCGTCGCAAGAATCGCATACCTTCAACTGGTGAACTACCAGTAAGTGTTTTTTATAACCATTTGTGTGGATAACCCTTGCTAATCCACAGAACCCTGAGCAACTTTGACTTGATGCAGGTTGCAAGGAAGAAGAAGGAGATACCTAACAAATGCACCAGGTGCCGTGAGGTGGGGCACAACCGAACAAGGTGCACTGCTCCAATATAAACCCGAGGCAGAGTGTTTGTATGTTTGTTATGTTTGGATGTTGGGAAAGGGTTTTTTTGTTTGGGGAGTTTTTTTTGGACCAGTTTAAGCTCAAAGATGCGGAGAGGATTTTGTTATTTGGACCAGTTTAATCACAAAGATGCGGAGAGGATTGAATTTTTCGGAGTTATCAGTAGGTTCGTTTTGTAATAGGAGGATATGTTGGCATAATGTTGTATGTCTTCATTGTAATGCTTATGAAGTGAAAACTGATTTTGTAATTGGATAACAAGATGTTTGGTGGTTATATCCATGTATTCGTCGTGCTATTGATTTGTGTATTAATCCACTCGTTTGTGATCTGTAATTATTGGGAGGTCAAAACGTTTTCCTTTTTTTAAATGTGATGTACTTGTGGACGGCAAAGAGGGAATTGTGTGCTACTTCATTCTTTTAATAGACACAGATATCGAAATTGTAGAAGTAGGATGAAAAATACACTGCCTAGACGGTGTTGGTTGATGAGTCTTCGTAGAACATAAGGCAGATGGATACAAAAAAAAGTGTGGCTACAACGAGAACTTGATAACGCATGTGAAAATGTAGAGATGATAAGCTTAGAAGATGAACAACTCCCATTACGATCAAGTTAATTTGAAATAGAACAATGCCGCAGCTCCCAGTACAACAAAATCCACCACAAAGTTCTTAAGGGGGGCGGTGTGAAGCGGGACCTAGTCGTTATGGAGTGGTGGAGAGTGAGTTTGTTCTGCTGCGAGTCCAGATGTCGGGGTGATGTTTGTTTCCTCCAGGCGCCTGGCATCGATTCCCTGAGAGATTTTTAGTAAGATGTGTGCTATCTCATGTTTCATCTCTCCGATAGAAGCTTGTTGGGCAGCTAGCTGTTCCATGACAGTCTTGGACCGGTTTTGCACATCGTGTATAAGATCCAGGTGCTTGGCGTCAACCATCCTAATCTCGTCTAAGAGAGCCTCGTCTTCCCATTTAAACAAATGGTCTTCTGTTTCCCTCTAATTACATAGAGTCGTTGAAAGTGTCATATATGTGTTGAAAAAAACATATGAAGCCATCAAAAACGAAAAGGGTTTCAATCCACTAACCTGCGAAGCAATGACACATCTGTAGAATCTTCGACAGGGGTTTTCTTTAGTTTTAGATGCGAAGGTTTTGAGGTTGTTTCCGCACCAGCATCGTGTAGGGACACCGTGGACCAAACGCCGACAACCGGTTTGCTAGGACGACGAGGAGGAACTCATGAGTGCCGCCGAGTCGTCAGAGTTCCTTTTTTTAGAGTTGTAACCCTAATCTGAGCTCCCATTGGGAAAGTTTGATTTTTATACAACGATCCGGTATGAATATGGTTAACGTATTTAAATTTGAAATGAACCGGTTTTTTGGCGATTTAGATTCAAAATTGTGGTATGGATGGTGGGCATGGGTTCCAATACTGGGTGGAGCCTCATTTAGAAGGCCCAAATGGCTGATAGAAGGTTACTTAAGGTAGCCGGGATTTTTTGTGTGGACGTGGACGGGGGGCATGGATGGTGGGCATGGATGGTGGTTCGTACATTGTCGTAAGCAATAGAGTGGAAGACCGAGGACGTTAAATATATTACAAGTCACAAATATTCGGTGGAAATCAAAGCAAAAGGACGCAGGGGATGCCGTAGCACAAAGTGAGAGTTGTTTACATAATACATGCCTAGAAGTTAAAAGATAACCGATAGCTGAGGAAAATTTGTTTGGCTTCACTGAGCAGCCAAACTCTACACCGTATTGACATCTAAGTCCAGACTAAAAAAAGATCATTTTACCTGTTTTGTCGATCTTTGGTTCCCTATAGTAGGTTGGGAGTACAATGGTCTTGTACAGATCTAAAACGTACTGTTTACGAAACGCATCAACCAATCTTTCCGTGATGCCGGACATGCTCGGAGGTGGATCACCATACGCATGCATTTCCATGAACTTTATGCTAACCGGTCCACAATCTCCTGATCTTCCATTTCAATAGATATCTTTGATGCGAATCCATGTAAACGGCTCAAGTTTGCGAAATTGAGTGAGCTCGTACTTAGCAACCTTCTTAACAAGGTAAGGAAGGGACTTCAGGACCGGGTTCATGAGACGCTGAACCTTCCTATCACTGTAGAGGTCAATCAGTGGGTCTAGTATTTCAACAAGTCCCAAGTCGAGGTTGATTGCAAGACCAACCCAATGTCTGTCTTCCCATATCATGGGTGTGTAAACCGTAGTGACATCCTCCATCCATTTCCTGTCTCCATCTGAAAGCTGTCTGTCCCATATGAATGTATCTTTCTTGCGTGACCTTCTGAAGCTAGGGTACATCTCCTGAATACCCGATGTCAGATAGGGTGTTGTGAAGCATAGTTTCTGACTTTCGAGTAGTTGAACGTGCCTTTCAGATAACATGTGCATGAGCATTACCATGTGCTGCATAAAAAAATTAAGAGGTTAGTGGGCTTCGGAATATAATAGTGTGATTAGCAAGAACATCAGAATGGTCGGTAGATACGAGCTAAAAAAAGTTAGAGAAAGTGGACCCCAACATACATATGTTTTAGTCCATTGCGTAGGCACAACAAGTTGAAGAAGGAAATTGTTCGAGAAACTCAACTTCGAAGGTGTGATGTGAAACCTGATTTCAAAGAATTGATCACAGCGTCAAGTAGGAGTAACGTATTTATCACAGCGTCAAGTAGGAGTAACGAAGATTTGATATTAAGTGCGATGAAAAAATGGTGAAACTTACGTCTCTCCAAACTTTGATATTGATTTGTAGAAGAGATCCCATTGTATCTGAGGAAGTTGACAGATGAGAGTAGGCGCTGGGATATCTTTGCATTTGAATAGCTCCTTAGCAACGTAGTTCTCCTCCATGCATGGGAAATATGTGGGAGTACGCCTTGGTGGAGTGCCGTCACAGTCGCTTAGCTCAATAACGTCGTTGTTATCAGTGGGTTGTGCCTGTCACATCGAATTGTGTCCAACACAATAGTGCATGTTAAGAATGCACCATGAGAAAATAGTAAACATGCTAAAGGAGTATAAAGAAGCATACGAACCTCATCTACATGGACTGTAGTCGTTGATACAGGAGGATGGGATGTAGCGGTGGCTGAAAATGCGTTCACCCCTGCTGCATGAATAGCAAAACCCGGAATGCTGTTTTGACTCTTAGTTGGAGAACTCTCTAGTGAGCCAGGGCGGGGGGACAAAGGGAAAAGGCAAGCCCTACGGGAAGCTGGGCCTGCTGAAGAGTCATATTTCGGCTGGGTGGGTGTGATTGGGTCAGCAGAAATGTGTAGATGGATGTCAACATCACTGAAGAGAGGGGCTTGGGAAGGAGGGCTTTTGGGTGTGTATGCTGAAGGGTCGTGCAGATCGGGTGGAGCTGCGCCGGTATCATACAATGCAGACGCAATAGCAGCCGGTGATTTTTGTGCATCTACGTCAGAGTCGTGGACGGGTGAACTCTGTACGGGTGATTGGTCGTGGACGGGTGAACTCTGTACGGGTGATTGGTTGTGGACGGGTGTGTCGTGTACGGGTGAGGGGTGTTGGGGTTCAATGTGGACGGTGGTTCCCTGTACATAGGGCATGGTTGTACATTCTTTCTGGAGATATTGATGCGCAGCGTATTGGCTGATTAGGGGGGAGAGTGAGTGAGTAGCATCTACATCCATGTCGGTCTCAGGCTGCAAAATAATAATTGGACTAATAAATGTAAACATTTAGAAGAGAGGACTTAGTAGAGAGGTCAGGAACACTCACTGTTTTGTCTGTAGCAGGAACGTTAGTATCCGTTTGAAAAAGCTGATTCATATGAGTCTCGGGTTGCAGGAAACAGAGTTATAAATTCCAAACATCCTATAACGGAAAGCCTGAAACGAACATGGTGAAAACTCACATCTGTTCCTGTAGCGGGTTCGGCGGGGACCGGTACAACATGATGATTCATTTGCGGTTTGGGCTGCAAGAACAAGAGTTACAAATTTAGAAAATATAAAAATCCTATAACGAACATACTAGTCTGTAGATGCAGTGTACTCACAAGACTATTGTCGGCAGCATCAGAATACGTCCATGTCGGATCCGTCTGGCATCCTTTGTCTGAACGGCTGCATGTCTTGCAAACCCTGGGTGATCTGTTGCATGTCTTGGAAGACGAAAGCAGAGAATGGAACGAGGACCGCTTGCATGAGGAACGACGCTTCCTTCGTCGTAGCTGTTTGCGGAAAGACTTTAACTGTTGATGAAATTCACCGAATTGTGAAGACAGACCACTAAGAATATTCATCAGCTCCTCGTGTTGACTGATGGAAGGAGCAGCTCTGGAGAAATACGTGCTGATGCGTCTCTGCTTGCGGGAAAACGATGTTTTCTTGAGGCAATCTCTCAGTTTGATATTATTTCCGCCCGGTTTCCGTGAGCGTGTGGACGGCTTCTTGTTCTCCTGTCTAACGACAACAGTAGGGAAAGTGATGAAAGGTTCAGAAGTATCCCCACCAGGCCACATGCTCTTTGTGAACGGCTGACGATCAGCAATACGTTGCTCCATGTAGGGAACCCTATCATCGTCACATACATCGGGCCAAATTCCCCAACCAGGCTCTGGTTGTCTCTGTAAAGGTATCAGTGCCGTGACTTCGAGCTAGAACATACGAGAGCACGAGTTAGAGCTAGTGCAAGATTAAACAGAAATTGAAACAGAGAAATGGTAAGAAGGAATCACCTTGGGATCAGCTTCGACACCGTGTATGTCTAGTGTCACAATTGGAGGGTGATTGGGGAGGTGATCTTCAACGAGGTCCATGATTGTCAGCGTGTCGTATGGGGCTTGGATAATAGAGAGCAACTTTGAGACAGCTGCAAATGCAAGCAGTTGTAGCGACAGAGGAAACCCCTTTAGTCTGTAGGTTTCCTGCTTCAGACATTCAACAAGCTTTGGTCTTTGCATGTGAGTTTGTCAAACTTGGGAGGTTTCATGCAATTAATAGTCTTGAGGAAGGACTCTCTTCCCCAAGGGTGACTGAAAAAAACGTCAAGATCTTCGACTAGCTTAACGAACCTCAAAGTTGGCCGGGGCTTCTGTTCGTGAGCTATAAGAACTCCGTCGACAATGATTATTAACGCCAAACGCACCTTCATGTAAGGAGTCATGTTTCTGTCTGTCTCGAGCTTGTGAGCTAGCTGTTCGATAGTGGTGAACCTCTTCTTGCCGATAAGACTAACCCAGAATGGATCTTTACGAGGGTCAGTTGCTGGCTTCGTGTCGGGATTGTAGCCAGGAGGAAACGGACCGCATGGCAAACCGGTAATTGTCCCGAATTCTTGAAGACCAAACCGGAGAGGTTTGCCCCCAAATGCAGACCATAGAGTGTGCTTGTCCTCGCATAGGAGTTGTCTCGTCAGGAATGAGTGTATAAGTTTTGCCGAGACAGGACATTGGCGGGCTGGGAGATCGAACAGCTTCCCAAAGCAAGATGCTCTGATGATATCAAACTCTTTGTGGGAACCAAAATTCACACCGTCAATTTTAATAAATAAGATTGCGGAGGAAAGCCAAGTAAACCCGACTTTCCTTGAAGGTCCGGATTCTCTGCGTTGCCACACGAAATCGAGAAAGTTAATAGATAAAAATAAGAATTGTAATATTTGCTCGAAGGTGTTTTATTGAATGAAAGATTCGAATACAGGGATTCTCCGAGAGACAGAGAGATTTGCGATTAAAGAAAAATATAGAGTCGCAGGCAGCCAAACGTCCTAAGCCTTGCTCCGCTAGTCTAACCACCTAAGCCCTAATTCTTCTAAGCTAGCAAAGTGCTCTAAGTCTAATTTTCTGATGCCCTTCTCCTCTGCTCTTGCTCTCCTTATATACCCACTCCTAGGTCGGTTTGCCTTAGGATGATGGACCTCGCCTTTGGGCCCAAGTTTATCCCTTCAGGAAGTATTCCATTTTCGTCGATCTTCATAATTATCCTCGAGTTTTCCCCTATTTTCCGGTGACTTGATGTTTATCCGATGTTCGGGAAATTGGATAAACTGTCATAACCTGATTGGGCCTGAATTCTTAAAATCGTAAGTAAGTCCGTGGACTTGTCTTAAGTCGTTGAACATTTTATACGATTTCTCGAAAAGACTATCTTTCTCGTAAAATAAATCGTATAGCCTAAAGGATCGATGTTCAAGTTAATTGATCTTGTTTTATACGATATATTCTACGAGAAATCCAATCCTTCTAGTTTTTGTCGTAAAACATCGAGGACAATTCCAATCGAGTCGAATCGAAAAAAGTTTATTCCGTAGCCGTGATCGTACCAAACTCATGAGGATTGATCCGAACAAGCCAAGATGGGATCAGACCGAGCATGATGGGACCGAGACCAGGACGAGGACCGTTGTCTGGCGTCAGGGGGCTTGCCGCCGGCGCTTGCTTGGCTGCGCCGGCGGAGCCAGGCTGGCTTGCCGCCCGCCAGGCGACTTCGGGGCGCTGCTGCGCCAGGGTTCTCTGCCGCCCGTGGGTTTCCGTTGCCGATCTTTCCCCGTTGGCCATTCGTGCGGAAATCTTTGAGTTTGGAAGGATCTTTAGCCGTAGATTTCGAGATAACCGTTTTGACCCCAATTAGCCCTGCTCCTTCGCCCTTCGCCTGTTCTTCCGGTTCCCAGCCCGAAGTCCCATCCGATGCCCTCTTGCCTGCGGAAGGGTTATTGTTCCTGAACAGATTCTTGGTGTTCAGGTTCATCCATCGGTTCTTCGACTGCTCGATCGTGATCTCGAAGAGAAGATGCGATAGAATCTACGCCTCTTCCCGAAGAGGGAACTCGTCTTAGGACTGCCAGCTGGTGCCCGCCGTTGCCCAAAGGAAGGGCAAGGGCTGGTGCGGCATCGAGCAAAAGGAAGGGGTGCGAAGAGCGAGGAGGCGAACTTTCAGAGCCGGTGGCGTCATCGTTCCAAGGTTCGATTTTTAATCTATCTGCATTTCTTGTATCGCTCTTTTTTTTTTATGATGATACTTAACCCTTATTTTGCGGACAGTTTGTGTCGCTGATCGACGGAATGCTTGGCGAAAAGCGGTCGGAAGTCATTCGCCTATCGAAGGAACTGGAGTCATCGCGAAGTGCTGAAGCGTACTAAGGCTGCATTGAAGACTGTCGAGGACACCCATGCCGCCTGACGTCCCAGCTTGAGGTTCGTTTCTTGGCGTGACCTTGGGAAGACCGCGAGTTAAGCTACTCAAGGTGAAGAAGGAGAAGAAGAGAAATCCTCGAAGTCCGCCTTCAGCGAAGGTCGGACTCATGAGGAGATGAGCATCGTGGTCCTCGGAGGTTGCCGATGCCAGCGGCGACTTTTGGTCGTCGGACGAGGATGGACACCCTGTTTGAGTCCTTGATAGCCATCCGCAAGAGGACTTGGCTTTAGCGGGATCGAGGGAGTTTGAGTGAGCTCGAGTTGCTTCGAGGTAATGACGCCATGTCTTTGGACTTGGAGGAAGCCAGACTATCGTCCTGCAAAGGAGAGTGGGCGCCACCGAGGGAGATTTCGATTCAATCCTTGCCGGACTGCAGGCCGAATGCACCCTTGGCCGACCTCCGAAGACTCAGAAGATCAGGAGCGCACGGGAGAGGATTGTGAGGCTGGCGTGGACGAGGCGGGTAGTGGCGATGCGACCGAGGGAGGCGGCGGCTGGGGAACCAAATTCACACCAATTTTGATGAATAAGATTGCGGAGGAAAGCCAAGTTAACCCGACTTTCCTTGAAGGTCCGTTCTCTGCGACAGCAACAGACAAGTGACCGAATAAATGCGGAAAAAGTTTTGTTAAGATTTGAGACTGGACCTTAAGAAAGGCTGCCTAGGTACCCCTTTCGAGGATCAAGTAGGACGTAGTTCAGTTTAGAAAGAATTGAACAAGAGATCGAACAGTCTGGGCGGGTTCGATCTAGTATGAGCGTTGTCATAGAAACAGGCCTGTCGAAGATAATGCCTAGGGTTTCTATGCGCGGAGCTTTGAAGTAAAAATTGTCCGATCCTCCGAGAGGAGCGGAGATTTGCGAGCAGGAGGCCAGACGCTCTAGGGCCTGGTTCGTCTAGTATGAGCGTTGGTCATAGAAGCGGGCATGTCGAAGATAATGCCTAGTGTTTCTATGTGCGGAGCTCTGAGTAAAGTATAGTTAGATCCTTCCGAGGAACAGGGTCTCTGGAGAAGATAAAACTAGAACAGAGGCCCAGACGCTCTAAGTCCTGCCTCGCTGGCCTAACCGCCTAAGTTCTAAGTTCTCTAAGCTAGCAGGAGTTCTCTAAGTCTAGATTCTAGGATTTTCGGATTTTCCTCTCCTCCTCTTGTTCTCCTTATATACTCACTCCTAGGTCGGTTTGCCTTAAGATGATGGACCTCGCTTTGGGCCCAAGCTTATCTCTTCAGGAAGTATTCCATTTTCGTCGATCTTCGTAATTATCCTCGAAGTTTTGGTGACTTGATGTTTATCCGATGTTCGAAATCGGATAAACCGTCATAGCCTGATTGGGCCTGAATTCTTAGAATCGTAAGTAAGTCCGTGGACTTGTCTTAAGTCGTTGAGCGTTTTATACGATTTCTGAAAGACTATTTTTCTCGTAAAATAAACCGTATAGCCTAAAGGATCGATGTTCAAGTTAATCGACCTTGTTTTATCGATATCTTCTACGAAATCCAATCCTTCTAGTTTTGTTGTAAAACATCGAGGACGATTCCAATCGAAGTCGAAGGATGTTTATTCGTAGCCGTGATCGTCCCAAGCTCACGATGATTGATCCAAACAAGCCAAGATGGGATCAGACCGAACACGATGGGACCAAGACCAAGGCGAGGGCCGCCGACCGAGCCAGGCGAGGTGCCGCCGCCAGGCCGGCCGCGGGGGTGCCGCCCGCCAGGGCGGCCGCGTGGCGGGTGCCGCCGGCCTGCCAGCGTGGCGGTGCCACCGCGCCAGACTGGTGCCGCTGGCCGCCAGCGTCACCCGTGCGCCGGGCGCCAGCGTCACGGAGTGCCGGCGCCAGGTCGAGTGCCGCGGCCCAGCGGCCGCGTCTGCCGCCAGGCGTGCCGCCAGGCCGCCAGCGTCATGGGTGCCGCCGGGCAGGGGTGCCGCCAGCGCCAGGCCAGCCAGCGTGAGTGCCACCGGCGCCAGGTAAGTGCCGCCGGCCAGGCGGTGCCGCCCGCCGCGGCCAGCGTCACGTGCTGCGGCGCCAGGCCGGCCCGCGTGACGTGCTGCCGGCGCCAGGCCGGTGCCGCCGGCGCTAAACTGAAGATCTCGGCGAGGGCTTCGATTTGATATCTTGATCGTTTCTGGTTCCTCACGGTTTGAGAGAACGACCTCTTCAAGTTTCGAATATTCTTTTGTGTTTAAGGTTTTGTGGTGATCGAATCTTGATGTCCTTGGGCGGCGGACCGATCTTTCCGGGACTCTCGTCCGCGCCGCCCGTAGTCTTCGATCTCACAGAGAGTGGATATTCTAATTTGAGAAAATCTCGTATAACTTCTTTTCAAATTATCCGAGACTTTTGTTTCAAGAAATACTTTCTAGAGACTTTCAGTCATTGATTCCGTCGTGACCGATTTTGACACCAACAGTTAGCCCCCAGCTCGTTAGAACCTTCGTGATGTTCTTGCGGCGATAAGACATGTCAGGTAAGATAGGCGGAATTAATGGTTGAAAGGCTCCGTTGAAAGTGGTAAGATTGGGGCTGCGCCTTCGAAGGCTGCCTACGCACCCTTGTTGTAGGGATCAAGCCTTCCGTAGTTCGTTTTGGAGTTTAAGACCCTTGTGATCTGTTTTCCGCAGACTTATATGGTCTGGTTATGTGTCATGAGAGACTTTCGAGCATGATGCTGTTGATGTATTTGTTTTTCGATTATTTATGAACTTCAGTTTTTCAAGTATGAGAAAGAGGGTGTGAGTTGTCGTCTCATTCCTGGTTCCCTGATGATCACCTTTCCTATTGTTTGCATAAAGCGAGATTTTCCGCGGTTTACCGATTCTGTGAAAGTTCGTGAAACGAATAGGCTTAAGTGAAGAGACAAATTTTGGATCTCGTATACCATACTATGTCTGTGAGATGTCAAGATCCAGCGTGGCTGGGTTTAGGGCAAGACCTAGGTTTACTCTCGACTGAGGCTTTGCGATGACAAATCGGCTTTCGTTTTGCCTGTTTGCGATTTTAACCTGACTCGCACCTTTTAAAATCCGAATTGTTGTCGGCTTATATGATTTGTCCGTGAGTCGAGCTACTTCCTTTACGAAGAGCTAAACCAAAATTTGGATTTCTTGTATAGCTATGTTTATCCTTGTCGGATGCAAGAGAGCCTACCCTTGAAGGGGCTATTTGTCTGTTTAGGGCGTTAGAGTTCGTTTGTTGTGATCAGCAACAACAAAATGATGCCAGTTTAGAGGCATGTTACCGTTTAGAGGTGTGTTTGTATGTTTTGAGTTCTGAGGCGAGGATTTCGTCTGGAGCGTTTTGAGGAAAAGAATGTCCTTCGGCGTTAGCGGCGTCTCGCAGTGCTGAAGGTCGAGTTTCCTTGTGCGCATTTCGTGGTTGAAATGTTCGGGCTTTGGAGATGTTTTGCGAATGTTCGCAGCCAGAAACTGTTGTTTGGTTTGGGCGCAGGACCAAGAGGTCGCGTAAGTTCGACCGGGAGAAGCGTCTACATTCACAGTGCTTCGTGAAGTGTTGGCCTTCCGGGATTTGTTTGTATATATTAAGGATGACTCGTATAACTCTTGGAGCCTTGTCACGAGTGTTTCTTTTCATGCCGTGTTTACGGTATAGAACTTAATCGATTGACGATGAGTTTAAATCTTCCGTTAACCATATGGTTGTTAGGACTGAGTTTTGGTATGAAGAGTTTATCGTATGATTTCGATTCTGGGTTATATGACAAATTGCTTGCGTAATAGTCACTTGGCGTTCTATGAACAAATCGTGGATTGTTGTTTTAGCCGTTAAGTGATTGGAGCGATGGTCGCTCAGTAGCTTTGGATTGGCATGGAGGCTAGATTCAGCCGTATCGCAAAGGAAGTTGTTGGTAACGATCAGACCATGACCCTTATTAAGGTCATGTTAGTTCTGATTGTCCTTAATGGGGATGCGAATTCAGGTCCGGGCTTTACGGAAGTAGTTGGCCGAGGGCCAAATAGCGTTTGCCGAGATAGACATGCCAAGCATAGCGGAGTTTTCTGAGTTATGGCTGATGGCTTTAGAAACGATCTTCCACTTTAGGTTTCAGTTATAATGATGAATGGTTCGATAAAAATTTTTTGTTGCATGAAAATCGTTTCATTTTATCCGAGGGACAAAGTTTAAGGGATCGGCGCAGGACACGCGCGGGTTCGCCTGCGTGATTATTTCCTTTCGGATGTAACCGGGGAGTGAAAGCAGGAGCCAGAAACCTTGTGGAGCAAAACTGTCTATCAGTTACCCGTTGGACCCATTATGTTTATTTTACGAAAGTTGCTTTGTATGAATTGACTCGACCATACAGAGGATTTTTCGTAAAAGTGATGTAAGGGGTTTTCGCAAAGGTAACCGGAGCGTTTCTCACAAATTACTTGCGATATTAGCGACCACGGATTATGTTTTCCTCATTCACTTTTGCGTGCACTGCGAAATCGTTTTGCATGAGACCGATCATGTTTTTCCATAGGCTGTTTTGTTTTAAAATGTTTATGAAAGTAATGGATGACCGGTTTCATGGAGATAGAAAATCGCAGATTGTTAAAGTAGCGATGTTTCCGCTGGATTACACGGAGATGTTTCCGCTATGATTTCGACCTTTGACGAAAGCTGCTTCAACTACTTATGGAGTTTTACGAAGGTTATTTCGTTATTTTCGTAGTTCACCGTCGTGCTATTAGTCTGGCGTTGGTACCGCTTCTAGTCGCGAGTTTGCGGCGAGACGGCGTAGAGTTTTCAAGACTATGTTTGTAACGGTTGGGCTATGCGTTAGCGTTTTAGAGCGAATCTTATTGCTGCGAGTTTGCTTTGTTAAAAGCGTTGTCTTGATGCTGAAGCAAAAGTTTTCAAGATGGGATTATACGGGTATAGTATCGTACCTACTTCCCTTTTCTTTTCTGAAAAGCGGGTTAGCCGTTCTTCGAAGGCTTGTGCGTTTTTCTTTCTTTTAGGAAGCGGGATGAGTATGCTTTTAGAGCGCGTGGCGATCGTTTCTCGGTTTTGAGAGACTAGATCGGTTTGCATGTTCTGCTGGACAATCAAGGAGCGATGGAACAAGACTGGAAATTTTGCCTAAGACTTAGCTTGCTAGACTATCCACCTAGGTCCTAAGTTCCCTAAATTCTACGGCAGTTTTCAAGGCGTTTTGTTCCTGTCCTAAAAGAATTAAAACCTTTACAAAATTTTTCGAGAAAATAGTCTTTTGAAGGTTTCGCATTTCGAAGAATCCCATTTCCTCGTATAGTCGAGGCGATTGGTGTTTAGAATAACCGTGATCGCATACAAACTTACGAAGATTGATCCAACAAGCCAAGATGGGATCGGACCGGCACGATAGGACCGAGACCAGGGCGAGGGTGGACCGGCCAGGCGGTGCCGCGCCAGGCCGGCCAGCGTGGCGGTGCGCCCGGCAGGGCGAGTGCCGCCGGCGCCAGGCCAGCCAGCGTGGTGCGCCCGCCAGAGCCATCTTGCCGTCCATGGGTTTTCCGTTGTTCGATCTTTCCCTCATTTAGTCGTTCGTGCGGGAAATCTTTGAGTTTGGGAGGATCTTTAGCCGTAGATTTCGAGATAATCGTTTCTAATCCAACGAGACTCCTCGAGTATCGGGATTGAGATGGACTTAGATTCGTAGACTTTCCGTCTTCAGGGTTTGAGCAATGAGGCTTGAACTTAGATTTTAGAATACGAACTTTGTTAAAAATCGAGAGGCTTTGCGGAAGAATCGCCGTGTTTCTCGAACAATCCGAACATGGGTTTAAGGGACCAAGATGTTGCCGTTGCCCGAGATCACGAGACGACTGCACGGATGGGCGCCAGGACCCTTGCCGCCGGCGCCAGGCCAGCCCGCGTGTCGCGTGCCGCCGGCGCCAGGCCGCCACGATGTCGCGATGCCGGCGCCGGGCGGGTGCCGCCGGCCGGCCGCGTGTCGCGTGCCGCCCGGCGCCAGGGCGCAGCGTGTCGCGTGCGCCCGCGCCAGGGCGGCAGCTGCGCGTGCCGCGGCCAGGCGGGTGCCGCGACGCCAGGCCGGCCAGCGTGTTGCGTGCGCCAGCGCCAGGCGGCTTGCGCCGTGCGTGTCCGCGTCGCCGATGCTGCTGTTGCTCGCCTTCGATCCCCGGGCTCCACGGACTCAAAGATCGATTACAAAACTCAGGCAAAGATGCATGGTACTGAGACAGGACCGGTCGTCCTATGACGGGACAGAGATCCTTCTCATGGGCGAGGTGGTCGAGACATGACATTGTTTTCTTCGTAAAATCTCAACGGAGGCTCCGATTGAGACGAAACGAAAACCATCTTGACCTAGACTCAAAGGAGAGCAAAGTGAGGTTTCCACAGGCGAGGTGGCCATGGGCGAGGTGACCTTGGTGATGGTTGTTCTCGTCCATGGGCGAGGTGGCCGGGAGAGTGATTTTGTTCCTTCAGTAAAATCTCAACGGAAACTCCGATTGAGACGAACGAAAGCCACTTTGATCTAAACTCAAAGGATAACGAAGGTGAGTTCTCCCTGTGGCGAGGTAGCCATGTCGGAGGGTGAGGTGGCCTCGGTAATGTTTGTCCTTGCCCACGGCGAGGTGGCCGGGACAGTGACTTTGTTCTCTTCGTAAAATCTCAACGGAAACTCCGATTGAGATGAAACGAAAGCCATTTTGACCTAGACACAAAGGAGAACAAAGTGGGCTCTTACTAAGGCGGACTGGGAAGACTGATCTTACCCTATGGCAAGTCGTCCTAGTAAGATTAAGCTCCGACCTCCTTTTTTCCCGTTTATTCCTCGAGAGTTGTTTGTAAGAAGTATGGCAGTGGGAATCGGTGAACCGATTTGCCGTGCTTCTGTTCTGCGAGTAATATAGGGTTTCCCAAGGTTTCGAGGAGAATAAGTTTTATTTTTCGAGAGGTTCTCGAAAAACGTTTTAGAAACCTTGCTCGTTGCATTTCTCTAACTTGGTAACAAGACGAATTTTTGGGGTTTGATAGATTTTATCGTTGCCCTTTCTGTTTAGATAGAGAAATTGCGAGCTCGTTTTCGTGCTCTTCCTGTGGCGGAAAGCCGCGGCTAGGTTTTTGATTTGCTCGAGCACCGTGGCGTTTGCGTGGCGTTGGCGTAACAGTCGCTGCTGGAGTTGTTTTACCATCGTTGACGAAACTGCAACTTTTCTTTCATATTTCCGACATCGGTTCGATCTGCTGCGGCCGTATGAGTAAGAGTAATCCGTCCCCTCCTTCTAGCCAAACTGTGGGAACCGAAATTCACACCGTCAATTTTAATGAATAAGATTGCGGAGGAAAGCCAAGTTAACCCGACTTTCCTTGAAGGTCCGGATTCTCTCGACAGCCAACGACAAGTGACGAATAAATGCGGAAAAAGTTTTGTTAAGATTTGAGACTGGACCTTAAGAAAGGCTGCCTACGCACTTTTCGAGGATCAAGTCGGACGTAGTTCAGTTTAGAAAGAATTGAACAAGAGATCGAACCGTCTGGGCGATCTAGTATGGCGTTGTCATAGAAACAGGCATGTCGAAGATAATGCCTAGGGTTTCTATGCGGAGCTTTAAGTAAAAGAATTGTCCGATCCTTCCGAGGAGCGGAGATTTGGCAGGAGGTGGCCAGACGTTCTAGGGCCTGGTTCGTCTAGTATGAGCGTTGGTCATAGAAGCGGGCATGTCGAAGATAATGCCTAGTGTTTCTATGTGCGGAGCTCTGAGTAGAAGTATAGTTAGATCCTTCCGAGAGGAACAGGGTCTGCGGAGAAGATAAAACTAGAACGAGGCGCCAGACGTTCTAAGTCCTGCCTCGCTGGCCTAACCGCCTAAGTTCTAAGTTCTCTAAGCTAGCAGGAGTTCTCTAAGTCTAGATTCTAGGATTTTCGGATTTTCCTCTCCTCTGCTCTTGTTCTCCTTATATACTCACTCCTAGGTCGGTTTGCCTTAAGATGATGGACCTCGCCTTTGGGCCCAAGCTTATCTCTTCAGGAAGTATTCCATTTTCGCGATCTTCGTAATTATCCTCGAGTTTTCGGTGACTTGATGTTTATCCGATGTTCGAAATCGGGTAAACCGTCATAGCCTGATTGGGCCTGAATTCTTAGAATCGTAAGTAAGTCCGTGGACTTGTCTTAAGTCGTTGAACGTTTTATCGATTTCGGAAGACTATTTTCTCGTAAAATAAACCGATAGCCTAAAGGATCGATGTTCAAGTTAATCGACCTTGTTTTATCGATATCTTCTCGAGAAATCCAATCCTTCTAGTTTTGTTGTAAAACATCGAGGACGATTCAATCGAGTCGAAGGATGTTTATTCCGTAGCCGTGATCGTCCCAAGCTCACGATGATTGATCCAAACAAGCCAAGATGGGATCAGACCGAACGATGGGACCAAGACCAGGGCGAGGGCCGCCGACCGGCGCCAGCCGGCCAGCGTGGCGGTGCCGCCAGCGCCAGGCCGCCCGCGTGGCGGTGCCGCCGGCGCCAGGCGGTGCGCCGGGCGCCAGGCCGCCAGCGTGGCTTGCCGCGCCAGGCGGTGCCGCCCGGCGCCAGCCGCCCACCGCGGCCGCCGGGCGCCAGGTCGGTGCCGCCGAGCGGCCAGCGTCCGCAGTGCCGCCCGGCGCCAGTCGGTGCCGCCGGCAGGCGGCCAGCGTCCGGGTGCCGGGCAGGCAGGTGCCGCGGCGCCAGGCGGCCGCCAGTGCCGCCGGCAGTCGAGTGCCGCCCGGCGCCAGGTCGGTGCCGTCGGCCAGTCCGGCCCAGTGGTGCCCGGCCAGGTAAGTGCCGCCCGGTAGGCTGGAGTGCCGCCGCGGGCTGGTGCCGCCCAGGCGCCCGCGTCACGGTGCCGCCGGCAGGCCAGCCCGCGTGACGTGTACCGCCGGCGCCAGGCCGAGGTGGCGCCGGCCAGACTGAAGATCTCGGCGGGCTTCGATTTGATATCTTGATCTTTTTCTGGTTCCTCACGGTTTGAGAGAACGATCTCTTCGAAGTTTCGAAGATTCTTTTGTGTTTAGGGTTTTTGTTGTGATCGAATCTCGATGTCCTTGGGCGAGCGGACTGATCTTTCCGGGGACTCTCGTCCGCGCACGCCCGTAGTCTTCCGATCTCACGAGAGTGGATATTCTACTTTGAGAAAATCTCGTATAACTTCTTTTCAAATTATCCGAGACTTTTTGTTTTAAGAAATACTTTCTAGAGACTTTCAGTCATTGATTCTGTCGTGACCGATTTTGACACCAACAACGGCGAGGCTATCCCTATCGCGAGTGAGTTTGAGGATGAAGGTGACGCTCCTGGGAGCGTCTAGGTTTATCAATCCCTTCTGGGATTTCTTTTTATATGTGTTTCGGCCGTTAAGAGGCCATGATGTATTTACCGGGACTGGCCGTTGGTGGCTTCGAATCCCTGCCCCTTTTTGGGGTTTTGTTTGAACTTTTGCGGTCTCAATCTATGAAACGTTTTCGATTATTTATGAACTTCAGTTTTTTGAAGTATGAGAAAGAGGGTGTGAGTTGTCGTCTCATTCCTAGTTCCCTGATGATCACCGTACCTATTGTTTGCATAAAGCGAGATTTTCCGCGGTTTACCGATTTACGCGAGAAGTTCGTGAAACAAATAGGCTTAAGTGAAGAGACAAATTTTTGGATCTCGTATACCATACTATGTCTGTGAGATGTCAAGATCCAGCGTGGCTGGGTTTAGGGCAAGACCTAGGTTTACTCTCGGACTGAGGCTTTGCGATGACAAATCGGCTTTCGTTTTGCCTGTTTGCGATTTTAAGCTGACTCGACCGCTTAAAATCCGCTTGTTGTCGGCTTATATGATTTGTTTGGCGTGAGTCGAGCTACTTCCTTTATGAAGAGCTAGACCAAAATTTTGGATTTCTTTTATAGCGCTATGTTTATCCTTGTCGGATGTAAGAGCCTACCCTTGAGGGCGGCTATTTGTCCGCTTAGGACGTTAGAGTTCGCTTTGTTGTGATCAGCAACAACGAAATGATACCGTTTTGAGGTGCGTTTGTATGTTCAGAGACGAAGATTTCGTCTGCAATATTTTGCGGAAAAGAATGTCCTTCAAGCGTTAGCGACGTCTCGCAGTGCCGAAGGTCGATTTTTCCTTATGCCGCATTTCGTGATTGAAACGCTTGCGGGCTTTGGGGATGTCTTTGTGAATGTTCGCAGCCAGAAAACTGTTGTTTCCGTTTTGGACGCGGGACCAAGGGATCGCGTAAATTTGACCCAGGGAGAAACGTCTACATTCACTTTGCTTCGTGAAGTGTTGGCCCTCCAGGATTTGTTTTTTGGATGTGATAATCGCTTAGTGGATACTAGATCCGTTTTTGTTGCCGTTCAGTAATTGGCGAAATGCGTTGTCTAGAAAGAATTTTGAAAGTTTCAGAATTTTCGAAATTGTGGGAATATCTGATATACCCCTTTAATCGGGGATAGCTGAGCCCGCCGGTTAGCGAGTTGCCTACGTACCCTTTTTCGGGGATCAAGCCATCTCGTAGTTCTTTGTATCACGTCATTGTTAGTGATAGTATTTTTTAAGATGCATCGCGTTCCAAGTTCTTGGGATTTTTACGTCTTGCATGTTCGCGATTTGGTACGAACCTGGTCGGACCACTTTTATGACTTTGTATGGTCCTTCCCAGTTTGCTCCCAGTTTTCCTGCGTTTCGTTCGGTGTTTTGGAAGACTTTGCGTAAGACTAAATCGCCTTCTTTGAACCTGCGATGGCGTACGTTCGAGTTGTAGTACCTCGCGGCAGCGTGCTGGTAATTCTGGATTCGAATGAGTGCCTGGTCGCGGCGTTCATTGATGAGATCGAGATTGTCCAGCATCATAGCGTCGTTTAAATCCTCTCTTTCGGGGAGGAATCTTCTCCGTACTCCGGGGAATTCTACTTCCGCGGGGATCATGCATTCCGCTCCGTGCGAGGGCTTAATGGGGTTTCACCAGAGCCCGTCTTGGGGTTGTACGATGCGACCAAAGAACTCCTTCGAGCTCCTCGCCCATCGCCCTTTTGGCGTCTAGGCACTTTTGAGTCCGTCAAGGACGGTCTTGTTGATGGTTTCTGCCTGTCCGCTGTATTGCGGATACCTGGAGTTGACTTTGTAAGTCGTATTTTCCACTTTTCGCAGAATGCTTCAATCGAGCAGAGATAAATTGAGATCCATTGTCTGTTACGATTTCGTACGGGACCCCATGTCTAGTTATGATATGTTTCCAGACAAAATTCTCGACTTGTTGTCTTTGATACTTCGTAGGATTCTGCTTCTACCCATTTGGAAAAGAAATCCGTGAGGACTAGGAGGAAGCGCTTTTGTTTTGATGGATGCATAGGTCCGACAATGTCCATGGACCATCGCTGAAAGGATAGGGGACGAGATTGAGGAGAGGATTTCCGCTGGTTGATGGATTGTTGTAGCATGCCTTTGGCATTTCTCGCACTTCCGGCCGAATTTCTCGCAGTCTTTTATCATGGTTGGCCAATAATAACCGTGACGTTTGATTTTGACTGCGAGAGATCTTCCGCCAGAATGATTTCCGCATGATCCAGAATGGACCTCTTCCATGATTCTTCTTGCCCTTTCTCCTTCTGCGCATGTCATGAGAGGACCGGGGAAACGCCACTTATAAATTTCCCCTCTATCGCGGACGCATCGTGCGCTTTGGTTTTCACTTTACGGGCCGCCCATTTTTCGGCGGGTAAGGTTCCATTCATGATATAGGCTCGGATTGGTTCTAACCAAGGGCTTTCGCAGCCATACTCGGTTTGGTCCGCATCCGTTTCCGGTTGATCCTCGACTTCTTCTGCATCTTCAATCTCTCCTCGGATTAGATTGACGACCACTGGTGGTCCGTGCTTGGATGTTCGATGAATTCGACCGGGATTATCCTTTTGAGCCCTGGGTCTGAGCTTGAGGCGAGGGCATCCAAGCCGTCGGCCTGGACGTTTTCCGAGCGAGGAATTCTGGTCAGGGCGAACTGGTCGAAACTACGAGCCAGTTCTTGGACGAGTTTTAGATATGCGTCCATCCTTTCGTCCCTTGCTTCATATTCTCCGCTGTATTGGTTGGCGACTAACTGAGAGTCGCAGTAAGCGTGAATATTACGGATTTTTAATCCATGGGCTAGCCGCAAGCCTGCGACGAGTGCTTCGTATTCTGCTTCATTGTTTGAAGCATGAAAAGCCAATCGGAATGACTGTTCTAGGATTTCCCCGTTAGGAGAGGTGAGTCGAATTCGATTCGATCCTTGTTTGGACGAAGATCCGTCGACGGGAGGACCCAAGTTGAGTTTGGTTCCTCGTTAATCATGTCTCTAGTGGGTAATTCTACCAAGAAATCCGCAAGTACTTAGGACTTTGCACATGTCCTTGGGCGATATTCGACGTCGTATTCACTTCCAGAGATTTTACGATCATATCATCGATGTATACTTCCATAGTTTTTCCGAGTTGCTCGCAAACATTCTGTTGACGAAGTCGTTGATATGTTGCACCGCGTTTTAAGACCGAAGGCATTACCTTGTAGCAATACGTTCCGCGGTCTGTGATGAATGCAGTTTTTTTGCGGTCGTCGGGATTCATCATGATCTGATTGTATCCGGAAAAAGCGTCCATAAATGACAGAAGCTTGTTTCCCGCAGTTGCTTTGACCAGTCGGTCGATGTGTGGAAGCGGGAAGCAGTCCTTTGGACAGGCTTTATTCAGATCCGCGGAAATTGACACAGACTCGCCACTTGCCGTTCTTCTTTTTTACCACGACAGGGTTGGCAAGCCAGTCTGATACCTAACTTCTGTTATCGACCCTACTTTGAGGAGTCTTTCGACTTCCTCGTTGTCTGCGGTGGCACGCTCAGGTCCCAACTTTCGTCTCTTTTGTTTTACGGGTTTGTGAGTCGGGTCGATGTTAAGTTCGTGACATGTTACGCTAATGTCGATTCCCGGCATATCCTCCGCAGCCCAAGCGAACGTACTGAGGTTCTTTTTGAGGCATGCGATGAGCTCTGCTTTATTGGTTCGCGGAGGTTAGCTCCGATTTCGACGCACCGTTCGGGAAGGAATCGTCGAGGCAAATTGAGACCACCGGTTCGCAGGTTGGTTCACGCTTCCCTTCCAGGGCCTCAGCTCTTTGGGACTGCCAGAAGGTTTCTGGCGAGTCGTGAATCGTTTGCTTTTTCCGAGAGGTTTCGATTTCGGAATTTTTCCGTTTTAGTTCGGTAGCGAGGTAGATCTGCGCTGCTCCGTGACTACCATGTATTGTTTCGACACCGAAAGGCGTCGGGAACTTGAGGCATAGGTGGAATGTTGATGGGATCGCTCTCATGGAATTTAGCCAGGGAGTTCCAACTATCGCGTTGTAGGATGTTGGACCATCGATCACCAGGAATTCCGCGTTTTTGGCGACGCTCCCGGCTTTGACTGTGAGGTTAGTCGAACCGAGGGTCATAACTTCTCCCAAGAGTCCGAATACTGGGCTGGGGTCATCTGTAAGGGTGCTTAGATCGACGCCCATCCTCTCGAGGGTGCTTTTATAGATAATATTAGTCGAGCATCCGGTGTCGACTAATACCCTTGCTAC
Organism: Brassica nigra; assembly: GCA_016432835.1. Lineage (NCBI taxonomy): Eukaryota > Viridiplantae > Streptophyta > Magnoliopsida > Brassicales > Brassicaceae > Brassica > Brassica nigra. The sequence goes on from CM028243.1 coordinate 52,132,932, forward strand.
GTTAATATCCTGGATTGTGAGTTCTATTACGAGGAGATTGTTGTGAGGTTTGGCCATACTGACCGTTGCTCGATCCTCGAAGGATACGATGTTGCGGACTGACGAAGTAGCCATACTGAACTTCGATCGATTGGTGGTTTTCGAGTTAGAGAATCCGTCCCCCCCTCCTTCTAGCGCCAAACTGTGGGAACCAAAATTCACACCGTCAATTTTAATAAATAAGATTCCGGAGGAAAGCCAAGTAAACCCGACTTTCCTTGAAGGTCCGGATTCTCTGCGTTGCCACACGAAATCGAGAAAGTTAATAGATAAAAATAAGAATTGTAATATTTGCTCGAAGGCGTTTTATTGAATGAAAGATTCGAATACAGGGATTCTCCGAAAGACAGAGAGATTTGCGATTAAAGAAAAATATAGAGTCGCAGGCAGCGAACCGTCCTAAGCCTTGCTCCGCTAGTCTAACTACCTAAGCCCTAATTCTTCTAAGCTAGCAAAGTGCTCTAAGTCTAATTTTCGGATGCCCTTCTCCTCTGCTCTTGCTCTCCTTATATACCCACTCCTAGGTCGGTTTGCCTTAGGATGATGGACCTCGCCTTTGGGCCCAAGTTTATCTCTTCAGGAAGTATTCCATTTTCGTCGATCTTCGTAATTATCCTCGAGTTTTCCCCTATTTTCCGGTGACTTGATGTTTATCCGATGTTCGGGAAATCGGATAAACCGTCATAACCTGATTGGGCCTGAATTCTTAAAATCATAAGTAAGTCCGTGGACTTGTCTTAAGTCGTTGAACGTTTTATACGATTTCTCGAAAAGACTACATTTCTCGTAAAATAAACCGTATAGCCTAAAGGATTGATGTTGAAGTTAATCGATTTTGTTTTATACGATATCTTCTACGAGAAATCCAATCCTTCTAGTTTTTGTCGTAAAACATCGAGGACGATTCCAATCGAGTCGAATCGAAAAATGTTTATTCCGTAGCCGTGATCGTACCAAACTCACGAGGATTGATCCAAACAAGCCAAGATGGGATCAGACCGAGCATGATGGGACCGAGACCAGGACGAGGACCGTCGACCGGCGCCAGGGGGCTTGCCGCCCGGCGGCTTATGGCGCTGCCGCCGGCGCCAGGCTGGCTTGCCGCCGGCGCCAGGCCGGCTTGCGTGACGCTTGCCGCCGGCGCCAGGCTGGCTTGCCGCCGGCGCCAGGCGCGTGGCGCCCGGCGCCAGGCTGGCTTGCCGTCGGCGCCAGGCCGGCTTGTGGGATGCTTGCCACCGGCGCCAGGGGTTCTCTGCCGTCCGTGGATTTTCCGTTGCCCGATCTTTCTCCCGTTGGCCGTTCGCGCGCGAAATCTTTGAGTTTGGAAGGATCTTTAGCTGTAGATTTCGAGATAACCGTTTTTGACCCCAACACTCTTCTGTATCCCGGAGAACGTGGCGAATGAAAGCTAGATAGTCCGGCTTGGAGTAAATATTGTGACGATTGCAGGGGTAACGATCTGTCGCAAACAGCCTCAGTGGCAGACGGTTGTCAGGATTATCCTCCGCTGTAGAAAACGAAAAAGTCATGAGCTGTTGAAGATGAAATTCTCTGATAGAGTTGGTTAAATATCAGAGCTGTTGAAGTCATGGCAGTAATCACAATATTTTTTAAAAAATCTAAAACCCCGAAAATAGAAATCAGAGTAGATTAGCAAGAGTCAAAGATTTGACAAAAACGAGAAACAGAGTGGATTCGGATCTAGAAACTCGAGAATTATTGCCAGAGATATGAACAGAACCATACCTTCCATGTCCTGACAGAAGATCCGCGATAAGACCGACGAGATCCTGCGATGAGACCGACGAGATCGAGAATATGGGTTAGGGAGGGGGGGCTGTTCGAGAATTTTGAAAGAGGAGACGAAAATGGGGGCTAGGGTTCGAGAGAAAATATGAAAAGGGGAGACGGAAATAAAAATCTGAACAGACCCATTAGGGATTTCAAAATTGGTCTTCTGTGAGGTGAACCGGGCAGAGTCTGGTTTGGGTTATTGTTAAATTGAACCAAGTGGTCATAGAGGACATTGTGGTCTTTTAAGTAATGAGAAGTATGTCACAAGTGCTAAGTGGCTTATTGTGAAAATAGAAAGAGGAGAAGTGGCCCAGAACGTAAAAAATTAATATTATTCTCATATGAGTTCTTAAACTACTATTTGAAGAAAACAAGGAAAACAAGTGGTGACGAAAAACTTCATTTCCCTTCTTATAGTAGTTTTACTGCTTTATGTGGTCTCATCAAATGCAAGATTTAGCACGATGGTTACGAAAGTGAAGTCAACAGAATCTGTACACAAAAAGGAATCAACAATGCTTCATCATGCCTTGAGTTCCTAAACTTATCATCCCATAAAATTGCAACACTGGATCTTTCAGGCCTGGCCAAATCTTAAATAAAATATGATTCTAAAAACACCTCAGAAATGCTGAATCAATTCTAGTCACTTAAAGACAGCACAGCCGATCTGTTGTTACGGATGTGAGAAGATATAAATTAACAGATTGATAAATGATAAAGATTGACACAGAGATTTAACGTGGTTCACTCCTATGGTTATGTCCACGGGTAAAGAGAGTACTTTATTGATGGAGGCAAATTTTCAGAGTACAATTCGTGCTACAGAATAGGGTAAAACCCTAAAGGTATATATAAAAAAGCGTTTAATGAAACTTTTCATATATCTCAGATTTCAGCAAGGATCGCCTGCTCCATGCTGCAGGGAACGCCCGCTCCATATCGGGGAGCGCCCATTCCATGTATATGGGAACGTTCATTCTCTGCTAGGGATCGCCCGATCCATGACGCCTATATCGCCCGATCTTCGCCAACTCGCAGATTCAAGGTATATTTCAACAAATCTCCACCTTAACTTGAATCCTCCATAATCAGATGTACCGGAATGCACTTCTCCGTGCTCAGAATACAGATGTACCATACTCTCTCTTTGCCTCAGATGTTCCGTCGAACTCAGATGTCAGATGTCCCGTCAGACCAAATGCTCCTCAGAGCCAGATGCCCTAACTTGAGCCAGATGCTCTTTCGAACCAGATGTCCCTTAGTGCCAGACGCCCATCAGGACCAGATTTAACAGCTTGAGATGTTCAGCAAGTCAAGACAATGCTTGAACTTACTGTAAGGAACCGGCTTAATGAACATATCCGCAGGATTATCAGCTGTTCCTACCTTCTTCACTTCAATCCTCTTCTCATCTCTCATAAAATGATATCTTACATCGATATGCTTGGTTCTCTCATGATGAACCTGATCATTGGCTAAACAGATAGCACTCAAGCTATCACATAATATAGTAGCCTGATCATGATGAAGACCAAGATCACTGACCAATCCTCTCAACCATATCGCCTCTTTAGCAGCTTCTGTCAATGCAATATACTCTGCTTCAGTAGTAGACAAAAACACCGTCGACTGCAAAGCCGCCTTCCAGCTCACAACAGAACCACCCAAAGTAAATACTTAACCAGTCATAGATCTCCCGCTGTCCACATCTCCTGCATAATCTGAATCAGAATACCCAGTAACCAGTCTCAGATCCTTGTCTCTATAGACAAGACCAACATCAGATGTGTACCGGAAAATCCTCTTCACAGCTATCCAGTGCTCCTTTCGTGGCTGAACCATGAACCTACTCACAACACTAACTGCATGTGCAAGATCTGATCTTGTACATACCATAACATACATCAGACTTCCTACAATGCTAGTATAAGGAACTCGTGACATATAATCGATTTTCCCTTCAGACATTTCATCACTCATGGTAGGATGAAAATTTGCAGCACATGGAGTATCGATAGGCTTAGCATTAAGCATCCTGAATCTCGTCAAGACCTTTTCAATGTACGCCTTCTGTGACAGAACAACTTCTTCTTTGCCCTATCCCTGAAGATCTTCTTTCCTAGAATCTTTCTCGCATCACCCAAATCTTTCATCTCAAACTCAGATATCAGTGTTGGGGTCAAAATCGGTCAACGACGAAATCGTCACCCGAAAGTCCTCGGAAGAAAACTAAGTGACGATCGAAACCGAGAAACGGGTCATCACTCGACGAACTTACGGGAAGGCATGAATGGACCGTGAGCCCCGGGGATCGACGAAGGCGAGCAACAGCGGCATCGGCGGATGCGGGACACGGCACGGGCGGCAGGAAGCCTGGCGCCGGGGGTAGGCCGACCACGCCGGCGCTGAAGCCGACCACGCCGCGCCGCCCGGCAGGCCGACCACGCCGCGCCTGGCGCCGGCGGCAGGCGCTGGCGCGGTGGCAGGCCGACGGCAGGCCGACCATGCCGGCGCCGGCGGCAGGGCGCCGGCGGCAGGCTCGTCCTCTCCGTCTGGCGGCGAGGCTCGTCCTCTCCGTGGCGGCGGCAGGCCGTCGTCTCCGTCTGCCGCCGGGCGGCAAGGGTTCTGCGCCCATCCGCAGTCGTCTCGGATCTCGGCAACGGCAACATCTTGGTCCCGTAAACCCATGTTCGGATTGTTCGAGAAACACGACGATTCTTCCGCAAAGCCTTCTCAATTATTTAACAAAGTTCATATTTTAAAATCTAAGTTCGAAGCCTCATTACTCAAACCCTCGAAGACGGGAAGTCTACGAATCCAAGCCCATCTCGATCCCGATACTCGAGAAATCTCGAAGACCATAAAAGGTTCGAATGATGAATGGATTTCGATTCATTGTATAAAACGATCACGGTTATTCTAAACACCAATCATCTCGACTATACGAGGAATTGGGATTCCTTCGGAAATTCCGAAACATTCGAAGACTATTCTCTCGAAAAACCGTAAAAACGCCTAAGTAGCCCGACATGACCAAAACGGCCCACTTACGATTTTCCGAAAAGGAAGGATAACTATGACGGTTTATCCTTATCCTCACATAAGAGATAAATGTCAAGTTTCCAGAAGATAAATGTCAAGTTTTCCGAAGATAAATGTCAAGTTTCCCGATAAACACGAAGACGGACGAAAATGGAAAAAGCCCGATTCAGCCCGAAGGAAGATAGACCGTCTTAAGAGGAGTATATAAGGAGAGCTTTGGGCGAGGAGCAAATCATCACAAAATTTCCAGAGCACTTTAGCACTTAGAGCAAATTTAGCATTTCTTTTCTGTTTTCACTAGCGAGCTGCGACTCAACTAGGATAGATTTAGGCGGCCGGACTAGCGGACTTTTCGACAGATCTTGTAGCCGATTTCTTTACCTGTTGTTCACGCTCAAAACGCGAATTCAGAAATAAGATCTCTTTCGCTCTATTTTTACGATTTTTATTTTACAACTTTATTCTCTCATTGATTGTGTCGTGTGTGGCCCAGCAGATATTCGGGACCTTCAAGGAAGATCGGGTTAACTCAGTTTTCCTCCATAATCGTTTATCAAAAATTGACGGTGTGAATTTCGGTTCCCACACTCAGTAGCTCTTTCAGCTTCTGAATATCACACTTCTTCTTGGTAGCTATCAGCATGTAATCTACATACAACACCAGGTAGATGTACGACCTATCCTCCACCTTGCTCATGTAGACACAACAGTCATAAGGACTCCTGTCGTAGCCCAAGTTGACCATATAGCTGTCAAATCTCTTGTACCACTGTCTAGGAGACTGCTTAAGTCCATAAAGTGACTTCCTCAACTTGCACACGTGATCTTCCCTACCAGGAACCAGAAAACCCTCAGGCTGAGTCATATAGATATCCTCCTCAAGTTATCCATGAAGAAAAGCAGTCTTCACATCAAGTTGCTCCAACTCCAGATCCTGACATGCTACTGTCGCCAATAGCACTCTAATAGAAGTGTGTCTGACCACAGGTGAGAAGATCTCATTGTAGTCCTTGCCTTCTCTTTGACTGAAACCTCTAGCAACAACTAGAGATTTATCCTTAACTCCCTCTTCTGGTGATTGACCATCTTTTATCTTATAAATCCACTTGCAAGTCACAACCTTTCTTCTAGGTGGTAGTGTGACCAGATCCCATGTGTGATTCTTTTCATGAGATTCCATCTCATCTCCCACTGAAGCAAACCATTTCTCAGACGCATAACTTGAAATAGCTTCTCTGTAAGTGGACGGCTCGTAAGTGTCCACTTCCTCTGCAACCTGGAGTGGAGTGCATAACCCACCATATCATCAAACCGATATCTCTCTGCTGGCCTAACATCAACTCTCCTTGGCCTGTCTCTAGCAATACTGCGTTTTTCAGACTCAACATGTTGATTTCCAGAATTAGAAGAGTCAGGCTGCTCATCGGACGTCGATCCGTCGATCTCTTCTTGAGGATCGCCCGATCCCATGTCTGGCATGGATCGATTGTTCCCTGACATTGGATCAGTCGATCCTTGGTAATCCGACTGCACTTCTTGCAGCTCCACCTGCTTGTCAAAATCCTCCTGCTCTGCTTCTGAAATGGACTCAGCTGAAACTTTAAACATGGAACTTTCATCAAACACAACATTCCTGCTCATTACAACTTGTTTCTCAGATGGAGACCATACTCTGTATCCCTTGACACCATCTGCATAGCCCATAAACACTCCTTTCTTTGCTCTTGGTTCCATCTTTCCTTCATTAACATGATAGTAAACCGTGAAACCAAAGACTCTCAGAATAGAGTAATCAGAAGACCTGCCTGACCACACCTCATTAGGTATTCGACACTCGATCCCTGTATGCGGTCCCAAATTAATCAAATAACAAGCTGTATTCACTGCCTCAGCCCAAAATCTCTTCTCTAAACCAGCATTAGACAGCATGCACCTCGCTCTCTCTAGCAATGTCTAGTTCATTATCTCCGCTACACCATTCTGCTGTGGTGTATATCTGATTGTATGATGCCTAGCAATTCCTACAACCTTACAAAATTGATTGAACTCTGATGAGCAGAATTCCAGACCATTATCAGTACGAAGCCTCTTAATCTTCTTCTCAGTCTGATTCTCCACCAGTACCTTCCACTCCTTGAAGCAGTTGAAAGCTTCACTTTTGTGCTTCATGAATGTTATCCAAGTCTTCCTCGAATAATCATCAATCATCGGAACAAAATACCTATGACCCTTCATCGACTCAACCTTGGAGGGACCCCAACAATATGAATGGATGTAATCCAGCGTGCCTTTTGTCTTATGAACAACCTTAGGAAAATTCTTTCTATGTAGCTTCCCAAACACACAATTCTCACAGAACTCAAGACTCTTGGTATTATGACCACAAAGAAGATCCTGCTTCGACAGAATATGCATCCCATGCTCACCCATATGTCCAAGCCTCATATGCCGCAGCTTGTCCATATCTTCCTTGTGAACCTCTGGAGATGCAACATTTTGCTTAACCTGAAACCGTAGAACCATCCAGAAAATACAAAGTACCATGAATGAAGCCTCTGCAAATCACATCTGAACCCTTGTAGACACTCAAAACTCCATCTCCACCTGAATACTTGAAACCTCTGCTATCCAAAAGACTAACTGAGATCAAGTTCTTGGACATAGATGGAACATGTCTGACTCCAGTCAACGTGCAGACTCTACCATCATGTGTCCGGAGCTTAATAGAACCAATTCCTGCAATATCGCAAACAAAATCATTCGCCTTCTTATCTTGCCATCAGTCACTGCCTCATACTCTGAGAACAATTCCCTCCTTGGACACATATGATAACACGCTCCCGTGTCTACAACCCACACATCTATAGAATGTGTTTTTCCATGAGCAACTAGACCAATATCGTCATCAGACTTAGCTTCATTCTCGGCTACAGCAGCGGAATCAGCTTGCTCCTTCTTCTTAGGATAATCCGATTTCCAATGGCCTTTCTCTTTGCAATAATTGCAAATATAAGTTGGTTTAGAACCCCTTGGAAACGACTTTTTATCTTTCAACCTTTTGCCTTTCCCAAAGTTCTTTCCACCACATACAAACAACCCAGAAGCTTGGTCGTCTGTACCAGAACCTGATGCCTTGTGTCTTAACTCCCTGGTATGAAGTTCCGACCTGACTTCCTCCAAACTCATTGTATCCTTACTCCATATGAATGACTAAACAAAGTTCTCATAGGAGTTTGGTAGTGATACCAACAAAATCAGCACCACATCCTCATCCTCCACCTTAACGTCAATATTCCTCAGATCCAACATAATGGAATTTAGACTGTCAAGGTGATCCTGAAGTTGTGTACCTTCCTGCATCGTCAGAGCGAAAACACGTTGTTTCAGAAGTAGCTTCTTAGTCAGAGACTTCGTCAGATACAGACTCTCTAACTTCGACCACAAACCAGCTGCAGTATCAACACCAGAAACCTCGATGATGATCTCATCTGCCAGACTCAAAAGAATCGTTGAATACACTTTCTCTTCGGTAACCTCCATCTCAGCTGTAACCGGTTCAGCCTTCTTCCCCAACAACGGTGCCCAGAGACCTTGTTGCTTCAACAACGCCTTCATCATGATTTGCCAGAGACTGAAACTGTTCCTTCCAATAAACTTGTCGATCTTCATGTTTATCACATACATCTTCTCACCAGATTCAACCTGGATCTCTGATACCAGTCTGTTGTTACGGATGTGAGAAGATATAGATTAACATATTGATAAATGATAAAGATTGACACAGAGATTTAACGTGGTTCACCCCTAGGGTTACATCCACGGGAAAAGAGAGTACTTTATTGATGGAGGTGAGTTTTCAGAGTACAATTCGTGCTACAGAATAGGGTAAAACCCTAAAGGTATATATAAGAAAGCGTTTAATGAAGTTTTCCATATATCTCAGATTTTGTCAAGGAGCGCCCGCACCATGCTGCAGGGGACGCCCGCTCCATGTCGGAGAGCGCCCGTTCCATGTATATGGGAACGCCCGTTCTATGTATATGGGAATGCTCGTTCTCTGCCAGAGATCGCCCGATCCATAACGCCTGGATCGCCCGATCCATGACGCCTGGATCGCCCGATCTTCGCCAACTCGCAGATTCAAGACATATTTCAACACGATCCAAGTGCTAAAGGTTTCTATCTAGTATGCTCTGAATCTTTTGACCTCGCTGTTGGTTGTTTCGATACTTCACTCAAATCTTTGGAACTTGGAACCCAAGGATTACGATACCTTAAACATCAACAATGGTTCTACGATTTCAACGGCGTTTACGTGTAGAGATGAGCTGTTAACTTTCAAGCCTAGGCGTTTAGAGCTCTTAAATGTGATTTCTAATGTTGCAAATTTATCTTCCATTGTTTTGACGATTCTGGAATGTTTTCTTAGAAAAGGAAAAAGTTGTGTTAGTAGTAATTATCTTTATTCCTACTATAGCTTTTTCTACTGATGTCACATATGTGTGTATACGTGACTAAACTCTTTTTTTTTTTTTATCCATGGATCATTTTCATTTCAAGAACAGAGAGTGTCATACGTGACTATTAAGAAATGTTGAATATGTAATTGCAATGAAAGTATGCAGAATCATACATGCTCAATTCCAATCAAAGATACAAACATGAACGACAATTATATTCAAATTTGACATGTCTATAACCGTCAGACACTAAGAGATTTAGAAAATTAAGACAATGATGAATAACATTGAGTATGGTAAAGCCACTTGAAATGACAGAGCTGAAAGCAATGAGGTGGTACAAAAGCTCGCACATCTCGTCTAACTAATGCAACTACCATTCTTTGTCAATTAGGCACTTGCTATAGCTACAACATGGTCGATGATTATCTAAGAAAAGGAACAGCAAGATTATGAATGATGAGGAAATAAGGCTATGGGAGAGAACAACAATATATCACCTTTAGTAACTAGTATATATTAAATAAATGATTGGTAATTTCTTATAAGCACAAATCTAGAAATCAGTTACTCTCTCTTATTCTTAAAATATTGATGCTTTACCTTTCAACTAATAGTATATTTTGTTGGTTAATTGGGTTGTAACCCAAAAAGTTGTGAATTATATATTTAGATAATGATTGAATCGCGCATAAGGTCACTTTCCTTAAAGAGCATTTCGGCCATATTCCAAGCTTTGGGTTACACAAAATCTCTTTGTAGGATAAGACAATCAAAGTCTCACTCTTGTTCTAGGCTAAGATACAAAAATAACAAATAAAGTTTTGATGCTTATATGTATTTTTTCAAAGATCTTTGAAGATCTTTGAATAATGAATCTATCTCTCTTTAACTAACAATGAATCTCTCTATTTGTACAAGTTGTACACGTTATCAAGTTATTGAACTAATAATTTGCCAATGCCCACAACTCCTTTATATAGAGTACTAAGGGTTGCAATGGTTAGTACCAACCGTTGCAATGGTTAGTACCAATGGTTGCATTGGTTAGTACCAAAAATCACAATGGTTCATCACCAAAGGCTTTAATTATCTAAGGTTGCAATGGTTTATCACCAAAGGTTGCAACGGTTCATCACTAATAGTTACAGTCACAAACAGTTACAATCATTGTTTTAAACAATTGCGATGTTTCACTTAAATGGTTGCAATGTTACACTTAAATATCCAACATTCCTCCCCCATTTAAGTGTAGTCATAGATTCATTAAAATTAATAATACACATATCAAACTCATGCATAAATGAAAATGTTCGAAGAATTGAATTTTTCATCATAGTGTATTACACATTCCAAATGCCCGAGAATCAGGATGTCCTACGGACCGAATCCCTCAACCAATTTTGAGCACATGAAGATAATACACACACGTGTTTCCACACTACTCTAAGTGATTACCCGACACTATTATAAGCCATGTGTGCCTATCTATTCATGAATGTATACAAAGCCAAGTCCCAGCTTATTGAAGCGGCATCACTTCACACTCATATAGGTAAATACTTTCAGTCATGCACCTGCAAATGCACTTTTTCAAAGTATTTATTAAGAATAATATTTCAACCTAGCCCTTTCTTGCAGGTCCAAGCACATACCTTAGCATGATATATAAACATGTGCTTCAATCTGGTGGGTCGGATCCGAAGCTTTATGTTTCGGGTTCCGAGAAACCTAGAGGAGAGGAGACTTGGGGGAGAAGATGAGAAAGAATGGTTGATGGGTTTGGTGGAGAAGAGTGAATGTGAGCATGAGAAGGAGATGGAAGAACAAGAAGCCATTGATGTTCCGTCTCTTGATGCCTTCAACTAAATCAAACAGATTATGTGGTTTTGTTATTATCCACTCATATTCTCCCTTTTTATCCATAAGATTTTTTTTTTTTAAATCATCTTCTATAGATTAGTTTTCCACCGTTAGATTTCAGATACTGTTTTGTGTGCCAACCAAAAAAAATAACAGTTTTCCATCTTTTTGTTATTATTGAGGATCAATCATAATCATGATTGATCTCTCTATCATTCTATTTAAGGATACTAGATATATTGTCATTTATATTCAATTGTAATACCCTACCTCATCTCTTTGTATATAAGGTGTCTCTGTACATTGTAAATTATCATCGAATACATTACAATTTTATATGGTATCAAGAAGCCATTAGATCTTTCTCACAAATTTTCTTACCAACAAATATTTTCTCTCTCAAAACCTAAGACTCATGATGAGTTCGTCCACCAACTCTCCAGCCGTTCTCACCTAGACCATCCCGGTTAACAATCAGACACCTTTGGAAATCAATGTCAAATGTCTCCACACTCACCTCTGACAATTACCTCATGTGGAGTCTCCAGATCCACGCTTTGTTAGATGGCTATGACCTCTCCGGTCATCTTGATGGCACCACTGTTGCTCCGACAGAAACCATCACCACTGATGATCAAACTGTTGTCAACCCGGCTTACACCATGTGGAGGCGACATGACAGATTGATCTACAGCACCCTAATCGGTGCTATCTCTCCCTCACTTCAGCCCCTTCTGTCTCGCACCACCTCTTCCTTTGAAGTCTGGACCACGCTAGTGTCAACCTATGCTAAACCTAGTCATGGTCGCCTCAAGAAGATCAAGACACAACTGAAAAATTGGAAGAAGGAAAACAAGACTATCGATGTGTACCTACATGGTATCACTACTCGCTTGGATCAACTTGCCATCCTTGGCAAAGCAGTTGATCACGAGGATCAGATCTACTCGAAGGTTTGTCGGATGACTACAAATCTGTCATTGATCAACTGGAAGGCCGTGACGTCCCTCCCTCCATCACCGAGCTTCATGAAAGACTCCTCAATCATGAAGCCAAACTGCAAACCGCTACTGGTGCTATCATCACTCCCGTGTCCGCTAATGTTGCTCAACAACGCAACAACAACACCAGTAACTACCGGAACAACAACAAACACAAGAACAATGCTCATTGAGCGCAACAACCACCACAACAAATGCAAAACAGATATGAAGGTCTAAGACCTTACCTTGGGAGATGCCAGATATGTGGTGTGCAAGGTGATAACGCTAAGCGATGCACTCAACTCCATGCTTTCCAAGCTGCAACTCCCCAAACTCCAATGTCTCCATTCACGCCTTGGAACCCTCGAGCTAACTACACTGCTGCAGCACCATACAACCCTGAGAACTGGCTGCTTGATAGTGGCGCCACACACCACACCACTTCGGACCTCAACAACCTTGCTCACCACCAACCTTATCATGGTGCTAGTGATGTCGTGCTTGCTGATGGCTCTACTGTTCCAATACAACAGACTGGTTTTGTCTCTCTTCCAACTATTACTCGTCCTATAAACCTTAAACAAGTTCTATATGTTCCAAACATAGATAAGAATATCATTTCGGTTTATAGACTTTGTAATAACAATGGGGTCTCGGTGGAATTTTTCCCCTCCTCTTTTCAGGTGAAGGATCTGACAATGGGGGTCCAGTTGCTATGCAGCAAAGCCCACAATGAACTCTATCAATGGCCACAGAAAGCTTCTCAAGTTAATGCTGTCTCAGCTCAACCAAGTGCGAAGACCACACTCTCTTCTTGGCACTCACGTCTGGGGCATCCTTCTTCTTTTATTCTCAATAAACTTGTCTCTCGTTTTTTTCTCCCTGTTTCAGTAGCTTCTCAAAAATATTTATCTTGCAATAATTGTTTTCTCAATAAAACCCATAAACTACCCTTTTATCAATCCACAATCTCTTCCATAAGACCCCTACAATATCTCTATTCTGATGTCTGGAGTTCCCCTATTATTTCCTCTGAAAATCACAAATACTATTCAAGAATCTGATCACTTCACACGCTACACCTGGATGTTTCCTCTAAAACAGAAGTCTCAAGTAAAGGACATGATCATTATCTTCAAGAATCTTGTGGAGAACTATTTTCAGACAAAAATCGGTACCTTTTACTCAGATAATGGCAGTGAGTTTGTGGCTCTCTGACAATTCTTTCAAACCACCAGAATCTCTCACTTTACCTCTCCACCCCATACCCCCGAGCACAACGAAATCTCGGAGAGGAAGCATTGTCACATCGTTGAAACTGGTCTCACTCTGCTCTCAAAAGCATCGGTTCCAAAACACTTTTGGCGGTTTACTTGATCATCCGTATGCCCACTCCACAGCTCTCCATGGAATCGCCTTACTTCAAACTATTTGGAACCCAACCAAATTATCAGAAACTCCGTACCTTCGGCTGTGCGTGCTACCCATGGCTCAGGCCCTACACACAACATAAGTTGGAAGATAGCAGCTCGATGTGTCTTCTTTGGGTATTCAGCCACTCAAAGTGCTTACCTTTATTATGATAACTCTAATGGTACCATGTCCAATTTGATGAACAGCAGTTCCCATTCTCGACATCAGTGAATACTGAATCGCCTTCTTCAGTGCCTTAGGAAACTTGGTCTTCTCCGATAGTTACTCCGGTAGTCACTATTTTGCCGAATGGACCCCCGTCACCGGATCTTCACTCTCGGTCGACTTCATTGCATCATACATCACCGCCTGCCTCGACACATGCTCAGGTATCAAATCCAAACTCTGAATCTCCTTCTGTCTCTCCCTCCTCTGAGCCCACTACTTCAAACAAAAATGGGCCGCCACCCACGGCCCAGCAACCAAATCCTCCTCAAGCCCAAAACACTCAAATGAACCCACCTAACCAAAGCCCATCTCAAACACAAAGTCCATCTCCCTCTTCAAACTCATCATCGTCGTCTGAAGCTCCACCACCACAACCTCCAACATCAAATCCTCACTCACCAACACCCACTCCATGTCCACGAGAGCTAAATCTGGAGTCTTTAAGCCAAACACAAAATATCTTTAAAACCTCCAAATTACAGAAAACACTGAACCTAGAACCATTACTCAAGCTCTCAAGGACAAAAAATGGCGTAATGCTGTGACTGCTGAAATTAATGCTCATATTGCAAACCACAGCTGGGACCTTGTTCCAAAACCACCAGGAGATGTCACGATTGTTGGTAACCGCTGGATCTTCCCAACAAAATATAATCCCGATGGCACCGTCAAACGTCTGAAGGGTCGCCTTGTTGCCAAAGGCTACAATCAACGTCAAAGCCTAGATTATGCAGAAACATTCAGCCCAGTGATCAAATCAACAACGATACGTATTGTTCTGGGCATTTCTATTGATCGCAATTGGCCAATTCGTCAGCTTGATGTCAATAATGCATTTTTGCAAGGGACATTAATTGATGAAATTTACATGTCACAATCACAAGGTTTCATTGATGCCGATCGTCCTTGTGGGAACCGAAATTCACACCGTCAATTTTTGATAAACGATTATGGAGGAAAACCGAGTTAACCCGATCTTCCTTGAAGGTCCGAATTCTCTGCGTAATCACTTTTCGAATTGATAAAAGATAGATAGTAAGACAAAAGATGAATGGTCGCTCAGAGGTGTTTTTATTAAAAGTAAGAGTACAAGATTTCTCCGAGAGGAGTAGAAATATGCTAACTTATCGAAACAACCGAACGAGAGGCGGTCAAGACGTCTAAGCCTTGCCGTACTAGTCTAACCACCAAGGTCCTAAGTTCTCTAAGCTAGCAGGAGTTCTCTAAGTCTAAAATCTCGGATCCTCTTTTCTTCTGCCCCAGCTTTCCTAATATAGTCACTTTAGGTCGGCTGCCCGTTTAACCTTTCGCCTTTGGGCCTGATTTTATCTCTTTTGGAAATATTCCATTTTCCGTCGATCTTCGTTGCTATCCTCGAACATTGACATTTATCTGCGGAAACTTAACATTATCCTACTGTAATAAGTTAGGATAAATCATCATAGCTCTTACTGGGCTTGGGTCTCCAAAATCGTAAGTGAGCCCGTGGACAAGTTTTGAGCCCTCGGACGTTCATACGATTTTCTCGGAAGATTATCTTTTCCGTAAAATAAATCGTATAGCCTAAAGGACCGATGTTCGGGTTGGTCGTCTTTGTTTTACACGATAGTCTTTGCGGAAGAACTAACCTTCCTAGCTCTAGTTGTAACTATTCGAGGATAACTCCAATCGAGTTGAACCGAGGAACGTTAGGTCCGTAACTAAGGTGATATGACTTTACGGAAGCCACGAGGTGCGATCTAAGTTGGACGGGCTAGGAACAGACTGGATGTACTGGCGCGAGCTGGCGCTGGCGGCCAGTGCCAGCACGGCGGGCGGCCGTGCCAGCAGGCGGGCGGCCCGCGCCGGGACCTTGGTCATGCCTGTTCTTTTCGGATCTAACCTTTGTTGATCTTTTTTGCAGAAAGTTTCGAGGCAGGAAATGATCTTAGCCGTTAATTTCGAGATAACCGTTTTCGACCCCAATAGTTAGCCCCCAGCCCGTAAGACTCGGAGACGATTTTGCGGGCGAATGACGTGTTTGAAAATCGAAATTTTTGGCTAAGAGTATTTTATAGCGAAAATTCCCATATTCTTATAAGTAGTAGCTCATTACTCCTCATTCTCCACACACTTCTCCTTTTCTCAACTTCTTTCTCTTTTGCTCTCTCAAAGAAGATGTCTTCCTCTCCAGTTGAAAAGAAAGATTCCGACGTCGAGATGGGTGAGGCCAGTCAGGCATCGCCGGTTTCAGCTGTTCACGAAGCCACTCTGTCCCTCATTGCTGGTTTTGACTCTTTCAAGGAAAGATTGTCGCGGCGCAGCGCTGCGAAAGGCTCGAACCAAGTGAGAACTGAAGCGCCTAGCGCTCCTTCTCCGCCTGTGCCTTCGTCCCCAATCCCTTGTTCTGAGGTTCCATCCGATGCTCCCTTTCCCGTGGGAAGGGCAGTCGTCTCCGAGCAGACTCCCGACGTTCAGGATCGTCCTTCAGGCTCCTCTACTGCTCTGATCATAATCTCTGGTTGGGATGATGTGGTCGAGTCCACACCTCCAGCTTCAAAGATCGTTTTGGGACTCCCAGCACCCAGTGCTGCACCATTTCGCATGGGTCGTTCGAGGGCCGGTGCCGTGACCGGGGCGACAAAGAGGAAGAGGTGCGCTAAGAGCGAAGCGGGCGAGCCTTCGGGATTGTTGTCGCAACATCGTTCCAAGGTTTCCATTTTGATTTATCCGTAATTCTTCTTTTCTTTTTTTTTTGAAATGATCTTTACCCTTTCTTTTGCGGACAGTTTGTGTCGCTGATCGATGGGATGCTTGGCGAATGCGGATCGGAGGTCGCGCGTTTTACGAAAGAGTTGGAGTCGTTGCAGGAAGCGTTGAAGCGTGCTGAGGCTGCATTGCAGACCGTCGAAAACACCCATGCTGCCCAGACGTCTCAGCTCGAAGTTCGAATTGGCGACCTCGAACGCGACCTTGGGAAGACCGCGAGTTCGCTGCTCAAAGTGAAGAAGGAGAAGAAACATAAATCCTCGGAAGTCTGTCGTCTCCAACAAACAATCCAGAGCTATGAAGAGACGAGTGCTCGCAAGTCGGCAGAGGCTGTTGATCCCCGCGGTGACTTCTTTGCTCGTTTGACGAGGATGGCTGGTTTGTTCGACTCTCTGATAGCTGTCCGCAATAGGGACTTGGCTTTGGCGGGAATCGAAGGGAGCTTGGGCGAGCTTCAGCTGTTTAGGGGCAACGAGGCCCTAACTCTGGATTCCAAGGAAGCCAGGTTGTTATCTTGCAAAGAAGGATTGTCGGCCTCCGAAGGGAACTTCAACTCGATTCTCGCTGGTCTGAAGTCCGAGTGCACCCTTGTACCGGATTCGCAGGGCTCGGAGGATCAGGTCCATGCAGCCGAGGATCGAGAGGCTGGCGCGGATAAGGCAGGCAGTGGAGGTGCGGCCGAGGGAGTTGATGGCGAGGCCGTTCCCGCTGCGGGTGAGTTCGAGGATGAAGGTGATGCTCCGATGAGCATCTAGGTTTACCAATCCCTTTGAGGGATTTTTATTTTGTTTGTGTTTCGGCTGGTATGAGGCCATGATGTATTTTTTTCCGGGACAGGCCGTTGGTGGCTTTGAATCCCTGCCCTTTTTAGGGCGTTTGTTGAACTCGCGGCTCAATCTATAATATTTTGGGTTTTTATGGCTTTTTAAATGAACTTCTGTTTATCGAAGTTAGAGGGACAGGGTGTGAGTTGTCGTCTCATTCCTGCCTCTCAGATGATCACCGTATCCATCGATCGTACAAAGTGAGATTTTTCGCGGCTTACTGTTTTGCGCGAAGGTTCGTGAAACGAATAGACTTAAGTGAAGAGACAAGTTTTGGGATCTCGTATCGGGTACTGATACTATGCCTATGAGATGTCAAGATCCAGCATTGCTGGGTTTAGGGCAAGACCTAGGTTTACTCTCGAACTGAGGCTTTGCGATGACAAGTCGGCTTTCGTATTGCCTGTTTGCGATTTTAACCTGACTTCGTGCCGTTTAAAATCCATGGTGTTATCGGCTTATATGATTTGTTTAGGTGCGAATCGAGCTACTTCCGTTAGGAAGTGCTAACCAAAATTTTGGACTTCTTGTATAGCGCGCTATATTATCCTTGTCGGATGTAAGAGAGCCTATCTTTAAGGGTGGCTTATTGTCTGTTTAGGACGTTAGAGTTTGTTTGTTGTGATAAGCAACAACGAAATGATACCGTTTTGAGGTGCGTTTGTATGTTTTTGAGTTCTAGAGACGAAGATTTCGTCTGGAATGTTTTGCGGAAAAGAATGTCCTTCAAGCGTTAGTGACGTCTCGCAGTGCTGAAGGTCGATTTTTCCTTGTGCCGCATTTCGTTGTTGAGACGCTTGCGGGCTTGGGGATGTTTTGCGAATGTTCGCAGCCAGAAAACTGTTGTTTCCGTTTGGACGCGGGACCAAGGGGTCGCGTAAATTTGACCCAGGGAGAAAAGTCTACATTCACTTTGCTTCGTGAAGTGTTGGCCTTCTGGGGTTTGTTTTTTGGATGTGATAATCGCTTAGTGGATACTAGATCCGTTGTCGTTGCCGTTTAGTAGTTGGCAAAATGTGTTGTCTATAAAGAGTTTGAAAGTTTCAAATTTTGAAATTGGTGGGAATATCTGGTATCATAACCCTCCCCCTTTTAATCGGGGATATGAACCCGCCGTTTAGCGAGTTGCCTACGTAACCTTTTCGGGGATCAAGCCATCTCGTAGTTCTTATATCCGTCATTGTTAGTGATAGTATTTTCCACTTCTCGAGAATGCCTGGAATCGGGTAGAGATGAACTGAGACCGTTATGCATTCGATTTCGTAAGGGACCCGTGTGGTGATTATGTTCTTCCATCACGAGTTCTCGACTTATGCGTCTTTGATACTTGCGTAGGAATCTGCCTCCACCCATTTTGAGAAGAAATCCGTGAGGACCAGGAAAGCGTTTCTGCTTGAGTTATGCAGTGGTCCGACGATGTCCATGGACCATCGCATAAAGGGATCTGAGGATGAGATGGGCGAGAGGACTTCCGCGGGCTGATGGATCGTCGGTCGCGTGCCTTTGGCATTTTCGCACTTCGGCGAACTTCTCGATCTTTGATCATAGTTGGCCACTAATAACCGTGGCGTTTTATTTTGACTGCGAGAGATCTTCCACCGGAATGGTTTCCGCATGACCCGGAATGGACCTCCTCCATTACTCTTCTCGCTTTTTTGCCTTCGGTGCAGGTCATGAATGGGCCGGAGAATCTCTATTTGTAGATTTCTCCTTCTTCCGTTACGTACCGTGCGGCCTGGGTCTTGATTTTGCGGGCTGCCCACTTTTCGGTGGGAAGTGTTCCGTCGATTATGTATGCTCGGATCGGTTCCAGCCAAGGGCTGTCGCAGCCGTATTCTGACTGATCAACGTTTTCTTCCGGTGGGTCGTCTATTTCCTCCGCGTTTTCGATTTGTGGTCGAATAAGGTTAGCGATCACCGGTGGTCCGATGCTTGGATGTTCAATGAATTCGACGGGAATTACCCGACTTAGCCCAGGATCTGAACTCGATGCGAGTGCGGCCAAGGCATCCGCCTGAGTGTTTTCTGAGCGAGGAATCCTTGTGAGGGCAAAGTGGTCGAAGTTTCGGGAGAGATCTTGGATGAGTTTAAGATATGCGTCCATTCTTTCGTCCCTTGCTTCGTATTCCCCGCTGTACTGATTTGCGACTAACTGAGAGTCACAGTAAGCGTGAATATTACGGATTTTCAGCCCTTGGGCTAGTCGTAAGCCTGCAACGAGTGCCTCATATTCGGCCTCATTGTTTGACGCATGGAACTCCAATCGAAATGACTGTTCCAAGATTTCGCCAGTCGGAGACGTGAGCCGGATTCCGATCCCGGAACCTTGCTTGGACGATGATCCGTCGACATGAAGGATCAAGTTGAGTTTGGTTCCGCGTTTGTCATATCTCCATGGGCAGTTCCACCAGAAGTCTGCCAATACTTGAGACTTTGCGCAGGTTCTTGGGCGGTACTCTAGGTCGTACTCACTTAGTTCGATTGCCCATTTTGCGAGTCTTCCTGACTGACTCGGACTGTGCAAAATCGTTCGTAAGGGGAAGGTGGTGAGGATCACAATGGTATGCGACTGAAAATACGGCCGGAGTTTTCTTGCTGATGTTACGACTGCAAATGCTTGCTTTTCCATCAGGGGATACGGGTCGGCGTCCAACGCGTTTTGCTTATGTAGAAGATCGGTTTCTGCTCACCGCGTTCTTCTCTTATCAAAATGCTGCTTACCGCTGTCGCGGATACTGCGATATATAGGAACAAGGGCTCTCCCTCCACTGGTTTTGCGAGGACGGGAGGAGTGGCCAGGTAATGCTTTAGCTGTTGGAAAGCTTTTTCGCACTCCTCTGTCCACTCGAATTTCTTGTTCCCTTTTAATGTGTCGTAGAAAGGAAGGCATTTGTCCGTTGGCGAGATAAAAGCGATATAAAGCGACTCTTCCTGTCAGCCTTTGGACTTCCCTTTTGGTTTTGGGCGAGACCATTTCTATTAACGCGTTTATCTGTTTGGGGTTAGCCTCGATTCCGCGACATGTGACTAGGTAGCCGAGAAATTCTCCCGACGCCACGGCGAATCTACATTTAGCCGGGTTTAATTTCATGTTATGCAAATTCAACCTTGCGAAACACTCTTCAAATGGGAAACGTGGTCGTGTTAGTCAAGGGACTTCTGAGCATGTCATCGATGTATACTTCCATAGTTTTTCGAGTTGCTGGAAAACATTGATTGACGAATTAAGCTGGTAAGTAAGCCTGCGTTCTTGAGGCCGAAGGGCATTACTTTGTAGCAATATGTCCCGCGGTCAGTGATGAATGCAGTCTTCTCGCGATCGTGTGGGTTCATCATAATCTGATTGTACCCGGAGAAGGCGTCCATAAATGATAAAAGTTTGTTTCCTGCTGTTGCTTGACAAATTCGGTCGATATCGCGAGTGGAAAGCAATCTTTGGGCAAGCCTTGTTGAGATCGGTGAAGTCAGCGCGACTTCGCGATTTGCCGTTTTCTTCTTGACCACGCTGGGTTAGCGAGCCAGTCTGGGTACTGACTTCCGTTATTGACCCTACTTTAAGGAGTTTTCAACTTCCTCGTTTACGCGGTCGCGCGCTCTGTTCCTAGTTTCGCCTTTTGCTTGAGTTTGTAGGTTGGGTCAATGTTGAGCTCGTGGCAGGTTATGCGATGTCGATTCCTGGCATATCCTCCGCGGCCCAGCGAAGGTGCTCAGGTTCTTTTGAGACAGGCTATGAGCTCCGTTCTCAAAGGTTCACGGAGGTTGTCTCGATCTCGGCGCATCGTTCTGGGACGATTCGTCTATGCTGAACCGAGATCACTGGTTAGAAGTTGGTTCGCTTCCCGTCTAGGGCTTCGATCCTCTGAGATTGCCAGAAGACGTTCGAGTCTTGTTCTGGGGCATTCCCATCAGGAGTAGTCTTTACCTTCTTGTTTTGGGAGGCTTCGACTGCTGAGTTTTTCTTTTCAGCTCGTGAGAAACATACTTGCGCCATCCTGCGATTTCCTTGTATAGTTTTGATTCCGCGAGGGGTTGGAAACTTTAGACACAAATGGAAAGTCGAGGGGATCGCTCGCATGGAATTCAGCCACGGAGTACCGATGATCGCGTTATACGATGCTGGACAGTCGACGACTAAGAATTACATGATTTTGGCGACACTCCCGGCTTTAACCAAGAGGCTGATCGAGCCGAGAGTCATAGTAGCATCTCCCGAGAGTCCGAATATTGGATTAGGTTCTTCTGTGACGGAACACAGGTCGACCTCCATTCTCTCGAGGGTACTTTTGTAGATTATGTTGGCCGAGCATCCGGTGTCGACTAACACTCTTGCTACGTCGATATCCTGGATTGTTAGTTCGATAACAAGGAGATCGTTGTAGGGTTTGGCCTGGTCGGCCGTTGCCTGATCCTTGAAAGAAACTACATCGCTGGCTACTGGAGCGGACATCCTATATCTTTTATTGCTTAGTGACTTTCGAGTTAGAGAATTCGTCCCCCCCCCCTCCTTCTAGCGCCAAACTGTGGGAACCGAAATTCACACCGTCAATTTCCAATAAACGATTATGGAGGAAAACCGAGTTAACCCGATCTTCCTTGAAGGTCCGAATTCTCTGCGTAATCACTTTTCGAATTGATAAAAGATAGATAGTAAGACAAAAGATGAATGGTCGTTCAGAGGCGTTTTTATTAAAAGTAAGAATACAAGATTTCTCCGAGAGGAGTAGAAATATGCTAACTTATCGAAACAACCAAATGAGAGGCGGTCAAGACGTCTAAGCCTTGCCGTACTAGTCTAACCACCTAGGTCCTAAGTTCTCTAAGCTAGCAGGAGTTCTCTAAGTCTAAAATCTCGGATCCTCTTCTCTTCTGCCCCAGCTCTCCTTATATAGTCACTTTAGGTCGGTGGCCCGTTTAACCTTTCGCCTTTGGGCCTGAGTTTATCTCTTTTGAAAATATTCCATTTTCCGTCGATCTTCGTTGCTATCCTCGAACATTGACATTTATCTGCGGAAACTTAACATTTATCCTACTGTAATAAGTTAGGATAAACCATCATAGCTCTTACTGGGCTTGGGTCTCCAAAATCGTTGTGGGAACCGAAATTCGCACTGTCGAGTTTTCGTTTGATTTGGAGGAAAGCCAAGTAAACTTAACCTTCCCTGAAGGTTCCGGATATCTGCTGGGCCACACACGATACAATCAATGCGAATTTAAGTTGTAAAATAAAATTCGCGTTTGAGCGTGAACAACAGGTAAAGAAATCGGCTACAAGAGCTGTCGAAAAGTCCGCTAGTCCGGCCGCCTAAATCTAACCTAATTGAGTCGCAGCTCGCTAGTGAAAACAGAAAAGAAATGCTGAATTTGCTCTAAGTGCTAAAGTGCTCTGGAAATTTTGTGATGATTTGCTCCTCGCCCAAAGCTCTCCTTATATACTCCTCTTAAGACGGGCTATCTTCCTTCGGGCTGAATCGAGCTTTTTCCATTTTCGTCCGTCTTCGTGTTTATCGGGAAACTTGACATTTATCTTCGGAAAACTTGACATTTATCTTCTGGAAACTTGACATTTATCTCTTATGTGAGGATAAGGATAAACCGTCATAGTTATCCTTCCTTTTGGAAAATCGTAAGTGGGCGTTTGGTCATGTCGGGCTTTTAGGTGTTTTACGGTTTTGAGAAAATAGTCTTGAAGGTTTGGCATTTCGAAGGAATCCCAATTCCTCGTATAGTCGAGATGATTGGTGTTTAGAATAACTGTGATCGTTTTATCGATGAATCGAAATCCATTCATCATTCGAACCTTATATGGTCTTCGAGATTTCTCAGTATCGGGATCGAGATGGACTTGGATTAGTAGGCTTCCGTCTTCGAGGTTTGACTAATGAGGCTTGAACTTAGATTTTAAAATATGAACTTTGTTAAACAATGAGAAGGCTTTGCGGAAGAATCGTCGTGTTTCTCGAACAATCGAACATGGGTTTAAGGGACCAAGATGTTGCCGTTGCCGAGATCCGCGACTGCACGCGGATGGGCGCCAGGACCCTTGCCGTAGGCGAGAGGCGACGGGCCTGCCGCCCGGCAGGCGAAGGGCGAGCCTGCCGCGGTACGCCCGGAGCCAAGCGTGGCGTGGTCGATCTACCGGTGCGAAGCGGTCGGTTCGCGCGGCGCCCCGCCGTGCCGTGTCCGCGTCCGCCGATGCGCTGTTGCTTCGCCGCCGTCGAACCTCGGGGCTCCGCGGTCGTTCGTGCCTTCCGTAAGTTCGTCGGTGGCGACCCGTTTCTCGGTTTCGATCGTCACTTAGTTTTCTTCGAGGACTTTCGGTGGCGATTTCGTCATTGACCGATTTTGACCCCAACAGTTAGCCCCAGCTAGCTAGGAACCGTAGTGCCTTTGGGTCCTAGTTTGCGGTATAGCCGTATGGGAAGGTGTAGAGGCGTGTCGTTTGCGAAAGTCGGGGTAAATAGTGATTTTACCTCCTTTATAAGGATGGAGTAAGAAATCTCATTCATTCTTACTTCATCATAAAAATTCATCTCTCTTAAGAATCCTTTCTCTCTTTTTTTTTTTCTTTAAGAACAATGTCTTCAAGATCCTCCAAGAGAAATTCTTCTTCCCATTCATCCTCGGATGACTCTCCTGCGTGGCGGTGAATCGAAGCAAGAGGAGTTAGTCGATGAGGAGGCAAAGCGTATTACCGAGCTCTTGTGGGCTCGGCTCCACCTCTGCCAGATGTCCCTGTTCGAAGAGACCTTTGAGGCTGCCGGTGCTTCCTTCGCCGAGCTTGGTTTCCGTAAATATCTCGAGATTCTTGAGTTTCACCAGATTCTGATAGAGTTAAATTCCAAATTCCTATCGGCAATGAGAGTCGAGGAATCCTCGGGAAGGTTTCTTTACATGCTCTGAGGCCTTCCTTACGTATTGCATGTGGTTCCCGATCCCGGTACCATTGTTAGATGCGCCATTAAGCGAACTTCGATCAACCAGCTCAGTGTTTCTGCCTTAGAGAGTTGGCTTGGCGTGCTGATTGCAAGTTATGAGCTCGGGATCGATCTTAGTTCCGCTGATTTGAAGGTCTT
Organism: Brassica nigra; assembly: GCA_016432835.1. Taxonomy (NCBI): domain Eukaryota; kingdom Viridiplantae; phylum Streptophyta; class Magnoliopsida; order Brassicales; family Brassicaceae; genus Brassica; species Brassica nigra. Next base: position 52,157,402 of record CM028243.1, read on the forward strand.
TGGAGCACTTCGGCCAGCGGGGGCGATGGTTACTACACCATGGTGCCAAAGAAGGATATGACCATAATTCGGGGACTACTTGAACCTAAGTTGTGGCGGGAGCGTTTCTTCTATGTCGAATAGATGGTGAGTCCGTCGAGGAGAGCTGCCTCCATCTATTTCCGCGCATGGAACTTCAACCGAGGTAATATGATAAAACTTGTTGTCTATTTCACCATTCGGAAGTCGCGAGTTTTAGTGAAAAATTTTGATTGTAGAGAGCGGGATTGTTGCATATGCATGGTGATCTTTTGTCAAGAGGGATCTCCTTCGTCAAAAGCCGTTTTCTGGAAGTCCTTCACCCTTGGGCGGATTCGAGGCGCGGTAAGGCTTTACGGTCGAGACCCTGTCCGACATGCGATGCGAACCGGTTATCGAAGCTCCTACTCGGAGGCGTAAACAGAGATCTAGTAAAGGGAAAGAAATGCGATGTGGGAAGGTTCGGAAGACCCTTCACCGTTGGGAAAACCCTAGTTTCGTTCCAGCGGAAAAGCGAACCAGCGATTTTCCACTCCCAACAATTTCTTTGTGGCCTTCCTCGGAGTTAGTTCTTGCAGTAGCTGGAGGATGAGGAGAAGCAACAGGTTTTACGAGGGTTTCCAGCGGATCAGCGAGGTTTTGCCCTTTGAACTTCTTAACCGTATTTTTGAATCTGTATATATGTATATTTATTGATCTTGAATTTATGCAGGGACTAAGAGTGTTTGGCGATCGCTTGACTCAAGTTTCCGCAAGTCTAGGATTGCTAATTTCAAGACCAAAGAAGCTGAGTGAGAGCTCTTCGATTCGACAAGAGGTAGAGGAGCATAAAGCAAGCTGAGCTTCATGCTCGAGCTCTTGTTGGGCGGAAAGGAGAGGAAGGAGGATGGTCGCAGCCGAGGTGGCGAGCGAGGCGGAATCGTTTGCTGCTGAGTTTCAATGTTTTAAAGATGCTCAGGAGTTTGTTGGCGATTTCCACGAGTGCGAGACTCGGTCGTAAATCTTTACAAGTCTCAGAACCAGTTTCTCCTTTGATTCGAGATTTCTGAGATGAAGGATTTCATGGCGAGTGTCCTCATGCTGAATTCTTGGTTCCTCAGTCGAAGAAAGAGTCCGGAGACTATGGGAGCCTATCGAGGTTTCGAGGATACGGTGGAGGCGGAGCTGATGAAACGCTGAGGTGGTGAGAATGCCCAAGGTGTGAGCGAGGAAGTGGACCAGCCTGCGGGTTCATTGGGATTTCGTGTCTGGATTTCGATGTTGGCTTTTGTGAGTCGTATGTTTGGCCGTGTGTGGCGTTTTAGGAAGTTTATTCTGCGACCGTTGGAGGTTGCATTCTTATGTTTTAGGACTGGCGTTGGTGGCTTAGAATCCCGCCGTTTTGCGGCCTTATGAATATATAAAATTTGCGAGATTTAGTCTTTTGTTTTGATTTATACTTTCGTCAAGTGTAGAGGAAAGAATCACGAGTAGTCGCCAGTATCCTAACTCTTTTTTGTCGCTTGGTCCGTATGCTACTTTTAGCGGCGTTTTAGGTGTAGCGATAAGAGACATGTTTTGGGATCTTATCACGATACTATGTCTGTGAGATGTCAAGATCCAGCAAGACTGGGTTTAGGGCAAGACGTAGGCTTACTCTCAGCTTTAAGGCTGTGCGATGACTGATCGGCTTCGTTTTGCCTGTTAGTGATTTCTTCCTGATTCTTTTGTTTAAAGTCGCGACTAGTGTAGGCTTATATGACTTGTGTTAAAAGAATCGAGCTATCTTTGGAGTTTATCGAGGCGCTAAACCAAAATTTTGGGTTTCTTGTATAGCGCTATGATATCCTTGTCGGATGTAAGAGGACCTTATAGGTCTGACTACGAGTTTGTATTGAGTGAAGCGTTTGTGTGTCGTCCGTCGGGAATGTCGATGAAGTAAGTTATTTTAAGTCGCAGGTGGACTGTTTTAGCGGATGATCTGAGTTTTGTTATCTTTTTCAGAAGTTGCGGCGTCTCGCGTTTCTTTGGAAGATATGATTTTCGTTTTCGAAGTGTTTGGCGTTCTTGTATTAAGTGAGCATAATAAATAGACAAATAGAATTTTATTGAAAAAATTGAAAATTGAGTACATGTCTGCGGATATTTGGCGTTTTGTGGGAGTATAGAATTATCGTACCTCCCCTTTTGGTGAGGGGATAGCTGAACTTCGCCCGGTTTTGACGAGCTGCCTCGTGCCTCGTTCGAGGATCAAGCCATCTCGTAGTTCTGATAGTTGCTGCAGGCGTTTTACTCCCGTCGTTGCCATTCTGATCGTGCTAGTCGGATCGGTGGTTTGTGCAGGGTCGAGCCGTCTGCTTTTACGGCAATGGACTCGAGACTTTGTCGCTGTCTTGAATCGTTGCCTGTTCGGATGATTCGGATCATCTTTTTTGAGTCTTCAGGAATGTTGTGTGATTCCTTTGCTTTCGTTTGGGTTGGCGCGGGCGTTCGATCTTTTAGCAGTTTGAACTTCGGCTAGGTATGAGTCGACTGTTTCTGACTACCAGATTACTGCGGTTCGGTTGGAGTCGGAAATTTGATGCGAGGTGATATGTGGGGTACTGCCTTCATGGAGTTGATCAAGGGTTCCCATGATGGAATTGTAGATGGCCGGGTTTTTGACTACTGCAAACTCGACGATCTTAGTGACTTCCTTCGCCATGACTGGGAGCTTAATTCTCGAGGGTCATGGAAGTTCGCCGAACCAGTCAAAGGTTTTGGCTCAGGGACGACTTCCCCAAGTGGGATCTTCTTCCTGTAGAGGGTGTCGCGGAAAATGACGTTGACCGTACTTCCTGTATCGACGAGGATGCGGCCGACTTCGAGATCCTGGATTACCAGATCGATAACCAAAGGATCGCAATGAGGTTTGTTGATTCCGACAGTTTCCTGTTCCTCGAAAACGATCGTGTGGTTGGGAATATCGCTATCTGGAAACCAGTTGGAACTCGTCTCGTCTTTTCGCCCGTAGGATTTTATCGACGAGACAAAGTCTTGGTAGAACTGCGATCCTCCGATGATCATATTTACCCTCTGGCGACTGCTGTTGTTCCCTTGGTCGTCCTGTCTCCTTCCTCGCTTTTCACGCGATTGATTTTCGGTCGCGCGGTCCTTGGAGACAGTTTTGTTGGTCTATGGGTGGTCGGACTCCAGGAGCAAGTCCTTTATACTCTTGACCTTTGACAGTTCGCCGGTGAGGAGCTTTGCGGCGAGCCTGGCGCCGAGAACCTTGCAGTTCGCAGTGGAGTGATCTCTGGTTTCGTGGAACTCGCAGTAGGAATTATCCTTGTACTGGTTCCTGGTCCAGGTGTTTCCAGAGGTTTTTCCTTGCTCCGAGTTGATGGCGTAGTTATGCTCGCCTTGGGCATCTTCCCCTTCGTGATGGACGTACTTGTCGTTACGAGAGGGTTTCTTCTTTGAGGACGTTTTCTGTGGTCCATGCTTTTGCGACAGGACTCTCATCTCTTCCTCCATGACGATGAAGTCTGTTGCCTTGTGGAGGGTATCCTGGATCGTCCGGGTTTCTCCAGCAATATCCACTCGGAACTTTGACTTGTACCAGAGAGTTTTCCTCGAGCGTCGATTGCGACTTTGTCGCTGATACCGATCACTGGCCATCACTAGCGAACCTTCTCATGAAGTCGCGAAGTGATTCGTCTTCCTTTGAGCCAGACTCCACAAGTCCACGTCGGACGTTTCTCTGTCCATGAACATGGAGTATTGTTTGAGAAACGCCGAAGCCAATTGGCGGAAGCTTCGATGGAGTTCCTTTTGACCGGGAGAACCATTGGCGCAGCATCTTCGAGGTGCTTTCGGCGAAGACAATGACCGTGTCGTTCGCTCGGGAGTTTTCATCTACCCATTGCGATCTGGAAAGACTGTAGGTGCGCCTTAGGATCCGTAGTACCGTCATAGGCCGGGATTTTGATTTTCCACGGGTCTGAGATGTGTGTTTCCGTGATCCGGCGGTGAATGGCGTTTTCCGTGCTTCCTCGAGAAGTCTATCGATTTTGGGGGCAGAACTGGTCGCCTGGTGGATTTGCGATTTCACTGCTTTCACCTCGGCCACGGTCTTTTTGAGAGATTCGCGGAGATCATGGATCTCGTTATTGCTACCGGCGTTTCTCGAGTTTGTCAGCTGGTCGCGATGGATCGAGCTTGATCCTCGCGAGTTCTTCCTGCTCAATCCAGTAGATGTCTTCCTCCTCTTCTGTCATGGGCCTCTCGAAGGATACCGTCTGCCGAGCAAACTGGCTTCGGGACCTCCTGGGGTGGATGTCAGCGTCTTCATCGGAAGGATCCGATTGGTCGCTGATATCCAGATTGATGCGCTCGACGTCGCTTTCCTTGTTTCCCGTAGCCGGGGGTGGAAGGTTCTGCGAGGTCGTTAAGCTGTCATTCTGGATATTAGCGACCAATCCGGATCCTTCGATGAATATCGGATCCCACGAGGAACCGAAATTACGCTGTCGAGTTTTCGTTTGATTTGGAGGAAAGCCAAGTAAACTTAACCTTCCCTGAAGGTCCTGGATATCTGCTGGGCCACACACGACACAATCAATGCGAATTTAAGTTGTAAAAAAAAATCGTAAAATAGAAGCGAAAGAGATCTTATTTCGAATTCGCGTTTGGCGTGAACAACAGGTAAAGAAATCGGCTACAAGAGCTGTCGAAAAGTCCGCTAGTCCGGCCTAAATCTAACCTGGTTGAGTCGCAGCTCGCTAGTGAAAACAGAAAAGAAATGCTGAATTTGCTCTAAGTGCTAAATTGCTCTGGAAATTTTGTGATGATTTGCTCCTCGCCCAAAGCTCTCCTTATATACTCCACTTAAGACGGTCTATCTTCCCGGGCTGAATCGGGCTTTTCCATTTTCGTCCGTCTTAGTGTTTATCGGGAAACTTGACATTTATCTTGGAAAACTTGACATTTATCTTCTGGAAACTTGACATTTATCTCTTATGTGAGGATAAGGATAAACCGTCATAGTTATCCTTCCTTTTGGAAAATCGTAAGTGGGCGTTTTGGTCATGTCGGGCTTTTAAGCGTTTATGCGGTTTTGAGAAAATAGTCTTGAAGGTTTGGCATTTCGAAGGAATCCCAATTCCTCGTATAGTCGAGATGATTGGTGTTTAAAATAACGTGATCGTTTTATCACGATGAATCGAAATCCATTCATCATTCGAACCTTTATGGTCTTCGAGATTTCGAGTATCGGGATCGAGATGGACTTGGATTCGTAGGCTTCCGTCTTGAGGTTTGACTAATGAGGCTTGAACTTAGATTTTAAAATATGAACTTTGTTAAACAATCGAGAAGGCTTTGCGGAAGAATCATCGTGTTTCTCGAACAATCGAACATGGGTTTAAGGGACCAAGATGTTGCGTTGCCGAGATCGAAGACGACTGCGGATAGGCGCAGAACCCTTGCGCCCGGCATGGCGGAATCTGACGGGCCTGCCGCGGCATGAGGCGGGAAGGGCGAGACTGCCGCCCGGTATGATGGCGTGGTCGATCTACCGCCCGGCTCGAAGCGGCGTGGTCAGTCTGCCCGGCAGATGCCCTACCGCCGATGCCATGTCGCGTCCGCCCGATGCGCTGTTGCTCGCCGTCGGTAGCGGCGCCCGTTCGATGCCTTCCGTAAGTTAAATCGGTGGCGACCGTTTCTCGGTTTGATCGTCACTTAGTTTTCTTCGAGGACTTTGGGTGGCGATTTAAATCGTTGACGATTTTGACCCAACAATCATAAGTGAGCGGTGGACAAGTTTGAGCCTCGGGCGTTCATACGATTTTCGGAAGATTATCTTTCCGCAAAATAAATCGTTATAGCCTAAAGGACCGATGTTGGGTTGATCGTCTTTGTTTTACGATAGTCTTTGCGGAAGAACTAACCTTCCCTAGTTCAGTTGTAACGCCGAGGATAACTCAATCGAGTTGAACGAAGAAACGTTAGGTATGTAACTAAGGTAATATGACTTTACGGAAGCCACGAGGTGCAATCTAAGTTGGACGGGCTAGGAACAGACTGGATGTACTGGCGCCTGGGATCAACACGGCCGAGCTGGCGCCTGGCGAGCTGGCGCACCGAGGCTAGCAGCTGAGCTGGCGCCTGCGGACGAGCTGGCGCCGGTGCCTAGGGCCAGCAGCCGAGCTGGCTTCGGCTGGACGAGCTGGCGCCAGCACCCGGGGCCACGGCCGACCTGGTGCCAGGCCTGGGCGAGCTGGCGCCCGGCGGGGCCAGCGCCGAGCTGGCACCAGCGCTGGGCGAGCTGGCGCCAGCGCTGGAAGAGCTGGCGCCAGCGCTGGGCGAGCTGGCGCCGGTGCCTGGACGAGCTGGGGCCGGTGCGGGGCCAGCACGAGCGAGCCTGGCGCTGGCGCCAACGCGACGAGCGGCGCCGGTGCCAGCGCGGGCGGCGGCGCTTCGGCGCCAGTGCGGGGCGGCGGCAGGCGGCGCATGCCGGAGCGAGCGGCGCCCGGACCTTGGTCATGCCTGTTCTTTTCGGATCTAACCTTTGTTGATCTTTTTTGCGGATAGTTCGCAGACAGGAAATGATCTTAGCCATTGATTTTGAGATAACCGTTTTCGACCCCAACAGTCCTCATCGCGTATGCCTCCTGCGTAAAAGTGATCTACGAGGCTCAAACAGGCTCCTGCGTGCTTAGTATGTCGAGTTACGAACTTTCCTTGTTGATTCTGGCTTCACTAACTCTGTTTCAAACACTTCTTGGTTTGTACTAAGGAAACACAGGGCTTTGGTCTATGTTCTAGTATATGTCGATGACATCTTATTCACCGGCAACAACAACTCTCACATCACACACACATTGGATTCACTTGAAACGAGGTTCTCGGTTAAAGATCATGAGGAACTTCATTACTTTTTGGGTATTGAAGTGAAACGAGGTACCTCTGGTCTACACCTCTATCCACGAAGATACATTCTAGATCTTCTGGATCATACACAAATGCTTTGCTACAAACCAGTAACGACACCCATGGCAACTTCACTAAAACTCACTTTAACCTCAGGTGCGCCTTAGGATCCGTAGTACCGTCATAGACCGGGATTTTGATTTTCCCTGTGTCTGAGATGTGTGTTTCCGTGATCCGAGCGGTGAATGGCGTTTTCCGTGCTTCCTCGAGAAGTCTATCGATTTTGGGGGCGGAACTGGTCGTCTGGTGGATTTGCGATTTCACTGCTTTCACCTCGGCCACGGTCATTTTGAGAGATTCGCGGAGATCATGGATCTCGTTATTGCTACCAGCGTTTCTCCGAGTTTTTCGGCGCTGGTCGCGATGGATCCGAGCTTGATCCTCCGCGAGTTCTTCCTGCTCAATCCAGTAGATGTCTTCCTCCTCTTCTGTCATGGGCCTCGAAGGATACCGTCTGCGGCGGACTGGCTTCGGGTCCTCCTGGGGTGGATGTCAGCGTCTTCATCGGAAGGATCCGATTGGTCGCTGATATCCAGATCGATGCGCTCGACGTCGCTTTCCTTGTTTCCCGTAGCCGGGGGTGGAAGGTTCTGCGAGGTCGTTCGCTGTCCTTCTGGATATCAGCGACCAATCGGATCCTTCGATGAATACCATCGGATCCCTTCACGGGAACGAAATTTGCACTGTCGAGTTTCGTTTGATTTGGAGGAAAGCCAAGTAAACTTAACCTTTCCTCGAAGGTCCTGGATATCTGCTGGGCCACACACGACACAATCAATGCGAATTTAAGTTGTAAAAAATTAATTCGTAAAAATAGAGCGAAAGAGATCTTATTTCGAATTCGCATTTGGCGTGAACAACAGGTAAAGAAATCGGCTACAAGAGCTGTCGAAAATTCAGCTAGTCCGGCCTAAATCTAACCTAGTTGGTCGCGGCTTCGCTAGTGAAAACAGAAAGAAATGCTGAATTTGCTCTAAGTGCTAAAGTGCTCTGGAAATTTTGTGATGATTTGCTCGCCCAAATCTCTCATTATATACTCCACTTAAGGCGGTCTATCTTCCTTCGGGCTGAATCGGGCTTTTCCATTTTAGTCGTCTTATGTTTATCGGAAACTTGACATTTATCTTGAGGAAAACTTGACATTTATCTTCTGGAAACTTGACATTTATCTCTTATGTGAGGATAAGGATAAACCGTCATAGTTATCCTTCCTATTCGGAAAATCGTAAGTGAGCCGTTTTGGTCATGTCGGGCTTTTTAGGCATTTTTACGGTTTTGAGAAAATAGTCTTGAAGGTTTGGCATTTCGAAGGAATCCCAATTCCTCATATAGTCGAGATGATTGGTGTTTAAAATAACAGTGATCGTTTTATCGATGAATCGAAATCCATTCATGATTCGAACCTTTTATGGTCTTCCGAGATTTCTCGAGTATCGGGATCGAGATGGACTTGGATTCGTAGGCTTCCCGTCTTGAGGGTTTGACTAATGAGGCTTGAAATTAGATTTTAAAATATGAACTTTTAAACAATCGAGAAGGCTTTGCGGAAGAATCGTCGTGTTTCTCGAACAATCGAACATGGGTTTAAGGGACCAAGATGTTGTCGTTGCCGAGATCACGAGGCGACTGCGGATGGGGACCCTTTCGCGGCGCCAGGCGGAGGCGACGGGCCTACGCCCGGCCCGAGGAGGGCGAGACTGCCGCTGGCGCCAGCGCCTGAGACCGGCGCCAGCGGCGTGGTCGGTCTGCCCGGAGCCAGGCGGCGTGGTCGGTCTGCGCCGGTGTGGGAACCAAAATTCACACGTCAATTTCCAATAAATAAGATTGCGGAGGAAAGCCAAGTAAACCCGACTTTCCTTGAAGGTCGGATTCTCTGCGTTGCCACACGAAATCGATAAAGTAAGCAGAGACAAAGATGGGAATTGTAATATTTGCCGAAGGCATTTTATTAGATGAAGATCACGAGTACAAAGATTCTCCGAAAGACAAAGAGATTTGCGATTAAAGAAAAAGGTAGAGTCGTAGGCAGCCAAAACGTCTTAAGCCTTGCTCCGCTAGTCTAACCGCCTAAACCCTAGTTCTTCTAAGCTAGCGGGATGCTCTAAGTCTAATTTTCGGATCCCTCCTCTTCTCTTGCTCTCCTTATATATCCACTCCAAGGTCGGTTTGCCTTAGGATGATGGACCTCGCCTTTGGGCCCAAGCTTATCTCTTCAGGAAATATTCCATTTTCGTCGGTCTTCGTAATTATCCTCGAGTTTTCCGCTATTTTTCGGTGACTTGATGTTTATCCGGCGTTAGGAAATCGGATAAACCGTCATAGCCTGATTGGGCCTGAATCCTTAAAATCGTAAGTAAGTCCGTGGACTTGTCTTAAGTCGTTGAGCGTTTTATCACGATTTCTGGAAGACTATCTTTCTCGTAAAATAAACGATAGCTTAAAGGATCGATGTTCAAGTTAATCGATCTTTATTTTATCGATATCTTCTGAGAAATCCGATCCTTCTAGTTTTTGTCGTAAAACATCGAGGACGATTCCAACCGAATCGAAAGATGTTCATTCCATAGCCGTGATCGTACCAAACTCACGAGGATCGATCAAACAAGCCAAGATGGGATCAGACCGAGCATGATGGGACCGAGACCAGGGCGAGGGCGTCGACCGGCGCCAGAGTGCCGCCGCCAGGCGGCGAGCAGCGTGCGCCCGGCGCCAGCGAATGCCGCCCGGTGCCAGGCGGCCAGCGCACACCGCCTGGCGACCCGTGTGGCAGCGTGCTGCGGCGCCAGGCGGCCAGCGTGGCGTGCGCCGCGGGCGTCTTGCCGTCCGTGGGTTTTCCGTTGTTCGATCTTTCCCGTTAGTCGTCCGTGCGGAAATCTTTGAGTTTGGAAGGATCTTTAGCCGCGGATTTCGAGATAACCGTTTTGACCCCAACAGTTAGCCCTCAGCGCGTAAGATCGGAGGCGATTTTGCGGGTGATTCAATTTTTTGAAAATCGAATTTTGGCTAAGGATTTTCCGCAGGAAACCTGTGTCATCACCCCCTTTTCTTATAAATAGCCAGCCTTCCCTTCTCATTCTTCACATCTTTTCAAATTCTCTCTTCTTCTCTCTCAAGGAAGAAAATGTCTTCATCCCAAGTTGAAAAGAATGATTCTGATGTTGAGATGGGTGAGGCCGGCCAAGCTCCGTCGGTTCCGGCCAGCCGCTCCGGCCGTTCAGGCAGTTCAGGAGGCTACTCCGTCCCTCATTGATGGGTTTGATTCTTTCAAGGCTAAGCTATCCCGGCGTAGTGCTGCGAAAGGCTCAAAGCGGGCAAGGACTGAGACGCCCGATGTTCCTTCGGCGGCTCCAACTCCTTTGCCTGTTTCTCCGATCTCTTTGCCTGCTCCTTCGGCCCCTTCGCCTGTTCCTCCGGTTCCCATCCCGAAGTCCCATCCGATGCCCTCCCGTCTGCGGAAGGGTCTATTGTTCCCGAACAGACTCTTGATGTTCAGGTCCATCCATCGTGTTCTTCGACTGCTCGATCGTGATCTCGGAAGAGAGGATCGCGATAGAATCTGCACCTCTTCCCGGCGAAGGGAACTTGTCTTAGGACTGCCAGCGGCTGGTGCAGCGCCGTTGCCCAAAAGGGCAAGGGCTGGTGCAGCATCGGAGCAAAAAGAAGGGTGCGGCGAGGAAGCGAACTCTGAGCCGCTGGCGTCATCGTTCAAGGTTCGATTTTAATCTGTCCGCAATTCTTGTATTGCTTTTCACGATGATACTTACTCCTTCTTTTGCGGACAGTTTGTGTCACTGATTGTGGAATGCTTGGCGAGCGGTCGGAAGTCATTCCTATCGAAGGATTTGGAGTCGTCGCGGCTGAAGCGTACTAAGGCCGCATTGCAGACTGTCGAGGACACCCATGCCCCGGCGTCCCAGCTTGAGGTTCGTATCAGTGATCTTGGCGTGACCTTGGAAGACCGCGAGTTCGTTACTCAAGGTGAAGAAGGAGAAGAGGAGCAAATCCTCGGAAGTCCGCCGTCTTCGGGAGAAGATCGGACTCATGAGGAGATGAGCGCCCGTAGATCCTCGGAGGTTTCGATGCCATAGCGACTTTTTGGTTGTCGGCGAGGATGGCCACCCTGTTTGAGTCCTTGATAGCCATGCCAAGAGGGACTTGGCTTTAGCGGGGATCGAGGGAGTTTGAGCGAGCTCGAGTTGCCGAGTAATGAGGCCCGTCTTTGGACTTGGAGGAAGCCAGACTATCGTCTGCGCAGGAGAGTGGGCCACCGAGGAGATTCGATTCGATCCTTGCTGGCCTGCAGGCGAATGCACCCTTGCGTCGACCTCGAAGATTCAGAAGATCAGGAGCGCCGGGAGAAGATTGCGAGGCTGGCGTGGACGAGGCGGGTAGTGGCGATGCGACCGAGGGAGGCGACGGCGAGGCTATCCCTATCGCGAGTGAGGATGAAGGTGACGCTCCTGGGAGCGCCTAGGTTTATCAATCCCTTCTGGGATTTCGTTTTATGTGTTTCGGCCGTTAAGAGGCCATGATGTATTTACCGGGACTGGCCGTTGGTGGCTTCGAATCCCTGCCCCTTTTTGGGGTTTTGTTTGAACTTTTGCGGTCTCAATCTATGAAACGTTTTCGATTATTTATGAACTTCGGTTTTTTGAAGTATGAGAAAGAGGGTGTGAGTTGTCGTCTCATTCCTAGTTCCCCGATGATCACCGTACCTATTGTTTGCATAAAGCGAGATTTTCCGCGGTTTACAGATTTACGCGAGAAGTTCGTGAAACAAACAGGCTTAAGTGAAGAGACAAATTTTTGGATCTCGTATACCATACTATGTCTGTGAGATGTCAAGATCCAGCGTGGCTGGGTTTAGGGCAAGACCTAGGTTTACTCTCGGACTGAGGCTTTGCGATGACAAATCGGCTTTCGTTTTGCTTGTTTGCGATTTTAACCTGACTCGTACCGTTTAAAATCCGCGAATTGTTGTCGGCTTATATGATTTGTTTGGGCGTGAGTCGAGCTACTTCCTTTACGAAGAGCTAGACCAAAATTTTGGATTTCTTGTATAGCGCGCTATGTTTATCCTTGTCGGATGTAAGAGAGCCTACCCCTCGAAGGGCGGCTATTTGTCTATTTAGGACGTTAGAGTTCGTTTGTTGTGATCAGCAACAACGAAATGATACCGTTTTGAGGTGCGTTTGTATGTTCAGAGACGAAGATTTCATCTGCAATGTTTTGCGGAAAAGAATGTCCTTCAAGCGTTAGCGACGTCTCGCAGTGCTGAAGGTCGATTTTTCCTTATGCCGCATCTCGTGTTGAAACGCTTGCGGGCTTTTGGGGATGTCTTTGCGAATGTTCGCAGCCAGAAAACTGTTGTTTCCGTTTTGGACGCAGGACCAAGGGGTCGCGTAAATTTGACCCAGGGAGAAACGTCTACATTCATTTTGCTTTGTGAAGTGTTGGCCCTCCGGGATTTGTTGTTTTGGCCGTTTCGGCTGATTTGAAAAAGTCGTGAAAAAGTTTCGCAAATTTTAGTGTCTTCGAAATTTGTGGGAGTATACGAGTATACGTACCCACTCCCCCTTTTAATTGGGGGGATAGCTGAATCCACCGGTTGGCGAGTTGCCTACGTACCCTTGTCTAGGGATCAAGCCATCTTGTAGTTCTTTTGTACCACGTTTTATCGTTTAGTGGTAGTATTTTTTGAGGTGCATCGCATTCCAAGTTCTCAGGATTTTGACGTCTTGCATGTTTGCGATTTGGTATGAACCTGGTTGGACTACTTTTATGACTTTGTACGGTCCTTCCTGTTTGCTCCCAGTTTTCGTGCGTTTCGTTCGGTGTTTTGGAAGACTTTGCGTAAGACTAAATCGCCTTCTTTGAACCTATGATGGCGTACGTTTGAGTTGTAGTACCTTGCGGCAGCGTGCTGGTAATTCTGGATTCGAATGAGTGCCTGGTCGCGGCGTTCATTGATGAGGTCGAGATTGTCCAGCATCATAGCGTCGTTTAAATCCTCTCTTCGGGAGGAATCTTCTCCGTACTCCGGGGAATTCTACTTCGCGGGATCATGCATTCCGTTCCGTGCGAGGCGAATGGAGTTTCACCTGTAGCCCGTCTTGGGGTTGTCAATGCGACCAAATAACTCCTTCGAGCTCCTCTGCCCATCGCCCCTTTTTGGCGTCTAGGCGTTTCTTGAGTCCGTCAAGGACGGTCTTGTTGATGGTTTCTGCCTGTCCGTTGCATTGTGGATATCTGGGAGTTGACTTTAAGTCGATTTTCCACTTTTCGCAGAATGCTTCAATCGAGCAGAGATAAATTGAGATCCGTTATCTGTTACGATTTCGTATGGGACCCCATGTCTAGTTATGATATGTTTCCAGACGAAGTTCTCGACTTGTGTGTCTTTGATACTTGCGTAGGATTCTGCTTCTACCCATTTGGAAAAGAAATCCGTGAGGACTAGGAGGAAGCGTTTTTGTTTTGATGGGTGCATAGGTCCGACAATGTCCATGGACCATCGCATGAAAGGATAGGGGACGAGATTGAAGAGAGGATTTCCGCGGGTTGATGGATTGTTGGAGCATGCCTTTGGCATTTCTCGCACTTCCGGGCGAATTTCTCGCAGTCTTTTACCATGGTTGGCCAATAATAACCGTGGCGTTTGATTTTGACTGCGAGAGATCTTCCGCCAGAATGATTTCCGCATGATCCAGAATGGACCTCTTCCATGATTCTTCTTGCCCTTTCCCCTTCTGCGCATGTCATGAGAGGACCAGAGAAACACCACTTATAAATTTCTCCCTCTATCGTGACGTACCGTGCCGCTTAGGTTTTCACTTTACGAGCCGCCCATTTTTCGGCGGGTAAGGTTCCATTCACGATATAGGCTCGGATTGGTTCTAACCAAGGGCTGTCGCAGCCGTACTCGGTTGGGTCCACATCCGCTTCCGGTTGATCCTCGACTTCTTCCGCATCTTCAATCTCTTCCCGGATTAGATTGACGACCACTGGTGGTCCGATGCTTGGATGTTCGATGAATTCGACCATGATTATCCTTTGGAGCCCTGGATCTGAGCTTGAGGCGAGGGCAGCCAAGGCGTCGGCCTGGACGTTTTCCGAGCGAGGAATTCTGGTCAGGGCGAACTGGTCGAAACTACGAGCCAGTTCTTGGACGAGTTTTAGATATGCGTCCATCCTTTCGTCTCTTGCCTCATATTCTCCGCTGTATTGATTGGCGACTAACTGAGAATCGCAGTAAGCGTGAATATTACGGATTTTTAATCCATGGGCCAGCCGCAAGCCTGCGACGAGTGCTTCGTATTCTGCCTCATTGTTTGAAGCATGAAAAGCCAATCGGAAAGACTGTTCTAGGATTTCCCCGTTAGGAGAGGTGAGTCGTATTCCGATTCCGGATCCTTGTTTGGACGAAGATCCGTCGACGTGGAGGACCCAAGTTGAGTTTGGTTCCTCGTTAGTCATGCCTCTAGTGGGTAACTCTACCAAGAAATCCGCAAGTACTTGGGACTTTGCACATGTCCTTGGGCGATATTCGACGTCGTATTCACTCAGTTCGATTGCCCATTTTGCGAGCCTACCAGATTGGCTCGGACTATGCAGGATTATCCGCAGTGGGAACGTGGTGAGAACCACTATAGTATGAGACTGGAAATATGGTCTTAGTTTTCTTGCCGAGGTTATGACGGCGAATGCTAATTTTTCCATTAGCGGGTATCGAGTTTCCGCATCCAGTAATGTCTTGCTTACGTAAAAGATTGGCTTTTGTTCGCCGCGTTCTTCTCGTATCAGGACGCCACTGACTGCTGTTGCGGAAACTGCGATATAGAGGAAAAGGGGTTCACCTTCCACCGGTTTTGCGAGGACTGGTGGAGTGGCCAGGTAATGTTTCAACTGTTGGAAAGCTTTTTCACATTGCTCGGACCATTCGAACTTCTTGTTTCCCTTCAATGTTTCGTAAAACGGTAGGCACTTATCCGTAGAGCGCGAGATGAAACGGTTCAAAGCCGCGACTCTTCCGGTTAGCCTCTGGACTTCTCGCTTGGTTCTCGGGGAGGCCATCTCTATCAGTGCGTCGATTTGTTTAGGGTTGGCCTCGATTCCGCGATACGTTACGAGGTATCCGAGGAATTTTCGATGCCACCGCGAACCTACATTTCGCGGGTTGAGTTTCATGTTATGCTGGTTGAGTCGTGCAAAACATTCCTCTAGGTGGGCTACATGATCGTGTTCGTCAAGAGATTTTACGAGCATATCATCGATGTATACCTCCATAGTTTTCGAGTGCTCAGCAAACATTCTGTTGACGAAGTCGCTGATACGTTGCACCAGCGTTTTAAGACCGAAGGCATTACCTTATAGCAATACGTTCCGCGGTCTGTGATGAACGCAGTTTTTTGTCGTCGGGATTCATCATGATCTGATTGTAACCGGAAAAGCGTCCATGAATGAAGCTTGTTTCCGCGGTTGCTTCACCAATCGGTCGATGTGCGGAGCGGGAAGCAGTCCCGGACTGGCTTTATTCAGATCCGTGAAATCGACACAGACTCGCCACTTGCCGTTCTTCTTTTACCAGACAGGGTTGGCAAGCCAATCTGGATACCTAACTTCTGTTATCGACCCTACTTTGAGGAGTCTTCGACTTCCTCGTTGACTGCGGTGGCGCTCAGGTCCCAGCTTCGTCTCTTTTGTTTTACGGGTTTGTGAGTCGGGTCGATGTTAAGTTCGTGACATGTTACGCTAATGTCGATTCCGGCATGTCCTCCGCAGCCCGCTTAGCGTCTGAGGTTCTTTTGAGGCATGCGATGAGCTCTGCTTTTATTGGTTCGCGGAGGTTAGCTCCGATTTCGGCGACCGTTCGGCAAGGAATCGTCGAGGCAAATTGAGACCACCGGTTCGCAGGTTGGTTCACGCTTCCTTCCAGGGCCTCAGCTCTTTGGGACTGCCAGAAGGTTTCTGGCGAGTCGTGAATCGTTGCTTTTCGAGAGGTCTCGATTTGAATTTTTCCATTTTAGTTCGGTAGCAAGGTAGATCTGCGCTGCTCCATGACTACCATGTATTGTTTCGACCCGAGGCTGGGAACTTGAGGCATAGGTGGAATGTTGATGGGATCGCTCTCATGGAGTTTATCCAGGAGTTCCAACTATCGCGTTGTATGACGTTGGACCATCGATCACCAGGAATTCCGTGTTTTGGCGCGCCGGCTCTGACTAGGAGGTTAGTCGAGCGAGGGTCATAATTTCTCGAGTCGAATACTGGGCTGGGGTCGTCTGTAAGGATGCTTAGATCGGCCCATCCTCTCGAGGGTGCTTTTATAGATAATATTAGCCGAGCATCCGGTGTCGACTAATACCCTTGCTACGTCAATATCCTGGATCGTGAGTTCTATTACGAGGAGATTGTTGTGAGGTTTGGCCATACTGGCGTTGCTCGATCCTCGAAGATACGATGTTGCGGGCTGACGAAGAAGCCATACTGAATTTCGATCGATTGGTGGTTTTCGGTTAGAGAATCCGTCCCCCCCTCCTAGCCAAACTGTGGGAACCAAATTCACACCGTCAATTTCCGATAAATAAGATTGGGAGGAAAGCCAAGTAAACCCGACTTTCCTTGAAGGTCTGGATTCTCTGCGTTGCCACGAAATCGATAAGGTAAACATGAGACAAAGATGGGAATTGTAATATTTGCCGAAGGCGTTTTATTAGATGAAGATACGAGTACAAAGATTCTCCGAAGACAAAGAGATTTGCGATTAAAGAAAAGGTAGAGTCGCAGGCAGCCAAACGTCCTAAGCCTTGCTCGCTAGTCTAACCGCCTAAACCCTAGTTCATCTAAGCTAGCAGGATGCTCTAAGTCTAATTTTCAGATCCCCTCCTCTTACTCTTGCTCTCCTTATATATCCACTCCAAGGTTGGTTTGCCTTAGGATGATGGACCTCGCCTTTGGGCCCAAGCTTATCTCTTCAGGAAATATTCCATTTTCGTGGGTCTTAGTAATTATCCTCGAGTTTTCCGCTATTTTTCGGTGACTTGATGTTTATCCGACGTTCGAAATCGGATAAACCGTCATAGCCTGATTGGGCCTGAATCCTTAAAATCGTAAGTAAGTCCGTGGACTTGTCTTAAGTCGTTGAGCGTTTTATACGATTTCGGAAGACTATCTTTCTCGTAAAATAAATCGTATAGCTTAAAGGATCGATGTTCAAGTTAATCGATCTTTATTTTATACAATATCTTCTAGAAATCGATCCTTCTAGTTTTGCGTAAAACATCGAGGGCGATTCCAACGAATCGAAGATGTTCATTCCATAGCCGTGATCGTACCAAACTCACGAGGATCGATCAAACAAGCCAAGATGGGATCAGACCGAGCATGATGGGACCGAGACCAGGGCGAGGGCCGTCGACGGCGCCAGTCCGAGTGCCGCCCGGCGCCAGGCGGCTTGAGCAGCGTGCTGCGGCGCCAGGCCGGCCAGCGTGGCGTGACGCCGTCGCCAGGCGAGTTTGCCGCCGGGCAGGGGCGTCTTGCCGTCCGTGGGTTTTCTGTTGTTCGATCTTTCCCCGTTAGTCTTCGTGCGGAAATCTTTGAGTTTGGAAGGATCTTTAGCCCGATTTGAGATAACTGTTTTGACCCAAACAGCGGCGGGCGTTCTACCGCCCGTGCCATGTCCAGCGTCCGCCGATGCCGTTGTTGCTCGCCGTCGATCCCGGGGCTCCACGGTCCTTTCGTGCCTTCCGTAAGTTCGTCGGTGGCGACCGTTTCTTGGTTTTGATCGTCACTTAGTTTTCTTCCGAGGACTTTCGGTGACGATTTCGTCGTTGACCGATTTTGACCCCAACAATGCGTAAGTGAGCCCGTGGACAAGTTTGAGCCCTCGACGTTCATACGATTTTCGGAAGATTATCTTTTCAAAAATAAATCGTAAAGCCTAAAGGACCGATGTTCGGGTTGATCGTCTTTGTTTTACGATAGTCTTTGGGAAGAACTAACCTTCCTAGTTCTAGTTGTAACGCCGAGGATAACTCAATCGAGTTGAACGAGGCGTTAGGTCCGTAACTAAGGTAATATGACTTCACGGAAGCCACGAGGTGCGATCTAAGTTGGGCGGGCTGGAACAGACTGGATGTACTGGCGCCAGGATCAACACGGGCGAGCTGGCGCCTGGCGCTGGATGACTGGCGCCCGGCACCGGGCTATACGGCTGAGCTAGCGCCAGCGCTGGACGAGCTGGCGCCGGTGACTATAGCCAGCGGCCGAGCTGGCGCGGCGCTGGGCGAGCTGGCGCCCGGCACCCGGGCCAGCGGACGAGCTGATGCCAGCGCTGGGCGAGCTGGCGCCGGTGCCAGGCCACCACAGCGAGCTGGCGCCAGCGCCTGGGCGAGCTGGCGCCAGCGCTGGACAAGCTGGCGCCCGTGCCTGGGCGAGCTGGCGCCCGGGCCAGCAGCGAGCGGCGAGCGGCGCCAACAGACGAGCGGCCGGTGCCAGCAGCAGGCGAGCGGCCCGCCCGGTGCCAGGACGGCCGAGCGGTGCCCGGCCGGTGCCAGCAGGCGAGCGGCGCGCCCGGACCTTGGTCATGCCTGTTCTTTTCGGATCTAACCTTTGTTGATCTTTTTTGCGAAAAGTTCGCAGACAGGAAATGATCTTAGCCGTTGATTTCGAGATAACCGTTTTCGACCCAAACAGTCCTCATCACGTATGCCTCCTGCGTAAAGCGATCTACGGGCTCTAACAGGCTCCTCGTTCTTAGTATGTGGAGTCACGAACTTTCCTTGTTGATTCTGGCTTCACTAACTCTGTTTCAGACACTTCTTGGTTCGTACTAAGGAAACACAGGGCTTTGGTCTATGTTCTAGTATATGTCGATGACATCTTAGTCACCGGCAACAACAACTCTCTCATCACACACACATTGGATTCACTTGAAACGAGGTTCTCGGTTAAAGATCATGAGGAACTTGATTACTTTTTGGGTATTGAAGTGAAACAAGGTACCTCTGGTCTACACCTCTATCAACGAAGATACATTCTAGATCTTCTGGATCATACACAAATGCTTTGCTGCAAACCAGTAACGACACCCATGGCAACTTCACTAAAATTCACTTTAACCTCAGGTGCGCCTTAGAATCCGTAGTACCGTCATAGACCGGGATTTTGATTTTCCCTGGGTCTGAGATGTGTGTTTCCGTGATCCGAGCGGTGAATGGCGTTTTCCGTGCTTCCTCGGGAAGTCTATCGATTTTGGGGGCGGAACTGGTCGCCTGGTGGATTTGCGATTTCACTGCTTTCACCTCGGCCACGGTCTTTTTGAGAGATTCGCGGAGATCATGGATCTCGCTATTGCTACCGGCGTTTCTCCGAGTTTGTCGGCGCTGGTCGCGATGGATCCGAGCTTGATCCTCCGCGAGTTCTTCCTGCTCAATCCAGTAGATGTCTTCCTCCTCTTCTGTCATGGGCCTCTTGAAGGATACCGTCTGCCGAGCGGACTGGCTTCGGGTCCTCCTGGGGTGGATGTCAGCGTCTTCATCGGAAGGATCCGATTGGTCGCTGATATCTAGATCGATCTTCGCGCTTTCCTTGTTTCCCGTAGCCGGGGGTGGAAGGTTCTGCGAGGTCGTTCGCTGTCCTTCTGGATATCAGCGACCAATCGGATCCTTCCGATGAAGACCAATCGGATCCCAGCTACGGGAACTGAAATTCGCACTGTCGAGTTTTCGTTTGATTTGGAGGAAAGCCAAGTAAACTTAACCTTCCCTGAAGGTCCTAGATATCTGCTGGGCCACACACTACACAATCAATGCGAATTTAAGTTGTAAAAAAATCGTAAAAATAGAGCGAAAGAGATCTTATTTCCGAATTCGTGTTTGAGCGTAAACAACAGGTAAAGAAATCGGCTACAAGAGCTGTCGAAAAGTTCGCTAGTCCGGCCGCCTAAATTTAACCTAGTTGAGTCGCAGCTCGCTAGTGAAAACAGAAAAGAAATGCTGAATTTGCTCTAAGTGCTAAAGTGCTCTGGAAATTTTGTGATGATTTGCTCCTCGCCTAAAGCTCTCCTTATATACTCCTCTTAAGACGGTCTATCTTCCTTCGGGCTGAATCGGACTTTTTCCATTTTCGTCTGTCTTCGTGTTTATCGGGAAACTTGACATTTATCTTCGGAAAACTTGACATTTATCTTCTGGAAACTTGACATTTATCTCTTATGTGAGGATAAGGATAAACCATCATAGTTATCCTTCCTTTTCGGAAAATCGTAAGTGGGCCGTTTTGGTCATGTCGGGCTTTTAGGCGTTTTACGGTTTTGAGAAAATAGTCTTGAAGGTTTCGGCATTTCGAAGGAATCCCAATTCCTCGTATAGTCGAGATGATTGGTGTTTAAAATAACAGTGATCGTTTTATCGATGAATCGAAATCCATTCATCATTCGAACCTTTATGGTCTTCAGCGATTTCTAGAGTATCGGATCGAGATGGACTTGGAAGTAGGCTTCCCGTCTTGAGGGTTTGACTAATGAGGCTTGAACTTAGATTTTAAAATATGAACTTTGCTAAACAATCGAAGGCTTTGCGGAAGAATCGTCGTGTTTCTCGAACAATCCGAACATGGGTTTAAGGGACCAAGATGTTGTCGTTGCGAGATCACGAGGCACGGATGGGCGCCAGGACCCTTGCCGGCGCCAGGCGGAGGCGACGGGCCTGCCGCGCCAGACGGAGAGGACGAGACTGCAGCCGGCGCCAGGCGCGGCGTGGTCGGTCTGCCGCCGCGACGCCTACCGCCCGTGCCATGTCCCGCGTCCGCCGATGCCGCTGTTGCTTCGCCGTCGATCCGGGGCTCACGGTCCGTTCGTGCCTTCCGTAAGTTCGTCGAGTGACGACCGTTTCGGTTTTGATCGTCACTTAGTTTTCTTCCGAGGATTTTGGGGTGACGATTTCGTCGTTGACCGATTTTGACCCAACAATCGTAAGTGAGCCCGTGGACAAGTTTCGAGCCCTCGGACGTTCATACGATTTTGTCGGAAGATTATCTTTTCCGCAAAATAAATCGTTATAGCCTAAAGGACCGATGTTGGGTTGTTCGTCTTTGTTTTACACGATAGTTTTGCGGAAGAACTAACCTTCCTAGCTCTAGTTGTAACACTTCGAGGATAACTCCAATCGAGTTGAACCGAGGAACGTTAGGTCCGTAACTAAGGTAATATGACTTTAGAGACGCCACGAGGTGCGATCAAAGTTGGACGGGCTAGGAACAGGCTGGATGTACTGGCGCCTGGGATCAACACGGGTGAGCTGGCGCCCGGCGCCTGGACGAGCTGGCGCCCGGCGCCTGGGCGAGCTGGCGCCCGCACTGGGCTAGCGGCTGAGCTGGCGCCGGTGCCTGGACGAGCTGGCGCCGGTGCCTAGGGCCAGCGCGGCCGAGCTGGCGCCTGGACGGCTGGCGCCAGCGCCGGCCAGCGCGGCCGAGCTGGTGCCCGGCGCTGGACTAGCTGGCGCCGGCTCGGGGCCAGCGGCCGAGCTGGCGCCGGCGCTGGACGAGCTGGCACCGGTGCCTGGACGAGCTGGTGCCCGGCGCCAGCCAGCAGCGGCGCGGCGCCTGGCACCAGCACGGACGAGCCGGCACCCGGTTCCAGCACAGGTGAGCCGGCGCCCGGCGCCCGGTGCCAGGACGGCCGAGCCGGCGCCCGGGACCTTGGTCATGCCTGTTCTTTTTGGATCTAACCTTTGTTGATCTTTTTTGCGGAAAGTTCGCAGACAGGAAATGATCTTAGCCGTTGATTTCGAGATAACCGTTTTCGACCCCAACAGTCCTCATCACGTATGCCTCCTGCGTAAAGCAATCTACGGGCTCAAACAGGCTCCTCGTGCTTAGTATGTGGAGTTACGAACTTTCCTTGTTGATTCTGGCTTCACTAACTCTGTTTCAGACACTTCTTGGTTTGTACTAAGGAAACACAGGGCTTTGGTATATGTTCTAGTATATGTCGATGACATCTTAGTTACCGGCAACAACAACTCTCTCATCACACACACATTGGATTCACTTGAAATGAGGTTCTCGGTTAAAGATCATGAGGAACTTCATTACTTTTTGGGTATTGAAGTGAAACGAGGTACCTCTGGTCTACACCTCTATCAACGAAGATACATTCTAGATCTTCTGGATCATACACAAATGCTTTGCTGCAAACCAGTAACGACACCCATGGCAACTTCACTAAAACTCACTTTAACCTCGGGATATAAACTCTCTGACCCGACCGAGTATAGAAGAGCAGTTGGAAGTCTTCAATATTTAGCTTTCACCCGATCTGACATCTCGTACTCTGTCAACAAGCTCTCCCAGTTCATGCACTCTCCCACCTCAGATCACTGGAATGCGGTAAAGAGGGTACTTCGATATCTGGCTGGAACCCGTTCCTATGGCATTCTTCTTCGTCGAGGTAACCCTATGACACTTCATGCTTTCTCAGATGCGGATTGGGCAGGTGATCAAGATGATTACATCTCCACAAATGGATACATAGTCGACATTGGTCATCATCCGGTCTGCTGGTCTTCTAAGAAACAGAAAAGTATGCACGCTTTTCTACAGAAGCTGAGTACCGTTCTGCTGCAAATACATCGTCAGAACTCAAATGTATCGCCTCTCTGCTCTCTAAACTTGGAATAAAACTCCTCCAGCAACCAACTACCTATTGTGACAACTTCGGGGCAACATATTTATGTGCCAACCAAGTGTTTCACTCGCGTATGAAACATGTTGCACTGGACTACCACTTCATCGAGAATCAAGTACGTTCAGGTTCTCTTCGTGTTGTTCATGTTTCAATGCCTGATCAACTCGCAGATACGATGACTAAACCCCTCTCTCACCAGTTATTTTATACATTTCTTGACAAGATTGGAGATCGAGACCCTCCTCCAACTTGAGGGGCCCTATTGAGGATCTATAATAATCACGATTGATCTCTCTATCAATCTATTTAAGGACACTAGATATATTGTCATTTATGTTCAATTGTAATACCCTAGCTCATCTCTTTGTATATAAGGTGTCTCTGTACATTGTAAGTTATCATCGAATACATTACAATTCTATAGTTATAACTTTTAATCCATTTACGAATCATTATGTGGCAGATTTCCACTAATGACCAGCAAAGGGAATAACACAATGAATATAAAATAAATTTAAAATAAATAAAAAAGTTTTGAGAAATCAAAATATAATTATTTTATACAGTATTTAAGTGACTGGTAATAATATAGTAAGCTATGAACCCAAAAAAATTTCTATCTCTTGTTTCTCTAAGAGAAATTGGTTGAGATACTATAAATTTTTTTAACAACTTCATTGAGATTGAGATTAAGCAAAAGTCCAGGGACAAGAAGAAAAGGTAAATAACCATACAGAGAAACACATAAAAAAGCTCAATCTTAGAAAAGATCTACGAGCAGTTCGACGTAGCTTCTCTTAGGATCCTCTGATGCAGCCAAGCCGGTGCCCCTAACGCCAGATATGAGTTAAAACGGCCATCATCACAAAGGACACTTCGAGCAATCTCTTTTGCTATCTGATTAGATAAGATATATTCTGTTTTAAAAGCCACCGAACGAGATGGACCACATAATTCTCCTATCTTTCGAAGAATAATAGGAAAGTGAGGCCAGTCTTTTGGTCTCTTAATCGACTCAGCAATTTCCCTAAAGTCTGTCCCAATCACTACTTCTTGTCACCATTGGTCTTTCATGCTATGTAGAGCCCATGCCAGACAACGTATCTCAGCCGTAAATCTATTAGGTGAAAAGGTGATGACATCTCTAGCATGATGAAGAACATTGCCTCGATTATCTCGGACAATATATGCCACACCGCTGTGTAGTTTGGCGCTCCTCCAATTAGCATGTATGTTACATTTTGCATGCCCTGAAATTGGCATTTCCCATCTCTTTTTGTCCCCACTCAGACGCTGCTCCACTGTAGGTATACGACGCTCTGTATTTATCTCATTCCAGAGACGGGCTTTCTCACAGGCTTGTTGGATTTGAAAGGTAATAGATTCTTGAATATCAGCATACAAGATCATGTTCCAATTCTTCCATATCACCCATATGATCCAACTGATAGATCTTCTCTTTGTTTCAGGGATGGACTCAGAAGGCATCAACCGAAGGTAACTAGATAGAAGCTCCACATGTGACAAGGAGCAAAAATTTGGGAGAGGCTGAAAACCAGCAGCCATCCAAGCTTCTTGTGCAGTACGACACTTAAACAGGACATGATCAATAGATTGAACTTCATTAGAACATAGATTGCATCTTGAGTCTAAGTTCATGCCTCTCGTATTCAACCTTTCCGCTACTGCCAAAGCTCCAGAGGCCGCTCTCCATAGGAAATTGCGAATTTTTGGAATGGTCGGAACTTTCCAAATGTTCCTCTTCAGCTCCAATACTCCCGGCTGAACGGATCTATACTGTGCTACCAAAGTTTCTTTCATTTTGGACGCTACCTCATAGCCACTCTTTACAGTATAAGAGCCATGTGAGGAGCAAACCCAAATATCTCGATCAGGAGCATTTCCTACATGTAGATGCAGAATGCGCTTCACCTCATTCTCAGGGAAAAGATGCTGCAATTTATCCACATCCCATTGTCCTCCTGCCCCAATAAGATCTGAAACACAAAGGTTAACTGCAATATCCCGTTGCTTGTTGATAGGTCAGCGCGGTTCATCCTCCATGATCCATTGTTGAGACTAAACATAAGTTGCTCTGCCATCTCCAATAGATTTGATTAGGCCTCTACTTAACAACTCACGCCCAAAGAGAATACTTCGCCATGCATACGAGGGTCTATACCCTTTGCCACATTCCGTAAGGTCTGAATTTGCGAAATATCTCCCTTTGTATATTCTTGCAAGCAGACTATTAGACTCATTCAGAAATCTCAAAGCCTGTTTGGCAAGTAAAGCTTGATTAAAATCATCAATATCTCTAAAACCTAAACCACCATTCTCTTTAGAGATGCATAGTTTCTTCCAGGAGATCTAGTGAAGCTTCCTCTTCTCATCATTTTCGTCCCACCAGAAACTCGCCATAGCACTCATAATCTTTTGTCAATGATGCTTGGTCAATCAAAAACAAGAGATGGTGTACACAGGTAGCGCCATAGCTTTGGATTTAAGAAGAACTTCTTTTCCACCAAAAGATAGTTTTTTTAGCAAACCATCCTCTAAGCCGCTTACTCATCTTTTCACCAATGAAGGCCAGAAGCTTCTGTTTAGAGCCACTGAAACACCCAGGAAGTCCAAGATACTTTTCATCTCCACCTTCTTTCTCAATGTCCAGGTGTTCAGCCAATAGATGCTTCATAATTGGATCGATCCCTGCCCCAAAGGTTATAGCTGACTTTTGAAAATTAATCAACTGTCCCAAAGAGTCACCATAAAGCTTCAATCTACGCAGGAACTCTAAGCATTCAGCCAGCATAGCTTTACACAGGAAGAAACTGTCGTTTGCGAACAGTAGATGCTGAACCACTGGACATCCCGGTGCTAATTTCATTCTTGATATCAGCCCACTCTGCTCCGCTTGATTCATTGTATGGACCAGTGCTTCAGCACACAAAATAAAGAGAAAAGGTGATCATGGATCACCCAGTCTGATACCTCTCTTTGGTGTAAAATGACCATACGATTGATCATTGAGCAAAACAGAATAGGAGACCGATCTAACGCAGGTCATGATCCATGCGATCTACTGAGGATGACATCCTAACTTGTTGAACAAAGCTTCCAAGAAATCCCACTCCACTAGATTGTACGCCTTGAACATATCTGTTTTAATGGCAATGAAATCCGATTTACAAGCATGATTTGTTTTTAGCCCATGAACCATCTCATGAGCAATCAAAAGATTGTCTGAGATTAATCTGCCTTCAACAAAAGCTCCTTGAGTAGGGGAAACTATGTGCGGCAAAACCAACATTAAGCGATCACATAACACCTTGGAGACAATTTTATAGACCACTGAACAGAGGCTGATAGGTCGTAAGTCCTTCATCTGGTTAGGATTCGGAACCTTAGGCAATAAACATAGCTCTGTGAAGTTCCAATCAACCGGGAGCTGACCTGATTCAAAAAAGCCTCGTAACTCCTGAATAACCCTAGGACCAACAATGTTCCAGAAATTCTGAAAGAAATTTCCTGTCATACCATCAACTCCAGGAGTACTATCGCTCTTAAGTGTTTTGACAGTTTTCTGTATTTCAGCATCCGAATCAGCGTTTATCAAATATGAAACGTCCAGTTCTTTGATCAGAGTCTGCCAGACTTGTAAAGATAGGTCTGTCATCTGAACCCGTCTTTTCAAGATACACTGTGTGGGATTTAGAATAGAGTCGAAACCACTCAGCATTACCAAACACTAGATACTATAAGTTAGTTACTACTTTTTAAAATATATTTAATCAAAAATATCATAATATTTATGTTTAAAGTTTAATGATTATTATCTCTGCTTTAATAATAAGGGGGTGTCGTTGATTTTTTTTTTGGTAAAATGTGTGTTGTTGAGTTTATAAACTTTTTTAAATATTTTATAAATTATTTTTACATATTGATAAATGATTTAG
Source organism: Brassica nigra (assembly GCA_016432835.1). Taxonomy (NCBI): domain Eukaryota; kingdom Viridiplantae; phylum Streptophyta; class Magnoliopsida; order Brassicales; family Brassicaceae; genus Brassica; species Brassica nigra. Next base: position 52,184,012 of record CM028243.1, read on the forward strand.
GATGGTTAAATTAGTTTTTTTAATAGAAAAATTTAAGGTATTTATGAAAATTGTGATCATTAAATTTAAAAGATGATATCAAATTTGTGATAAAATTGAAAATTTTCCAAATAAATACTAAAATAAATCCTACCAAAAACCAAATAATTACGTTTCTTTTTTTTTCCCGTTCTCATTAAGAAAAAGGGAACACAGACTACAATCTCTTATGTTTAAAGGAAACTATCTACTTCTTATTTACTCGTAAGAGTTTATAAATCATAATAGACAGAAAAAAAAAGAAACAGAGAGTTTATAGAGTGAATATTTAAGGGTTTGACTGACAATGGATCATCAACAGAAAACAACCGAAAAAATCCACAAGAAAGCAAGAATAAAATCTCAAGAATCTGTTGTGAGATCTTCTTTTCCTCTTGATCTCATCTCAGAGATACTCTCAAAACTGCCTCTCAAATCTGTTGTGAGATTTCGTTCTGTTTCTAAGCTATGGTCATCTGTCACCACCGATCCATACTTCATCAACTGGTTAGAAACTCGGTCCACAAAGAAGCCGAGTATTGCACTCTGCTTCAAAAGAGATGACAAGTTGTTTCTGTTCTTGATTCCTCAAGATCATCCAAATTCAAACGAGACTCATTCGATTTATTCTCAGTATGTTGATAGTTATCATATGACATACCCCAAATCATGTCTCTTCTCACCTAAGGTATCTGTCCACGGCTTGATCGGCTGCTTTCAAGAAGCAACAGAACCCATGATTTGGAACCCTACTACGAGAAAGTTATTAACCCTAACCAAACCTGAAAAAACCTGGGAGTATGCAACATTCTTTCTAGGATATGATCCAATTGATGCTAAACACAAAGTTTTGTACATTCGTTTTGATGAAACCATCGACGAGGGTTGCGTTCTAACATTGGGATCAGCTCAAGAATCATGGAGAAGGATCAAAACCAAACATAAGCATTGTGTTACTTCTTACTCCACCCATCATGTATGCATCAACGGGGTTGTGTATTATAAAGCATATACTGATCAGACGGAGAGTGTTTGCATCATAATGAGTTTTGATGTGAGATCCCAAGAGCTCCATGTGATAAAACTACCATGGAACAAAATTGGTGGTACTGGTATACTCGCATCATATGAGGGAAGGTTAGCTTGTGTTAAAGTTAACGCAGGTCATGGCACTGCACTGTGGACTTTGATGGATGCAGAGAAAAATGAATGGTCCCGTCGCTACTTCCCTGTACCTGTACCTTACATTGATGATCAGAGTTTGAAAATAAGATTCAGCTTTATTGGTATCACGGATGCTGGTGAGTTCGTTTATGTACCATATACGATTTATAACTCGTTTTATGTTTTATATTATGATACAAAGATAAATAAGTTCCACAGAGTTGAGTTTAAAGGAATCGCAAGCGACGAGTCTAGGCTCAAGCATGGACTTTTAAATAGCCGTCTGTATAATAATATCCCTGCAGCTGTTCTGAATCACATAGAGAGTCTTAGGTCTTTTTAAACAATTTAATTTTATTTTTATTTTTTTCCGTTAGAATGACACTTCCTTTTTGCAGTTTTATCTTTTTTCTTCGTTAGAATGACACTTCATTTAGCTTTAGTATTGGGGATTATTTTGTTCATAATATTATGATTCCTTAGTTGACTTATCGTTTTAATTGCCAAAACATGTCAACAAGTTCATAACATTTAAGCAATCGAAGACAGACGAGTTGAGGCTCAAGAATGGACTTGGAAAAAGACGTTTGGATGGTGACCTTACTATCCTGAATCACATAGAGAGCCTCGTGTCTTTGTAAACACTGTCCAGAGGATCTTTTAGCTCAAAACTCAGTTCTGTTCCACCAATCAGTGAAGTGTCAAAATCCCATGTCCCTGGGCTAATCCCTTATACCGCATTAACAAAGTTTATTATAACAAATAGCGATTATAACATCGTACGTAAAAGAACTTTTATGATATTATGAGGAAAAAAACCCTCCAGTTTACAACTAAAATGAGAAGGCATGATAAGAAAAATAATAATAATAAGAAAAAAAGTACTAATAAGAAATTGCATAAACGAAGTAACATCTATCAGAGATTAAAAAGAAAAAAGAAATTGTTCCAAGTGTTAAGAAAACATGAGACTTTCTATGTGATTCGAGACAATAGGGATATTATACAGACGACTTTTTACAAGTCCATTCTTGAGCCTTGATTCATCGTCTGTGATTCCTTTATAGTCAACTCTGTGGAACTTGTTTCTCTTCGGATCATAATATAAAACCAACACGATTTATGAAACCTTCCCAGTACATAAACAAGATCGCCTGCATCCGTGAGACCAACTAAGTTGCAAACTATTTTCAAACTCCGGTCGTAGTAAGAAAAAGGCTCCAGAAAGTTTTTAGAAGACCAAACATGTTTCTCTGCATCCTGTAAAATCCACAATGTAGTGCCATCACCTGGAAGATTACTTCTAAAACAAGCTAGCATTCCCTCATATAGTATGAGTATACCACAATACCTAATATCATTCCACGGAAAATTTATCATATGGAACTTTTCAGATCTGACGTCAAATCTCATTATAAAACCAAATGTCTCATTATAAAACCAAACATGTTTCTCTGCATCCTGTAAAATCCACAATGTAGTGCCATCACCTGGAAGATTACTTCTAAAACAAGCTAGCATTCCCTCATATAGTATGAGTACACCACAATACCTAATATCATTCCACGGAAAATTTATCATATGGAACTTTTCAGATCTGACGTCAAATCTCATTATAAAACCAAATGTCTCTGTCTTGTCAGTATATGCTTTATAATAAATGAAGCCGTTAGTGCATACATGACGGGTGTGAATATGAATAAACGTGTTGTTGTTATTCATGAATGTACAAAGGTATTTATACAAAGTGTGATGATAGCTTGCATATCAAGTCAAGCTTATCGTATCTTGATACATATATATCGCTAAGACTCCAGTATATATCCTACATAAATACATGTTTATCTAATACTCTCCCTCAAGTTGGAAGTGTGAAGATTTCGAACGCCCAACTTGAACAAAAGATTCTCGAACTGATCTCTTCCTAGCGCTTTGGTGAGTACATCCGCGAGCTGCTCATTTGTACAAACATGAACTGTAGTGATCAAACCAGCTGTGATCGCATTCCTTATGTTGTGACAATCCGATTCAATGTGTTTAGTTCGTTCATGGAACACGGGATTGGCTGCTATGTAGATAGCCGACTTACTGTCACAATATAGTTTAACAGATCTCGTAGGTGCAAAACCCAAATCTTTCGCCAACCTTACGAGCCATTTAATTTCTCTTGTTGCTTCCGACATGGACCTATACTCTGCTTCAGCCGATGAATGAGACACAACCTCTTTTTTTTCAGTCTTCCAGGAAATAGGTGAGCCTCCAACAAGTGTAACAAACGAACTAACAGATCGTCGACTAGTTATTATCCCCACCTCATTAGGATATATGAGAGGCGGTTTAGTTAACTTTATATATAGGATCTACCCTATGGCTTTAAGGATACGACTTATTTGATTTATAATATACAAAGCTTTTTATAAACTCTAAACCTTGTTCTCGAATAGAGCTTGACTCTCAACGATTTCAAGAAGGCAACGTTTCCTAGGTATTCTAGAATCAATAGGCTATTTGCGTTATCCGTAGCTTGCGCTACACCAGTTGGTATCAGAATCCAGAAGCTTTAATTTCTTAATTAGGGCTCGATCCAAGGCCATCTTTTATGATGACTTTTCTTAAACCTAAAATCTGTATTACGTCAACAGATCCAAAATCTGCCTTGGATGACGTACTATCAGAATTTCGGCGTGAGCTGCAAGGCTTATTCCGTAATTTCACTGAAACTACTCTCCGTGTCCTGTTTCAAGAGCAACAACGACATACTGCTCAAAATTGTGAGGACTATTATGAAGATGATGTTGGTGAAAGTTTGTTTGCAAAAATAAATCCCGACCAGACAAAACTTCATGAAGTCAGAGACTTCGTTGGTGCACCCATATATGATGTTTATGACGATGAACTATCTACAATGGTCGTCTATTATTCATGTAGGGAGCCAAATCACAAATCAGACGTGACGCCAAAAGAGGGAGACAAGTCTTCTCAAAGAACGTTTATATATAGTCATGAGATCGACGATTATATGACAAGAAATACGTTTCGTGAGAGAACCAACTTCACAAGCAACTTGGGTAGTTATGATGATGTTCCAGTCAACGAATTTGCAGACGAGACCATCTATGATGTTTCTGATGATGAATTTCAAGGCTTTAACCACGATTGTGATGTTCAAGTGTTAGTCGATGATGCATATATAGTTGTTAAAAAGCAACATTTGAATTCTGGTTTGGGGGACAAGGATTGTCATCGGCAATCTCATCACGAGCCACCAGATCGCGACCGAGATAAAGGACACACATATGTAGATCTTGTTGCAAAACATAAAGGACTAACCAATGGCTTACGAAGTTGTTGGACGAAAGAAGGCGTTATCTCAAGTTGATGGATGAGCAAGAAGATGGTTTCAGGGAACTATCTCTTATTGGGGAACATGCACTGGAAAACAAGATAACTTACCTTCAGGAAGCTCTTGTCTTACAGAAAGAGAAGAACAAAAATTTAGAGCATGAGTTGCACGAAACGCATAAGAAAATTCGCATGTTAAACAATGGATCTGCAAGTTTAGACAATATTTTAAGCATGGGAAGAACTGAGAAATCAACAATGGGTCTTGGTTATCAAGGAGATTCATTAAATTCACAAACTGTTTTTGTTCGTGGCAAATCTGCTGAACAAAATAAAACAAGGGTTGTTTTGAAGGATGAGTTTGGTGGTACGTTGGAGAATATATATGAACACAGATGTCTGCAAACAGAGAATGAGTTTTCTATGGAGCCAGTCTATTGTGTTCGCAAGGAGGAAGTTCGAATACAGGATGAAAGCAATGATTTTGATGTTCAACAAAGAGAATCAATAAAGTTCGCACTGTCAGGTTGTGGTATAGGCCTCAACAAACTTGACAAGAAAATTGAAGTTTCGTCTCCGCATGATACCGTGAAGCTAGAGAGCATTGATAAAAAAATAAGTGGACAGATGTTGCTGATAGAATACAGTGCACATGAGTTTCCCCAGTCTTTTTCTTTGCCTTTTTCCGACAATATTACAAGTGAGGATGAAGAGGCGAGGGGTTATGTTCTTGTCAGTGTTCTTCGTTGTACGCAAGAAGCAAACACACTTATTGCTTATCACGAGCAGCTCTTATCTTGGTGGCATCTAAAGATTATGAAACCAGATTCGCTCATGATGGTACCTCTATGTTGTTTCTCTGCATTCTATCGTGGTGTTAACCGTACGAGTGTAGTGGTGTTAATAACAACTGTAGTGTTGGTGTTCATTCCTGCCCCTGTTTCTCTGAATTTGTCTTTTTCTTGGATAACACATATCACAGGGACCTTGAAGAAACTTTCTGCTGTTTTCCAAACAGTTCTACAAAGGAATTTGTTGCAGATCTTAGTAACAAACAATCATTGTGAGATCCTTCTTCAAACATCAATTATTTGGGAAGCTTGGATTTGGAGTTTACTACCACCATTTTTTGGTGATGCATCTTGTCGAGAGACTGAGAAAACAAAGTCAAATTTTATTCACAACGTTCAACGTGAAGAGATGTCAGCTCTGGCTGTGATGGAGTGTTTAAATTTGAGAGCACTACATGTTCTAGTGCTGCCTCGTTTTGTTGTGAAATTTTTCTTGGATGTGTTTGGTGACTTACTCTGTTTTGGGGTTGTGTCGCATGTCCCAGTGTCACACTTCCAAATCTTTGATCTTTTCATTCTCCAAAGGTGTTCGATGGACAGAAAAAAGTGCAACTTTGGCATTATGTGGAAATTACGACTCGTAAAGAGACGTATCCGTTTCTATGGCCAGCAAGGATGTACAAGACCTGTGGTGTTCTTGCTTTCACGCTTACATTTCTACCAGTGGTGTTTTGCCTACGTTCTTCATTGGTCCTTCTTATCACAAGTGGGTTCGAATTACAAAGACATGACAATTACATGTTGGAATGACTTTGCTTGCCTATCAAGCGAGTCCTTGTTTGGGTCCATATTTAGTGCAACAAGAGAGTGTCTTTATTTTGCTGCTTTCTATCATGAATGTCTATTGGTGGACCTTTTCCACCTGATGAATCAGACAGTACGAGGTTTCATTTGGGTTATTGCTTTTTCTCCAAGACGTGTCACTAATGGGTTTTCTTTGGAACTTAGACGTCTTGGACAAGAGTTCGTCTTCGTTTCTGTGTTCGCCATGGATTCACAAACTTCTTTCTTCTACATCCACAACAATGCCCTTTGTATTTTTTCCTACCACAACAATGCCCTTTGTATTTTGTCCTACCACAACAATGCAAGTTGTGTGCTACTGTGACCTTTCGGTGGACACAAGGGATCACACTTTCACCGTCATTTTGGATATTCTAGTGGGTACTTTAGTGTGTTCCAGAGAATTTTCCATCTACAATGAGGAACTACAGCTGGTGAAAGTGAAGAAAAGCGTGCGTGTGGCGTCTCATGTTCAGAGTCTACTGATTCATCGTGCAAGTAGTGAACAAGTAAACGTTACGGTGGTTCGTGTTTACTCTCCCACATTTGGAATGGGACAACACATGAATTAAAGTTTATCTGCCTTTATGATTGATTCCATGTTGCTTTGTGATTACTTACGTGATGACCGTTTTTACGGTGCCTTGTCATGTGGATCACTCGTTCTCGGGGTTGCTCCGGACCTCACAAGACATAGTGTGCATGCCATGGAGTTCATTGGATCTCTTTCTCAACTTTATGTTCGAGTCCGTGACCATTTGGAGGTTTCTTCCGCCTATTTGGAGGTTTCTTCCGCCAAATACAAGGCTGCTGCTGAGTGCTATCAACTATAGATTTACAGTTCAAAGTTGGTGATTGTGTACGAGCCATCTTAACCGAGGGAAGATTTTCTCCGGGATCTTATCACAAGTTCAAAGAAAGGATGATAAGTCCATTAGAGGTACTTGAGACGGTAAATGCATCTGCATCAGAGTTTTACTTCTGCATGATGTACATTGTTCCAAGGTCTTCAATCTCAAGCACTTTCTTCTTTACGTATGAAATGATGATGCTGAAGATTCGAGGGGAATCTTTCTCTACCCCGGGTGACTTGATGCAGCGTGCTTAGTTCCTTTTAAAGATTAGCTTTGGTTTTCATATTTTCCTTATTGTTCTTGTATTATTCCTTTTAACGTGATAAACACGTTTTAGTCGTTATCCCCACCTCATTAGGATATATGAGAGGCGGTTTAGTTAACTTTACATATAGGATCTACCCTATGGCTTTAAGGATACGACTTATTTGATTTATAATATACAGATCTTTTTATAAACTCTAAACCTTGTTATCGGATAGAGCTTGACTCTCAACGATCTCAAGAAGGAAACATTTCCTAGGTGTTCTCAGAATCAATAGGCTACTTGCGTTATCCGTAGCTTGCGCTACACCAGCATCACAGTACACTGATATGCTGAAATCAGAACTAGAACTCAACAAAATCCCTTGGCCAACCGTCCCTTTCAAGTACCGAACAACACGCAAGGCAGCCTCCCATTGATTCTCTCTTGGCGCCTGCATAAACTGTGACAAGATGTGCACAGAATAGGTAATGTCCGGCCTTGTTACAGACAGATATATCAAGCGTCCTACCAACCGTCTATACTTCTGAGCATCTTTGAGAAACGCACTTTTATCAACCCCCAGCTGATGTCGCTGTTCCATTGGTGTCGCCACTGGTTTGGCACCAAGCAATCCCGTTTCCTCAATGATATCAAGTGCAAATTTACGCTGTGTCATCATAAAACCTTCCTCTCCTCTTCCTACTTCAATACCTAGGAAATACTTTAGTTTCCCTAGATCCTTCATACGAAAGCAACGACCAAGATATTCTTTAAATTTCGTGACAAGCTCCAATCATTACCACACACAATAAGGTCATCGACATAGATCAGAACCTTCAACTCCAAGCCTCTCTTCTCATATGTAAATAGAGAATAATCTGAATACAAATGATGAAACCCATACTTCTTAAGTGCATTTGTCAACTTTGCAAACCAGCACCTAGGCGCTTGTTTCAGGCCGTAAATTGCTTTATGCAAGCGACAAACTTTCCTCGGATCAGGATGATGAAAGCCCTGAGGTAACTTCATATAAACTTCTTCGTGTAACTCTCCATGTAGAAAAGCGTTATGCACGTCCATTTGATGAACTATCCAGCCTTTCCCAGCAATCATACGCAGCAATCCTCGTTTCGTAGTCATCTTGGCTACTGGCGCGAAGGTTTCATCGTAATCCTCACCTTCGACTTGTCTATTTCCCAACACTACTAGCCGTGATTTAGGCCTCTCGACAGTCCCATCTGCATTTTATTTATATTTATACAGCCACATGTTCCCAATAGCCGTCTTTCCCGGCGGTAAATCCACTATGTTGAAGGTCTTGCTCAAACGCAGTGATCTCACTCTTCATCGAGTTTCTCCAAATCTCATGCTGAACAGCTTCCTTAAAATTTCTCGGTTCTGTTTCTTTTGTTACCGCTGCCAAGAAAGCTTGATGGGCAGGTTAGAAATTCAAATCAGACACAAAATTATCGAGTGGATAAGGCGTACCTTGGACCGTACTAGACTCGTTGGAAGCTGCGATGAGAGTGTGATAGGGGTCTGGATTTGGCAACATTCTCGCATTGTAGAGCATGTAGTCATTAAACTTTGCAGGTCCCTGTTTGTCTCTCTGCCCCCTTCCTAGTTCTGTTGTTGTTGGCGTGGTCTCCTCTGTTTCCACAACCGGTGCTGATGCATCCAAAACAGCTGCATCTTGTGTTTCATAATCATTACCAGACACAATAGCAGCATCATCATCTTTTTCAGTGTTCGTCGCATCAGCGGTGTTTCGACGACAGGTACCATAGTGACTGCAGGTGCAGGTGCAGGTGTGCTCCCCCTGTCCTCTGCTACTATAACGTCACTCCCCCTGTCCTCTGCAACTGATTCAATACGCCAATCTTCGTCATGCAATATTGGAGCTCCTCGCTCAGTTGGATGAACCACTCCATCGTTGGCCATTGGAAATTTATCCTCTTCAAATACTACGTCTCTCGACACAAAGAACTCATTCTTTTCTATTTCATTTACTCTCCAACCTTTCTTCCCAAAAGGATATCCAACAAATATACATTCCCTACTTCGAGCACCGAATTTGTCTTTGTCTCTCGCATTGCGATGAACATGACAAGAAGCACCAAAAACTCGTAGATGCTCATATGATGGTTTGTGCCCGAACAACACTTCATGAGGCGTTAGTCCTTTAAGAATCTTCGACGGAGATAAGTTAATCAAGTGCGTCGCAATAGAGATCGCCTCCCCCCAAAACCGTACAGGTAAGCCAGCTTGAAACAGCAATGCTCGAGCAACGTTCAAGATGTGCCTGTGTTTCCTTTCTACTCTCCCATTCTGTTGGGGAGTAGCCACGCACGATGTTTGATGTACACTTCCCTTCTCACTGAAATACGAGCTCAAGCACATAAACTCACCGCCATTATCACTTCTCACTGCCTTTACTGGTTTATTGAATTGTCTCTCCGCATAAGCATAGAAGTTCTGTAACACTTTTTGAACCTCCGACTTAGCAAGGAGCAGATATGTCCAAGTTTCTCTAGAGAAGTCATCTACTATTGTTAGAAAATACACTGACCCACTTGAAGAAGGCACTCTGTAAGGCCCCCAAACGTCAACATTAATCAAACCAAAACAAACTTCTGCTTTATTCAAACTATCAGGGAAAGAATCTCTTGTTTGCTTGGCCCAACAACACACGTCACATGGACTAGTGCTAGCATTATTAGCAACACCAGGAAACATAGGTAAATCACAAACCACAGAAAATGCAGGATGTCCTAATCTACGATGCCATAACAGATGGTCGCCATTCCGAGTAGTTCTGTTGACCCGAGCTGACTTGACATCTCTGAAATAGTACACCCCATCACGCTCCTCACCGGCTCCAATCATAGTCTTCGTAGAACGGTCCTGTAGAAGACAAATAGCATCAGAAACAATGCAAAGCAATTCATATGCTTAAGAAGTTTTGAAACCGAGATTAAGGAGCAATTTAAATCCGGAACATAAAGAACTTCTTGTAATGAAAGTCTATCAGACAAAACCATCACGCCCACTCGATGACTTTGTAACACTACCATCCGCAAATCCAACACTACATGACGTCGTCTCCTTAACATTATCCAACAATGAGAGATCGCCGGTCATGTGGTGCGATGCACCTGTATCAATAATTACGTCTCCAAGAATCTTACCAGACAACTTATCCGAAGCACTGCCTCTATCTTGAATTATCTGAGTAATAGCTTTCAGCTGTTCTGGAGTAAGATCAGAGATGGTTGAGACATGAGGCGAGGTTGCATGAGCTGTATTAGCTGATACCCCTCTTCCACGCCCAGTGCCTGAGCTGCGACCACCTCCTCTATTAGAGCCGCGACCACCACGACCACCACCTCTCTCAGTCATCCACTCCGGGTACCCAATAAGTTGCCAACAAGTGTTCTTCTCATGCCCTGTTTTACCACAATGGGAACACACACGATCACGAGCTTTGTTGCTCGAGAACTCCACTCTGATCTTCTGTAGTAGAAGTATCTCGTCGCGTCGTAAACCCAACAACATCCTGTTTCAGTTCTCTCGCCTTTGCTGAATCCAACCGGGCTTCCTCCCTTATGACTTTCGCATACACCTTACCTATATCAGGTAACTCATCCGCTTCAATGATAAAACTCACCACTGTAACACCCTCGACCCGTTCTAGGCATACGTCGACCCACCGGCCAACAATCAAACAAGAACATGACCGATGGACCGGACTTTCCACCAAGGGTTGGAAGCGTTACATGACGGGCTAGGGACGAACCGATCAGTGTCACAGAATTATTTTGCAACTTAGACCAAATCATCACCTAACACATCCCGCTAAATCCAGGCTTAAGGCTTTGCAACCTGTACCCGAAGATAACGGTTCCGTTAGATCGAGGCCTAAGGCTTCTCAACCCGTACCAAGAACTAACGTTGTGTTGGTTCGGACTAAACCAATATCATCTTGGACCCGTTTTTTTTTAAAGTTAAATTCTAAGAATCATTTTCAATAATTTTAGGGATCCCAAACCCGAAATAAAACGCAACGGAAACATAAATTTTTAAGAATCAAACCGTAGCCAAATGCACTAAAAATCTACTCCGGTGGCCTATTCGTCCAATCTTCTACAACCTGAACTCCTGCAAAAAGGACAACGAGAGTTGGGTGAGCAACAGAAGGTCACTCAGTGAGTTGGCTACCTAAACCTAGTAGCTAACTCAGACAACCCAAAACAACAAGCAATCTAGCCTAAGCAAGAAATCTAAGCTAAGGCTACACCATAAACTACACCAACTAAGGTATGCTCGACCTTAATCTAAAAGTAACAACCTAGGCCAAACGGCCAACAAGTAAAACGGATTCGTAACTAACAATCAAGTCTCAATCTAAGTCAACACCGTATCTCAGTGCTAACACTAACCAGAGGGTTCCACAACCCTCGGCACAACAAGCCAAGACTCACTCGACATAAATAATCTAAACGACACAACATAAAATAAATACTCTAACTTGGGCCCTGGTGATTTTGTGTTCATCCTCTCTATCGGCAACATCCTAAATCCCTACCAGTAAGGCCAGAAGAAGGAACTTTCAACCGATCGCGGCCCACAGTCATTCGGGTCACCATGCGACAGTCCACAGTCCTTCGGATCACTGCCACATTACACCGTCGTGTAATACTCAGCCTTAGGCCATGATCCCGTCTCTCCGAGTCTTCCCGATCCAGCGAATAAGGGGTTTCCTTGAACTCACTGAATACGAGGGTAAGGAAACACTAATCAACCCCTAAACAAGCCTAGTATGGGCGGGTTACGCACATACTGTCGACCAAACTCAACACATTATCTCTAGGACAAACCTAAGAGACTAGAATTCTTACCAAAACTCAACTACACTAAGAAGACTACGACACTAACAACCAGTACCAGTAGTCCGGCCGATATGGCCTAAGACCCTTGTACTAACACAACACATGTTAGGAAATCGGCCTATATGGCTTAAGATCTCCTAACCAACACCACCCTGCACAACCACAAACTCAACCAAGCAAGCAAGCAAGCAATCAAGCATCCTAATATTTCTAAGGCAATTTTAATCCATAACTAAACAACCAAGAAATAGATGGCGCAAGACATGCATCTAGATCCTATGTCAATTTAACTAAGTCATAATTTATCAACAAATATTGGTTCATAAATAAATGCATCCAGTCATCCTAGTCCTAGTCAGGTTATTAACTCATGTCTTAATTCCATTTATATCTCAGCCTAGCCCGTGCTAAACTGAGTCCGGTTCAGAAAATAAAATAAATAACCTTAAGGACTCTAAGATGCAGCAGTGTGAGCATTCTACTCTAGATGCGATTCAATCTAACCTAAGTTCCAAGTGGAACTCAAACAAACCAACTCACAGTGTTATAGCAGCTGGTTGATCGGAGAGAGCTTAGCCAAAACCAAATGCTGACATCTTGGACGGACTGGACTGGACTGTTCAGAACTCGGACAGAACCTCCCCTAGCTTCTGGACGATATCTGGATTTCCGGGTAGCGTATCGGTTTCAAAGCTTCGACTGATCTGAACTAATCTGAGCAGCACCTCTACTTGGTTACCAAAGGAAAATAAAGGCTTGTAATAAATGGTTTGGACAGAGCTTCTGCTTAGAGATTGCAGAAATTCTTCGATTGGGCAGAGATTGCCTACTCGGAGAAATATCGATCTTCCAAAAGAACTATACTCTCAAAATGACTTCATCTTTCTTTCTAGCCACGTTTTACAAGTGCCTTTTGTGTGTGATGGATGAATTAAAACGAGCAGGGGGGTTGGGTATATATAGAATACACCGACCAGTAAGGATGCACAACCCGAGCGCCTGTGTGTCGTCCCGCATGCTTCCGGTTGCATGCGTTGCGACACACGGGCGTACAAATGTCTCTAATCATGCTTCCTTAACATGCCAGGAGATACCACCACGTCCACATGGCTCTCAGCATGGCTGGAGTGCATGCATTGCAACACAGGGGCCTCTGGGTGTCGGTTCGCATGCGCAGATCGCAGGTATGGAGGCACCTCGTGCTACGACATGTCAAGCAGCATGGGTATGGTTCATTCACGCCTACACCTCTTCCTTGTGTTGACACTCAGCTGGTTAGGGGATAGACATCACGTCCTGACCCCTTAAATCAAGCCACCTCGAGCTTCTCGGTCGATTTGCGCTATTTCAGCTCTTCTAGTGAATTTTCGTCCCGCGATCAATCCCGAATATTTTTCCGCTCCCGTTTCGATGAGCTAAATAATTTTAATAAACTCCAAAATATTTCTGATCTTGACAGAAAATATTTCCCGAGCCTCCGGCTTCCTCAAAAAAAAAATCAATAATACCGAAATTAGCAATTTTTGCCAATTTTGGGTTTTTCCGTCGTGCTTACTTCCCGTCCTGCTTATATTCCCGTCCTGCTTAAATTTCCGTCCTGCTTCTGGCTTCTTAAATCATATTTTAATGATACGAAATCTTTTACCGGGAAAACTTCGCGATGAAGAAACGTCGGCTTCAAAAACGTCGTGCTTCCAAAAAATTTATTCTTCCAAAACATCCATCTGATCAATCTAACACCTTCTCTAACAGGGTTGAGCAGCTTAAGGTTCCTTCACGATCAATTCTTCGACCACTTCGTTCTTCGAAATTTCTCGATCGACCCCTCTTGCCGGCGGTTTGGTCACTATGCTGATGCTCGACTAATCTTCTGTTTTCTCTGAACCATGTCAAGTTTTTCGTGATGGAAACTTAACATTTCCTCTCATACTTTGATTCCCAAAAGCTCGTCTCCAATTCTGACTTTGTCAATCTCGGCCATTTTACCCCTTCGGACGGGGTATTACAACCACATTGCCAAATCTTGAATCATCAAGACCCATAATAAATTGATGAACTCTCTCATCTTCTCGCTCCTTCTCATAGATCCTCGCCGCTGAACACGTACATGGTGGCGAGGGTTTGTAAGTCTGCATCTCCTCCCATTTGATAGATAACCTACCAAAGTAATCAATAACTGGCTCTCCATTCTGACGACAAGAGTCAAGTTGTTCTATTAACTGATGTATCCGAACTTTATTGCCTACCGCAAATCTCTGCTTCAAGTTCTCCCAAAGCTTATGCGCATCAGTGATGAAAGTTACAGTTGACCAAAACCCGCGGCTCTATCGACGTACGGATGCAGCCTACAATCATCGAGTTCACGCTAAGCCAAGCTTCCAATTTGTCGTCACCTTGAGCAGGCTGAGGTAGCGACCCATCAACGAAACCATTCTTCTTCTTGGCACAGAGTGCATTCAACATCTCCATCGACCACTCATTATAATTGTCCCCCTTTAGATGAACAGATGTGATCATCGAACCAGGATTGTCCGAAGAAAACGTGTATGGTGAGAGACTCATCGTGTCTACTTGTTTCCCCACCAAAGCTTTCGAATTATCACTAGTCGAGGTTTTAGAATCACCCATAGTTTATGAGAAAAAAAACAAATCTAGGTTTTTCATATGGATCTTAGCTCTGATACCATGTGAATATGAATAAACGTGTTGTTGTTATTCATGAATGTACAAAGGTATTTATACAAAGTGTGATGATAGCTTGCATATCAAGTCAAGCTTATCATATCCATATATATCGCTAAGACTCCAGTATATATCCTAGATAAATACATGTTTATCTAATAACGGGTAGGGTAAGAATTAACACAATGCTTATGGTTGGTTTTGATCCTTCTCCATGATTCTTGAGCTGACCCCAATGTCAAAGCACAACCCTCGTCAGTGGTTTCATCAAAACGCATGCACAAAACTTTGTATTTAGCATCAGTTGGATCATATCCTAAAAAGAATGTTGCAAACTCCCAGCTTTTTTCTGGTTTGGTTAGGGTGTGCAACTTTCTCGTTGTAGGGTTCCAGATTATGGGTTTTTTTGCTTCTTGAAAGCAGCAGATCAAGCCGTGTACAGATACCCTAGGCAAGAAGCGACATGATTTAGGGTATGCCATATGATAACTCTGAACAGGCTGAGAAGGAATTGTATGAGGCTCGTTTGAAGACTGGCGGTCTTGTGGAATCGAGAAAACAAACAACCTGTCATCTCTTCTGAAGCAGACAAGAAGACTTGGGTTCTTTTGTCTGGATTGAGTTTGGAACTTGTTGATGAAGTATGGATCGGTGGTGATTGATGACCAGAGCTTTGAAACACAACGAAACCTGCCAACAGATTTCCCAGGCAACTTTGAGAGTATCTCCGAGATTAGATCGAGAGGAAAAGAGGATGATGAGGGAGATTGTATTCTTCTTCTTTTGTTGATTTCTTCGGTTGTTTCATCTTGCTGATCCATTGTTGATCAAACCCTAATATGGTCCCCCTCTACGCTTTCGGTTTTTAACTTTTTTATCAAAGTAAATAGTCTGTATTATAAAGTTTTAGTAAATAAGAGTACATAGTATTATTATTATTATAGTAATTATCCAAGATATACTTTTCTATTTATCTCTAAGAGAAATTTACGTTTTTCATATGATTGTTTTTGTTCTCTAGATTTTTGGGGATATTTATGGTTGAGTTTCTGGTACACCGAAACAAAAGAATTGGTTGGTTATCGCATTAGTTTTGATGCATTACTTTTGTCTATATGCGTAGCTATATTGTGATAATTACGGAATTTTCCAAAAGCAAATAGGGGAAATGTATTCTTTTATGATAAAATAAAAAATATAGGAAAGTAAAGGGTGATGATATTAACGTTTACAAAAACTTTAATCGAGTATGTAATCCAAACTAAAATTAAAGATCGGGTATGTGGCCCAAACTAAAATTAATAAGATAAATATAAAACTAGAAAAAAATAATTCGAGAATCTAGCACATTTTCCAAACAGAAAATCCCGTTTATCTAAAAATACCAAAAAAAATAAAAGGAAAACATCGAACTGCGTTGACAGTTTGCCATATTGCTGTTAATAATTCAAATCATTTAGGTAGCCAAAAAGGTAAATTAAATAGTATTTAATTTGACGATATGTTTCAGCCTATATTAATCTCATATAAGTTCTTTAACTACTATTCGAAGAAAACAAGTGGTGACGAAAAACTTCGTTTTCCTTCTATACGGGAACCGAAATTCACACCGTCGATTTTCGTAAATTAAGGAAAGTCAAGAAACTTTAACTTTCTCTGAGGTTCCGGATTCTCTCCGAGAGCCAACGATGAGTGACCAAAAAGATGCGAAAATACGAAGAGATAACAAAACGAATTTATAGAAAAAATAGATCTTATTTCGAATCCGCGTAAGAGCGTTGCGATCAATACAAAAGGTTATGAAAACTATGGCCGCAAGAGATTTCGGCCAGTTCAAGCCATCTGAAACCCTAGACCTAGTTGAGACGCAACTCGATAACAAAGACGAAAAAGATACTGAAAAGGTTTTAAAGATTTCGAACTGGAACTTATGAAATACTGCCTACGTACCCCTTTCGAGGATCAAGCCGAACGCAGTTCAGTTAAAAAGAATTGAACAAGAGATTGAACTGCCTGGGCGAGTTCATCTAGTATGAGCGCAAGTCATAGAAACATGCATGTCGAGAATAATGCCTAGGGTTTCTAAGTGCAGAGTTCTAGAGTCTAAAAAAAGTTGTCACTTTCCTTAGCTTTAGCTTTAGCTCCCCTTATATATGCCCTCTAGATCGGTTTAGACGTTTTTCGGAAGTTTTCCTTTTTCTTCTCCATCCTCATCATTATCTTTGGAACTTGACGTTTATCCTCCGATTTCACCAGATTTCACCTTATCCTGCAAGCAAGATAGACCGTCATAATATTGCTGGGCTTGACTTCGAATGAAATTGTAAGTGGTTTTGGGCCGTGTTTTAGGCCTCTTTGGACCGTCTTCCGACTTGAACGTTTTTACGATTTCTTCGAAAATGCGCTCCTTGGTACGACGTCGATTCAACCTGGAAGTTCATACTTCTCGTATAGTTTAGACGATTATGGTGTTAAGCTAACCGTCGTCGTTTTTACGAAAACTATGAACTACGTTTTGGAATATGAACCTTGACAGTTCTCATCGTAGGATTCCAATGATAATTCCGATTGAGACGAAACGAGGGACCGATCTTGTCAAGATTCAACGGGAGGCACAATATTCGATCCAACTCGCCAAATGAGTAAAACTGGACGGAATGCTTGATCTTATTTGCCATTTTTGGCGAGTTGGACTGGTCCAACTCGCCATCTTGGCGAGTTGGTGGTGCTTCGGGAGCCTAACTCGCCATCTTGGCAAGTTAGAAGTGTCTCCAGAGCTCCAACTCGCCATCTTAGCGAGTTAGGAGTGTCTCGGGAGTTCTAACTTGCCATCTTGGCGAGTTGGAAGCATTTCGGGAGCTCTAACTTGCCATCTTGGCGAGTTTGGGCGTTTCGGGAGCTCTAACTTTCAATCTTGGTGAGTTAAGAGTGTCTCGGGAGTTCTAGTGAGTTAGGAGCATTTTGGGACCTCTAACTCACCATCTTTGCGAGTTAGGAGTGTCTCGGAAGTTCCAACTCGCCAAGTTGGCGAGTTGCTTCCTCTCGCAAGGCAGACTGAACACTCTTCAGTAAAACTGGCATAACTTCTGATCTAACTGTTGGATTGCCTCCAACCGGTGGTATTGGAAAGCTAAATAAAAGATCTAGCTCGTGTCAAAAAATCAGCTCAATCTCTCAAAAGGAAGGTCTCCATCCATGTCCAAACATCTGATGCGTCTGTGCAGTTCTGCACGAAAACCATCGTTCTTGGTCCAACTCGCCATCTTGGCGAGTTGGGGGTGTTCCAATTCGCCAAGATGGCGAGTTGGCCTTGTTTCAGGGTCCAACTTGCCAAGGTGGCGAGTTAGTCTCATTTACGGGTCCAACTCGCCATCTTGGCGAGTTGGAAGAGCTTTGTTGGGGTCAAAATCGGTTACGATGAAATCAATGCCTGAAAGTCTCCGGAAAGTATTTCTCGGAGCCAAAAGTTTTGTACAGTTTGAAAAGAAGTTATTCGACAAGTTCTCAAATTAGAATGTTCAATCTCTTCAACAAACAACTCTCGGAAAACAAAAAATGAAACAGAAGAAGGTCGGAGCTTGGTCTTACCAGGTCAGCTCGCCATAGGTCAAACTCAGTCTTCCCAGGTTTCCCTATGGCAAGCCCACTTTGTCCTCCTTTGAATCTCGACCAAGATGTCTTTCGTTTTGTCCCAATCGAAGTTTCCATTGAGATTATATGAAGAGAACAAGACACAGCGCCGGCCACCTCGCCATAGGGCGAGGACGGCTTGTAAAGCACGCCGTAGGGCGAGAGTTCAGCTTGTCCCACTTGCCAGAGTTCAGCTTGTCCCACTTGCCGTAGGGTAAACCCAACTTGTTATCCTTTGAGTCTTGATCAAGATGTCTTTCGTTTCGATCCAATCGGAGTTTCCGTTGAGATTTTACGAAGAGAACAAGACACAGCGCCGGCCACTTCGCCCCAAGGCGAGGACGGCTTGTACAGCTCGCTCTAGCGCGAGTTCAGCTTGTCCCACTCGCCCTAGGGCGTGCCCAACTTTTTCTCCTTTGAGTCTTGATCAAAATGTCTTTTATTTCGCCGCAATCGAAGTTTCCGTTGAGATTTTACAAAGGAAACACGGCACGTCTCGGCCACCTCGCCCTAGGGCGAGGACGGCACGTCCCAGACACCTCGCACTAGGGCGAGGACGGCTCGTCCAAGGCCACCTCGCCCTAGGGCAAGGATGGCACGTCATGGCCACCTAGCCCCAGGGCAAGGACGGCACGTCCCAGCCACCTCGCCCCAGGGCGAGGACGGCTCGTCCAAGGCCACCTCGCCCCATGGCGAGGACGGTTTGTCCAGGGCCACCTCTCCCTAGGGTGAGAACGGCTTGTCCAAGGCCACCTCGCCCTAGGGCGAGGACGGCTCGTCCAAGGCCATCTCGCCCTAGGGCGACGACGGCTCGTCCAAGGCCACCTCGCACTAGGACAAGGACACCTCGTCCAAGGCCACCTCGTCCTACGGCGAGGACACCTGCGTCCCGGCCACCTCGCCCTAGGGTGAGGACACCTGCCTCTCGGCCACCTCGCCCTAGGGCGAGGACGGTCCCATCCCGGCCAGTCCGACTTGTATCAACTCCCGTGTCCTCCGTATGGTTGTATCATCCAAGCCACGGACCTAGTACCTCTCGTTTCATCTTGATTGGAGTTATTATCGAAGTTTTACGACTAAAACCGTGAAGGTTTGTTTTCTCGTAAAACTCTATCGTATAAAACAGGAACGGTTAGCTCGAACATTGGTTCCTTCAGCTATACGATTCTTTTATGGAAACGACGATCTTTCCGAGAAATAGTATAAACGTCTAAAGGCCTAAAAACGGCCCGCAAGGATCCAAACGTGCCTGGAGGCCCACCTACGATTTTAAGAAGGAATTCAAGCCCAAGGAGATTATGACGGTTTATTCTATCTCACAAAATAGGATAAATGTTAAGTTTCCGAAGACAAATGTAAAAGTTTGAGAATAATTATGAAGATCGACATAAATGGAATATTCCCTAAAGTGATAAACTTGGGCCCAAAGGTGAAGGAGTAAGCAGGCCACCGACTTAAACACCTATATAAGGAGAGCTGGAGCAAAGGACAAAGAGATCCGACAATTCGTTTTACTCAGAGCTCTGTACTTAGAAACTCTAAGCATTATTTTCGACATGCCTGTTTCTATGACTTGCACTCGTACTAGATGAACTCGCACAGGCAGTTCGATCTCTTGTTCAATTCTTTCTAACTGAACTATGTCCGACCTGATCCTCGAAAGGGGTACGTAGGCAGCCTTTCATAAGGTCCAGTCCCAAATCTTAACAAAACCTTTTTCGTATCTTTTCCCTCTTTTGTTATCGAGCTGCGACTCGATTAGGTTTAAGGTTTTTGGCAGCTAGAACTAGAAAACTCGCTGAAAGATCTCGCGGCCAAAGCTTTTATAATCTTTTGTAACCATCGCAATGCTCTTACGCAAATTCGAAATAAAGATCTACTTTTTCCAAACTCGTTTTGTTATCTTTCTACATTTTTCGCATTTATTTGGTCACTTGTCGTTGGCTCTCGCGGAGAATCTGAACCTCAAGGAAAGTAGGGTTTTCTTTGCTTTCCTCCATCATTATTCATTAAAATCGATGGTGTGAATTTCGGTTCCCACAAGCTCCAACTCGCCATCTTGGCGAGTTGGAAGAGCTCGAACTCTCCAAGTTGGCGAGTTGGTCTCGTTCACAGGTCCAACTCGCCATCTTGGCGAGTTTGAAGAGCTCCAACTCTCCGAGGTGGCGAGTTGGTCTTGTTTTTGGGTCCAACTCGCCATCTTGGTGAGTTGGTTGCCTTACTTTGCTTGATTCGTTTGTTTGGTGAGTTTTTTTGTATGTTCGGATAGTCGAACTTTCGTAATCGTCTCGTTGTCCGAGGCTTAGAGTAGTCCTTCTCGAGATTTCGTGTTTTCTGATTCTTTTTTGGAATTGATTTGAAACTCGCACTCATTCTATCTCTTTTTTCCCAAAGAAGACTTTTTCCGAGAAGTTTATGACGTTTGATTTTGACAGAACTCGTCGTACAATCTTTTCAATAAAAATTACACGAAGGTTATATTGCGAGAAATATTTTCCGGGGACTTTCAGGCGTTGATTCCATCGTGATCGATTTTGACCTCTACAGTTTGCCCCAGCTCGTTAGAACCGTGAGCTTCTAGCGTAAGGTTTTGGCGAGCGCCTTGGAAAATTAGGCAAGTTAGGTAAGTTAGGCGGAATTAATGGTTGAAAAAGTCCATCGTAAAGGGTCTTTCGCTCTCCTAAGAATGGAATGCGATAAGATTGGGGCTGCGCCATATGACGGCTGCCTACGTACCCTTGATGGAGGGATTAAGCCTTTCGTAGTTTGTCTTGGAGTTAAAAAAAAAAATTTGACCTGTTTTCCAGCGAGACCTTTACGGTCTAGTTGCTTGTTAAGTAGAGATTATCGGGCATGTTGCTGCCGATGGCATTTTTTGTTGGACTTTTGTCAGCCTCGAGACTAGCCTTGTAGGCTGTTTGCTTTGGCCAAATGTGGCCGTATTTATGTTTTCGGGACTGACAACGTGTGTCTTCGCATCCCAGCCGCTTTGCGACTTTTTAAATGAACTGTGTTTCACGTTTTATGAGCATGTTTGTATTCGTGTGAATGTAGAGAAAAGAGTACGAGTTGTCATCTCGTAATCTAACTCTGGATGAACTGCTATATTAGTGACCTGTTTCGAGAGTTTTCTGCAGCATGCAAGCTTGCGTGATTTCTGGAGATGCGCGAATAATAGCCAAGAGATAAATTTTGGGATCTCGTATCAGGGTGTCTGATACTATGCCTAGAGATGTTAGAGATCAATGTGCTGTATTTAGGGTAAGACATAGGTCTAATCACGGCTTTAGAGGGTGCGATGACTACTTCGACTTACGTTTCCCGTATCGTTTTCGGCCTGATTCTGTCCCGCTATAAATTCTGCGATATGTTCTCGGCTTATACGACTTGTATGGTAGGAATCGAGTAAATCTTTCGGGGACAATTTTAAGTCTCCCGAAAGTGCTGACCAAAATTTTGGATTTCCTTTATAGCGCTATTACCCTTGTGTCGGGTGTACGAACGCCATCTCTACGAGATGGCTTAGTATGTTTAGGACGTTAAGAGTTTGTTGTGATCAGCAACAAACTTATTGGTAGATATTACCATTTTTGATTCTTCGCGAATGACACATTTTTTTTAAGAAGATGTTAGTGCATATGACTGTCTGGTCTTCCAAGAATGTGTTTTTATCGAGGAAGGTGATTTTATCGAAAAACGAATCTTCGGGCGTCTGCGACGTCGCGCGATGCAGAGGATTGGTTATTTTTTCGTATGCCGCTTTTCGTGCTTGAAATGTTTGCGGGCTTGAAAAGTTTCTGTGTTGCAAGGATTTAGTCTTAACCCTGCGTTGGAGAAACGTCTTGGTTTGTCTGCGGATGTTCACAGCCAAAACTGTCGTTCCAGTTTCAATGTTAAGTACATT
This sequence comes from Brassica nigra, assembly GCA_016432835.1. Taxonomy (NCBI): domain Eukaryota; kingdom Viridiplantae; phylum Streptophyta; class Magnoliopsida; order Brassicales; family Brassicaceae; genus Brassica; species Brassica nigra. The sequence goes on from CM028243.1 coordinate 52,206,376, forward strand.
GATTTATGATAGAGGGGTTAGGACCAAGGGGCCGCGTAGATTTGTCCCTGGGAAAAGCGTTGTCCTCCATTAAGCTTCGTGAAATCTTGGCCTTTCGGTATTTTTTAAGGATGACTCGTATAATTCTCGGAGATTTGTTACGAGTGTTTCCTTTCATGCTGCAATTTACGGGTAAACGTTGCGGGCTTTAAGTGAATTGTGTGGAACTTGGTCGATTATCGACAAGTTTAATTTTTCCGTTAACCGTTTGGTTGCTAGGACTGAATTTTGTTCTGAAAAATTTATCGTATAATTGCCTCTCAGGTTTATACGAAAAATAATCTGTGTAATCGTCACTTGGCGTTTTACGATAAATCGTGGATAGTTTTTTAGCCATTTAAGTGATTGGAGCGGTGGTCGCTTGATTGCTTGGGATGAAGGTTGTGTTCATCCATACAACCAGGATGTTGTTGGTAAAGGACCAGATCATGGAACTTTTGTTTTACGATTGTCCTCAACCTCAAAAAGACGACGAATTCTGGTTCGGGCTTTACGGGGAGGCGTAGTTGGTTGAGGGCCAAAGAGCCTTTTCCGAGACTGATTGGCCAAGTACAGCGGAGTTTTCCGTGTTATGGCTGATGGTTGTTAAAAATGAGCTTCCACTTTGGGTTAAGTTATACGATGAATGTTTCGTATACTGTTTCCTTTCGTCGTATAAAATTGTTTCCTTTTTATCCAAGGAAGATAAATTTTAAGAGGCTTGACGCAGAACCTTTGCGGATTTGTTTGCGAGGTGATTTACTGCTCGGATGTAACCGAGGGAAGTGAGAGGTAGAAGTCAGCAATCTTCATGGAGCTTCGTTTTCATTATACGAAAAATTATCTATGCAGTTCTCCGTAAGGCCCGTTGTATTTATCTCCAAAAGTTGCTTCGTATGACTTGATTCGTATGTACGGAGGATTTTTCGTGAAAATATTGTGAGAGGGGCTTCTCATAGAAGTAACTGGAGAGTGTTTTTCGTAAATCGCTCGTGAAATTGCGGAGTTGTTATATAGTAACACCGGTCTTGTATTCCTGTAGGCTGTTTCCTACAAAACGTTTTGGTTATATGAAAATGATGGGTGACCAGTTTTACGAAGATAGGAAATCAAAAATTTCAAAGTTGCGATGTTCCGGCGGATTACACGGGACGCGTTTCTGCTTTGATTCCAATCTTTGTTATGATCTAGTCGTGAGAATGCTTTTTCGATGCTTTTCCGTGACTCACTAGGTTCAACGGACTCTGAAAGCAATGCTTTGGTGTTTAAAGATTTCTCGTATAATTTTTGACTTTCTACGAAAATTGTTTTATTAAGTCGAAAAGGTCTTCCAGACTTTGGCCAATCATCAAGTTTTAGTTTGCTATTGGTACAGGTTTTCTTCGCACATGATCGCGGTAAGAGATGCTGTATAGTCCTCGAGATTCTGTTTGTGATGGTGTAGATATGTTGCTAGCGTTTAGACGAATCATAGATTGTTGTTTTTCTTTGCGGGATAATTTTAGTGAGGCATTTGAATGCCTAAGTGTTTTCTGCCTGTTGTTGCGAGAGTTTGCTTTGTCAAAAGCATCGCGACTTGCTGGTTTTCAGGTTGGCGACTTGGAATATGTCGATTTTTTATGAAAATTACTACGAACACATCGATTTTTAGACGATGTACATGTCTCTAGTTCTTTCTTTCTTTAGGAAGCGAGCTAAGTATGCGTAGTGATCGTTTCTCGATTTTGTGAGAGTTTAGATCGGTTAGCAAGATCCGTCTGAACAGTTTAGGAAACAATAGATCGAGAGAGGAAAAATCGCCTAAGACTTAGTTCGCTAGACTATCCACCTAGATTCTAAGTTTCCTAAAGTTTATGGAAATCTCCAAAGCGTTTTTAGTTCTTTGTACCTTCCTACGAAAATTCCAAGTCTGACATACCTTGGTTTTCTCGAAGATTCGGATTTGCCTCTTCTCCGTTTTGCTTGCTTATTTCTCCTTCTTCCTCTCGTGTCTGTACGCCCTTTTCGATATTGGTGTCTGTCCTTTAAACTTGACTTTTATCCTTTCCTGAAAGTGAGAGATAGACCGTCATAATATCATTAGACCTTTCCAGCTGTTTTTCGACTTACGTTTTTACGATTTCTTCGAAAGAGTACATTTGATACTACATCAGATTTTATAAAAAGTTTCAAATTACTCGTATAGGCGAGGCAGCTAAGGTGTTAAGTTAACCGTTGCCATTTTATACGATCAATTTGAATACATACGAGAAAAAAAGTCTTTGCGTTTTTTATCGTAAAGTTCCAATGGTAACTCCAATCGAGAAGAAACAAAGGGCGTTTCGAATGAGATTCAAAGGAGAACGCAAAGAAATAGGAAATGGCGAGTAAGATGCTCAAGAGGGCGAGTATGATGCCCAGGAGGGCGAGTAGGAGCAAACCGAGGAGTTTTGGGAGTCTTACTTGTTTTTGTCGTAAAATCTCAACGGAAACTCCGTTTGAGACGAAACGAAAAGCATTCTGATCGAGATTTTTAAGAGAACACAAAGGAGAGCCCTTGGGGCAGGTCCAACTCGCCATTTCGGCGAGTTGGATTGTGTGTTTGATCCAATTTGTTTTTATCGTAGAATCTCAACGGAAACTCCGAATGAGTGAAACGAAAAATGTTCCGATCGGGATTCAAAAGAGAACGAAAAGCAGTAGCCATTTTGGCGAGTTGTACAGTGTGTATAATCCAACTCGCAATTTTGGCGAGTTGGATGGTGCGTTCAACTCCAGTCTTGATGGTACGTTGATGTGATTATTTCGTAAATGCTGTCAATTTTATTCTACAAAACTCGTATCATAAAATATTGACTTGTTTCACTATGTGAACGATGTTCCATAAAAAATTGTCGAGTTCAATTTACGAAAGCTGTTTCGGAAAATGTTGTTGAACTTTAATCTTACGAAAGTTGTTCCGTAACTATTTAGACAACAAACATGGACAACTCGTGGAATATGTTACTATTGAAGCGACACTTGAGTTTTTACGAAATCTTAGGTTTCAGAAAATGATTTAGCGGGGAGTGATAAGATCTCACGTTTCGCTTTGTTTAGTCCTCGTCAACCGTTTTAGATTTCGAGTGCCCTTACAAAAATCTATTTTGTATCTCCAAAATTTATCCGGAAGAAGTACAGCCGTGGGGGATTGTTATCCCGATTTGCTGTGCTTCTTTTTCCGTGAGTAATCTGAAAGTTATACGGAAGAAGTACAGCGGGAGTTGTGTAACCGATTTGCTGTGCTTTCTTTTTCCGAGAGTAATCTAGGCTCTTCGCAGTTTTGAAGAGAGCAAGTATTATTTTTCCAAAAAGTTTTTCGGAATGGAACCCTTGTGGGCCGAGATTTCTCCAACTCTGTAATGAGACAATTTTTTGGGGTTTGAAAGATTTTATCGTTGCCCTTTCTATTTAGACAGAGAAATCGCGGACTCGTTTCGGTGCTCTTTTGTGGCGAAAAGTCGCGACTAGGTTTACTATTTTGTCGAGCACTGCGGCGTTTGCGTAAGCGTTGGCCGTAGGAACTTTCAGTCCTGCGAGTTTTTCTATCATATATCCAAACATCATTTTGATCAAGCGTTTTGCGGCTGTGAGTAAGAGTAATCCGACCCCCTCTCTCTAGCGCCAAACTGTGGGAACCTAAATTCACACCGTCGATTTTCGTAAATTAAGGAAAGTCAAGAAACCCTAACTTTCCCTGAGGTCCCGGATTCTCTGCGAGAGCTAATGACAACTGACCAAACAGATGCGAAAATACGAAGAGATAACAAAACGAATTTATAGAAAAAAATAGATCTTATTTCGAATCCGCGTAAGAGCGTTGCGATCATTACAAAAGGTTATGAAAACTATCTGAAACCCTAGACCTAGTTGAGACACAGCTCGATAACAATGACGAAAAAGATACCGAAAAGGTTTTAAGGATTTCGGTATGGACCTTATAAAAGGCTGCCTACGCACCCCATTCGAGGATCAAGCCAAACGTAGTTCAGTTAGAAAGAATTGAACAAGAGATCGAACTGCCTGGGCGAGTTCATCTAGTATGAGCGCAAGTCATAGAAAGAGACATGTCGAGAATAATGCCTAGGATTTCTAAGTGAAGAGTTCTAGAGTCTAAGAAAAGTTGTCACTTTCCTTAACTTTAGCTTTAGCTCCCCTTATGTATGCCCTCTACGGCGGTTTAGACGTTTTTCGGAAGTTTTCCTTTTTCTTCTCCATCCTCATCATTATCTTTGGAACTTGACGTTTATCCTCCGATTTCACCAGATTTCACCTTATCCTGCAAGCAAGATAAACCGTCATAATATTGCTGGGCTTGACTTCGAATGAAATCGTAAGTGGTTTTGGGCCGTGTTTTAGGCCTCTTTGGACCGTCTTCCGACTTGAACTTTTTTACGATTTCTTCGAAAATGCGCTCCTTGGTACGACGTCGATTCAACCTGGAAGTTCATACTTCTCGTATAGTTTAGACGATTATGGTGTTAACCTAACCGTCGTCGTTTTTACGAAAACTATGAACTACGTTTGGGAATATGAACCTTGACAGTTCTCATCGTAGGATTCCAATGATAATTCCGATTGAGACGAAATAAGGCCCCGATCTTGTCGAGATTCAATGAGAGGCACAATATTTGATCCAACTCGCCAAATGAGTAAAACTGGACGGAATTCTTGATCTTATTTGCCATTTTTGGCGAGTTGGATGTCTTTGGGAGCTCCAACTCGCCAACTTGGCGAGTTGGCGGTGCTTCAGGAGCCCCAACTCGCCATCTTGGCGAGTTAGGAGTGTCTCTGAAGCTCTAACTTGCCATCTTGGGGAGTTAGGAGTGTCTCAGGAGCTTTAAATCGCCATCTTGGCGAGTATGGCGAGTTAGGAGCGTTTCAGAAGCTCTAACTCGCAATCTTGGCGAGTTGGAAGCATTTCGGGAGCTCTAACTCGCCATCTTGACGAGTTTGGAGTGTTTCGGGAGCTCTAACTCGCCATCTTAGAGAGTTAGGAGCGTTTCGGGACCTCTAACTCGCCAAGATGGCGAGTTAGGATTGTCTTGGGAGTTCTAACTTGCCATCTTGGCGAGTTAGAAGCGTTTCGGGAGCTCTAACTCGCCATCTTGGCGAGTTAGGAACGTTTCGGGAGCTCTAACTCGCCATCTTGGCTAGTTAGGAGTGTCTCGGGAGCTCCAACTCGCCAAGTTGGCGAGTTGCTTCCTCTCGCGAGGTAGACTTACCACTCTTCAGTAAAACGGGCATAACTTCTGATTTAACTGTTGGATTGCCTCCAAACCTGTGGCATTGGAAAGATAACTCAAAGCTCTAGCTTGTATCTAAAATCAGCTCAATTGCACCACGGGTGGGTCTCCATTCATTTCCAAAATATGACGCATCTGTGCAGTTCTACATGAAAACCATCATTTGTGGTCCAACTCGCCATTCTAACTCGCCAAGATGGCGAGTTGGCCTTGTTTCAGGGTACAACTCGCCATCTTGGTCGCGAGTTGGAAGAGCTCCAACTCGCCATCTTGGCGAGTTGGAAGAGCTCCAACTCGCCAAGGTGGCGATTTGGTCTCGTTTTTGGGTCCAACTCACCATCTTGGCGAGTTGATTGCCTTGCTTGGCTTGATTCGTTTGTTCGGTAAGTTTGTTTGTATGTTCGGATAGTCGAACTTTCGTTATCGTCTCGTTGTCCGAGGCTTAGAATAGTCCTTCTCGAGATTTCTTGTTTTCTGATTCCTTTTCGGAATTGATTTGAAACTTGCGATCATTCTATCTCTCTTTTCCCAAAGAAGACTTTTTCCGAGAAGTTTATGACGTTTGATTTTGACAGAACTCGTCGTACAGTCTTTTCAATAAAAATTACACGAAGGTTATATTGCGAAAAATATTTTCCGGGGACTTTCAGGCGTTGATTCCGTCGCGACCAATTTTGAACCCAATATAGTAGTTTTACTGCTTTATGTGGTCTTATCAAATGCAAGATTTAGCACGAGGGTTACAAAAGGTGAAGTCGACAGAATCTGCACACAAAAAGGAATCAACAATGCTTCATCATGCCTTGAGTTCCTAAACATATCATCCCATGAAATTGCAACACTGGATCTTTCAGGCCTTGCCAAATCTTTGATCAAATATGATTCTAAAAAAACCTCAGTTATGCTGAATCAATTCTAGTCACTTAAACATCAACATTGGTTCTACGCAGGCCGTCCCAAACTTTATAGAGACCCTATTCAGCATTTTTTAAAACTTCTTTTAATAATCAAAAATAATTTATATGTTTTGAAAAAATATCATTATAGTATAAAATAAATAAAAAGATCTAATTTTATCTAAATAAAGATATTCTTTGAATTTTTTATGCAAAATTATCAAACAAATTATTATTATTATTATTATTTTATCGATCAAATTAACATTGATCATTTGACATTTATAATGCAAAATTATCGACTAAATCATCAGATTTGAAATGATTTTAGTCACTCTTCTAGCTTTTTCAGTTTTTCTTCCGACGTTTATTATATCCAGGAACTAAAGTTATAATCTAAAAATATAACAGAGTATAAAACCAGGATAGTGGTTAGACAGAAAAGTTGTAGACCGTTGATTAGACAACGTTGTAAGCTCTTGTAGTTTTATTTTCTCTGTGTTTGCTATTTCTTTTATAAAAAAAAAGTGGTGGAAAAAAATATATCTTGCATTCCCTATTTATAATAACTAATTAATAATAGTTTCCTGGACATAATCGAATTAGAATTTGAACTTTCTATACTACCATTGAATATTAAAACACACACCAACAATTAGTTTTTATTTTCCATAATATATAAATGATATAAATGCTAATTACTACCTAATCTATTGCATTTTTAGTTGGTAATAAAAAAAGTGTAATCTATATTTATATTTAATGGTTAATAAAAAAAGAGAATTAAATTCAAATATAGTTATTCTATTTTTTAAAATATATGATTTTAAATTTATAACTATTATTAAAATAAAAACAAAAAAAAATATGGACCCTCTAAAATTTTGGATCCTGTTCAACAGCGTTTACATGTAGAGATGAGCTGCTAACTTTCAAGCCTAGGCGTTCAGAGCTCTTAAATGTGATTTCTAATATTGCAAATTTATCTTCCATTGTTTTGACGATTCTGGAATGTTTTCTTAGAAAAGAAAAAATGTTGTGTTAGTAGTAATTATATATACAATTATAAACTTTAAAAAAAAAAAGGAAAACAAAAATAAAAACAGAAAACGACGGCGCCTAACCCTTGTCTTGTGATCAAGAAAAGTCACGTAGAAGAAGAAGAGGAGCAAAGTAGAGTCGCAGAGAAGAAGGTACAAAATCGGTAACATAATTGACCATATATATAGTTGTTTGATTTTCTTTACTCACGTCAAATTCTCAAAATTTATTTATAAGATTGGTCAACTAACCCTAACAATTTACATAAAAAATTGTTCTTGCCTCTCGTTTTACAGAAAGTTTGAGAAGGAATGGAGAATAATCAATTAAATGGTCAATAAAACTGTTCTTGGTGGTCATCATGGATCTAGTTTACAAGTGACAGGTAATTCTAGTTTGATAATTCAAAAGTTGGTTGAGGTTTCGAACTCTGCATATTCCAAATTATATAATAAGAAAATACAGAATCAAAAGAGTTCAATTCATCATTGAGCTCACCTATTCAATAGGGTTTGTGGGGAATGAGAAAGTGACTTGTAGTGCAAGGCGCGATAATTGAAGTTATGTGGTAGGGACAAAACGTTTTATTGCTACCGCTAAGTTGGTTCTCCTTTAATCAATTTATATTGGTAGTTGTAAGTAACAAATTAAACATGGGGTTTTGATGAATTTTCTTCTCACATGTCGATAAAGAAGAGGATGATATCTTTTCTTAATCTTTTGTCTTCATTCTTTTAGGTGATTCTAGTTTAACAAATCACGAGTTGGTTGAGCTTTTGGTCGAGGAAGATGACGCTTCACACAACGATGACGGTGAATCTGAGGAAGAATATGAAATAGTTAACAAAGATGATCAACTTGAAACTGAAGGTGTTAATGCTTTAGAAGCAAACAATGAGAATGAGAAAAGAGATGAACTTTGTATTGGAATGGAGTTTACTTCTGATGAGACTACGCATATAGCTTACTGTAAGTATGCAGGCAATTATGGTTTCAACGTAAGGAAACAAAGGAGGACGAAAAAAAAAGAAAGAAGAAGAAAAGTAGCAAGGATTATTTATGTATGTTCAAAAGAGGGGGTTAGGAAGAAAACTAAGGTCAAGAGATCTTTTATTGGACCAATCACAAGGTGTGGTGGTTGTAAAGCTCATATGGCTTGCTATCTTCAGACTAACGCAAGATATAAGATTGTGTCTTTCAAACCGAATCATAACTATGATTTAGTGAGGACACCTATGAAGCATTTGCTGAAGGGAAACCAAGCAGTCACTGTCTCTCAAAAAAAAAACATGATGATGATGCGGAGATGTCAGGAATTTCAGCAAAAGCAACCATTGAAATTATGTGCATGGAAATTTGGGGGAGAGAAAATCTGGGTTTTCTAGAGAAAGACTATCGCAATTACTTATATCGTAAGCGAATGGTAGCAATGGTCAAGGGAGATTCTGAAGCTGTTTTGGAATACTTTCAGAAAAAGAAAGATGACAATTCATCATTTTTTATTCAATGCAACTTGATGAGGACGATATGATCACTATTATCTTCTGGGCAGATGATTGGTCTATAAGTGAATCTCTTTGGAGATGGCATTTGCTTTAACACAACATATAAGACCAATGATTATGATAGACCATTTGCTCCATTTGTTGAGGTCAATCATCATAAGCAAACTGTTGTGTTCGGAGCTGCTCTCTTATACGATGAAACCACTGAGTCTTTTAAGTGGTTCTTGGGATTTTTCTTGGAGCAATGTCTGGAAAATAACCAAAAATATTTCTTACAGAGCAGTCTGCAGCAATGGCAAATGCAATAGTGAAGGTGTTTCCAGAAACAAAACATAGATTATGTGTCTGGCATATTTACCAAAATGCTGAAAAGAATTTGAGTCGTGTATTTCACGGACAAGACCAGTTTTCCAGGGACCTTGGAAAGTGTATATATTACCATGATAAGAAGAATACTGGTTATTGGCGTGGAGTGATATGCTCAATAAGCGAATAAATGATTGAAGAATTTTTTTGAGGTGAAAGAAAAATGGGCAATGGTATATGGCCGTCATACTTTTACAGCTGCTATGGTGAGCACACAGAGTAGCGAAAGTATGTATAGTATTTTGAAAAGATACTTGAAAAGCAGTTTTGAGTTGTTGACCTTCTTTAGACATTATGAGAGAGTGTTGGATGATAGGCGATATAAAGAATTAGTTGCAGACCTCGGTATGATGCATACTTTGCCGGTATTAGTTGCTTCTGTAGAGATGTTGCAGCATGCAGAAGAAGTGTATACACCAGAAATGCTTACCTTGTTCCAAAAAGAATACACAGACATTGGTGATTATGTTGCCAAAAAGACCAGTAAATCTGAGATGGTGTATAAATACAATGTATCTTATAGTGGTGGTGCACGAGAGCATTTGCTTAAGTATGATGCTGTAAACCAAACGACACATTGTAGTTGCATGAAGTTTTCATTTGCTGGGATCTTATGCCGTCATGCATTGAAAGTTTTCATTTTCTGGGATCTCATTGAGTTTTCTTGGGATCTCATTGAGTTTTTCTTGGGTTCAACCCAGAACTTTCTTGGGATCTCATTGAAAAATTTCAATGCATGACGGCATGAGATCCCAGCAAATGAAAACTTCATGCAACTACAATGTATCGTTTGGTTTACAGCATCATATCTAACCAAATGCTCTCGTGCACCACCACGATAAGATACATTGTATTCATACACCATCTCAGACTTACTGGTCTTTTGGCAACATAATCACCAATAACTGTGTATTTCTTTTGGAACAAGTTAATCACTTCTAATGTATACATTTCTTCTGCATGCTGCAACATCTCTACAGAAGCGACTAATACCGGCGAAGTATGCATCATACCGAAGTCAGCAACTAATTCTTTACATCACCTATCATCCAACACTCTCTCATAATGTCTAAATAAGGTCAACAAGTCAAAACTGCTTTTCAAGTATCTTTTCGAAATACTATTCATACTTTCGTTACGCTGTGTGCTCACCATATCAGCTGTAAAAGTATGACGGCCATATACCATTGCCCATTTTTCTCACTACAAAAAAAGGGTTTTAATAGCGGACGGAAAACACTATCTAATGATATGATAGCGTTTTATGAAGCGATGTATCATCGCCCGTCATAATAGGTCAGGCACATTAGATAGCAGTTTTTTGTGACGTTGTCTTTTTGTTATATATTATAGCGTTTATTTTTTTGTTATTATTATCTTATTAGATAATAAAAAAATTATAATCGAAATTGAAATTTATAAATTAAAATTGATTTAATCAATAAATTAAATTGTATTACAAAAAAAAACTAAACCCAATTTTTTAATATATAAGCCTATAGACATTACAAAAAAGGTATTAAACCAAAACTAAACCAAACTTAAACCCTAAACCTATGCACTAACTAAACCTAATAACAAAACAACCTCCTTCAAGCCTCTCAACTCTGCCTTCAATAACCTCCATCAATGACGAACTCAGCCATGCATTCAGCTAACCTAGTGAAGATTGGGAATAAGGAACTCGGTTTCAGAGAAGAGCTTTGTTTCGTCGGATTCTTAAGGTCGTGGTTGCTTCCATTAAGCTTCTTCAGCCTCCACTGTCAAGCTTCTTTACTAAGAACAAAACACAAAATCTGAATCAAAAGAGAGAGAGAGAGAGAGAGAGAGAGAGAGAGAGAGAGAGAGAGAGAGAAGAGAGACATGCATTGAGCTTCAAACCGAAGAAGGGAGATGATGAGATAAGGAGACGGGCTCTGTATGGAAAAAGATAAGGAAGATGGGATGCGTTAAGTCTCCACCACCACAGTTTGGCTCCTCCGTTTATCTCTAGCAACAAAGAAGAGAAGAGGGAAGTAAAGCAGAACATGACGATGATGGTGATGGTGATTGATGAGATTTCTTCAACTGACGGAGATAGAGAGGAATATGGCCACGGCAGAGATGGAGAGCTCGGCGACAGTTCCAGATCCGTGAGTAGAAGACGTGCGGCAAGCCTGAGCAGAGGTGGAAAAGAGGTGATGATTATATACATGGATCTGTAGTGCTAGACGATGGACTACGAGGTTTGTTGGTGATGAGTAGTATGTGACTTCAAAAAAATGGAGATATGAGAGAGAGAAAATGAGATTTGTGAGTGACCCTTCGAAAATATTGTGAATCTTGAAACAAGAGAGAGGAAGAAAGAAGTAGGCTGAATCTCGGCCGTTTAAAAAAATTAATCAGTGGTTGTGATTACAGAAACCATGATCCTCACCCTTGTATGTGATAGGTCACTTTATGTTGTCCAATAAGATTTTTATATTTGTTTCCTATTTTTAACACCATTGTTTTCTATTTTATTTTTTGTTTTAATATATAAAATATTTATGGTATAATTTCGAAAAATAATAATTTAGAGAAATTATCTAAATTTTAGAATTCACAATTTTTTTAATTTATAAGTTAAACTTTGGTTTTGATATGTGGATATATGAAATAGAGTTTAGGGTTAAGAAATGAAACTATAAATCAAGGTTTATAATTTGGAGTTTATGAAACTAACTAATTTTATTTATATAAATTTTAGTTGTCATTTACATTTAAGTTAATGATAGAAAATATTGAAATTTTAGATTTAAAGTATAAGATTTTAGAATAAAGGTGTCTATGTATAGGTTTTTTTTGTCAACTATCTATAGGGTTTGAAGGTTATATTTAAGGTTTGAAAAAAGTAAATTTGAAAAGATTATATTTTCTATAAGTATTATCTTAGTTTTTTATTTTATTAAGACTTGGATTTGAAATTAAGATCTGAATAAAGGTTTGAGTATAGGGTTTTAGGGTCAAAGGTTTGGGATATCGATTTAAGATTAATTATTAAATTTGAGTTTATATTTAAGGTTTGAAGTTAAAATTAAGATTTGAACTAAAACATAATAATTTTAAGTTTTTATTTATAGTTTTGTGGTTACGTTTAAAGTTAAGGTTTTAGGGTATGGTTAGGGTTTAGGCTTTAGGGGTTTTGAAGGCAAATAAAATAGAGTGAGAGGGAAAATAAAGCAAATATGAGAGGGAAACTTAATTATTTTTCCGCTTTAATTATACATAGCGTTTCAAAACTGAAAGTGCTATGTATACTACGTTTAAAAACCGGACCAATCAAACATAGCGTTTGCATTTTCACAAACGCTATCTAAAAGTAGGAGGTATGTTAACCATAGCACAATCGAAAAAACGCTATCGTGGTATGCTATTAAAACCCAAATTTCTTGTAGTGTCTTTCACCTCAAACAAATTCTTCAACCATTTATTCTCTATCAATTTATGTTTATTGAGCATATCACTCAACACCAATAACCAGTCTTCTTCTTCCTCATGGTCATATATACACTTTCCAAAGTCCATGGAAAACTGGTCTTGTCCGTGAAATACACGACTCAAATTCTTTGCAGCATTTAGGTAAATATGTCAGACACATAACCTTTATTTTGTTTCTGGAATCACCTTCACTATTGCATTCTCCATTTCTGCAGACTGGTCTGTAAGAAATGTTTTTGGTTGTTTTCCAGACATTGCTCCAAGAAAAGTCTCAAAAAGCCACTTAAAAGACTCAGTGATTTCATCATATAAGGGAGCAGCTCTGAACACAACAGTTTGCTTATGATGATTGACCCCGACAAATGGAACAAATGGTCTATCATAATCATTGGTCTTATATGTTGTGTCAAAGCAAATGCCATCTCTAAAGAGATTGTAATAACTTATAGACCGATCATGATCATATCGTCCTCATCAAGTTGCATTGAATAAAAAATGATGAATTGTCTTCTTTTTTTTCTGAAAGTATTCCAAAACAGCTCCAGCATCTCCCTTTACCATTGCTACCATCCGCTTACGATATAAGTAATTGCAATAGTTTTTCTCCAGAAAACCTAGATTTTCTTTCCCCCCAACTTCCATGTTCATCATTTCAACGGTTGCTTATTCTGAAATTCCTGACATCTCGGCGTCATCAGAATGTTGTTTTGAGAGACAGTGTGTAATAACCCTCACGATCTGATAGGAATTTTGTCGAGAAAATTCCATAAGATCAGTTGGAAGATTGGTCGATCAGAATTATATAAAATCGACCCGGTGACTTAATGTCTTGACGGGACTGTCTTGTGGTCGAAAGACCTCCCTTGATAGTTATGACAGAGTGTTGATTAATATTTTCGAGTTTTATTCAAGCTAGACGAGTTTACTCAGAGCATGACGAGATTCAAAGGACGAGAAACATTTAGTTGAGAACTGTCCGAAAAATATCGACCAAATTCATAAAATTATTTCTGATACGTCATGCACCTTCTAGCCTGCTTCCTTCCCCAGTAATTATGTCACATGACATGCACATGTGTGCTTGCTTACCTTCTTGCTCATTTAAAATCATGTGCAAATCACAAGCTGCTTGCAGCTTTCTTCATGGAAGGCAAAAGTTCAACTGCTTGTGCTGCCCAGTGTGCTTAAGCATGTCTCCAGCTGTCTAACCTCAGCTTTGTCTTTTGTGGGAGAAAACCCTCATCTGAAGAAACTCCTTATATTATAAAACACCATCTTCTCTCTTCTGGTCGTCCATAACCTGCAAGAAAAACCAGAGAAAATTATGAGGGAATGAGAGAAAAATCAGAGAAAGAGAGAGAGAAAAATCAGAAGAAAAATCAAGAGAAAATTCTGGTTATTTAATCTTCAACCTCGGACCATAGCTAGGACGTGTGGTGAAGAAGAAGATGAGATATCCAGAATAAACCCTAGCTCCTGTTCAGTTTCTGATCTGAACCAAAGCTTGATGTCTCTTTGAAAACAGTTAGGCAGTGAGTTTAGTTTGGATAGAAGTTCCAACCGAGATCATCTAACCGTCAGTTGTTGTGGTAAGCTTCAGTTTGTTGCTTCACTCATGTTCCAAATAGAACCAGTTGATGATATCTATTGTCTGGATCAGTTATCTAAGCTCTTTTACAGTTCAGTTTAGTTTAGTTTTGGATTAAATCAGTCTCATGGAACTGTTAACTAAGCTGATATGAGCTGATTGGATTTAATCCGAACTAAATTAATTTTATTCTAAACTGAATTGATCTTGGTTTCATCTTAACTGAACCAAGCTGAGCTATCCTTGAACTGAAATATTAAAGCTTGTCCTGAACCGATCTAGTCTTATTTAAGTTGCTTCTTCAGAACGGAGCTGTTGGATTAATGATCGCCTGTACCGAAATGCTCCGTTTCAGATGGTCGAGGTCAGTGGTAGGATCAGCCGGATCCTTCTGGTTTCCCTGAATCAGGAGTCAAGTGGAGTGTGATTAGCTTGCGCTCGAGTATATTCTTCTTTAGCCAATCTCATGGAATCAAAGGTGAGTCTAGATAGATAATTGATGAGTTTATTAATGAGTGTTGCTTGATTAAAATTACTGATTATGCTTGATTGATAAGTAAGTCAACTAATCAATAATTATTGTGATGTGTTTACTTGTGTAAACGCTTAAGAATTATTAAGAATTATTCTTTGAGGTTTATCTTAAGCCTTAGTACTTGTTCTCAAGTACTAATATATAAGTATATGGTTAAGTATATAAGTATGAATCATGTGAAGTTTTATTGCACTACAAGAAAACATCGTTATTCTGAGGGACATACCGAGGGAAAATGAGTTCCTCGGAATTTTCTGACCAAAAACCGAGGAAATACCGAGGAAACCAAGAAATGTGGTTTCCTTGGAATTTCCTCGGAATTTTCCGAGGAAATTCCGAGGAAGACACATTTCCTCGGTATATTCTGAGGGAATACCGAGGAAACCATGTTCGTCGGAAAAAAACCGACGGGATTTTAAAAATTCCGAGGACTTTTTGTAGCCGTTAGAGAGCCGTTGGAAAGCCGTTGGGGAGGATTTCCTCAGTATGTCGGGAGGATTTCATCTATAAATACAACCACCCCTCTTCCTCTTCATTCACTCCATTTCTTCTTCTTCCCTCCTACTATCACGAATTTTGTTTCAAAAAAAACATGTTTTCTTCAAATTATTTTCGTTCTTGGATCGATCGACCTCATTTGGATCCGGACACGAGATTGCTTACGGAAGAATACCAACGAGGTATAACCGAATTCATGGGGTTAGTTCGCCGACAACCGGAAGCAGAAACAGGTAAGTTAAGATGTCCTTGCTCTAATTGTAAAAATATAAAGGTTATTAAAGAGTGGGATGTTTGGACTCATCTATATTTGAGTGGGTTTACACGAAGTTACAAAATTTGGTATCATCATGGGAAAACTGATTATGAATTTGGTAGTACTAGCGAACCTCAGCCGGCGGTTAGATTAGAAGAACCAATTATAACGGATGTAGATTATGGTGTAGGTACTGAGCAGATGGTAAATGATCATTTTAGAGGGGAAGATTTACCCAATGCAGAAGCTAGGAGATTTTATGATATGTTGGATGCTGGAAAGCAACCATTGTAACGCAGAGATGGTCATTCAGCTTTATCATCTGCTACAAGACTGATGGGCATTAAAACAGATTATAACTTGGCTGAAGACTGTGTGGATGCGATAGCTGATTTTGTTAAAGGTATTCTACCTGAGGATAATGTTGCTCAGGTTCATACTACGAGGTTCAGAAACTCGTAGCTGGTGTTGGTTTATCTTATCGTAATAGATGTATGCAGCGATAACGCATGATTTATTGGAGGGCGGATGACCAGCGGATTACATGCAAATTTTGTGGGAAGCCTCGTTATAAAGATACGAGTGGAAGAGTTACAGTGCCATATAAAAGGATGTGGTATTTGCCTTTGACGGAAAGGTTGCAGAGGTTGTATCTTCGAAGCACAGCGAATGAGATGGCATGCGGAGCACTCAACAGATGGTGAGATTAGACATCCTTCAGATGCAAAAGCGTGGAAGCATTTCCAATCAAAGTATCCCGACTTTGCGTATGAGAGAAGAAATGTCTACCTTGGATTATGTACTGATGGTTTCAGCCAGTATGGGAAGAGTGGAAGACAATATTCTCTATGGCCAGTCATTGTTACACCATACAACTTACCCCCAAACTTGTGCTTGCGACGAGTTTCTGTTTCTCTCCATTCTCGTTACGGACCAGAGCATCCTAAGATATCACTTGATGAGTTTCTTCAGCCACTAATATATGAGTTGCAACAACTATGGGCTGAAGGTGCTGAAACATAACGATATTTCGTAAAGAGAACTTTCAAATGCGGGCAGTACTAATGTGGACAATAAGTGATTTTCCAGCATATAGTATGTTATCTGGATGGACAACACATGGGAGGCTATCATGTCCATATTGTCAAGATGACACAGATGCTTTCCAACTAAAGAACGGAAGAAAACGTGTTGGTTTGACTGTCACGATTCCTACCACCGATCATCCATACCGTCGGAGTAAGACTTTGTTTAGGAAGAACAAACAGGTGTTTGATGGTCCACCTGAGGAAGTTAGTGGGAAAGGTTTGAAGACACAACTAAGAGATTTTGGTGCAGCAAGGACGCCAGACGTCGGTGGACATGAGCGTTTTCCGGTAGATGCTGTTGGAGAACTACATAACTGCACAAAAAGTATTTTCTGGATCTGCCATACTGGGAGGATAATCTGCTAAGGCATAATTTAGATGTCATGCATATTGAGAAGAACTTTTGACAATCTCATGAACACGATCCTTAACGCTCAAGGTAAAACAAAGGATAATTTGAAGTCAAGACTGGATTTAGTCGATATATGTGCTCGCTCAGAACTTCATGTTGATGGGAATGGTAGGATCCTTTTCCCATATACCGACTTGATGCAGAGGGAAAAATGCGTTCTTTGATTGGATTTCAAACGATGTGGAGTTTCCAGACGTTACGCATCTAATTTGCGTATCAGATCGACAAAAGGAAGGAAAGTTTATTGGCTTAAAAGTCACGATTGCCATGTGTTGATGCAGCTCCTTCCGCTTGCCTTCAAGGAACTATTACCACGAAATGTTCTTGAAGCAATTGCAGGATAAGTGATTTTTCCGATTTATGCACCAGATCAGTGACTCTTGAAGGTATTGAAAATTTGAAGACTAACATAGCCGTGATTTGCAACCTTGAGAAGATATTTCCTCCCATTTTTGATGTTATGGAGCATCTTGTTATTCACCGGCAAGAGAATTGGAACTTGGTGGTCCTGTGCAGTATAGATGGATGTATCTGTATGAGCGTATATGTTCCATTTGAAGAAGATGGTGAAAAATTTAAGTAGGTGGAAGGTTCTATAGTCGCACGATGATCAATGAAGAAATTTCAAACTTTGCCGAGTACTACTTTCCAGAAGTTCAGACCAAAACAGAAGACCTGCTCGGCATGATGATAGAGGCGGGCAACATATCATGTTAAGGTCCCGACATACAGATGTTGGACGACTTAGCGAAAATCAAAGGACCTTCGACTTCTGAGCAGGCGAAGTCATTTGCAAACATATTTGCTCACCAACTGCGAAGATGTTCTTCAATATGAGAGGTAAGTTTATTATCTTACAAGTTTTATTTTAAAAAATTGACATTTAAATCTTAATTAATTACATTATTGTCATCATATGTACAGGATTTTCATGGCAGAAGCGGTTCGAATATAGATACGCACGAGGAGGAACTAGAGGAAATGAAGTAGAGAATTTGCTGGATGGATGTTTACTTATGTGAGTGCCTTAAACAAATTAAAATATCATTTATCACATATTTATACTAATTCATATTTATTGATATAACCTATATATGTGTTATTAATAGGTGTCTGCTGGTTTGGCCAGAGGTGAAACATTTGACGATTGGATACGCGAGATGGTGGTTGGACCAAACTATGTTGTGAAGTCATATCCGAGATTTTGTACTCGAGGATATGCATTCACAACTGAAAAGAGGAGACGTCACGACCTATGATGCTGGCGTTTGTTCTGCATCAGGAGATGATGTATACTACGGACACATACATGAGATTATGGAAATCAAGTATTTGGGCATGCTTGGATTGCGCTGTGCTGTTTTCTATTTTGATTGGCACGACAACACTCCAGATCGAGGTGTGAGAACAGATGCATTTGGTGTTACATCAGTAAATTCGAGGTAAAGCTGCAATATTATGATCCGTTCATTCTTGCTTCTCAGGCCGATCAGGTAAGTAAATGTTAATTATTCAGAATGATTGATCACCATGTGTATTAATTTATACTTTTACTAATAATTTTTTAAATGTTACAGGTTTGTTATATCAAGTACCCCGGGCAGAGATGATCAATGGGTTACTGTTACAAGACTCAACCAGAGAGGCCGAGTTCAAGGAAGTTCTGAGCTGGAAGACCAACTACAACCAATCACATGCAACTTAAGTGCAGCAGAAGATGTAGCTGGAGTTGGCCTTGTAGTCGATTTAACCGACTTCGCAGAGGAAGCCGTCGTTCACGCAGAGGATGAACCAGTTATTGGAGAGTTTCACCAAGATCCAGATTCAGATTCATCTGGTGATGATGACTCGGAAACAGACTAGCATCTTTTTTTTTTAGAAATACTGAGGAAATTCGACGGACTTTAGGTTTTCCTCGAATTTCCTCGGTATTTATCTTCGAATTAGGGATTTGATTATAAAGTATTTTTCGAAATCCCTCGAATATTCGAGGACATTCCGAGGAAGGTATTGGTTTTCGGTTTAAAACCCTGGTTCCTCGAATTTCTTCGAATATTCCGAGGAAGGTACTGTTTTCAGTATTTCTCGAATTCCCTCGAATATTCTGAGGAAATTCTGAGGAGCTAGGGTTTTAAACCGAAAAACGCTTTGCGGATTGAATAACACGTATATCACCTTCATTAAGTGTCTTAACCAGATTATGAAGTCAAACTTTGGTGTTTTACACGATAACAAACACTTTTACGATTGCATGAACGAAAACCACACAACATAAGAGAAACAATTATACACTTTAATAAACGTTAAAGGGAATACTTACCATTATTTTTGAAATTTTGTTATTTCATGGTTTATGATCATCTATACAAAGAATCCTCAATGGTATGCATTACATTTGTATAAGAAATGAAATACGACAAAAAAATCGATGTTTTGAAACCCCAAACCATGTTTCCTCGGAATTCACTCGGAATATTCTGAGGAAATTCCGAGGAAGATACTTTCCTCGGAATATTTTCATTTACCCGCAACCCAAACCGCCAAATATTTCGCGAAAATTAAATTAATGGTTTCCGAGGAAATTCCGAGGAACCTAGTAAATTATACCTAGGAAAATCCGACAGACTTTTCCGTCGGAATTTTCATTTTATAATTAGGTCGCAGACCTTTCTTCCCCATTTCTCTCTTCCTCTTCCTCGCGAACTCCGCCTCTCCCTCTCCCTCTCCTCCTTCGACGATTTCCGGCGATTTAAGTGGATTTCTCCTCAATTCCACTCCCAAATCATGTAAGGACACTATCCCTCTCTCTTAGATTTGAAAATCGAGTTTGATTATGGTGTTAGGGTGATTTTTATAGATTTTTGTTAGGTTGAATGGTGTGATTGTGTAGTGATAGTTTGATTATGGTTTTTTTGTGAGGATTGTGATTATTTTTATTGAGAGTTTGATTGTGGTATGGAATTTTTTTTTAAGTTTTTATTAATTTTGTGGTTATAAAAATCTAATTGATAATTATGTATATATAATATGAAAACGTTTTTGTATATCAAAATTATTTTTAATTATTAAACTATTTTATATATTAAAACTATTTTTGTAATTATTAAACTATTTTTATATATTAAAAATATTTTTGTAATTATTAAACTATTTTTACATATTAAAACTATTTTTAATTATTAAACTATTTTTATATATTATAACTATTTTTCAATTATTAAACTATTTTTATATATTAAAACTATTATTTGTAATTATTAAACTATTTTTATATATTAAAACTATTTTTGTAATTATTAAACTATTTTTATATTAAAAATATTTTTGTAATTATTAAACCATTTATATTTTGTGATTAAAAACTATTTATTGATTTTTTAAAATTTAAATTTATTAGAACTAATTTTTAAATATATTTTTTAATTTACAGGTCTTATGATGATGAGTCCCGGTCTCGACAGCGTCGTAGTCGTGGTGGTACGGGGAGCCACTCTCGTGGTTGTGGTGGTACGGGGAGCCACTCTCGGGGTTCGTCCAGCCACATTCAGGATTCCGCATCGCCCCACAGCTCCTACCATACATCTCCCTCTCCATTTCCCGCTCCTGCTCCTCCCGCTCCCGTTGCTGCACCCGCACCCGCTCCTGCTCCTGCTCCTGCTCCTCCGGGTCCTCCGGGAGTGATGAGGGTTGCGGAGTTTGTTCGACAGCCCGGTCGTGACAATCTTCCCTATCTCACTCCGTATCCACATGGACGGGGTCAAACATGGTAAATAAACGTATTTTTTCATTAAAATTTGATTCATTATTAATAATTTGTTCTTTTTATTAGGTTCAACCGATCCGGGAACGGGATCAGCGCATGGATCAACCGTATGATGTACTCGGCCCTCGACAAGGGATATTCGACTTTCACTGACTTCCCTACCGACAAGCAGCATCTGTGGTTTCAGCGCATAAGTATTCTAATTTTTTACTTATATTTTTAATCTTTTAATATAAATTTCTACTAGTTGTGTTTTATTTTCAGCAAGAATTCAACTGGAATGCCGAGGATACATTGTATATCTATCACCACTTCGTCCATAAAGTTATGGAAAACTATGGGAAGCAGATCAACGAGTGGAAGAAGAAGTGAAAAATAAACAAGGTTGTTTTTTATTTATTAAACAAATTTTTAATTTAATAAAATATTTTTTATTTATTTAACAATTTTTTATTAAAAGGTCCCAAAGTCGATTAACCCCACGGTCTGGCTGGAGTTGGGTGTGCATTGGAGTAAGGATGAGACGAAAGAAACTTCTTCCACCAACTCCACCAACCACGGAGGCACCGTAAAGGGAAGGGCGCTTCAAGCATAACTTGGGTGCTCAATCTATTGCCACTCTGGGGATCGCATGGTAAGCTACTCGCTTTTATTCTATTATTTAAGTTTTAAATTTTATTTTTGTGCATTTCTTCTAATTACTAATGTTTGTTTAATTTATATTTTTCAAGGCGAAGAAAATGAGGCGAGCCGGTTGATGATCTCGCCTAATGAAGAGGCCGATATACCAACAAGAAGACCGGTCAGATTGATGATGGTGTTGTGAGGGATGTGGTCACCCTGATCGACACTCAGGTGGAAGACGAAGTGTCTCAACTTCAAACCGAGGATGACGATTCGACGGGTTCGACCTACTTGCCTCGGTTCGGATCAACGAAATTGTTGAATCGGTAAGTTCTTTTTTAAGTTCAATTCATCTTTTCTATTATTTAAATTTGGCACTTTTCTATTTCAGCCGGTTCCAAAGAAGAAGGGACGTTTGTTCGGTTTGGGTCGTCGGTCCGTCGGTTCCGTCTTCTCTGCACCACCGCCTTTTGTTGATCCGAAGTACTTATGGGTCAGTTGCAGGACAAGGATGATCGATATCTGCGTTGGAGACCCAGATGGCGACTCAACAGCGGTCTTTGAGGCACGAGGAAGCTGAAGGAGCAAATGATGGAGATGATGAGGAGGTTGCACCCGAACGAGGTGTTCCCGAGCATGCCAGACCCGAACGCCCAAAACCCGTAGTTTTCTTTTCTAAAACTCGGAATGTTTTATTTTATTTGTACGACTTTGAATTTTAAATAATATGTTTTCAATTTTAATTTTAATTTTATATTTTCGAATTTAAATTTCAAAATTTAATTTAAAAAAAATTAATTTTTGGATATTCGAGGAAGAGCTCCTCGAATATTCCGACGATCATACCGAGGGAGACTTTCCACGAATTTTCCGAGGACAGCGTTCCTCGGTATTTTCGAGGGCAGGCTTCCTCGAATATTCCAAGGACAGTGTTCCTCGGTATTTTCCGAGGGCAGGCTTCCTCGAATTTTCCGAGGAGCATCTTCCTCGAAAATTTCGTCCCTCGAAGTGTCCTCGGTATATACCGAGGAGGTATATTCCGTGGACGTTTCCGACGAACCGTGGTCCTCACAGTTTCCTCGAATTATGATTCCTCGAATTCGTCAGAAAATTCGAGGAATTCGAGGAAAATGAAATTCGAGGAGTTTTTCCGAGGACATATTTCTCAGTATGTCGTCGAATATGGTTATTCGACGACATACCGACGATTTGAGCTCTCGGTATGAACCTATTTTCTTGTAGTGTTGTGTACTCACTCTCCCGAAAGTTCCCGCATTACCGTGAATTGGTCCTGCGATATGGAACACGATAATAGGAGCACGGAGGCCGTGTAACTGCATGCAGCGTTAGATGTTCAATCTTGGAATATCTGATGGAGATGATGGTTATATATATTTTCCGCTATTCTCGGTTAGCCTTGGTGGTTTTCGAGTGTAGTAAATATATAGATATATTATAAGTATGAGTGAATGGCGGGTGTCATGGAGGTGATGTTTAAGATAAGATTCACATCGATGGAATATTAGGACTTATATTAAAATAGTTATGGAATATATTTCCACTGCATCCAAATACAGTTGATTGCTCGGGATTTAATTGATATGTGTTGGGGTGTAGTATTAGACTCACTGGGTAAACTAGTTACTCATGACTCATTTGTGATGCAGGTAACCAATAGGCGGGAGACCTTATTCTAGGACGGGAAGGAACAGCATTAGCCAGCGGTAGTTTTATTATCCTTGCAAAGTCGTTTTGATATTTCTTATGTATAAGATTTGTTGACCGAAAATCTCGAGGTTAATTTATAACACAAATTTGTAAGATGTTTTTGAATGATATATAAAGAATATTTTAAAGTACTGGTTCCATATGATATTAGTCCTTGTCCAGGCGAACTAACTATCGGGTATTGCTTTTTCGGGTTGAAAAGCCTAGAGTGATATCCGGTAGGAGCGTTGGTGTTCTTTGGTTGTTGGTCTAAGGCGATCGGAAGTATTCTGAAAATCTCGGATCGACCATCGAGGAACATCGACCATGTCATTTCCGGTCATCTACGATCGGGGGTGTCACACAGTGACTGCTCGGTTTCCCTTCAGCAAATACTTCATAGGTGTCCTCACTAAATCATGGTTATGATTCGGCTCATAAGACACAATCTTATATCTTCTGCTAATCTGAAGATAGCAAGCCATATGAACTTTACAATCACACCTTGTGATTGGTCGGGTAAAAGATCTCTTGACCTTAGTTTCCTTCCTAACCCCCTTTTTTGAGCATACATAAAGAATCTTTGCTACCTTTTCATCTTCTTTCTTTTTTTCGTCCTCCTTTGTTTTCTTACATTGAAACCATGATTGCCTACATACTTACAGTAAGCTATATGCGCAGTCTCATCAGAAGTATAACTCCATTTCAATACAAAGTTCATCTCTCTTCTCATTGTCATTGTTTGCTTCTAAAGCATTAACACCTTCAGTTTCAAGTTGATCCTCTTTGTTGACTATTTTGTATTCTTCCTCAGATTCACCGTCTTCATTGTGTGAAGCGTCATCTTCCTCGACCAAAAGCTAAACCAACTCGTGATTTGTCAAACTAGAATCACCTAAAAGAATTAAAACAAAAGATAAAGAAAAGATCTCATCCTCTTCTTTATTGACATGTGAGAACAAAATTCATCAAAAACCCATGTTTAATTTGTTACTTACAACTACCAATATAAATTGATTAAAGGAGAACCACCTTAGCCGTAGCAATAAAACGTTATGTCCCTACCACATAACTTCAATTACCGTTCCTTGCACTAAAAGTCACTTTCTCATTCCCCACAAACCCTATTGAATAGGTGAACTCAATGATGAATTGAACTCTTTTGATTCTATATTTTTTTATTATATAATTTGGAATATGCAGAGTTCGAAACCTCAACCAACTTTTGAATTATCAAACTAGAATTACCTGTCACTTGTAAACTAGATCCATGATAACCACCAAGAACAGTTTTTTGACCATTTAATTGATTATTCTCCATTCATTCTCAAACTTTCTGTAAAACGAAAGGCAAAAACAATTTTTTATGTAAATTGTTAGGGTTAGCTGACCAATCTTATAAATAAATTTTGAGAATTTGACGTGAGGTAAGAAAATCTAACTACTATTTGTTCAATTATGTTACCGAATTTGTACCTTCTTCTCTGCGACTCTTCTTTGCTCCTCTTCTTCTTCTTCGACGTGACTCTCCTTGATCACAAAACAAGGGTTAGATGCCGTCGTCTTCTGTCTTTTTTTGTTTCCTTTTTTCTCGTTTTCCTTTTTTTAAGTTGATAAATGTATTTTTAATTAGTTTTTACTTTTTTCAAAAACTAGATATGTGTTGGCAACTTTTAATTGGCTGGTGAATCGTAGAGGGTGAACCAAGAAAAACTCTATCTTTATTTCTACTATAGTCTTTTCTACTGATGTCACGTATGTGTGTATAAGTGACTAAATTCTCGTTTGTTTTTTTTTATCCATGGATCATTTTCACTTCAAGACCGAGAGTGTCATACGTGACTATTAAGAAATGTTGAACATGTAATTGCAGTGGAAGTATGCAGAATGATACATGCTCAATTCCAATCAAAGATACAAACGTGAACGACAACTATATTCAAATTTGACATGTCTATAACCGTCAGACACTGAGAGATTCAGAAAATTAAGACAATGATGAATAACTTAAGAGTATGATAAAGCCACTTGAATTGACAGAGCTGAAAGCAATGAGGTGGTACAAAAGCACGCACACCTCGTCTTAACTAATGCAACTACCATCCTTTGTGAATTAGGCACTTGCTATAGCTACAACATGGTCGATGATTATTTAAGAAAAAGGAACAGCAATATTATGAATGATGATGAAATAAGGCTATGGGAAAGAACAACAATATATCACCTTTAGTAATTAGTATCTATAATATAATAGTTGAGTGGGGACTCACCAGAGCCTGACACGTAAGCATCCCTCTGCCTGAACACCTCACCTCAAAAACTTGATTTTATGTAAGTGATAAAATGACTTCAAATATTTCCTACATTCTTAAACCACATTTAACAAGTTGGGTCAAAAACATACCTTCTGCCCAAGCGCTTTTTATTCCCTATGTGACCCTTCTCTTTGAACCTATAAAGTAGATTAAAATAAGTTGAGAAGTACATGCATAAAACAATCATGTATTCCAAAAAATCATAAGTGATGAAGATGACTACTCTGATGCCGAGAAAAATCTATGTCTCCGGCCATGGCAAGTCCAGCCTGGATGATAGTTATCCTTCACCTCAAGCTCCTTCGTCTCCTTTTCTCTCCCTCCAAGGTTTTTGAAGGTTCATGGGCCAGAACAGAAGCCACCCCCGCCAAAATTTATATTGGTTGCACAAGAAGAATAAACGAGATCGAGATGGCAGAGGCAATAGACAGAATGATGAAAGCAGCCTCATGGAAAATTTGACAGGAAGCCGTTCAGATAAGATCGGTAATAATATCACCCTATGTGCAATGCCCAATAGTTGAACTAAAAATCAAATTTATCTTTGCTTATCTCCCTGCTTGTGGCGACTCTTCTCAGAGTTGTTTTCATAGTGATCTCGTAAGTAAGATCTTCATGATCACTTTTTAATGTTAAATGATAGGCCTCATGGAGTTTATTTGAAGCTTTTAGTACAATCTTTTGTTCTGACCTTTTTGATGTTTCATTTTGGAATTATCTTTAATGAAACTGAGATTTAGAAATACTGTTTTGTTTTATTTGGTCGATTGTAAACTGAGATTGTGTCCTCCAGTTTCAGTTATTATACTAGACATTTGTATAAACATATATATGTACTCTTAACATAGTGCTACTATTTTGAGTGGTAAAACAATTACAACATTTTGTTTCTAAAGCCGGTACGAGAAATGGTAAATGGCCATTTGAATAAAGTTGATGTTTTTCCTTTCGTTGGTTTTGATTTTTTTTTTTTTTTGCCATGATTTATGTAGGATATGATGTTTATATTGTGGGAAGCTATTGACGAGATCTTATTTTGAAAGAAAAGATTTCGATATACTCAGTCTCTGTTACTTGAAGAGGTTGGTCTAAGTCATCTCTTGAACTATCATTTTATCTGATCTCAACTTAATTTGGACTTTAGTGTTGGCGGTTCAGGTCATTTCATTTGGACTTTCCCAAGATGTGAAGTTGTGGAAAAAAGATATCATGTATATATGTCATATACACATTGGGAATGCAACTATAAATGTTTGGAATTTTAATGAAGGATGGTCTTTCTAATATGAGAAATTCTTGGATTCACCCTCTATCGGTGAACCTATAGGTTTACCAACTAATGAAAATTGTTTATTTTATATGTAGATTAAAAAAAAAATAGAATATTTAGAATTTATTTTTTAAAATAAAAAGATAAAAATAGTAGTTGCTGGAAAAAAAACTTTTAATATTGTTAAAACCGTTTATACTAAACTCTAAACCTTAAACCCTAAATCATAAAACCTTGGATAAACCCTAAACTTTTGGGTATAGAAATATTCTAAGAGTTTAGAGTTTACCCAAGTGTTTAGGATTTACCCAAGGGTTTAGAGTTTTATCCAACGGTTTAGGATTTACCCAAAAATTTAGGGTTTAGCGTTTAGGGCTTATTATAAACAGTTTTAATAATGGATAAAAAATAAATAAAAATAATAGTAGCTGTCAAAAAGAAAAAAAAATTAACATTATTCAAACTGTTCATACTAAACCCTAAACGCTAACCCTAAACTCTAAATCTTTGGGTAAACCCTAAATCCTTGGATAAATTTTAAACCCTTGGAATATCTCTTTACCCAAGGGTTTAGTGTTTTGGGATTTAGGGTTTAAAATTTAGTATAAACGGTTTTAAGAATATTAAAAAAAAAAAATTCCAGCTATTACTATTTTTATTTATTTTTTATCTTGTATTTCAAAAAATAAATTCTAATTATTCTGTTTTATTTTTTTTGAAAAAATCTGTATATGAAATAATCAAATTCTAATTGGTTGGTAAACCTATAGAATTTCTCTGAAATTAATTACCAATTCTAATCCACAGACGGAGCCTATATATTCCCGAGAGAAAGAGAGTGTTTTTATACTTTAGCTATCTTCCTATTCTTACGCGCTTACACGACAAAACCTCGCTCTCGACTCTTGTCTCAATTAGGGTTTCGTTTTTTTTCTGTGAAAGAAAGAAAGAATGGTGAAAGGAGGTACGAAGAGGAAGGCAGAGATAAAGAAGATCACTAACAGAGCTTCTCGCGCTACAACTTTCACGAAACGCAGAGACGGTCTCTACAGCAAAGCGGCTCAGCTTTGCGTTCTCTCGGACGCTCGAATCGCGATTTTGGCGACTCCGTCTTCTTCGAACTCCAACGCTTCTTTCTTCTCGTTTGGTCACTCCTCCGTCGAGTCCGTCGTCTCCGCTTATCTCTCCGGACAGAGACTTCCTTCTGTTTCATCATCATCGTGTGATAGTGATACCAAAGCGATGAGAGAAGACCTAGGTCTTTGCATGGCTCGCAAGGATCTAGGGTTAGGGTTTTGGTGGGACGACGACAAGCTTCTCAATTCGAAGAATCCGGAAGAGCTTATGGAAGCGATGGAGTCCATGGAAGTACTCATGAGTCATCTCAAGGGATTGGAGGATCAAACCCTAACAACAACGGTCGACGAGGACATGGTTGAGATTTCACCGGACTTGGATGAATGGAGCGAGATGGAACTTAATCAACTCCTCCAAGATTGTGATGATGCAGTACCTGTTGTTAGTGACACTACTGACAAAGAAGAAGAGGATCAGACTGTATCCGAGAAAACCTGCAACAACAATAACAACAACTCTGTATCATTATTACCTGTTGCGGCAGAAAGAAGCTTGGAAGAAATGACGATGGATCTTGTTGATTTGGATACTATCATTACCTATGATGATGAGGATCTCTTCTGGTCTGATGAGTTATTGTTCATGTAATTTTGAGGAGAGTATACGTTCGGTTTGGTCTCGATCAGTTTTTCTCAGATGAGAGAAAATTGATCGAACTCATACCGGTTCGGGTTGTATATCAGTGTCTTAAATGAACTCATGTAATAAAATGTTTGTTCAAGTAAAATTTGAGTTTGTGTACTTCTTTTTCTTGTTATGTTTTTGGTAATTTTTTTTGGAACATATCCTTTGCAAACGTTTCCTATTTTTCTGGTAATTATCAATAAGATTTGGCTTTTACCACCAAAAAAAAACTAGTAAATATAATTGTGTTTGGTCATTAACTTCATTCAAGGCGGTTGCTTTCTGAGTACTCATACTAAACCATGGATGCAGTGAAAGGAGCTGCTCCCTTCCTTCACATAATTGTATTTGGTCATTAACAGCATTCAAGGTGGTTGCTTTCTGAGTGATTGCTCTTCTTTAGAGGTTCTAAACTTGAATGGATCACTTGTGCAGTGTTTCAGTTCTGGCCCTTGCTTGTTTGATCTGGTTGATCTTCGTTATAGGTTCCAAACTCTCGTTTGTGAAATCCTGTGGACTTTTCTCCCACAACAAGTAGGCATGATTCCAGGATAAAAACTGGAATCAAATGATTTTGGTTCGTGAACTTCCCATTGTGATATTCAAATGTTTATAAAAACTGATCCTCACCTCTCAACAGAGTTTAAAAAAAAAACTCTGTTACACTTGTTAATACAATTACAAAGCATAAAGAGAAACAAAGACACTCTGTCTCTTTATATAATATCATGTTACAAGCACAAGTTTATAGGAAGGAGGGTTCCTGCATCAAACCAAAACAGGTAGATCTTTCATAATGAGAAAGTTTCCCAGCAATCAAATAATTAATGATTATCACACCATCAGGCTTTAACCCTAAATCTTCCTTCTTCTCCTTGGCGTCTTTCCAGAGAACCAGCTTCCCTCTTAAAAGGCCAAACTCCGCAAAACGCACAGTCCCTGACCACCTCCCGACACGTTTTGTCTCAGCCAACAATACCGTTCACCACTACCCCAAAACCTCTGTTCTAAATCATACGCTTTCACTAACCAAAATGTATAAAACTAGTTCCACGCCTCTACAGAAACTATCTGTTTCACTCTTTCAAACTCTTAAAGAGATTCATTTTCTGTTTGAAACGAGACAAATAATTAAAACCAAGAATCCTTCAGAAGTTTTACCTTCAAATCAAAACGTGCCACCAGTGTATTTGTGAGAGATAAATAAAGGAGATAGCAGCAAATTATCCCAAATGTCCCAACTTTCATTATGCCTGAAACAGAAAAGAAGAAGCTTTTGTTTCAGGTTAAAAAAAATTGCCATGGTAATAGTGTTGATAAAATTCGAAGCAAGAAACCAGTAGAGTTTTGTTATAACTAGTACATGTACATGAAAACATGAATCAAACAAGGTGACGACATAACTGAGTTTAAATCTGGCATTATAGATCCAACAACAAGTATTTTATCTCAGAAATAATAGAACTTAAACAATGAAAACTGCAAACACACAAAAACGTAATATTTGTTGCAAGCAAAAAAGGCAGAGACTAAAAAATAAACAAAACAACATCTCAAAAGCCCATTCAGACATTTGGTCGAACAACTGATGTGCACAGACATATATATTCAAACTAGTGTTCGACTGCTTAGTGAAGTACCCCAACTCGAAGAAGAGCATTGATTATTTACTAAAAAGAACACAAAGACTAAAGATTGTTTATGAAGTGGACAATTACTAAAACTGGACAACTTTAACCTCTTACTCTTAAAAGACAAAAGAGACCGTTACGAGAGATTAGAACCTTCTCCTAGTCAATCATTGACACAATAGTAAGATAATAAAAGTTGTTGTTGACCAAGTCAAACTATCAAAAGACCTAAGAGAGCATTGATCATTCCAAAACATGATACTCGGGTTGTGTCTGCTGCATAAACTCATGATCAAAGTGATGGAAAGTGTAAGAAAATGGAAGAGGACTTGTCATCATCATGCCTTGTTGTTGTTCCCCAAGAAGTAAATCCAAGTAATTACTACCATAATCTTGATTACATGATAACGATGGTTGTTCAAAGCCAGAGGAGGAGTTGGCCAATTCGGTGAAAGCACCGGTGTCATGGTTATACAAAAGAATCGAGAACTTACTCATCAAGGACGTGGTGGTGGTGGTGGTACTCGGATGATTAGAAGATAGATCCGTTGAAACAACACTAGTCGTCTCCTTGGGTTGTTGTTGTTGATCAAGAAGAAGACTTTCTTGGAATGTCTGGAACAGACTCCGCAGAGAATCTTTAAACTCGACACTTTCTCAGAGAATCTGTCTGTTGTCTTTTTTTCTTGAGAGATTCCTTCTTGTCGTCCATCATCTTCTTATTTAGAAACCCTGAGAGATTGGTGCTTTTCTTGTTTCTTTCTCGTTCGCTTAACACGCTGAATCTCTCGGCCATGGCTCTAACCTTGGCTTCTTCGTTCTCAGGCCACGTCTTCACAAGGTTCCCTTTATTAGATGATAAGCATTATCTGTTGTATCAGTTAGAATATGCTGTGTATATTCCAATTAGTTAGGAACTTACCTGATATCTCTCATTCGATTGTACTATATATTTTGAGGAATGATAACGTAAATATTCAAGGGAAATCATATTCACTTACAAAGAGGCACGCGCCATCCAGCTCGATCACAAGCTCCGTAACACAGAGATTGGAGATCTCTCAATTCACGCCTACTGTCAAGAGCTCAAATCAATCTCTGAGCTCCTCTCTAACGTAGACGCAGCAGTGTCGGAGAGAACCTTGGTCACATACCTGCTCAACGGTCTTAATGCGAAGTATGACAACATCATCAACGTCATCATGCATCGCCAACCTTTTCCTACATTCGAAGACGCTCGTTCCATGCTAATATTGGAAGAGGAACGTCTTGGCAAAGGCAAGAAGACTCCCTCTACGGATGTGTCTTCTTCATCCTCCAAAGCGCTAGTCGCAGCAGTTACCAACTCGGATCAGAAGAGCGCTCAACAACAGCAACCATTCCGCAACAATCAAAACAGAGGAAACAGAGGACGAGGAAATCGCGGCAGAGGACGACACAACTTCAATCAACAACGCCCTCAATTCAACCCGTGGAATGCACCTTACTGGCAAGCCAGATACCCTATGTGGCCTGCTCAACAATTCAATCCATGGATGCAACTGCCAAACACGCAATACCCTCAAGCTGGCCTACTCGGACCTCGCCCACAACAACAACAACAAGTCGCGGCTGCTAATGCTGGAAATCAGAAGTACGAACCAACAATGGACTTCGCTTCAGCATTCAATACCTTGACGCTCATGGATCCTTCAGACAACCAGTGGTATATGGACTCAGGCGCGACGGCACACCTCTCCAACACCACAGGTAATCTCAAGTCCACTTTTAATACTAGCACCGGAAAAACAGTCACCGTTGCAAACGGAGGTCGGATTCCAATTAACTCTTCTGGTTATATCTCTTTTCCTTCAAAAACTCGGCCTCTTTCTCTAAATAACGTTCTTGTTACTCCATCTATCATCAAAAATTTGATTTCTGTTCGTCGCTTTACTAAAGATAACATATGTTCTGTTGAGTTTGATCCGTTTGGTTTCTCTGTGAAGGATCTAACCACCAAGAAGACAATTCTCCGCAGTGACAGCACATGAGATTTGTATCCTCTTTCCAACCTCAACAATAAAGCGACAACTCAACCCTTGGCTTTTCTTTCAGCTTCTTCTGATGTTTGGCATCGCCGCCTTGTTCATCCTGGCGACCAAACTTTGAATTTTTTGCTTTCTTCTTCTGCTTTGTCATGTAATAAAAGAGATCCATTTCATTTATGCTCTGCGTGTCAGTTTGCAAAACACACCAAACTTCCTTACCTTACGTCAAACAACACTGTCAAAGAGCCTTTTGAAATCGTACATTCTGATCTATGGACGTCGCCGATACAAAGTTTAAGTGGGATCCGCTACTATGTACTCTTCCTTGATCACTTCTCCCACTTTCTCTGGGTGTATCCCATGCGCAATAAACATGAAACATTCTCCAAGTTTGTACACTTCGCCACCTATGTCAAGAACCAGTTCGGTAAAGACATCAAGTCACTTCAATGCGATAACGGTGGCGAGTATGACAACAATCAGTTTCATAACTTCTTCGCGCAAAGGGGTATATCCTTCCGTTTTTCATGTTCTTATTCTTCTCAACAAAACGGAAAATCAGAGAGAATGATACGCACCATCAACAATGCGGTGCGTAGCCTTCTTTTTCAAGCTAATCTACCGCCATCTTTTTGGGTGGAAGCACTTCATACGGCAGTCCATGTCCTCAATCTCTTACCCTCGAAAGCTATTCATAACAGAAGCCCTTTCTCTGTTCTCTTCAACAAACCGGTATCTTTCTCTCATCTCAAAGTTTTTGGTTGTTTATGTTATCCAAATATCAACCATTCTAATCTCCATAAGCTTGCTCCTAGATCATCAAAATGTATCTTTCTCGGTTATCCTCACAACCACCGTGGTTACAGGTGTTATGATCTCAACACCAGAAAGATCATCATCTCACGCAATGTGAGCTTTGATGAAAATACATTTCCTTATGGAAAAACTCAACAGAACAACCTCCAAACCTATGACTTCTTGTCAAATGATACCGAACCTGCTCCAATCTTCAAGCAAATTCTTCAATCTCCATCTACACCATCTCCTCCGGCTGTAGAACCTCCACCTTTGGAGGCGCCAACTCAAGCTGCTCCGGTAGTAAATGAGGCACCACGGCACGCCATGTCTACGAGATCAAAACATGGTATTTCTAAACCAAAACAAATTTTTTCTCTTCTTTCTAATACTCAATCTCCCTTACCAAAAAGCCATATTCAAGCTCTAAATGATCCTAATTGGAATCCTTCAATGAATGTTGAGTATGATGCTATTATTAAAAGTGATACTTTTGATTTGGTGCCGAGGCCTCCAAACACTAACATATTGCGCTCAATGTGGCTTTACAAGCATAAGTACGATGCAGAAGGAAACTTCAAATGCCATAAGTCGAGACTGGTAGCAAATGGCAAATCGCAAGAGCATGGCATAGACTACGACGAAACTTTCAGTCCAGTAGTAAAGCCGGCAACAATCCGCACTCTCCTGCATTTGGCCCTTGCTAATGACTGGGAGGTTCATCAACTAGATGTACAAAACGCTTTCCTGCATGGCACTCTAGACGAGACAGTGTATATGTTTCAACCGCCAGGATTTGTTGATTCTTCAAAGCCAAATCATGTATGCAAGCTTAAACGATCTCTTTACGGCCTTAAACAGGCACCTCGAGCTTGGAATGCAAGATTTGTTACTTTTATTACTAACAATGGCTTTGAGCAGAGCAAATTGGATACAAGTTTGTTCATTTACAGGAAAAATGGATTGCAGGCCTATCTGATTCTATATGTCGATGACATAATTATCACAGCCTCAACAACAACTCTCAAGGAAACAATAATCAAGCTTCTAAAGACAGAGTTTCCTATGACAGATTCCGGCATTATCCACTCTTTCCTCGGCATCTCTGCTACCTTCAACGACAAAGGCTTATTCTTAAACCAGTCGAAGTATGCTGAAGACATTATAGCACGTGCAGGCATGTCCGACTGCAAACCTTGTGCTACGCCTGTCGACTTGAAATCCAAACTTGCAGAAGCTGAAGGCAAACCAATCCCTAATCCGACAGAGTATAGAAGCTTGGCTGGAGCCCTACAATACCTGACGTTCACCAGACCAGACTTGTCATATGCTGTGCAACAACTCTGTCTCTTCATGCACGATCCTCGCGAAAGCCATTACCAAGCTCTCAAAAGAGTCCTACGCTATGTACAAGGGACCAAAGAGCTCGGACTTCAGCTTCTGAAACATCAAAAGTTGACGCTTACAGCCTATACAGATGCCGACTGGGCCGGGTGTCCATCAACAAGGCGCTCAACGTCTGGCTTCTGCATCTACCTCGGTAATAATCTTGTCTCCTGGTCGGCGAAAAGGCAGCCCACCGTCTCCAGATCAAGCGCAGAAGCCGAATACAAGGGTGTAGCGAACGCTGTTGCAGAAGCTTGCTGGTTACGTAACCTACTTCTAGAGATGGGCAATCCGCTACGCCAAGCTACATTGGTTTATTGTGATAATGTCAGTGCCGTTTACTTGTCTACAAATCCAGTCCAGCACCAGCGAACAAAGCACATTGAAATAGACATACACTTTGTTCGGGAAAAAGTTCGAATGGGTGAAGTTCGGGTAATGCACGTACCATCTACTCTCCAATATGCAGATATCTTCACAAAGGGGCTTCCGACAAGCCTATTCACGGAATTCAGATCCAGTCTTGGCGTGACTACACCCACGCTCCGACTGCGGGAGGGCATTAGATGATAAGCATTATCTGTTGTATCAGTTAGAATATGCTGTGTATATTCCAATTAGTTAGGAACTTCCCTGATATCTCTCATTCGATTGTACTATATATTTTGAGGAATGATAACGTAAATATTCAAGGGAAATCATATTCACTTACACCCTTCACGGTCGTACCAGATGATCCACACATCGACACCGCACAGCTCCGAAAGTTCGAACGCTTTCTTAAGAACCGTAGCCACTCGTGCCTTGTACAAAGAAGACGAAGGTTTCTTAGAAGAGACTTGTATCTTTTCTCACCGACAATTTCTTCATCTTCAAACTCTAAAGAACTAATTTTTAGGGTTTCGACTGTAAGCGGAATCAATGCGCGTAGAAAGAGTAAGATGATTATTACTAACTAGTATTCATCTCCCGTGCTAAGCACGGGTCAATTTACTGTTTTAAAAATGTTTTGATTTTTGTAGAATTTTCCAAACAATTGACAATTTTCCAAACAATTGGAGTGTGACACATAATATTAGAGGTACATGTTTGTCGTATTTTTCTAAAAGAAAAAAAGCAGTATATAAAAACGTAATTTATAGTTAAAGTACTTTATTTGATCCATATCAATAATTTCATACAGAATAGAAAATACTTAATATAGATTAATGTAATTTAGATGTAATGAATCTAATAAATTTACTGCTTTTTATTTTCTTTTGGTTTACAATAACAATTGACAATTCTATTGTCATTTCATGGTTAATTACCTATAAAGTAAATATTTTTTTCACTTTCAATTCTAAATGTCAAACGTTTTGCATCTTACCCACCTAATTCGTCGTCTTCAAAGTTTACCTTTTTTTTGCTAAAATCTTCAAGTTCAACTGTTCAAGTTCAAGTTCAACCTTTGCCAAAAAAAAAAAAAATTTATGATCGGTCATATGTTATTTAAGAATCAGCTTTTATTTCTCATACATATATGCAGCAAACTTAAATAATTTCAAAACTGAACAATACAAATATTTATACTATATTTTGTATTCTGATTTTGCAGAAAAAGTTTCATATGAACACACCACTATGAATACCTGCAAATTCTGGAAGCCATGCAATAAAATCCTTAGAGCTCTCTGAATCTCTTTAGTATCTCCGCACCAGTATGAATCTCTTCCCAACGTCATTCATTGCCACAATCCAACTGTCGCTTTGAAAAAGGTTCAAAGGCGGCCAATCTAGAAAACTTGTAACTGATGAAATTTTAAGTATTAATCTAGGTGATGAATAATAAATTTTTCGAACTGGTGTAAAATAAAGAAAGTAGACCCGAAGGAAACTGATCCAGATCAAAATTAAAAATTTAGGAAAGATGAAAGATATGTCGTTTTGCTTCTTTGATAATGGAGGATACATAGAAAAAGGATAACAAAATAGAGTAAATTTGTAGATATAAAAAAATATATAGAAGAAGAAATAGTTTGATCGTGGTCAGTTAACTTAACGTGAATGAAATATTTTGAAAAAAAAAAATAGAAGTAAATCGCTGAAAATTAGGGATAATAACATTTCTTTTAAAATTAATTTTATCTTTATTAAGATTTTCCATATGTCAAAATCTGATTGGACAACTCACTTGTGTTTTAGTATATAAGAGATTTTAGGGGGAAAACGAAATTAAAGAAATTGTAATTTCCCCTTTTTAGTACGTCTTATTATTGTATATACAACCTTTAACAACTGTACACACACAAGGAATTGACACGTAAGCACACTATTTCATTCTATTTTATTTACTTCATTTTTTATCTCATAACTAGTATTACCACTTGTGCTACGCACAGGTCAATTCATTCTTCTAAAAATTATTCGATCATAGTCATAGTTGAATAAATATTATATAAATAGAGCACATAATATTAGAGGTACATGCATCGAAAAGCAGTTGAA
This sequence comes from Brassica nigra, assembly GCA_016432835.1. NCBI lineage: Eukaryota > Viridiplantae > Streptophyta > Magnoliopsida > Brassicales > Brassicaceae > Brassica > Brassica nigra. The sequence continues at coordinate 52,243,068 of CM028243.1, forward strand.
ATGATACAATAATAATTTTGATATCATTATAAAATGGATACATGTTTGTAAGAGTTTTCAAAAATAAATAAAATATATACCAAAATACAAAACATACATGGGATAGAATATTGGATGATTTCGTATAGAATAACAAATACCTAATTTTGTTTAGTGTAAATTTAGATACCATGAATCTAATAAATTTACTATTTAAATTTTTATAGTTTAAAATTGACATTTTATACCATGGATAAACAAAATTAACCCACATTACTTGTTTTTATAATTTGTTGAATTTATAAGATAAAAATTTACAACTTTAGTTTGCCTTTTTATAAAAGAACTATTCAGTAATGACTAAGTAAAGTAAATTCACCTTTGGATTCAGAAATGCAAGCTCCTTGATAAGTTCAGCAATATCTTTAGCCTTGAACTCAACTATCGTAGTAAATACTGAAAAATAATTGATTCAATAAATGAAACATTAGTCGACAAATTAAAGAAAATAGTAAAGAGTAGAAAACAGTGAACACCTTCTTTGTGAGGCTAACACCGTATGATTCTTTGATTCAACTAGAATCTGATTGTGGGAGAGTGTAGCTATGGGTTTTCCACAAGAATAATATTGCTTATGCTCCATTTATCTCTCAAAACCTGGCTCCAGGAGCTGTAAATCAATAGATAGAGGAAGATTCAAACCTAGCTAGCTATAATACAATGATCTAAAATCGAATTTCTTAAAAATTAACGTACATCAATTTCTTCCCATAATTCCACGGATCCAATCTAAAATCTTGTCGATAATAGACTGTTAAGTATCAATCCAGACACAAAATAGTAAAAGAATATTTTGGTGCAGAAACGTAATAGACGAATCCATGATGTTTGGTTTACAATCTATCAGGTTTGATGCAGAAACGTAATAGATGTTACCACTGTCGCTGCAGTTATCTGTGACGTTTGGAAGGAGCGTAATAGACGATTTCCATGATGGCACCACCCTTCCGGTCGGAACCTATCCTGGTCAGGAACACCTTTCGGCAGGTCAAAGAAAAGGCCATCACGCTTTCAAACACAAGCTTCGCCATTGGTTCGGAAGTTCATATCTTTTGGACTTCCGTATTTTTTGCTTTGCATTTTCTCTGTGATCTCCAAGCATGTCTCCTTTTGAAAAAACTGTTCTTTGGCTAGAGAAGATAGAAAAAGAAAATAAATTATTAAATTAAAAACTACGTAAAAGAGAAAAACAGTTTAGAATCGTGGTCAAGACGACTGAACGTGGGGAATAAATTTTGTTCAAAGAAATATTAGGATATAACTGCTAAGAATCATGGATCGAAGATAATTTTTTCAATGATTTTTTTAAATGTATTTTCCATTTGTCAAAATAGGGTTGGTCGAGTGACTTGTAATTTAGTATATAAGGGATTAGTGAAAGTTACCAACTCTGCCGGCGGATGAATTTGTATACAAAACGTTAATGTTTTAATTATTTCAAATATATTAAACCATTCATATTTTTATAATTTAATTTATATTTAACATAAAAAATTCATTAATCATAGTCTATGATATTAATTTTTCGAATACAATTTTTCTTTTATAAAAATCATTCTTTTACATATGTAAGGAATATATCTCAAATATGTTTTAAAAATAAATTTTAAATTAAACATTAATCGAGAATTTAATATGGTGATCGATCACTACTTTATTTATTGCGTTTTCTTATTGAGTGTTAAGATAGGGAACACTAATTATTTCGGCAACTGAATTTATATCTCATGTATGTTTCGAAAAATAGAAACTAAATATGGTACTCCCTCCGTTCTCTCGGAAGTAAAATTTTTTAGAATTTTTACATTTATTAAGAATATAATAAATGTTTACAGTTTGATTTACTATTTATTTTCCTATACACTTTCCAATAATCATCCACCAATAAAATTTAATCAATTCAAATTTTCACAATTAATGTTTCTTAAAAGTATACAAAAGTACCTTAATAATATAGAAAATCTATCTTTGTGGAACAAGAATAAAATCTGAAAAATCTTACTTTCGGGAACGAAGGGAGTAGATATCAAACAATAAATAGAAGCAGAATATCAGTATCAGTTAGGTCATCCACGTAGGCAAATTAAGAACCTATCTATCTAGGCCACCTTTAAAATATATGAAAATGAGAGAGTCTAAAAATATCTTGTCTAAAATAATTATAGAACAAAATTTAAACTTTATATACATATTTCAAATCAAAATTATAGTTAAAAGTTGATATATATCAAAAATTGATTAAAATACACATATATTCAAAATTTGATTTTTACTAAAATATTTTCCAATAACCATTGTTAAAAAATGTTTTCAATATATAAGAAAAACTAGGTTTTGACTCGCGCTTTGAAAGCGCGGGGATTTATCTCTTTATAAATAATTTATTATAAATTTTATTATTTTATATTATAATATATTTTATGAATTATTCAAATTTTTATAATTTGTATAATACCAAATTTATGAGGTGTTTTGTGTCGATGTGTACATGAGGTGTTTAGCCATGTTCAGTTCGGTTTGGTTCCATTTTTTTTTTGTTTTCAGTTTGGTGTAAATTCAATTATGACTTTCGTTTATTCGGTTCAAGAAATATAGGAACCGTTTGGTTATCTATGAATTTGAGTTTTGGTTTTGATTTGATTATTTTGGTTTGTTTTGTACAATAACGTTAAGAACTTGACAAAATTTGAGTTCAATTAGGTTTTGGTTCGGTAATTTTAAAAAATTCGGGTAAAAATCACATTTTGGATTTTGTTGGATATAATATCTGATAACTCGGATAAACTTAAATATTTTGAATAATTGTTTTTGGATAATTCAATTCAATCTAGAAATTTGGACATTTTAAATATCTAAGATAAAAAGTAATAGGGTAATCCATTTTTTAGGTTGTTCAGTTATAAGTAGTATTTTTATACTATTTGATAATTTTAAAAATTAAAAATAATTAATATTTTAAGGTATATAAACTGTATTTTAGATTTTCAGGTACCTGTTTGGTTTCGATTTGGTTTTATTTTTTCTGTTTCAGCGATATAAGAACCGTTTAGAAGTTTGTGAACATTGGTTTGGTTTTGGCTTGATCTGTACTTTTAAAGCACGAGTTTTGTTCGATTGCTTAAAATTCAGTTCAAAAAAAAAACTTAGAAAATTGTTAAATATGTATATATGAGAATTTCACTACAAGAAAACAGGCTTATTCTGAGGGCCAAAATCGTCGGTATGTCGTCGGAATAACCGTATTCGACGACATACCGAGAAAAATTTTCCTCGGAAAAACTCCTCGAATTTCAATATCCTCGAATTTCCTCGAATTTTCTGACGAATTCGAGGAAACAAAATTCGAGGAAAATTTGAGGAGCACTGTTCCTCGGAAAAGTCGTCGGAAAATACCGAGAGCGAAGCCCTCGGCAAATTCGACGACAAATGTCCTCGGAAAATTCGGCGGCAGTGGTCGTCGAATTTTCCGACGACTGTCCTCGGAAAATTCGGGAAGAGGTCGTCGGAACTTTCAGAGGACAACTGTCGTCGAATTCTCCGAGGACAATGTCCTCGGAATATCCCAAAATTTTTTTTTTTAAATTAATTTTTAAAAAAATTTAATTTTGAAATTAAAATTCGAAAATATAAAATAAAAATTAAAATATAAAACATATTATATAAAATTCAAAGTAGTACAAATAAAAATAAAACATTGTGAGTTTTTGAAAAAAAAACTACGGGTTTTGGGTGTTCGGGTCTGGCATGCTCGGGAACACCTCGTTCGGGTGCAACCTCCTCATCATCTCCATCATTTGCTCGTTCAGCTTCCTCAGGCCTCAAAGCTCGTTGAGTCGCCATCCGGGTCTCAATGCAGATATCGATCATCCTTGTCCTGTGACCCATAAGTGCTTCGGATCAACAAAGGGCGGTGGTGCAGCAGAAGACGGAACTGACCGGGACCGACGACCCAGACCGAACAAACGTCCCTTCTTCTTTGGAACCGACTGAAATAGAAAATTGTCAAATTTAAATATTAAATAATAGAAAAGATGAAAAACGTTAAATAATAGAAAATCTGAATTGAACTTTAAAAAACTTACCTCTTCAACGATTTCGTTGATCCAACCCGAGGCAAGTAGGTCGAACCCGTCAAATCGTCATCCTCGGTTTGAATCTGAGACACCTCGTCTTCCACCTGAGTGTCGATGAGGGTGACCACATCCCTCACAACCTAATCCATTGAAAAAAACATAATCCATTCAATCCATTCATATACTTACATGATTCCGAGAGAGGAGAGAGGTGAGGCCGGGAGAGGGAGAGGCGACCGGGAGAGAGGAGAGAGGGAGAGGGAGAGGCGACCGCGAGAGGAGAGAGGGGACCGAGAGGGAGAGTGGGGACCGGGAGAGAGGGAGAGAGGGCGACGGAGGGAGTGGCCGACGGGGAGGGAGGCGACCGAGAGGGAGAGATGAGAGATTTGAGAGATGAGAGATCTGAGAGATGCGGCGCAGGATTTATTATAAATTCCGACGGATACCGGTTCGTCGGTATTCCGTCGAATTCTGAAACTCTAGTTCCTCGAATTTCCTCGAATTTTCTGAGGAAATTCGAGAACACTGAAAAATAATGATTTTACGGAATTTCCTCAGAAAATTCGAGGAAATTCGAGGAACCAGGGGGGGTTTCAAAACCTCGATTTTTTGCCGTATTTCATTTCTTATACAAATGTAATGCATACTATTGAATATTCTTTGTATAAATGATCATAATTTATGTAATAAAATATTTCAACAATAATTGCACGGATTCTCTTTAACGTTTGTTAAAGTGTATAAGTGTTTATCTTATGTTGTGTGGTTTTCTTTCATGCAATCGTAAAAGTGTTTGTTATCATCTGAAACACCAAAGTTTGACTTCATAATCTGGTTAAGACACTTAATGAAGGTTATATATGTGTTATTCAATCCAAAACGTAGTTTTCGGTTCAAAACCCTAGTTCCTCGAATTTCCTCGAATTTTCTGAGGAAATTCGAGAACACTGAAAATAATGATTTTCCTCGAATTTCCTCAGAAAATTCGAGGAAATTCGAGGAAAACCTAATATCCCTCGGAATTTCCTCGGTATTTCTATTAAAAAAAAAAAACTACTCTTTCGAGTCATCATCACCAGATAAATCTGAATCGGGTCTTGGTGAAACTCTCCAATAACTGGTTCATCCTCTGCGTGAACGACGGCTTCCTCTGAAGTCGGTAAAATCGACTACAAGGCCACCTTCAGCTACATCTTCGCTGCACTTAAGTTGCCGGATGTGATTGGTTGTAGTAGGTCTTCCAGCTCAGAACTTCCTGAACTCGGCCTCTCGGGTTGAGTCTTGTAACAATAACCCATGGATCATCTTTGTTCCTTACCGGGGTACTTGATATAACAAACCTGTAACATTTAAAAATTATTAGTAAAAGTATAAATTATGATCAACCATTCGAATAATTAACATTTACTTACCTGATCGGCCTGAGAAGCAAGAATGAAAGGATCATAATATTGCAGCTTTCCTCGAATGTACTGATGTAACACCAAATGCATCTGTTTTCACACCTCGATCTGGAGTGTTGTCGTGCCAATCACAATAGAAAACATTACAGCAATCCAAGCATGCCCAAATACTTGATTTCCATAATCTCATGTATGTGTCCGTAGTATACATCATCTCGATGCAACAAACGCCAGCATCATAGGTCGACGTGACGTCTCCTCTTTTCAGTTGTGAATGCATATCCTCGAGTACAAAATCTTGGATATGACTTCACAACATAGTTTGGTCCAACCACCATTTCGCGTATCCAATCGTCAAATGTTTCACCTCTGCTAAACCAGCAGACACCTATTAATAGCACATATATAATGAATTAGTATAAATATGTGATAAAATTGTATAAATATGTGATAAATGATATTTTAATTTGTTTAAGGCACTCACATAAGTAAACATCCATCCAGCAAATTCTCTCTGCTTCATTTCTTCTAGTTCCTCCTCTGTGGCGTATCTATATCCGAACCGCTTTTCTGCCATGAAAATCCTGTACATGTGATGACAATAATGTAATTAATTAAGATATAAATGTTAATTTGTTAAAATAAAATTTGTAAGATAATAAACTTACCTCTCATATTGAAGAACATCTTCGCAGTTGGTGAGCAAATATGTTTGCAAATGACTTCGCCTGCTCAGAAGTCGACGGTCCTTTGGTTTTCCGCTAAGTCGTCCAACATCTGTGAAAATATCTGGAACCTTAACATGATATGTTGCTCGTTAGCCTCTATCATCATGCCGAGCAGGTCTTCTGTTTTGGTCGGACTTCTGCTGGAAAGTAGTACTCGGCAAAGTTTGAAATTTCTTCATTGATCATCTGCGACTATAGAACCTTCTACCCTACTTAAATTTTTCACCATCTTCTTCAAATGGAACATATACCTCATACAGATACATCCATCTATACTGCAGGGACCACCAAGTTCCAATTCTCTTACCAGGTGAATAACAAGATGCTCCATAACATCAAAAATGAGGGAGGAAATATCTTCTCAAGGTTGCTGAATCACGGCTATGTTAGTCTTCAGATTTTCAATACCTTCAAGAGTCACTGATCTGGTGCATAAATCGCGGAAGAAAGCACTTATCCCTGCAATTGCTTCATGAACATTTCGTGGTAATAGTTCCTTGAAGGCAAACGGAAGGAGGCTCCATCAACACATGGCAATCGTGACTTTTCAAGCCAATAAACTTTCCTTCCTTTCGTCGATACGATTACGCAAATTAGATGCGTAACCGTCTGAAACTCCACATCGTTTGAAATCCAATCAAAGAACGCATTTTTTCCCTCTCCATCAAGTCGGTATATGGGAAAAGGAGCCCTACCATTCCCATCAACATGAAGTTCTGAACGAGCACATATATCGACTAAATCCAGTCTTGACTTCAAATTATCCTTTGTTTTACCTTGAACGTTAAGGATAGTGTTCATTAGATTGTCAAAAAAGTTCTTCTCAATATGCATGACATCTAAATTATGTCTTAGCAGATGATCCTCCCAGTATGGCAGATCCCAGAAAATACTTTTTGTGCCGTTATGTAGTTCTCCAACAGCATCTACCGGAAATTGCTCATGTCCCCGACGTCTGCCGTCCTTGCTGCACCAAAATCTCTTAGTTGTGTCTTCAAACCTTTCCCACTAACTTCCTCAGGTGGACCATCAAACACCTGCTTGTTCTTCCTAAACAAAGTCTTACTCCGACGGTATGGATGATCAGGTGGTAGGAATCGTCTGACAGTCAAACCAACACGTTTTCTTCCGTTCTTTAGTTGGAAAGCATCTGTGTCATCTTGACAATATGGACATGATAGCCTCCCATGCGTTGTCCATCCAGATAACATACCATATGCTGGAAAATCACTTATTGTCCATATTAGTACTGCCCGCATTTGAAAGTTCTCTTTACACGAAATATCGTATGTTTCAGCACCTTCAGCCCATAGTTGTTGCAACTCATATATTAGTGGCTGAAGAAACACATCAAGCGATCTCTTAGGATGCTCTGGTCCGGGAACGAGAATGGAGAGAAACAGAAACTCTCGCAAGCACAAGTTTGGGGTAAGTTGTATGGTGTAACAATGACTGGCCATAGAGAATATTGTCTTCCACTCTTCCCATACGGGCTGAAACCATCAGTACATAATCCAAGGTAGACATTTCTTCTCTCATACGCAAAGTCGGGATACTTTGATTGGAAATGCTTCCACGCTTTTGCATCTGAAGGATGTCTAATCTCACCATCTGTTGAGTGCTCCGCATGCCATCTCATTCGTTGCGCTGTGCGTTCTGAAAGATACAACCTCTGCAATCTTTCCGTCAAAGGCAAATACCACATCCTTTTATATGGCACTGGAACTCTTCCACTCGTATCTTTATAACGAGGCTTCCCACAAAACTTGCATGAAATCCGCTGGTCATCCGCCTCCAATAAATCATGCGTTATCGCTGCATACATCTATTACCGATAAGATAAACCAACACCGCTACGAAGTTTCTGAACCTCGTAGTATGAACCTGGAGCTACATTTTCCTCAGGTAGAATACCTTTAACAAAATCAGCTATCGCATCCATACAGTCTTCAGCCAAGTTATAATCTGTTTTAATGCCCATCAGTCTTGTAGCAGATGATAAAGCTGAATGACCATCTCTACAACTTACAATGGTTGCTTTCCAGCATCCAACATATCATAAAATCTCCTAGCTTCGCATTGGGTAAATCTTCCCTCTAAAATGATCATTTACCATCTGCTCAGTACCTACACCATAATCTACATCCGTTCTAATTGGTTCTTCTAATCTAACCGGCTGAGGTTCGCTAGTACTACCAAGTTCATAATTAGTTTCCCATGATGATACCAAATTTTGTAACTTCGTGTAAACCCACTCAAATATAGATGAGTCCAAACATCCCACTCTTTAATAATCTTTCTATTTTACAATTAGAGCAAGGACATCTTAACTTACCTGTTTCTGCTTCGGTTGTCGTGAACTAACCCCATGAATTGATTATACCTCGTTGGTATTCTTCGTAAGCAATCTCGTGTCCGGATCCAAATGAGGTCGATCGATCCAAGAACGAAAATAATTTGAAGAAGACATGTTTTTTTGAAATAAAATTCGTGATAGTAGGAGGGAAGGAGAACAAATGGAGTGAATGAAGGTGAAGAGGGGTGGCTGTATTTATAGATGAAATCCTGCCGAGATACTGAGGAAATTCTGAGGAAATTCCGAGGAAAACAGACACTTCCTCGGAATTTCCTCGGAATCCCCCAACGGCTCTCTAACGGCTACAAAAAGTCGTCGGAATTTTCAAAATCTCCGTCGGTTTTTTCCGACGGACACCTTTTCCTCGGTAATCCCTCGGAATTTACCGAGGAAACCACATTTCTTGGTTTCCTCGGTATTTCCTCGGAAATTTCCGAGGAACTCATTTTCCCTCGGTATGTCCCTCAGAATAGTGATGTTTTCTTGTAGTGTTTGGGTTATAGAGAGTGATGTTAATGAGACGTTCGTCTCCAGAAATATGAAGCTAATGGAAGCAGCCAAGTTTCGAAGTACATAAGATTAACAAAATAAAAGATGGGGATGTATTAAATATTTTACCAAAGGTCATCATCAGTAACACTTAAAAAGCCAAAGAATTAAATGTATGTGCTCTTGATGAAACTGGTCAGCCGGCAGGTATATTCAAATTGACATCCAAGAGTGAATGAATGAATTTCGCCCTAGCTTGAAACCGTACAAAGGTCCCTTCCAGATTGTTAATGATTCTTCTTCTTGAGTGTGTTGTTCTGTTTGGTTCTTTATCCAGAACAAATTTCTCATATCAAAAGAAAATCAAACAAAAAGACTCAATCAATATATAAAGGCGTAAAGAGCCTGGTCTTTTTCCTTATTCAGAATATTCTCTATGCACTCTTCATGATGCTCTGAATCTTGTTTAGAAAGTATACTCCATGTGTTCTTATGGCAGCCGATTTCACTCAGGATTGTTTAACAACAATAGAAAATTAGTAGAACCATAAAATATATGTTCATTTGCTTTATCTTACACCTCTTCTTTGGAATTTTTGTCTCATTGCATCTTCTGGCTGTGTCTTAACATAATAAACCTCACTTTTATTCTCATCCCAGCCTTAGCTATGGTTTTTCTTCTTCCACGAGATTTTTCACAAATTGGGACAGATAGACATCATTACCTTCTCAAGAAGTTATACTATGCTTTAACAGCTTTTGGTTCCAATAATTTTTCATCTAACGAAAAAGATATATATATATATCTAACGGAAATTTTTGATCCAGCAATCAAAACATATAGATACATCCAATCATGGTAGCACGAGAATCAGGAGCGACCATGACACCTTCTTTGAAGATAAAAGCGAGTGTGGTTGTTGCCTTTGCAGACTTCATCATCTGCACATCTTCTTTCTTAAACCCATAAAAAAAAATCAAAGCATACTACCACAGAGGAATCCAAAAGAAATTCATCAAAGTACGTAAAAGAAAACTTACATCTATGTTGCGGGGAAGATCAAAGGAGGGCACAGTAGTTAAGGAGGTCTCGAACCCACTGTGTATCAAGCTTCATCTTTTAACCCAACCCACCAGAAGCATTGAATGCCCTTAATTGAAACTAAATAAAAATACCCATCGAAGCTAAGTAAAAGTGATAGGATGCTACAAGATGATGACAATGGAACTAGGGCTGAGACTGACAAAGCAGCTGACGTGGCAGTGAGGAAGTCATCAAGTTAGGTGGAATAGAAGAGGTGAAGTGTTTTGTTTAGTTATTTACTTGTTCAATAAGAAAGCTAGTCTTTAGGAGAATTAGTTATGCATTTCTACTGCGTTCCCATTTTGTTAGGAGTTGTTAAACTCCACTTTCCATTATTCCCTTTTGTAAGGAGTCCACGACTCCATTTGCTTCTGTTGTTTCTTATTTAAGTCAATGAAAAACATAAAAATAGGTAGTCAAAAACTACCAAACAAATCCTGTGAGCTTTATGTTCTTGTTACAATTATAACTTATCTTTCGCTTTGTAGAGGGACCTTGGCAAAAAGCTAATCTATCATGAGATTAATCAAAACCAGTTGTCAATCTAAAAGCTTTTCTCTCAAAAACTCATATCAAATATAACTGAGATATGCAGACTGCGTTTGTATGAACACAGACAACCGTTCACAAACACCTTTCCCTATCCTCTCCTCTCGTATTCATCTAATTCAGCTCGAGGGCTACCACTGCCACTCTCAAAGTTCCTCCTTGACTCCAAATAAGGGCTGCATCCTGAGCAGAATTCGAACCAGATCTATTGTCAATAGTCGGTAACTCGTTAACCGATGACAAAGCAGCAGCAGCAGCAGCCGGTTGGACTGGTTTCTTGGCCTGGCCACAATTCTTGTCCTTTAACCTCCTGTGGCAAAACCACATAACTGATGATCTGATAAATCCAAATTCTCAGACAACTCAGCCCTCGTCGCCTCAGAGGGGTACGTTTCCTCTGTTTGAATCAGAAACAGAATCAAAATCATATTCAACAACAAAGAAACAAACAATTCGCAAATGAAGATGAATCAAAATTAAACCTGCATAAACTTCCGTAGAGCTGTTGCCTGCATTGATTCAAGCTTTGATAGCAATTTAATTGGTCAAATTGATTATCAAACATTTAGATACTATTTTTGATTATCACAAAATCTCGGAAGTACCTCCAAAGAATCAGTAGGCGAGATTTTTTTTTTTGTTAACTATAGGGTTTTCGAAAAAAAAAAAATTTAATCAAAAGCTTAGCCTAAAATTAATCCAATGTCATGGAATGGTAAATACAATTGAAACAGAAGGACACCTAAAAAAAGCACTTCTGTTTTAATAGTATTGATACAATACAAAGACCAATTTCATATACCAACTTAAATTAAAGTTTTTATATTTCACATTAAGTTTTAAAATATAATATATGTGATTATTTATAAGATGATACATATAAAATACTATTAATTATATGATTATTATATGATGATACGTATAAAATATGATTAATTATATGATGACACATATATGATATTCCCTCTGTTTCAAAATAATACATGTTTTGAGATTTTCACACTTTTTAATAAAACATATTAAAACTTAGTTATTGATGCATAGTTTTTTGTTATTTTATATTTCCTATATTTCTAAACCAATAAGATTTCAAGAAATGCAATTAATGTTTTTGAGATTCACAATTTTTCATAATTAGTTGACAAAAAGTACTTTGAAAATGTGAAAAATACATCTTTTTGAAACAAAAAAAATTCCTAGAACATACATCTTTCAGGAACGGATGGAGTATATAATAGTAAATAGGGATGAGCGTTTGGGTACCCATACGGGTTCGGTTTGGATCTATTTGGGTTTCGAGTTTTCGGGGTTAAAGATTTCAGCCCTACTCTGATGTTTCTAAATTTCGGTTCGGGTTTGATTTAGATCTTTGCGGGTTTACTTCGGGTTCAGACAACTCATTTAAATTATTTTTCTAATTCATTATATACTTTAAACTTCTTCAAAATCTATGAACAAACAAATATATTACATATAAATTTGAATAACATATGTCAGAATACCTAAATTTAACATATAAATTTGTTTGGTTTAAATATTTGGATAGAAAATCAATAATTATTTTAAGTATTTTGGTGTTTTGAGTATACATTAACTATTTTAGATATTTACTTTTGACTATTTGTATATATTTTCAAGTATTTAAACCAATTAAAATGTATCATATATATTCTGGATATTTTATATATATTAAATCTAAAAATAATTAATATATATAAGTATATAAATCTATTTCAGATACATTCGGATACCCGAAATACTTCGGTTCAGATTGGATTCAGTTTTGCTTATCTAAATACCAAAATTTTGAATAATTCGGATATTTAATCAATTTTGATTCGAGTTTGATATTACTTATTCGGATTGCGATCAGTTCGGTTTTCCAGATTCGGGTTTTTCGCCATAAAAAATAAATAGCAATATATTTTGAAAACATACACCCGCACGAGTACGTGGATGAAAGTCTAGTATAGATTAAAACACCAAAAGGATTTTCTTTCCTAGTTAACCTGAACAATAAATAGCAGAACTTTTCACACTTACTTTCTAGAACTTCTTGATAAACAGATTCTGAGAGATTGAAATCAACAGTGTGACTATTAAGAAATGTTGAATATGTAGTTGCAATGAAAGTACACAGAATCGTACATGTTCAATTCACATCAACGATACAAATACTAACGACAATAATATATCCACATTTGACATGTCTATAACCGCCAGACACTAAGAAATTTAGAAAATTTAGACAATAATATATCCACATTTGACATGTCTATAACCGCCAGACACTAATAACTTTGAGTATGACAGAGCCGAAAGCAATGAGGTGGTCGAAGAGCAGGCACACCCAGGGCCGTCTTTTAGCACGTGCAAGTGGAGCTGTCGAACAGGGTCCAAAATTTTAGAAGGTCCATGATTTTTTTAAGTAATAGTTTCAAATTTAAAATCATATTTTTATAAAAAAATCAGAATAACTATATTTGAATTTAATTTTCGTTTCTGTAACCAATGAATATAAATGACAATTCTGTATTTTGTTTATATAACAAGCTAAAATGCAATAAGTTAGGAAGTAATTAGTGTTTATATCAAGGAAAGTAAGAAATAGTTGTTTATGTGTGTTTGAATATTCAGTGGCAGTATAGAAAGTTAATATTCTAATTTGATTATGTTTAGGAAACAATTATCAATTAGTGATTATAAATAGGGAGAACATATATTTTGTTCACTGTTTTTAATAAAAAATAGCAAACACAAAGAAAAAAAAACTAGCTTACAATTTCGGTCGACAAGAAGAAAAGAGTGTTTTGTCTAATCAAGAGTATATAGCTTTTTGTCTAACTACTATCCAGATGGATAGATTTTGTTACTCTATATATTTATTGATTATAATTTCTGATTATAGATAAAATAAACAAAAAAAAAAAAAAAGCTAGAAGAATGATCAAATTCGATGATTTGATCGATGGTTTTTTCATTGAAAAATACCAAATGATCAATTTCAATAATTTGATTAATGATTTTGCATTTAAAAGCTAGAGAATGGTGTTATTTAGATATATAAAAAATTAATCTGATGTATTTATTTTATATTATTATGATATTTTGTAAAAAAATTAAATGATCTATTAAAAAGAGTTTTATTTTCTTTTTCGAACAGGGTCTCTATAAAGTTTGAGACGGCCCTGGGCACACCCTATCACGAGTCATGACTAATGCAACTACCATCCTCTTAGCATATCTTCAATTTTGTAAGGCACTTATACTATAGCTACAACATGGTCGATGATTATTTAAGAAAAGGAACAGCAATATTAATGAATGATGATTAAAAAAGACTATTGGAAAGAACAACAGTACATCACCTTTAGTAATTAGTTATATTAAATGAATGATTGATAATTTCCTGTGAGAGCAACATCTTGTGAGTTGTGATAACTATTGGAAATCGAATGAGGCTCATCGTTTGAAGACTGGCTGTCTTGTGGAATTGAGAAAACAAACAATCTGTCATCTCTTCCGAAGGTGATTAGAAGACTTGGCTTCTCTTTTGTGGTCCTAGTTTCGAACTTGTTGATGAAGTATGGATCGGTGGTGATTAATGACCAGAGCTTTGAAACACAGCGAAACCTGCCAACAGATTTGCAGGCAGCTTTGAGAGTATCACCAAGATTAGATCGAGAGGAAAACAGGATGTTGGTTGTATTCTTGCTTCTACTTGATGATCCATTGTCGGCCAAACCCTAATATGTTCCCTTTCTAAGCTTTCTGTATTATATTAAAGTAAATAATCTGTGTCCTAAGGTTTTTTTTTTATAATCAATAAAAGTATATCTCTATAATATTATTTGATAAGTCAGTTTTTTATATATCGCTCTAACCTTAATTTTAGAATGGTTAATTACAATAATAACTTTAATTAATTAAATTTATCATTAAAATTTGGGAAAATTTGGAAAAATACATTCAAATGAGATTATATTTTGATAAATACACCATTTGTTATTATTTTTGAAAAGTACACTTATTGATAAGTAAAATGACTAAAATAACATTAGGTATTTATAATAATTTTAGTCTCAAATTGAAATTTATATTTAAAATCAAATATCTCAACCTGTTAGATTTAGTACAAATTTCTGTTTCATCCCAGTCAAAAGAAGTATAGGTTTCCTTTTCCTTTGCATCTATTACTCCAATTGAATTTAGAAAGAAAAAAAAAAATCTACTCCAGTTGATTTATAGTGGTCCTATTTATCCATCTTGTTACTACTTCAAATTTCCATTGTCGCTATGTTTAGGGGGTGTTATTGAATATTGGAATTAGAATTTGAGTATAGAAGTATTTTAATGGAATTCGATGAATCCAATATGATGCACGTGAGATTTTGTTGTAATTCAGTGCCATTTATTTCTATTAACTGCTGTGAAAATTTTGAAGCAGTTAAGATCTTGAATTTTTCTTCTATTAGTGCGACAAAAGCTTTTTCAAATCGTCATCAACTTATTGATGTTGTCTCTTAAGGTGTTATGATCTGCAAACTTTTTTTAAAATAAGTTATTTTGTAGAGGCTCTTGGATTAAATCAAATTAAACTAATGGGTAACACAATTGTATCATAATGGGACTCTTTGCTTTGGAATGATAACTTATTTTCTAGGGACATGGATCCAAGCGTAATCTTCTGTCTTGTTTGCGTGAAGAATCAAACTATTTTTTGGTGTTTTTCTAATAAATTAATAAAGTTATTTGTGATATAACAAACATTCAAAGGATTACAAGTTGTTGGGGTCAAAAACGGTTATCTTGAAATCTACGGTTGAAGATTCTTCCAAACTCAAAGATTTCCCGCACGAACGACTAACGGGGGAAAGATCGAACAACGGAAAACCCACAGACGGCAAGACGGCCTGGCGACCGGCGGGCTGCGTCACGCGAGCCGGCCTGGCGGGCACCCGCCTGGCGCCAGCGCAGCGTTCCAAGCCGGCGGCCGGGCACCCGCTTGGCGCCGGTCGACGGCCCTCGTCCTGGTCTCGGTCCCATCGTGCTCGGTCTGAACCCATCTTGGCTTGTTTGGATCAATCCTCGTGAGTTTGGGACGATCACGGCTACGGAATGAACATCTTTCGATTCGGTTGGAATCGTCCTCGATGTTTTACGACAAAAAGGGATTGGATTTCTCGTAGAAGATATCGTATAAAACAAAGATCGATTAGCTTGAACATCGATCCTTTAAGCTATACGTTTATTTTACGAGAAAGATAGTCTTTCCGAGAAATCGTATAAAACGTTCAACGACTTAAGACAAGTCCACGGACTTACTTACGATTTTAAGAATTCAGGCCCAATCAGGCTATGAAGGTTTGTCCGATATCCCGATCATCGGATAAACATCAAGTCACCGAAAAATCGAGGATAATTACGACGATCGACGAAAATGGAATACTTCCTGAAGAGATAAGCTTGGGCCCAAAGGCGAGGCCCATCATCCTAAGGCAAACCGACCTTGGAGTGGGTATATAAGGAGAGCAAGAGCAGAGGAGAAGGGGATCCAAAAATTAGACTTAGAGCATCCTGCTAGCTTAGAAGAACTAGGGTTTAGGTGGTTAGACTAGCGGAGCAAGGCTTAGGACGTTTGGCTGCCTGCGACTCTATCTTTTTCTTTAATCGCAAATCTCTCTGTCTTTTGGAGAATCCTTGTACTCGTTTCTTTCATCTAATAAAACGCCTTCGGTCAAATATTTCAATTTCCATTTTTGTCTTCTGTTTACTTTATCGATTTCGTGTGGCAACGCAGAGAATCCGGACCTTCAAGGAAAGTCGGGTTTACTTGGCTTTCCTCCGCAATCTTACTTATCAGAAATTGACGGTGTGAATTTCGGTTCCCACAGTTTGGCGCTAGAAGGAGGGGGGGACGGATTCTCTAACTCGAAAACCATCAATCGATCGAAGTTCAGTATGGCTACTTCATCAGTCCGCAACATCGTATCCTTCGAGGATCGAGCAACGGCCAGTATAGCCAAACCTCACAACAATCTCCTCGTAATAGAACTTACGATCCAGGATATTGACGTAGCAAGGGTATTAGTCGACAATGGATGCTCGGCTAATATTATCTATAAAAGCACCCTCGAGAGGATGGGCGTCGATCTAAGCATCCTTACAGATGACCCCAGCCCAGTATTCGGACTCTCAGGAGAAGTTATGACCCTCGGTTCGACTAACCTCTCAGTCAGAGCCGGGAGCGTCGCCAATAACGCGGAATTCCTGGTGATTGATGGTCCAACATCATACAACGCGATAGTTGGAACTCCCTGGCTAAACTCCATGAGAGTGATCCCATCGACATTCCACCTATGCCTCAAGTTTCCGACGCCTTTCGGGGTCGAAACAATACATGGTAGTCACGGAGAAGCGCAGATCTACCTCGCTACCGAACTAAAACGGAAAAATTCCGAAATCGAGACCTCTCGGAAAAAGCAAAACGATTCACGACTCGACGGAAATTTTCTGGCAGTCCCAAAGAGCTGAGGCCCTGGAAGGAAAGCGTGAACCAACCTGCGAACCGGTGGTCTCGATCTGCCTCGACGATTCCTTTCCGGAACGGTGCGTCGAAATCGGAGCTAACCTCCGCGAACCAATAAAAGCAGAACTCATAGCATGCCTCAAAAAGAACCTCAGTACGTTCGCTTGGGCTGTGG
Organism: Brassica nigra; assembly: GCA_016432835.1. Classification (NCBI taxonomy): domain Eukaryota; kingdom Viridiplantae; phylum Streptophyta; class Magnoliopsida; order Brassicales; family Brassicaceae; genus Brassica; species Brassica nigra. Next base: position 52,260,493 of record CM028243.1, read on the forward strand.
AGGATATGCCCGGAATTGCATTAGCGTAACATGTCACGAACTTAACATCGACCCGACTCACAAACCCGTAAAACAAAAGAGACGAAAGCTGGGACCTGAGCGTGCCACCGCAGTCAACGAGGAAGTCGAAAGACTCCTCAAAGTAAGGTCGATAACAGAAGTCAGTAATCCAGACTGGCTTGCCAACCCTGTCATGGTAAAAAAGAAGAACGGTAAGTGGCGAGTCTGTGTCGATTTCACGGATCTGAATAAAGCCTGTCCAAAGGACTGCTTCCCGCTCCCACACATCGACCGTTTGGTCGAAGCAACTGCGGGAAACAAGCTTCTGTCGTTCATGGACGCTTTTTCTGGATACAATCAGATCATGATGAATCCCGACGACCGCAAAAAAACTGCATTCATCACAGACCGCGGAACGTATTGCTTCAAGGTAATGCCTTTCGGTCTTAAAAACGCGGGTGCAACGTATCAGCGACTCGTCAACAAAATGTTTGCCGAGCAAATCGGAAAACTATGGAAGTATACATCGATGATATGCTTGTAAAATCTCTTGACGAACACGATCATGTAGCCCACCTAGAGGAATGTTTTGCACGACTCAACCAGCATAACATGAAACTCAACCCAGCGAAATGCAGATTCGCAGTGGCATCGGGAGAATTCCTCGGATACCTCGTAACGTATCGCGGAATCGAGGCCAACCCTAAACAAATCGACGCACTGATAGAGATGGCCTCCCCGAGAACCAAGCGAGAAGTCCAAAGGTTAACCGGAAGAGTCGCGGCTTTGAACCGTTTCATCTCGCGCTCCACGGATAAGTGCCTACCGTTTTACGAAACATTAAAAGGAAACAAGAAGTTCGAATGGTCCGAGCAATGTGAAAAGGCTTTCCAACAGTTGAAACATTACCTGGCCACTCCACCAGTTCTCGCAAAACCGATGGAAGAAGAACCTCTTTTCCTCTATATCGCAGTTTCCGCAACAGCAGTCAGCGGCGTCCTAATACGAGAAGAACGAGGCGAACAAAAGCCAATCTTTTACGTAAGTAAAACGTTGCTGGATGCGGAAACTCGATACCCGCTAATGGAAAAATTAGCATTCGCCGTCATAACCTCGGCAAGAAAACTAAGACCATATTTCCAGTCTCATACTATAGTAGTTCTCACCACATTCCCGCTGCGGATAATCCTGCACAGTCCAAGCCAATCCGGTAGGCTCGCAAAATGGGCAATCGAACTGAGTGAATACAACGTCGAATATCGCCCAAGGACATGTGCAAAGTCCCAAGTACTTGCGGATTTCTTGGTAGAATTACCCACTAGAGACATGACTAACGAGGAACCAAACTCAACTTGGGTCCTCCACGTCGACGGATCTTCGTCCAAACAAGGATCCGGAATCGGAATTCGACTCACCTCTCCTAACGGGGAAATCCTCGAACAGTCATTCCGATTGGCTTTTCATGCTTCAAACAATGAGGCAGAATACGAAGCACTCGTCGCAGGCTTGCGGCTGGCCCGTGGATTAAAAATCCGTAATATTCACGCTTACTGTGATTCTCAGTTAGTCGCCAATCAATACAGCGGAGAATATGAGGCAAGAGACGAAAGGATGGACGATATCTAAAACTCGTCCAAGAACTGGCTCGTAGTTTGACCAGTTCGCCCTGACCAGAATTCCTCGCCGAAAACGTCCAGGCCGATGCCTTGGCTGCCCTCGCCAAGCTCAGATCCAGGACTCCAAGGATAATCCCGAATTCATCGAACATCCAAGCATCGGACCACCAGTGCTCGTCAATCTAATCTGGAAAGAGATTGAAGATGCGGAAGAAGTCGAGGATCAACCGGAAGCGGATGTGGACCCAACCGAGTACGGCTGCGACAGCCCTTGGTTAGAACCAATCCGAGCCTATATCGTGAATGGAACCTTACCCGCCGAAAAATGGGCGGCTCGTAAAGTGAAAACCCAAGCGGCACGGTACGTCACGATAGAGGGAGAAATTTATAAGTGGTGTTTCTCTGGTCCTCTCATGACATGCGCAGAAGGGGAAAGGGCAAGAAGAATCATGGAAGAGGTCCATTCTGGATCATGCGGAAATCATTCTGGCGGAAGATCTCTCGCAGTCAAAATCAAACGCCACGGTTATTATTGGCCAACCATGGTAAAAGACTGCGAGAAATTCGCCCGGAAGTGCGAGAAATGCCAAAGGCATGCTCCAACAATCCATCAACCCGCGGAAATCCTCTCCTCAATCTCGTCCCCCTATCCTTTCATGCGATGGTCCATGGACATTGTCGGACCTATGCACCCATCAAAACAAAAACGCTTCCTCCTAGTCCTCACGGATTTCTTTTCCAAATGGGTAGAAGCAGAATCCTACGCAAGTATCAAAGACACACAAGTCGAGAACTTCGTCTGGAAACATATCATAACTAGACATGGGGTCCCATACGAAATCGTAACAGACAATGGATCTCAATTTATCTCTGCTCGATTCGAAGCATTCTGCGAAAAGTGGAAAATACGACTTACAAAGTCAACTCCCAGGTATCCGCAATGCAACGGACAGGCAGAAACCATCAACAAGACCGTCCTTGACGGACTCAAGAAACGCCTAGACGCCAAGAAGAGGCGAAGGGGAGAGGAGCTCGAAAGAGTTCTTTGGTCGCATCGTACAACCCCAAGATGGGCTACGGGTGAAACTCCATTCGCCCTCGTTTATGGAACGGAATGCATGATCCCCGCGGAAGTAGAATTCCCCGGAGTACGGAGAAGATTCCTCCCCGAAAGAGAGGATTTAAACGACGCTATGATGCTGGACAATCTCGATCTCATCAATGAACGCCGCGACCAGGCACTCATTCGAATCCAGAATTACCAGCACGCTGCCGCAAGATACTACAACTCTAACGTACGCCATCGCAGGTTCAAAGAAGGCGATTTAGTCTTACGCAAAGTCTTCCAAAACACTGCCGAACGAAACGAAGGAAAACGACGTTGACCGTACTTCCTGAATCAACAAGGATGCGGCCAACTTCGAGATCCTGGATCACCAGGTCGATGACCAAAGGATCGTAATGAGGTTTGTCGATCCCGACTGTTTCTTGTTCCTCGAAAACGATCGCGTGGTTGGGAATATCGCTATCCGAAGCCAATTGGAACTCGTCTCGGCTTTTCGCCCGTAGGCTTTGATCGACGAGACCAAATCTTGGTAGAACTACGATCCTCCAAGGATCATATTTACCCTCTGGCGACTGCTGTTGTTCCCTTGGTCGTCCCTTGGTCGTCCTGACTCCTTCCGCGCTTCTCACCCTATTGACTTTCAGGCGCGCGGTCCTCGGAGACAGTCTTGTTGGTTTTTGGGCGGTCGGACTCCAGGAGCAAGTCCTTTATACTCTTGACCTTCGACAGTTCGCCGGCGAGGAGCTTTGCGGCGAGCTTGGCTCCGAGAACCTTGCAGTTCGCGGTGGAGTGACCTCTGGTTTCGTGGAACTCGCAGTAGGAATTATCCTTGTACTGGTTCCTGGTCCAGGTGTTTCCGGAGGTTTTTCCTTGCTCCGAGTTGATGGCGTAGTTATGCTCGCCTTGGACGTCTTCCCCTTCGTGATGGACGTACTTGTCGTTACGAGAGGCTTTCTTTTTTGAGGACGTTTTCTGCGGTCCATGCTTTTTCGATAGGACTCTTATCTCTTCCTCCATGACGATGAAGTCCGTTGCCTTGTGGAGGGTATCCTGGATCGTCCGTGGTTTTTCCAGCAATATCCACTTTCGGAACTTCGACTTGTACCAGAGAGTTTTTCTCAGGGCGTCGATTGCGACTTTGTCGCTGATACCCGTCACTATGGCCATCTCTAGCTTGAACCTTCCCATGAAGTCGTGAAGTGATTCGTCTTCCTTTTGAGCCAGACTTCATAAGTCCATGTCGGAAGTCTCTCTATCCATAAACATGGAGTACTGTTTGAGAAACGCCGAGGCTAGTTGGCGGAAACTTCCGATGGAGTTTTTTTTGAGCCAAGAGAACCATTCGAGCGTGGCGCCCTTGAGATTCTTGACAAAGAGAAGGCAGTGACCGGTGTCTCCTTCACGCTCCGGGAGTTTGCATCTTCCCATCGCGATCTGGAAGGACTGTAAGTGTGCCATCGGATCTGTGGTTCCGTCGTAGACGGGAATCCTGATCTTCCCAGAGTCTGAGATGCGTGTCTTAGTGATCCGAGCGTTGAACGGCGTTTTTCGTGTTTCCTCGAGAAGTCTATCGATCTCGGGAGCGGCACTAGTTGCCTGGTGAATTTGTGATTTCACCGCTTTTACCTCGGCTACTGTTTTTGCGAGAAACTCGCGGAGATCGTGGATCTCGCTATCGCTACCTGCGTTTTTCCGAGCTTGTCGGCGCTGGTTGCGATGGATCCGAGTTTGATCCTCCGCCAGTTCTTCCTGTTCCATCCAGTAGAGGTCTTCTTCCTCTTCTGTCATGGGTTTTTCGAAGGAGACCGTCTGTTTGGCAGACTGACTTCGGGTCCTTCTAGGATAAACATCAGCGCTACCGTCCGAATGATCGGATTGGTCGCTAATGTCCAAGCCGATCCGCTCGACGTTGTCCCTGGCGGGAGGTGGAAGATTCTCCGTGGTCGGTTGCGCACCCGGTTGGAGAGGTTCGTCAGGTTTTTGGCCTGGAGAAGTCTTGTCCGCGCGTGCAGCTCGATCGCCCGGAGTTTCGAAGTCGAGTCTTCTGCCGCTGCGGGCTCTTGTGATCCCTCGCGGGACCTTGCTCTTGGCTTTCGCAGTTAAGGTTTCCACCTGTTTTGCGAGAGAGGCCACGAGTTTTCCTTGTTTGTCCGCTGTTTCGGCGGAGGCTAACATTTCTTTCATCTGGTCGAGTATCATGGTGTCAGCGGTGACCGTTGATACGTTTCCAGCTGGAGTGTTGGTCGCGTTGGCATCGACGGGAGCTCCGTCGTGCGTTTGCGGGTTGTCAGTTTTGGTTGCCATATCAGGCCGATCGTGTGTGGTTGCGAGTGAGATAGATCCATACCCCCCCCTCCTTCTAGCGCCAAACTGTGGGAACCGAAATTCACACCGTCAATTATAGTTGATTTGGAGGAAAGCCAAGTGAACCTAGCCTTCCCTGAAGGTCCCGGTTATCTGCTGGGCCACACACGACACAATCAATACGATGGAAAGGTAAAGAAACGGAATATGAAAATCGTAAAAAAGATAGAGCGAAAGATCTTATTTCCGAATCCGCGTTTGAGCGTGAACACCAGGTAAGAGCCTCGGCTATAAGAGCTGTCGGCAAGTTCGCTAGTCTAGCAACCTAAGTTCTAACCTAGTTGAATCGCAGCTCGCTAGTAAAAACGGAAAAAAGTGCCTAAGTTGCTCTAAATGCTATGTTGCTCTCAAAAAGTTCTCTCTTTGCTCCTCGCCCCAAGCTCTCCTTATATACTCCTCTTTAAGACGGTCTATTCTTCCTTTGGGCCGAATCTATCGCGAATCGGGCTTCTTCCATTTTCGTCGGTCTTCATGTTTATCGGGAAACTTGACATTTATCTTCAAGAAACTTCACAGTTATCTTCGGGAAACTTGACATTTATCTCTTTTAGATAAACATGGGCCGTCATGTCCATTTCGACTTGATTTCCTAGAAAATTGTAAGTGGGCCATTTTGGTCGCATTCGGGCCTTCTGGGGCTGTTGTTTTGACCGTGGACGTTTTACGATTTTCCGAGAATCCAGCCTGCCATGGTACTTGTTTTGCCGAAGGAACCCCAACTCACTGTATAGTCTAGATGACTGGTGTTTTTAGAATAACCGTGATCGTTTTATACGATGAATTGAAATCCATTCGTCAACCGAACCTTTGGTGGTCTCCCGAAGCTTTCCCGATTTATTTCCACCCAGACGAAATGGGGTTCTTGGGTTTCTTGTCTCCAAGGAGTTGAACGGTGAGTCTTCGAGCAAGGATACAAAATGCATAGATGGACTAGTTTGTCGAGACGGTCTTGAAGGAAGAAGGTCGCACCTGTCGAGTAGTCCGTACGCGGGCGCCCGGGAGTTAGACATGGACGTTGGCGCCGGCGCCCGTGACCAGCACGGGCGAGCTGGCGCCCGGCGCCCGTGACCAGCACGGGCGAGCTGGCGCCGGGGCCAGCATCGGGTGAGCGGCCGGCGCCGTGACCAGCAGGCGAGCGGCGCCGGTGCCAGCAGGCGAGCCGATGCCGGCGCCCGGCGCCCGACGAGCCGGCGCCCGGTGCCCGTGCCAGCAGGCGAGCCAGCCGGCGCCCGGTGCCAGCACGGTCGAGCCGGCGCCCGGTGCCAGCACGGGAGAGCCGGCGCCCGGGGCTAGGCCGTGGCCGCTCCTGCTGGTGTCCGGGGCTACGATGCGATCATCCCCTCCGACGTTTCATCGAGTAACTAGTTTTTTCCTTGGTTTTATTCGTCACTTGATTTCCAAGGACTTTCGGGTGTTGATTGCTTCCAAGGACTTTCGGGTGTTGATTGCGTCTTTGACCGATTTTGACCCCAACATAAAGACTTCTAAGGCAGAGAAGAAATGTACAATGGCAGTTAAATCTGATATGTCAAAAGCTTACGATAGATTCGAGTAGGGATTCCTAGCACAAGTTCTACAAAGGCTAGGCTTTCATGAGATATGGACGAATTGGATCATGCAGTGTGTCTCTACGGTCTCCTACGCATACCTAATCAATGAATCAGCTCTGGGATCAGTTAAGCCACAAAGAGGTATCCTTCAGAGAGACCCACTATCTCCTTATCTATTTATCCTATGTGGGGAAGTGCTATCTGGGTTATGCAAAAAATCAGAAAGAGAAGGAACCTTGCAAGGGATACGCGTTGCACGAGGAAGCCCACGAGTGAATCATCTGCTGTTTGCAGATGACACTATGTTCTTCTGTCAAGCCTCCATTGAATGCTGCTCCATGATCAAACATATCCTGTCTAAATACGAGGAAGCATCAGGACAGCAGATAAATAAGGCGAAATCATCAGTCACTTTCTCGTCCAAAACCTCACCAGAAAAGAAAGAAGCAGTAAAAGAGGCTCTCAGAATTACAACAGAAGGAGGATCAGGAAAGTACTTTGGCTTGCCTGAACACTTTGGTAGACGGAAGAGAGACCTTTTCACCTCCATTGTCGACAAGATCAGACAAAGAGCTTCCTCACGATCAGTCAGATTCTTATCCAAAGCCGGGAAGCTCACGATGCTTCAGTCAGTCCTGACAGCGATACCTACATATCCCATGTCATGCTTTGAACTTCCTGCAAGTTTATGTAAAAGAATTCAGTCGGTTATGACCAGATACTGGTGGAATAATGCAGAAGACAACAGAAGAATGTGTTATGTATCATGGACAAAAATGACAAAACCAAAAGCAGGTGGAGGCCTATGCCTTAGGGATATCCAGCTGTTTAATCAGGCACTTCTAGCGAAGCAAGCGTGGAGAATTCTAACTACCCCTAACTGCCTTCTAGCTAGAGTCCTACTGGGTAAATACTGCCACAACACACACTTCCTCGATGCCCAACTACCAGTAGTGTGCTCACATGGTTGGAGGAGCATACTTCACGGAAGAGATCTACTGCGAACATATCTGGGGAAAGCTATAGGCAATGGTCAGACTACCAAAGTATGGAAGGACTCATGGATCTCGCTCTCCACTGATCTAAAAGGACCAATACCAGAACATGCTCTAGACCTAACTGTTTCCGACCTACTCACTACTGATATGAAGTGGAACAAAAGCAGGATAGAAGAGATCTCCTCACCTATCCTCCCAGATTCAATGCTTGAGGCCAAGTCTAACTGGAGCCGAAGACAAGTACATCTGGCAACCGCTACAATCAGGTGTGTACTCGACGAAATCAGGCTACTACACCGCCACAATGAAGAATCAAACAAGAGTGGAGCACCCTTCGTCGATGTTTGACTGGATCAAGGACGTTTGGTCAGGTTCCTTCTCCCCAAAAATGAAAGTATTCTTGTGGTCAATTATTCAGAAAGCTCTATCCTTTGGGGAAAACCTGCAAACAAGAGGAATAAATGCTGAAGCTGTCTGCATTCGATGCAAGGAAAGAGAGACGGTTTGCCATACCTTGTTCCATTGCCCTTTCGCAAAGGCCGTCTGGAAAAGTATTCCTCTTCAAAGAGAAATCAACATAGATGCATTCATGGACTTCAAAACGGCCTTGGTTGCCTTTAGAGGAAGTATCTGCTTACCGCCAATTGGAATCTCAGGCAACATCCTTCCATGGATCTGCTGGGTGATATGGACAGCAAGAAACTCACTCATTTTCGAGAAGAAAGCACAATCCATTGAAGAAGTAACGACAAGAGGTCTACGGCTAGCACGAGAATGGACGTCGGTACAACTACCAGAGGAGAAGAAAAACAAGCGCATACCTCGTATCGATTGGATTAGACCCCAAACTCTCAGATCGTCGGCACAAATCACATGCAAATCCGACGCGGCGTGGGATAAACTCTCATCCAAAGCAGGATTAGCTTGGGTCTTCACAGGAATTCAAAACGCATCCACGAATCAAGGATCCACAGCACAGAATCTCGTAAACTCTCCACTGATCGCAGAAGCACTAGCGATGCGATCTGGACTCCTCTCTGCAGTGAACATAAACATCTCTACGATTCACCTGTACTCTGACAACTCAACGCTCATCGGAGCTATCAATCACGACCTGCAGATCAAGGAAATCTATGGTAGCGTAAAAGATATCCAACAGATCGCCTCTGCTTTCGTCGCTATATCGTTTTCTCATTTTTCTCGTTCTTTCAATTCTGAAGCAGATACTCTAGCAAAAAAAGCCCTTAGGGATTCTATTGTAATGGACTCATTCTTGGGTTGAACCTGGGTCTGAGGCCTCTTCTTTATAATTCAGTTGGTGCAAAAAAAGAAGAAGTTATTTGTGATTTCAATTTTATTTATTTATTAAAATATGGGCAAAAAGTCATATGAAATATGAATAAGTGTATTTTTCAAAAAAAAAAATAAAGACAGTATACTTTTCAAATTTCAAATCCTATATAGAGTATTTTTCAAATTATCCCTTAAAATTTTATTGTTAATTACTTTTATTTAACTTTCTTGTTAATATTTGATGTCAAATCACTTTATTATCAAAAAGGCAATATCTTTAAAAATATGTATATAAAACTTTTATATTTAAAAGATGTATTTGATAAAAACAAATTTCCTTTTATAATAACTCAAAAAGGAATTTAATATTAAAGCTAATATATTTAAAATCAAATTTTCTTTTTATAACTCAAAACGAATTTTCTATATCATTTTCTAATTTAAAGCATGTACACTTTTTAGGAGACACTAAAAGAATAGTAACTGCAGAAATGTATTTACAAACACCGAAAACAAATAGGAGAAATGTTTATATATATATATATATATATATATATATATATATATATATATATACTTTATATTAATCAGCTTAGGAACATACTTGGTGTAATAAATGAATAATGGAAATTGGAACATAAAAAAGAGAAAAAAAATTATTAGGGATATTTTACTTTGCCACCTGATCTGCCACTTTGTTTTCTTCCCCTTGTGTGAACGTAGTTTTCCGGCAATTCACTTCCCTTATCTATCATCTTTTTGCAATCTCCTTCAATATTCACCTTCTTATATTCTTTGTTCGATAATGTTGCTTACCCTGCACTTTTATAGAGAATGCTTATAGTTAGAAAAAATGTATTTAGAGAAATTGTTTAAACTACTACAATTCTTAATATCATTTTTCATGTTTACTTTAACGATATTTATCTTTAGTTTCAAAGAGATAAATAGATTTAGATTTTAGATTTGAGGGTGGAGGTTTGGGAGGATGAGATTTAGGATTTTAGTAAATAAATAAATATTTAAAATTAAAAACAAAATTTAAAATTGTTCAAAAGGAATTTTTTTAAAAATAAATTCAATTTGTTTTTAAATAATATTTATAAAAGGTTCAGATTTTGAAAATTATAATTCAAAACTATAAAAATATTTTTATTTTTTATCATCTATTTAAATAATTATTTATATTTATACATCTATAAAGCAAGAATAAAAATGTTTTTTAAGTCTTTAATGAAACTTTATACTTAAATATTATTGAAAAATGTCCCTCTAAGAAAAATAAACATGAATAATGATATCATAGAATTACCCATGTATTTATTTATTTATTTTTTGACAACACACATGTATTTATTTACTATTTTTTATTAGAACCTAACCCTTTTTCTTAACCCAAAATCCAAATATAACACGTTGATGGTAATATAAACGGTTACAAAACTGTAATCGGGTATATATGAAACCCAAACTAAAATCAAGAAGCAGGTATCTGGCCCAAACTAAACTTAAGAAGACAAAAAGGAATGGCAGAGTGCATGGAGCGGAAATCGAATTCTGGCTTGGGGTTCATAATGAAAGAGTTTAACCAATAAATCCGTTGAATTTCTCCAATTACTCATGTTTACAAACTAATTTTATATTTTAGTGGGATCAGTTAAACTCCTCTTTGTTAGATGAGCACATTATATCCAAATTAACAAAAAAGATTATTAAATTGTATTATTAAAATTTTAAAATTGAAAACAAAACATGCAATGATCTTAATCACTACTCCAACATCATCGAAACATGTTACAAATTATCTGCAATGTCATTCAAAAAGTTTGAAAGTCAAAAGAGCGAGAGGAAAAATATGTTCGCCTTTAGTCGATAAAAAGTAAAAACCGTTTTTCATTTTTAATCCAAAAAAGCAGAACCGAATTCTTAATCCAAAAATTAAAAGTACTAGTTCACATTCATTAAAAAAAAACTGGTTTGAATGGATACCTTGCATAGTTGCATATGAAGCCGGTTAATAACAAACAAAGAAATGACGAAATGTTTATCTCGTCAACCTCAGTTTGGACTTGAGTCAACATTATGTTTCTTGTAGTATGAAGATGTTTTTATTTTAATTATCTTACTTCTGAAAGTTTTTAGCAAAACAATTCAGCGTTGGAATGTGAAAAATGAATATGTTGAAACGTTGCATGTGCTTATCTCCCTATTCTTTTGCATGATACTTCTTGTTTTTGTTTGTAGTCCGCGCTGTGACCGCTGACGTTGCTATATACTAGGAACCACGTGATAATTTGACACTAAAGAGTTAGTTTTTAGCAGTAAAGGGGTTGAGGAAAAAAGAAGTAGATGTTGACACCGAATCTTTATTAATGATGATAGAAAAAATTAATTATTTTGCTGCAGTAAAACAATTACTTTTTGGTAGAACAGGTTTTTAAGGAAACAAATAGATCGACTTCCTAACATTATTATTTTTAACAAAAAAAAAAAAAAACATTATTCGTTTCCTTAGAAAATTCGGAGATGCCATTTAAATTTACATTATAACATTTAAGCTACTTTTAAAAAATCGAATTATTTATTAGAACAAATTATTGATATTACCAAACTTTGTAACTCTTTTACTCAAAATTTTCTTAATTTGAAAAATAAAATAAAAAACTGTCTGAAAAAACAAAAAATTAATGAACTTTTCGTATGGTAAATTATCCTTTCCCCCTTATATTACTCAAAAAGATAGAACATGGACTGTAACGATGCATTGTCTAGAATTATCCATAGGTCACACCAAATTTCGTCATCTGTAAATGCAACATTTACCCGAAAGAAAGCTATATGCAAAACTTCTACATAAAAATACAGATGACCAAATTTAAATTATATGCGTTTCTTGAACATTTTTTTACAATAAGAATTTCTTTAAATGGCTAAATATAATGCGGCAGCAACTTCTCTTGTTATGTGATCATAAGATTTTAAAAAATTTAATTAATAATATTCGCAGCATTTCTTTTGGCGTCTATTCTCAGCATTTAAACAATCGATATATTAAGTTATTGAGAAGAATCTAAACCAAATTTGAACGGGTATCAAAACCCGGATATATCTGAGTATACACGGGTTTATACTTGTTACTAATTAGATCTGACCTTCATCCAATTAAACAGAGCCGATTAAAAAAAAAAAACCAAACGAGACTTAAACTTATATTCCTGAAAACCTAAAATTCAAATGAGTCTAAATCAAATTTGAATGGATATCTGAACATCTAGCCCTAGTAAATATAATCACATAAATTTTCAGTAGATGTATATATTTTCCTTGCATGCATGCAAAATATAAAATTAAGTATTTCAATAACATTTGAGTATGGTTTTATAGTATAAAATTAAGTGTTTCAGTATATAACGTTTGAATATGGTTTTATAATAATGTTTGATAAGACATTTTTGTATAATTAATTAAAAGTGATTATTCATACCTTAATACGTATGTTATACTTACATATAGACCTACAGAATTGGTTAACTAATTACAACGTTTACGGTTTCTACCAGTAGCACACATGTAGAAGTAATAATTGGCTACTGGCTACATATGATGTAATACATAAATATATGTGTATGTATTATGTTCATGATGTTCTTTCTATACATACTTACCAGTTATCGTTTCCACTTCTTATAGTTTTCTTCAAAATGAAGGTTTTAAGCACAAAAATCTTTAATTCTTTTATGATATTGATCATCGTTGCAAACATCGTAGCTTTGGGGGTGCCGATTCCGTCATGGCTCGACGAGAATTCTCTCAAGACTTCGGAGGTAATCAACTAATCTTATACGACTTTAAAAAATTGCATCTTTTTGGATCGATTTCTTCTTAATTATCAAGAAACAATTAGGTTGATATATATATATATATATATAATTATAACAAGAAGAAACTCGAATCATTTTTAATATAGAAAAATCGCATGTGTTTCTGAATTCTTCCTCTCTTACTTTGATATGAAATTTCTTGTGATTATATTACAAAAAAAAAAAAACTTTGGAGGTGTTGTTGAATGTATAATTTGTGTTTTTAATAAATTTGTATTTATAAATGTTCTAATGAACTTTGATGATTTCTATATAATCCATGTGGATCTTTTTGTGTTCCATCGTAAATCGTAATGTATTTAATTTTACTGGTATGGATATCTTTGTAGATTCCACACAAAAGCTGCTTCTCGATTGTCTCACTAACAGTTCTCCACTAAAATAGCTAAGAATTTCAATGGTAGAGGATATTGATATCCCTCAGTTAATCCTTCCATCCTGTGATCGCATTCTACATTTTTAATATTTTATTGCCACTCTTTTTTTTGTAAATTTTATTGCCATTCTTGTTATTCAAAACTGAAATCGGATTGTTAAAAAAAAAATTAAATAAAAAATTTCGACGATTAAATTGATTCTCAAATTGCTCGACGCATGCTTCAACACTAAGAAGAGAAAGAAAACAAAAAATATCCTTCACATTTACTCATATATTTTTTTGTTATGTGGAATACTTAAAAACCACAATGAAAAAGTTCTGATTTGAGTTACTCATGTTTAGTTAAAAATACACTAAAATCTATATCAACCAAATTCATCAAATGAACATCACAATTTATTTTTTGCGTATTTCAAATTTATATCAGTTAAATACATAATCCAATAACAATTGAAATAAAATATTCAAAGTCTTTAGAAAAATTAATTCCGTTAATGAAGAGGCCCACTAGGAGTGAACCCCAAGTTCAAATCCCCTAAATATATATCGAATTAGTCGATAGCAGAATGTGTAAAGTCAGTAACAGATAAAATCTTCCGTTGGTTGCTCTGCTTTTATTGACTAGCTGATTGACTTTCTAATGGTTTGTAGGCGCTGAAGAGTACGGCTGACCTTGTTGTTGCAAAGGACGGCTCTGGAGACTTCCTAACGGTAAACGAAGCAGTAGCTGCGGCTCCGGAGAATAGCCAGACTCGGTTTGTCATCTATGTCAAAGGAGGAATCTACTCAGAAATAGTGCAGATTGAGCATAATAAAACCAATATCACCATTGTTGGGGACGGCCAAGATTCTACCATAATCACAGGAAATCTTAACGCTAAAGACGGCATTAAAACATTCTACTCTGCCACACTTGGTATTGTTCATTTTTCCTATATCGTTTTAATTTCCTTTTAGCCATATGCATTTTAGATTCTTGCGGAGAAGCGTATGAATATGAAAGTTTATATATTTCGGTTGTTTGACACAACTGCAGCTGTCAATGGAGACGATTTTATGGCACAGCATTTCTGTGTTCAGAACACTGCCGGACCGGCAAAAGGACAAGCTGTTGCGCTCCGTGTTAGTGGTGATAGGTCCATCATACATCGTTGCCGCATTGAGTCGTATCAAGACACACTCTACGCTTTTGTGGGAAGACAGTTTTATCGTGACAGCTACATAACAGGAACCGTGGATTTTATATTTGGACACGCGGCGGCGGTGTTTCAATACTGCCAAATCGTTGCACGGAAGCCTATTAGAGGACAGAGCAACATGATTACAGCTCAAAACCGCGACAACGAAGACCAAACTTCAGGATTTTCAATCCAAAGGTGCAACATAACTGCAAGTCCAGATCTTTCTGCGGTCAAAACAAAAGTAAAGACTTACTTGGGCCGTCCATGGGGTATTATGGCCACAGTAGTTGTTATGGAATCCTTTATCGATGATCACATCGATCCAGCGGGTTGGTTTCCATGGGATAATGACAGAGAGCGCCTATCGTCCTTATATTATGCCGAGTATAACAACAAAGGTCCGGGAGCGAACACAAGCGAGAGAGTCAAATGGAAGGGGTTTAGGGTCATCAGAAATCCGAAGGAAGCTGAAAATTTCACGGTAGACCAACTGATACGCGGGAGTTTGTGGATCAATTCCACGAGAGTTCCTTATGAAAAAGGTCTTATGGTGGATATAATTTGTGCTAGTGTAAAAAGGTCTTATTGTGGATAATTTGTTCACTGTATAAATTGCTAGTGTAAATAACTTATGGTGGATATAATTTTCTTTATGCATATGCTTATGAAAACCCATGTAGTAATGGATAGTTTGTGCTACTTGACTCAACTTTGAGCATTTTCTAAGAAAACAATTGAAAGTACTTCTCCATTCAAATAAGGTATACTCCATAGATCAACAGAGAGTTATGTCAGAATGTGATCAAACTGAACGGCAAGAGGACAATATCCAACAGAAAAATCTCTAGTTACATTTACTTTTTTTTTTTTGATAAAATGTAGTTACATTTACTACAATAATTAAGAAAAAGAATCCATTCTTACCCATACTGAAGCTGAGCAGCTTAGTTTTTCGATAAGAAATTGGGTCATCTTGTCTCGCAATCTTTCACTAGCCTGGTGAGAAACACAGGTCAAGGATTCACCATTTTTCTTTACCAAGGGAGAAATAAAGAAGTAAGCATCAGAATCACATCTGCTATATGTATGTGCATGTGAAGCTCATCCCAAAACCATGTTCTTCCAAGAGCACATCTTTTTTCTCTGATTGTCCGCCTGACTTTCTTGGAACTAATAGAACATCACCATGGAGTACCCAGGAAGAGAGCCACCACAAAATCACATATATGGCAAAGGGCTGAACTTACCACATGTACATAATTTATTCCATTCCATGTTCGGTAAATCATGGCATCATATGTCCACTCATGTATAATCTTGATTGATAATGCTGGAGGAGGAAGCATGAGCTCCATATTGAATCTTGATAGATAAAAAAGCAAACGAGAAAACGCGTTTCTAGCATTAAACAAAATACCATGTCTGCCTTTCATATACAATATAACCGTCAGATTCACAAACCTCGTCTTAAATCATAATTCTAACATTCTAACAAGAAACAGATTGATTCATCAGAAAACTGAGTCAATGCAAGTCTTAGCCATAGAACTCTCACATATTTGACACCTACACTATTATATTACCATAAAACACCAGAATCGAATGCTTTAAAATGCAGAAAAATCTACAAAAGCCAATCCAAATTCTTAATCTCTCCGCAGCGAGGCATCAGACAAGGTGATCTGTTGTCACCGTTTCTCTTTGTGCTTTGCACTGAAGGCCTTTCCTATTTGCTGGACGTAGCAGAACGGAACAACTTTTTCCATGGTATGCGCTTCTCGGATACAGGGCCGTCTATCCACCACCTGTTTTTTGCTGATGATAGCCTGTTCCTCATCAAAACTTCCCCTGAAGAATGTAGAAACCTGAACCGGATCCTACAATTCTATGGTGAGGCTACGGATCAAGTGATTAATTACCAAAAATCTGCAATTTCTTTTGGAGATAAGGTGTCAGATTCGGACAGAGAAGCTATTAAAAATATTTTGAAGATTTTCAACAGAGGTGGTACAAGCAAATATCTTGGCCTACCAGAATGTTTTTCAGGTTCCAAGATTGAGCTTCTATCCTATCTGAGAGAGAGGACCCAAGGGAGGTTAAACGGATGGTATTTACGAAAACTATTGCAAGGAGGGAAAGAGGTTTTGTTGAAGTCCACAGCCTCGGCGATTCCAGTGTATGCGATGTCTACTTTCAAGCTACCAAAAAATCTCATCAGGAATATCTCGAGTCTTATGGCGAACTTTTGGTGGGGATCGGATGTAGGACTCAGAAAAATTCATTGGATAGCTTGGGAACTGCTATGTCTGCCAAAACATCTTGGTGGGATGGGTTTCAAGGATTTAGAAAGTTTCAACCAGGCTATCCTAGCCAAACAGGGGTGGCGTTTGATTAATCAACCAGGCAGCTTGGTGGCCAAGTTTGTAGAAAGCAGATATTATCCCACTTCAGAATTTTTATCTGCGAATCTGGGATATAGACCTTCCTTTGCGTGGAGGAGTAGGCCTGGGCATTTTACCCGGACCCGACGACCCGGCCCAAAACCGACCAGAAAAAACCTGGTTCAGGTATAAACCAAACCGATGATTTTACCCGATTGAGTCTTGTTATAGAGGATCCGCGGGTCTTGGACCCGACCCGACCCAAACCCGAAACCCGATGAGTACCCGAATTAATAATGCAAATTAAATAAAATGCATCGAGGGAGATTCGAAGATGGGTTATTTGTCTAAAGAGCAAAGGGGTCGACCACTAGGAGACAACAAATTATTGTTGTAACTCGCATAGTTTAGTATATATATACACATTTTAATACAGTAAAAACACAAATTTTGAATAAAATTTCAAATATCTTTGGATATTTAAATATTTTCAGATATTTTGTTTTGTATTTTTAGGTATTTTTAGGTTGAATCCGAATCGAACCCGACCCGGAACCGAACCGAATCCGAACCGATAAATTCTAATTATCCGATTTGGTCCAACTATCTAAGACCCGACCCGACCCGGACCTGGTACAACCCGAACCGACCCCGAACCGAGAATTTTGAAATTACCCGAATGGGTCCTAAACTCGTAGACCCGAAGGATCCGAACCCGAAAGGGCCCGACCCGAACCCGACCCGAGGACCCGAATGCCCAGGCCTATGGAGGAGTCTATTTTTTGGAAGGGAATTCCTGATTCAAAGTTTAAAACGAGAGATATGGAATGGGAGAAACACGAAGGTCTGGTTGCACAAATGGATAGAGGACCCTATCGAAGGTCTCAGAGCACCTTGGATCAAAAATACATCATTTGATGTACTCTTAAAAGTGGCGAACCTGATCAATCCGGTCACGAGGAGGTGGGATGTGCAAGCTCTTCAGGAACTTTTCGTCCCTGGTGATGTGGAACTCATCACAAGGAAACAACCAGTTTTTTCTCGTGAGGATTTCTTCACATGGAGTACAACAAAAGCGGAAATATATCTGTTAAATCTGTCTACTGGTTGGCTTGTGATATGAAAACAAAGACGCGTCACCCTGAGGTACTAGCTCTTCCTTCGTTGAACCCGTTGAAAGAGCAAGTCTGGAAAGTCAAGACAGTGCCGAAGATCAGAATCTTTCTGTGGAAAATCCTCAATGAGGCGTTACCAGTGGCTTCTTCACTCATGAAAAGAGGCATGAAAACTGACCAGAGATGCCAAACATGTGGTTTTGAGGGGGAAGACATTAATCATGTTCTTTTCACCTGTCATGTAGCAAGACAAGCATGGTCCTTGTCAGACATACCATCGCCTCCTAACGGCTTCCATCCCTCGTCGATTTTTGAAAACATAAGCTATCTCTTCGGGTCGCTGAGGAATCGGGTTGGGGTGATGGAGAATAAAAGAGCTTGGCCTTGGCTTTTATGGCGCTTATGGAAGAGCAGGAATGAGTTCTTTTTTGAAGGTAAGAGAAGAATTCCTGGTGATATTGTCTCTTTGGCAAAAGCGGATTCGGAGGAGTGGTATCTGGCGCAAAGGGTGGACAAAGAAATGGATCACAAGATGAGAGACAGTCTTGAGGGTGAAAAAGCTAAATGGCATCCTCCTCCTGCTGATTGGCTAATGTGTAATATTGCCTTGGATTGGAAGAAAAAGGATAGAACTGATCTGGGAGTTGCATGGGTGATCAGAGATCATAGAGGAGTTTCGAAATTTCACAGTAGGAAATCATTTGTGCAGGTTCAAACCTTGGAAGATGCGAAACTGCAGGCTCTTCTTATGACTTCTGAGAGTGTATCTAGCCTTAGACTTAGCAAAGTAGTCTTCGCGGGTGAATTCTCAGAGTTGTTTGGTGCAGTGATGAAGCCGCATGAGTGGCCTTCCTTTTTATTTCAAAGAGATGAATTTATTAAAAGTTTGGAAAGTCTGGCAGAGTGGAAGGTGTTAGTGATCAGTTAAGAGGCCAATAGAGGAGCGTCTTTCATCGCGGATAGTGTCCATCGGTTGGGTTTTGTGCAGTCGTATGTCGCCTCTGGACATCCTGTATGGCTCGATGATTTGTTCCAAAGTGAAAGTCACTCCCTCTGAAGTGCCTTATTTGTTTTTTTGTTTTTCTTGGGGGCTTCTATGGCTGTCTGTTTTTGTAGGTTGTTTCTAGTTGCTCGACTTGGTCTCGAGTTCCCTCTTGTATGTTTGTCTCTGCTATTGATATTGAAAGTTATG
The DNA here is from genome assembly GCA_016432835.1 of Brassica nigra. Lineage (NCBI taxonomy): Eukaryota > Viridiplantae > Streptophyta > Magnoliopsida > Brassicales > Brassicaceae > Brassica > Brassica nigra. The sequence goes on from CM028243.1 coordinate 52,279,509, forward strand.
AAGGAAAAAAAAAATCTATATTTTTAATCTTCAAAACGACACATGGGCACAGTTTGAACCTTTAACCTTTTCACTTATATTTCTACCATTCAACTAAAATATTTATCATATCAATCTTCTAACGTGTGTTCGCCAAAAAAACATTGGCGGAATAGTAACTCGATCAAATGCTGTGACATTTTCAAAAAAAATATTAATAAGATAAAAATTATTATTATTTTATATTTATTATATAGTTTTAAAATATAAAATCTTTATAAGAAATAAGAAAATTTATCAATTTAAGAAAAAAACTAAAAATGGCTTTTGTAAAATGAAAATATTTGTAATATATACATCATATTTTATTAAAACTCTTTTGCATCTCACTATGTTGTATTTAAGGTAAAATATTTTGTTTTAAGTATACTTTTGAAAAAAAATTGTTGCCCTTTTCGAAACTGATTTTTAACATTTTATAAAAATAATTTTTAAAACTTATGTTTAAAATTTTTCATTTTACACTAAATTTTCATGGTTTTATTTATTTGTATAATTTGATGCATTAAAAATTATCATTTTCAAAATTTATTATTTTTCTAAATTTTAAATTTTTCTTAATTTATATAAAATTATATATTTTAATTACAAAATAAATAATAAATATTAATTAAAATTATCTGTAATATTAAAAAATATGTCTAGTAGAACTACTGTTTCGTCAATTTTTTGGCAGGAATCACGATTGAGATTTGATATGAAGGTTAAAAATGCAATATTCCATTTTACTTATATACCAAATACTAATTTATTATTTTCAAAACTACCATATATACTTCAACATCTGCTCAATTACACGATTCATTTCTTACAAAAAAAAAAAGAATTATACGATTCATTAGAAACTTAGATATTTTCATTGTAGGAAAAGGTAACAAACAGGAAAATAGGTATGTTTACCTTTATTGATGCAAAGAATGGTATATACATCTTACTTAAATAAATTTGATCATTAGTACCCAATAGTTTTTGTAAAAGTAGATATTTAATCGAGAATTTTGTGCTATACATTACAAATTAATTTTTGTGAGATTTCCTTTTCTTGAAAAAAATATTCTAGAATATAATAGAACATTTCCAAAAAAAAATCTAATTAATCTAAAAGTACCAAAAATAAAAAGAAAAAAAAATTGAACTGCTTTGACGGTTTGCGTTTTTCAAGAAAAAGGTAAATAAAATATATTAGCATTTAATTCGAAGATATGTTCGAGCTTATATAAATCTCATACGAGTTCTCAAACTACTATAGAACGAAACGCGGAAAAAGATGGTGAGAAAAAACTTTATTTTGGTTCTTATAGTAGTTTTACTGCTTTGTGTGGTCTCATCATATGCAAGATTTAGCACAATGGTTACAAAAAAGTGAAGTCAACAGAATCTGCACGCAAAAAGGAGTCAACAACGCTTCATCATGCCTTGAGTTCCTAAACTCATCATCCCATGAAATCGCAGCACTGGATCTTTCAGGCCTCGCCAAATTTTTGATCAAATATGATTCTAATAAAACCTCAGATATGCTAAATCAATTCCAGTCACTTAAAAACAGCACAGCCGATCCAAGTGCTAAAGGTTCCTATCAGGTATGCTCTGAAACTTTTGACCTTGCTGTTGGTTGTTTTGATACTGCACTCAAGTCTTTGGAAGCCAAGGATTACGACACCTTAAACATCAACATTGGTTCTACGATTTCGACGGCGTTTACGTGTAGAGACGAGCTGTTAACTGTCAAGCCTAGGCGTCCAGAGCTCTTAAGTGAGATTTCTAATGTCGCAAATTTATCTTCCATTGTTTTGACGATTCTGGAATGTTTTCTTAGAAAAGAAAAAAAGTTGTGTTAGTATTATTATCTTTTTTCCTACTATAGTTTTTTCTACTGATGTCCTATCACATATGTTTATGTGACTAATAAACATAGAGAGAGAAATTTAGAGAGAGGTTTTTAGGAAATTATTTGATGATTTTTCATAATGGGGGTACACACATATTTATAGGGGAGGATAAGTCGCTGACATAAGCGCTTACCTCAGCCATTATAGCGATTACATCATCGCTTACATATGCGATTACATCATCGCTTACGTAATGCTTACATCATTATTCTTTATTTTATAAAACACACTTATTTTACATAATTAAACATACTTAGTATGCTGGTTATTCAGTGGTCTATCTCGAACTCGATAATGTGTTTCTCGCAGCATCCATAGTGATCATCTGGGCATTCGTACTCTTCTTCTGGTAGTTCGAAAGACTTACGTGGACTGTTGTTTTCTTCGATGTTGAACATTCGTCCAATCTCGTCGATGTTCATTGCATCGTCATTAGGGTTTTGCGCATCCTGAAAGTATTCCGGCGGGCATTCTGGCTGCTGTTGTTCTTGTTTGATTGTCTGAGATGTCGTCGGAATATATGGCGTTCCGAGAGGTTTCTCCATGAAGAACTGAAGATCTTCATCGAGCTCCATTTGATAATCGATTGGATAGTATATTCAATTTGGAACAAACGGGATTGGGAACATCTGGGTGGCACCGTTGAGACGGAACGCATGGATCTGGAAGTCTTCGTATAGCTTGATGTCATTTAGATTGAAAAGTCTGGCCGGACTCCTCGCTGGTAGTCTTTGTGATGGATGAGAGTTGGTAGGGCATGGACCTTTCCTGTTTTGTCGTTTACCTGAACAGGGCGATGAAAGAAGTATGTGGTGTGTGGATTGAAGAACGGGTTGGGACCTCCTTGAGTCTTCAACTTCTTGAAGGACAAGCCTGTCGCTTTGGCTGACTTGCGTAGTTTACCATTCCAAGTGGTGAGTGGTGCGAACCAGGTTAAGGATGTTGATAGGCATTCTTTGTGTCCTAGCTGTCGGTTGGTGAACTGCTCATTTATGTATTGGTATAACCATGAAATATCAAAGGTAATACCTATAGTGTAGCTTGCGCAGAGGTACCAGAGGAAACAGAGAACTTCTTCAGGCATGTTGGCTGTCTCGATTCTGTAGAGGTGTGCGAATGGATAGTCTGGATGGACTCCCATAGGTTGGATGTAGTGGTTGTGGATTCCATACTTGGATAGAATGATGGACTGGTAGCGAAACATCTTGTTACGGAGATGTTCATGCAGTAATCGTTTGTTGATGAGCTTCTGGGTATCTTCAGGCATGTTGGTTGAGAAGTTATAGTAACTCTTTTCAGATGAGCCTTCCATCATATGTATTTCTTTTGTTGGGTTTCTACTGAGCATGTCTGCGAGAGTGTTCTTGGATCCCTTTAAATAGACGGACTCGAAATCGTACTTCGAGAACCACTCGCTCCATCTTAATAATTGCTGATGTGGGACCATCTTTTGCTTGAATTGTAACATCTTTGGAAAAGATGACATATCCATTTCGATGCAAAATTTATGTCTTATCAGATGGAACTCGAACTTCTCGATTGCTTTCTTTACCGCCAATATCTCTTTGAACGTGGAGTGATAATGCATTTCGGAATCTTTAAAGCGACCACTTCTGTATCCGCAGATTTGACGTTTTCCATTAATTTCTTCAAATAAAATAGCTCCCCAATATTTGTCACTCGCGTCAGTCTGCAGTATGCGCGTGCCTGTGGAAGGAATCTTTAAAGGTGGTTGCTTCTGAACCTCTAGTTTTAGGCTTTTGACCGCCTCAGTTTGTCGGTTTGCCCACTGTGGTGGATTCTTTGTCAGCATTTTCTGTAGCGGTCTCGTCAGGCGCGAAAGGTGCGGGATAAAGTCAGTCACATAATTGATTACTCCAAGGAATTGCTGAATTTGTCGCTTTGTGAGATTTTCGTTTGGGAAATCGAGGAGCGTTGTGGCAAGATGGGCCTGTGGTGAGAAGTTGCCTTCTTTAAGTTGCATTCCAAGAAAATCGATGTTGGGCTGGGCTATGACCATCTTACGGGCCGAGAGCATAACTCCGAATTTCTTCACAATACTCTGGAATTGTTGAAGGAGTTGAACATGATCCTTTTCGTTTGACGAAAATAACAGGATATCGTCGATATATATCAAGGCTGTGTGAAGTAGAGGCTTGAATATACGAAGCATCGCTTGTTGAAACAGAGATGGTGCGGTCTTGAGGCCGAACGGTAACACATTCCACTGAAGATGACGATTTGGGAGACAGAAAGCAGTCTTGTATCTTTCGTCAGGATGAACACCAAGTTGCCAAAATCCGGATTTAAGATCGAATTTTGAGAATATAGTTGCTCCTTGCAAATGTTGGAGAAGTGCTTTTTTATTCGGCAATGGGAACTTGATGTCTTGTAGATATTGATTGAGTGGCTTATAGTCAATGACTAGCCTGAGTTTTCCTCTTGCTTGTTCTGCACGGTTGTTGACGTAGAATGCTTTGCACGCCCATGGGGAATTTGTCGCTGAGACTATTCCTTGGGTTACCAATTGGTCGCATTCATCGTTTGCTTGCTCTAGTAGAGTTGGTGGCATTCCAGCATGACTCGCTTTAGTTGGTGTAGTGAGAACATTCTCCTTGAATGGCAATGAAACAAAGAATTCTGAATTTAGCCATAGGGGGTTGCTACATTTATGGAGGAAATTTTTGTGTGTGATTCTGCACACGATGTTGTAGTCATCTCTTCTTTGATCTTCGCGAATTCTTGAGAAATCTTCTCTTCTATTGCGAAGAGACGTGGGATTGTTGTGAAAGCTTTGAAAGAGCCTTTCCATCTTAATCCTCGTAACTCAATTGAAATGTCATAAGCCTTTTTGAAGGCGTGATATGAATCCCATCCCAGAATTAAATCTTTTCCTGGTGCTGTAGAACCAAGTACTTCAGTAGTGATGCAACATCCTGGGAAAATCTCGATCGTTATCGGTTTGGACTTGAGCTTGATGGTTAATGATCCAGAGTTTGCAACACAGAACTCTTGTTGATGAGGTAGCCACATAGATGGAGGTAAGATTTTTGGATTTAGTATAGTGGAGTGAGCTCATGTGTCTATGAATGCAATGACATGAACCGGATCTTCTTGACAAGATGGATCGAGGATGGTTACTGGCAGATGTGGGATCTGTATCTCGTCTTGTTTTGGCATTTTTGTAATTTTGAAGCAACAGTCTTCGTCTTCATCTTGAGATGATTCGGATGAATCGTCATAATCTGAGTAGCCACATATAGCGTCGTTGTCGTCGCTGTCATAGGATAGAACAGACTCTAAGTAATGGCCTTCGAGATCTATGTCAGGTGCGATCTCCGAGATTGAATTGATCAGATATTGCTTCTTCTTTGCGGACTTGTTTGGACAATTCTTTGCGTAATGCCCTTCTCTTCGGCATAGAAAGCATTTTGTTGACTTCTTGAAACTCCTTTTCTTTCGGAAAAATCCTTTACGTCTGAATTTGGAGGAATGCTTAGAGAAACGCTTCTTGAATTTTCGTTGCTTCTCATGATTGTTGCAAGAACACGATTTCTTGGACTTTGAACACTTGATTGATAGATCTGGTCTTGCACATATCTTCGTTAATTGTTTCGATCTATCCATGAATTCCATCCAGAACTCCTTTTGTTTGCAGAGCTTATCGAGCGTTCTGAAAACGTACTATTGGATCTGACCGATGGAAATTTCTTCGATGGTTTGACCTTGATCTCTGATGTACAGCTTAGTCTGCTGACTAAGATAGTCATCAATGGAAGAGAGATAGACGTGCTTGAGGCTTGGATTGTTGAGGCCGTTGAGAGCGTAATATCTTCGTGTCTGTCTTTCAAAATGTTTAGCGAGATCCTTCTTTTGTAGAGAGCAACATTTTGCAGAGAAGAACTCTTCTTGTATCTGTTCTTTTTGGTGCGTGGGAGTACCGATAAATTCTCTGTGAATTTCTCCGAGAAGTAACGGTATTGTTGTTTGATAGACTTGATGTTGTCTATATTCTCCGAGTGAGTTCCACCATTCTTTGAGTGCGCCAGATAGTCTTGCAGTGAATTGCTGAATTACCAAATGCAGTGGGGATGTAATAGCTTCAGAACTCATCCATGCATGGAATTCATCTAGACGATCATTCCATTTGTTGAAAGGAATGTCATCAAATGTGAAGACCATAACCTTCGAAGAAAAATGCCTATTGGGCATTTCTTGTTGAGTAGGCTCAAAATTCATTTTGTCACCGCTTGAGTTGATTTCATTGATGTTTGGCTCTTGTTTAGGAGTGTTGGAAGTTTCACCAATCGCAAACTGCTTTGGCAGTGATTCGTCCTCAGATTCGCTTGTGTATCCGTCAGAGCTTGTGTCTGAGAGATGTTTGATTTTTGCAACGTCTTTTGAGGACTGAGGGTTCTTTTGTGCTGACTGTAATTGATTAGTCATCATTGCTGAGGAATCGGCAAGGGTGTTGAGGAGACTTGTCATCGAGAATTCGATAATTCCGATCTCGTGCCCTTTCTTCTTTTCGTCGACTGATTCGTGACTAGAAGACGACGTGAGAGCTGGGGCTTGTTTCTTGAATGGGCTGTCTTGAAATTCCGAGTCCTTTTGGCGTCGGGATTTTGATGGGACTGGATTATTCTTTGGATATGCAGCTGAAGTTGAGCCATAACGAGACGTAAAGATTTCATCAGAGGACAGAAAACCCGGTAGTGGAGATCTTGATTTTGGGGTTTGATATCCTGATAGAAATCCAGGAGAGTAGGATCCTTGATACGTCGGTATTGAGGCACTTTCAAGAGGATTGAAATATGTATTAGATTGTCGTTGATTGCGAACCATGCTCTTGAGGCTACTTTGGAGATCTTTCAGCTGATTTTTTAGACTGACCGTCTCTGCTTCTTTGCTGCGGAATTGATTAGTATCCACCATCATGTGTTTCGCCATAGACATCATTTCTTGATGTAGATTGTTAAGCCGACCATGTATTTCTGTGATGGCTCCTTGGAGGCTTTAGAACCTCTTATTATAGCCATTTGCTAGTTGATCAACCTTATTATTGATTGTTGATAATAGCCTATTTTGGGCGAGGGAGTTCTCGGTTTGCCAATTGAGTACTTTTTCTGCTTGACTCATCTCGTCAGGACCCGAAGGATTGATGTCTTGTGAGAGAATCTTTGGACAATGAGCGATGTTGTCCTTGACGAAGTCTTCTTGAGGAGGAAAGTCGTTGGGATCCATCATCATGATTTGTTGTTTAGTTTCTTCTTTTTGGCTAGAGTATTCGACTATGAAGTCGTACTTGTCATCTCCAAGTGGACCAACAGTAGGATCTCCTTCTAGGTACCTTTTGTAGAGAGGGTCCTTTTTCTTTCGTCTTCGCCTTCGTTTTTCATCATCGGATTCATCGTAAGCTTCTGAACAGGCGGTGCAGTTGCAGACGTCAAAGCGGCAATGTCCGTCTTCATCAATAAAAGGATAGATTATTCTCCCATCTTTGTCAAATCGACAAGGTTTCGGGATGTCTTGTTTTTGTGCTGGGCCGTGGAAGTCTTCTTCATCAACTTGGATGGTGAATTGTGTGAACAATTGTTTTCTGAAGGACGACGATCTTGGCTTTTCAAATTTGTTTTCCGTCGTTCCATCCTTTCGAGAGTGAAAGCTGACTTCTGAGGATTGTATAGGCGATTGGGTAGCTTGATGAAGCTTCTCATAACTTGTCACCCATGATTCTGGCAATCGTTTGAGTAGTTCTTCGCGAGAGATCTGCCGAGGGATTTGTATTGAGCTAGGCGCTTGAGATGCAGATGAGACTTCGAGGTATAGTGCTTCATCGGATGAGGGTAAAACAAGATCAAGAGCGTGATCTTGAATTCTGTAAACGATTTGGTGATGTAGCGTGGCTACTACACTTTTTTCTTGCATAGATGCTCCGATTAGTTGAAGCTGAACCTTGAGCGTCTTCAATAGATTTGGATCTTGCAATGAGACATTAAAGTTTGGAAACAGTGTAACGAATACTGTTCCTGCATTTAATGTTGTTTGAACTGTTCCGATGCAAGCCTGCTGGTATGACTTTAATCGGGAGTCTATCAACGCAATTCGGGCTATGACAGGTAGACCTTTTCTAGCATGTAAGGTCAAGCCAATTCTTACTACACCAAAATGAAGGTGAGTATAGCCTTGCTGCTGCCACAATCTGGGTAGGTTCTCCGGGATGTTCAAAGAAATGAACTGCTCTTCTTCGGTGGCTGGAACTTGACAGGACGAGAATCTGCTGGATTGGACATACTCCATCACCTTTCGGCTGGAAGATGGTTTTATGAGCTCGCGAACTCCTTTAACGGAGAAGGCGCTAGGTTTTTTTGCGAAGTATTCATATGGGTTTACTAGGGGAAGGGTAGATTCGGGTAATTGGTCGCCCGGAACATATTCGATTTCATATAGGGAATTTATATTAGAGGATGATGAACGGCTTTTATTTCTCGGTAAAGTTGAAATAGCAAAAGGAGAATCAATCGAAGTAGGATTTGAGGTAGACATCATGAGGAAATTGTTTTCCAGATTTCTTAAATCAATCAGTGATAAACAATGATTCTATCAATGGTTGATTTTCACTTCAAGGCTTACGATATAATAATAATATAAATTGTAGGGAAATTGCACTCTATATCACAAAAAATATTATAATTCACTAACTAACAAATTGACCTAAGTTCCACACATACACAGTGTATTTTGTATAATAATGCGATTATGCCCTTCTTCACAATCGGTGCAACCTGCAACAAGAATTAAATTAATTAAAAAATAGTTAATATGAAACAATAAATCGTGGTCTCATGCTTTTCACACATCACTCTCTCATAAGTTTTTATTTCCAAAAATTGGGGAAGGTGGATAGTTTCATTGAAGGAGACTGGGATGTCATTGATAGCTTCCCTGGCGACGTTGTGTTGAGAAGAAGACCGTTTACGAAAACTTGGTCGGTGGTTGTGTGAAAAGGAGGGAATGGGAAAGGCGACATCCTCAGTTGATGCTTGACGGTTGACCGATGAATATATGGATGGCTTTTCGAATTCATATGATGGTGAAGAATAACAACGGTGGACCAGTAAATGAATATCATTATGTCTGAAAAAGAGGATGAAGTGAAGAAGATGAAGTCGCAGACTATACTATACCAGCGAAATTATAGTATAGTATGTATTCTTTATTGCGGTTATTAATGTAAGGTTACTATACTATTAGATATAGTGGTCTATTCTTTATGTTTCTCTATATTATTTTCTTTATGTATGATTGTTTGTAATATAAATTTAGTTTCATCAGAATACTTGACAAATGTTAGGATCATGTCTAGTTCATTATTTACGTGTGTTGTGTTACATCTATATTATATTTGCATTCTCTATATGATTATGTTCTATTTGAAGTTACTTACTACACGGTATATTCGTTTTCCATTCTATTTGACAAATGTGTTGTCTTTTTCTGCATATGGTAAATAAATTAGTGACGTTTTCTGGATGCTAAACCACCACGTCATCTCTTATCTCTACCAGTAACCGGAAACTTGTACTTTAAAATGACAAAACTGAACCTTTTTTGGCTAAATGTCAGCGAATGAATTATGTCAAAATCATTGATATATTCTTCATTTCCATTAGTGTTTTGTATATTGAGCAAATTCTCCCTAAATTGTATTCATAAGATTATCGAGAAGATTTTTTAAAAAAAATTGGTCAACTAATTTTTCAATTTGGTTTGACTAGTCATTTTAGTCTGACGGTTAATAATTTAATATGCATCGAAAAGAAGAGTCAAACGACCCCATCCTCTTGTTATTTCGAGCTGCAGATCAGCAACAACCACCGAATCACAGCCTTAAGGAGTTGCAATAATACTTTGGGAAAACTAAGGGCTTGACTGGTGAAGACAGTCACCCGTATCAGTATGGCCATTGGCCAGAGAGCGTCATACGTGACTATTAAGAAAGGTTGAATATGTATTTGCAATGAAAGTACGCAGAATCATACATGTTCAATTCACATCAAAGATCCAAACATCAACGATAATACACTATCGGTTTGATTGGTAAAGACTATAACTTTATTTATTTTTAATGTAAAATTAATGTTGTATACTTTTTTTTTTTGCTGTAACTGTATATTTTACTGTCATAGATTTTTGACTGTAAAACTTTTGGCTATAGATTTTTCATTTTAAAGCATGATTGGTATGTATTAGCTCTAAAACAAAATTGTATACATATATTAAACAACATGGTGATTCTTGAAGCCTCTTTCAGTTTGATTCTTGTTGGAACCGAAATTCACACCGTCAATTTCCGATAAATAAGATTGCGGAGGAAAGCTGATGCACCCTAGGAAACGCTACTCGACCGGTAAGGGGATATGAACTCCGAAAGGAGAACTGATGGTTTGAATGACGACACAATGGGTTGCGGAAGGCCCAATGATACTGCCAAGGTGTCTGACCAACGCCTGATATGACTCACAGGTCCGTTGAGGAGACGATCTCGATCTGTTGCCGGATGTGACGCACCGGTCCAACGAGAAAGAGGAGTTTGCTTGGAGCTAACCACACCAAGAAACAAGAAGTGTTCTACAAAGAACAAAGGAGATAAACTCAATAAAAAGGGAAAAAGGAATGCTTTATTTCGTGGCTTATAAGCCATATATATAGGATTACAAGTTGTAGAAATCCAAGAAAGAATGTGCTAAAACAAGACATAGAAAATAGAAATAAAGACTTGACTAAATAAAGTCTTTGACTGAAACTTGACTGCCTCTTGATATAGCCACGACCTTGACTTGGAAAAGTGAAGAATATACTCCTGAAATGGGCCAAGACATGTCTCTTTAAGGCCTGGTCGAAATCCATCATTTTCCTTTAGCCAATTTTATCGGTTTTCCATTTGGGCCAAACAAGCCTGTTTTCAAACTTCTGAAAACCATCAAGTCCAAGGCTTTATTGGACATTTAAAATATGAACAATCACCTTTGGCATGATTGAATTGGTCGTTGGTTCATCAGAAAGAAGGTTAGCCATTTCCAGCTTCCGGTGGTCGAACCAGTTCGGAAGATCGAACCATCTTGCTCAGCTCGGCCAGATGAGTGTCTGTCCAACCAAGCTCGTCCAGGATAGTGTAAGTCCAGCTCACTTGAGTATTCAGCTCATCCAGCTCAGCTAGGTAAGTGTCACTTTGATTCAGCTCGACCAGCTCGCCCATGTAAGTGTCAGCCCGATTCAGTCCAACTATACGTACTTCAGCTGGTTTCAGCTTGTCCTCAATGTCATCAGCTGACCTTAGCTCGTCAAAGATTGCATAGATGATAAGGTAACTGGCATAATATGATGAGAAAACCTCGGTTAGGTCGAGATGGTTGACAAGAACGCCACCCTGGGCCGTATCCATGATCCAAGCAGGTTGGTGCTCGAACCGGGTTCTATCAAAAGCCAAGTAAACCCGACTTTCTTTGAAGGTCCGGATTCTCTGCGTTGCCACACGAAATCGACAAAGTAAACAGAAGACAAAGATGGGAATTGTAATATTTGCCCGAAAGGCGTTTTATTAGATGAAAGATATGAGTACAAGGATTCTCCGAAAGACAAAGAGATTTACGATTAAAGAAAAAGAAAGAGTCGCAGGCAGCCAAACGTCCTAAGCCTTGCTCCGCTAGTCTAACCACCTAAACCCTAGTTCTTCTAAGCTAGCAGGATGCTCTAAGTCTAATTTTTGGATCCCCTTCTCCTCTGCTCTTGCTCTCCTTATATACCCGCTCCTAGGTCGGTTTGCCTTAAGATGATGGACCTCGCCTTTGGGCCCAAGCTTATCTCTTCACGAAATATTCCATTTTTGTCGATCTTCGTAATTATTCTCGAGTTTTCGGTGACTTGATGTTTATCCAATGTTCGAGAAATCGGATAAACCGTCATAGCCTGATTGGGCCTAAATTCTTAAAATCGTAAGTAAGTCCGTGGACTCGTCTTAACTCGCTGAACGCTTTATACAATTTCTGAAAGACTATCTTTCGTGAAAATAAACCGTGATAGCCTAAAGGATCGATGTTCAAGATAATCGACCTTTTATAATGATATCTTCTACGAAATCAAATCCTTCTTTTTGTCGAAAACATCGAGGACGCATTCCAATCGAAGTCGAGGATGTTTATTCCAGAGCCGGATCGTCCCAAACTCACGATGATTGATCCAAACAAGTCAAGATGGGATCAGACCAACACGATGGGACCGAGACCAGGACGAGGGCGCCGACCGGCGCCAGGCCGCCCGCGCGGAGGTGCCGCGGCGCCAGGCGTGCGGTGCTGCCGGCGCCAGGCCGCCCGCGTGACGGTGCCGCTGGCGCCAGGCCGCCTGCGGGAATGCCGCCGGGCGCCAGGCGGTGCCGCTAGCGCCAGGCCGCTCGCGGACGCTGCCGCCGGTCGCCAGGCCGCCTTGCTGTCCGTGGGTTTTCCGTTGTTCGATCTTTCTCCCGCTAGTCGCCAGGCGGTAAATCTTCGAGTTTGGAAGGATCTTTAGCCGTAGATTTGGAGATAACCGCTTTGACCCCAACAGTTAGTCCCCAGCTCGTAAGATCGGAGACGATTTTATGGCGAGGGTTTTGAATTTTTTGAAAATCGAAATTTTCGACTAAGGATTTTTCCTCAGGAAACCTGTGTCTTCACCCCTTTTCTTACAAATAGCCAGCCTTCCTTCTCATTCTTCACATCTTTCAAATTCTCTTCTTCTCTCTCAAGTAAGAAAATGTCTTCATCCCAAGTTGAAAAGAATGATTCTGATGTTGAGATGGGTGAGGCCGCCAAGTCCGTCGGTTCCGCCAGCCAAGCTCCGCCGCTCAGGCCGCTCAGGAGGCTACTCTATCCCTCATTGATGGGTTTGATTCTTTCAAGGCTAAGCTATCCCGGCGTAGTGCTGTGAAAGGCTCAAAGCGGGCGAGGACTGAGACGCCCGATGTTCCTTCCGCGCTCCAACTCCTTTGCCTCGCCGGTTCCAAGCCCCGTCCCATCCGATGCCCTCCCGCCTACGGAAGGGTTATTGTTCCCAAACAGACTCTTGATGTTCAGGTCCATCCATCGGGTTCTTCGACTGCTCCGATCGTGATCTCCGGAAGAGAGGACGCGATAGAATCTGCACCTCTTCCCCCGGCGAAGAGGGAACTCGTCTTGGGACTGCTGCTGGCGCCGCCGCTGCCCAAGGGAAGGGCAAGGGCTGGCGCTGCATCCGGAGCGAAAAGAAACGGGTGCTGGGCGAAGCTTAACTCTCGAGCCGTTGTGCGCCATCGTTCCAAGGTTCGATTTTAATTTGTCTGCAATTCTTGCACCGTTTTTTTTTTACGATGATACTTACTCCTTCCTTTTTGCGGGCAGTTTGTGTCGCTGATTGACGGAATGCTTGGCGAGTGCGGGTCGGAAGTCATTCGCTATCGGCGGAACCGAGTCGTCGCAGAAGCTGAAGCGTACTAAGGCTGCATTGCAGATCGAGAGGACACCCATGCCCCGACGCCCCAGCTTGAGGTTCGATCATCGATCTTGAGCGACCTTGGGAAGACCGCGAGTTCGTTACTCAAGGTGAAGAAAGAGAACAGGAGCAAATCCTCGGAAGTCCACCGTCTTCAGGAGAAGGTCCAGGCTCGTGAGGAGATGAACGCCCGTAGATCCTCGGAGGTTGCGATGCCCGCGACGACTTCTTTGGTTGTCTGACAAGGATGGCCATCCTGTTTGAGTCCTTGATAGCCATCCGCAAGAGGGACTTGGCTTTAGCGGGGATCGAGGGGAGTTTGAATGAGCTCGAGTTGCTTCGAGGTAACGAGGCCCCGTCTTTGGACTTGGAGGAAGCCAGATTATCGCCCCAGAAGCGACCGAGGGAGATTTCGATTCAATCCTTGCCGGCCTGCAAGCCGACTGCACCCTTGCTCCGACCTCCGAAGACTCAGAAGATCAGGAGCGCACGGGAGAAGATTGCGAGGTTGGCGCGGACGAGGCGGGTAGTGGCGATGCGACTGAGGGAGGCGACGGCGAGGCTATCCCTGTCGCGAGTGAGGATGAAGATGACGCTCCTGGGAGCGTCTAGGTTTATCAATCCCTTCTGGGATTTCGTTTTTTATGTGTTTCGGCCGTTAAGAGGCCATGATGTATTTACCGGGACTGGCCGTTGGTGGCTTCGAATCCCTGCCCCTTTTTTGGGGTTTTGTTTGAATTTCGGCAGTCTCAATCTATGAAACGTTTTCGATTATTTATGAACTTCAGTTTTTTCGAAGTATGAGAAAGAGGGTGTGAGTTGTCGTCTCATTCCTAGTTCCCCGATGATCACCGCACCTATTGTTTGCATAAAGCGAGATTTTCCGCGGTTTACCGATTTACGCGAAAAATTCGTGAAACGAATAGGCTTGAGTGAAGAGACAAATTTTGGATCTCGTGATACCATAGGTCTGTGAGATGTCAAGATCCAGCGTGGCTGGGTTTAGAGCAAGACCTAGGTTTACTCTCGGACTGAGGCTTTCGATGACAAATCGGCTTTCGCTTTTGCTTTCGCGATTTTAACCTGACTCGCACTGCTTAAAATCGCGAATTGTTGTCGACTTATATGATTTGTTCGGCGTGAGTCGAGCTACTTCCTTACTTAAGAGTTAGACCAAAATTTTGATTTCTTGTATAGCGCTATGTTTATCCTTATCGGATGTAAGAGAGCCTATCCCTCGGGGCTGCTATTTGTCCGCTTAGACGTTAGAGTTCGCTTTGTTGTGATCAGCAACAAATGATACCGATTTGAGGTGCGTTTGTTTGTTCAGACGAAGATTTCGCCGGCAATGTTTTATGGAAAAGAATGTCCTTCAAACGTTAGCGCCTCGCAGTGCTGAAGGTCGATTTTTCCTTATGCCGCATCTCGTGTTGAAATGCCTGCGGGCTTTGGGGATGTCTTTGCGAATGTTCGCAGCCAGAAAACTGTCGTTTCCGCTCTGGGCGGGGACCGAGGGTCGTAAATTTGACCCAAGGAGAAGCGCCTACATTCACTTTGCTTTGTGAAGTGTTGGCCCTCCAGATTTGTTTTGGATGTGATAATCGCTAGTGGATACTAGATCCGTTGTTGTGGCGCTTCGCTGATTTGAAAAGTCGTGAAAAGTTTCAAAATTTAAGAGTCTTCGAAATTTGTGGGAGTATCATGAGTATACCCACTCCCCTTTTAATTGGGGATAGCTGAATCCGCCGGTTGGCGAGTTGCCTACCCTTTGTCTAGTGATCAAGCCATCTCAGTAGTTCTTTGTACCACGTTTATTGTTTAGTGGTAGTATTTTTGAGGTGCATCGATTCAAGTTCGGGATTTTGACGCCTTGCATGTTTGCGATTTGGTATGAGCCTGGTCGGACTACTTTTATGACTTTGTACGGTCCTTCCCAGTTTGCTCCCTTTTCCTGCGTTTCGTTCGGCGGTGTTTTGGAAGACTTTCGTAAGACTAAATCGCCTTCTTTGAACCTCCGCGATGACGACGCTTTGAGTTGTAGTACCTTGCGGCAGCGTGCTGGTAATTCTGGATTCGAATGAGTGCCAGGTCGCGGCGTTCATTGATGAGATCGAGATTGTCCAGCATCATAGTCGTTTAAATCCTCTCTTCGGGAGGAATCTTCTCCGTACTCGGGAATTCTACTTCCGGGGATCATGCATTCCATTCAGTAAACGGCTTGGAGTTTCACCTAGCCGTCTTGGGGTTGTATGCGATGCACCAAAGAACTCCTTCGAGCTCCTCGCCCATCGCCCTTCTTGGCGTCAGCGTTTCTTGAGTCCGTCAAGGACGGTTTTGTTGATGGTTTCTGCCTGTCCATTGCATTGCGGATATCCGGGAGTTGACTTTGTTAGTCGATTTTCCATTTTTGCAGAATGCTTCGAATCGAGCGAGAGATAAATTGAGATCCATTATCATTACGATTTAGTATGGGACCCCATGTCTAGTTATGATATGTTTCCGAAGTTCTCGACTTGTGTGTCTTTGATACTTGCGTAGGATTCTGCTTCTACCCATTTGGAAAAGAAATCCGTAAGGACTAGGAGGAAGCGCTTTTGTTTTGATGGGTGCATAGGTCCGACGATGTCCATGGACCATCGCATGAAAGGATAGGGGGACGAGATTGAAGAGAGGATCTCCGCGGGTTGATGGATTGTTGGAGCATGCCTTTGGCATTTCTCGCACTTCCGGGCAAATTTCTCGCAGTCTTTACCATGGTTGGCCAATAATAACCGTGGCGTTTGATTTTGATCAGAGATCTTCCGCCAGAATGATTTCCGCATGATCCAGAATGGACTTCTTCCATGATTCTTCTTGCCCTCTCCCCTTCTGCGCATGTCATGAGAGGACCAGAGAAACACCACTTATAAATTTCTCCCTCTATCGTAACGAACCGTGCCGCTTGGGTTTTCACTTTACGAACCGCCCATTTTTCAGCGGGTAAGGTTCCATTCACGATATAGGCCCGGATCGGTTCTAACCAAGGGCTGTCACAGCCGTACTCGGTTGGGTCTACATCCGCTTCCGGTTGATCCTCGACTTCTTCCGCATCTTCCATCTCCTCCCGAATTAGGTTGACGACCACTGGTGGTCCGATTCTTGGATGTTCGATGAATTCGACCGGGATTATCCTTTGGAGCCCTGGATCTGAGCTTGGCGAGGGCGCCAAGCGCGTCGGCCTGGACGTTTTTCCGGCGAGAATTTGTCGAGGCGAACTGGTCGAAAACGAGCCAGTTCTTGGACGAGTTTTAGATATGCGTCCATCCTTTCGTGTCTTGCCTCATATTCTCCGCTGTATTAATTGGCGACTAACTGAGAATCGCAGTAAGCGTGAATATTACGGATTTTTAACCCATGGGCCAGCCGCAAGCCTGCGGCGAGTGCTTCAGATTCTGCCTCGTTGTTTGAAGCATGAAAAGCCAATCGAAAGACTGTTCTAGGATTTCCCGTTAGGAGAGGTGAGTCGTATTCGATTCGGATCCTTGTTTGGATGAAGATCCGTCGAGAGAACCCAAGTTGAGTTTGGTTCCTCGTTAGTCATGCTTCTAGTCGGTAACTCCACCAAGAAATCCGCAAGTACTTGGGACTTTTCACATGTCCTTGGGCGATATTCGACGTCGTATTCACTCAGTTCGATTGCCCATTTTGCGAGCCTACGGATTGGCTCGGACTATGCAGGATTATCCGCGGGAACGGGGTGAGAACCCCTATAGTATGATACTGGAAATATGGTCTTAGTTTTCTTGCCGAGGTTATGGCGGCGATGCTAATTTTCCATTAGCGGGTATCGAGTTTCCGCATCCAGCAACGTCTTGCTTTAAAGATTGGCTTTTGTTCGCGCGTTCTTCGTATCGGGACGCACTGACTGCCGCTGCGGAAACTGCGATATAGAGGAAAAGAGTTCACCTTCCACGGTTTTGCGAGGACTGGTGGAGTGGCCAGGTAATGTTTCAACTGTTGGAAAGCTTTTCACATTGCTCGGTCCATTCGAACTTCTTGTTTCCCTTCAATGTGTCGTAAAAGCGGTAGGCACTTATCCGTGGAGAGATGAAGCGGTTCAAAGCCGCGACTCTTCCGGTTAGCCTCTGGACTTCGCTTGTTTCTCGGGAGGCCATCTCTATCAGTCGTCGATTTGTTTAGGGTTGGCCTTGATTCCGCGACACGTTACGAGGTATCCGAGGAATTCTCGATGCCACCGCTGAATCTACATTTCGCGGGTTGAGTTTCATGTTATGCTGGTTGAGTGCAAAAACATTCCTCTAGGTGGGCTATATGATCGTGTTCGTCAAGAGATTTTACGAGCATATCGTCGATGTATACTTCCATAGTTTTTCCGAGTTGCTCGGCAAACATTTTGTTGACGAAGTCGCTGATATATTGCACCAGCGTTTTAAGACCGAAGGCATTACCTTATAGCAATACGTTCAGCGGTCTGTGATGAATGCAGTTTTCGCGGTCGTCCGGATTCATCATGATCTGATTGTATCCAGAAAAGCGTCCATGAATGATGAAGCTTGTTTCGCGGTTGCTTCGACCAGTCGATCGATGTGCGAGCGGGAAGCAGTCCTTTGACAGGCTTTATTCAGATCCGTGAAATCGACCGGACTCGCACCTTGCCGTTCTTCTTTTTACCACGCATGGGTTGGCAAGCCAGTCTGGATACCTAACTTCTGTTATCGACCCTACTTCGAGGAGCCTTCGACCTCCTCGTTGACTCTGATGGCGACTCAGGTACCAGCTTTCGTCTTTTTTTGTTTTACGGGTTTGTGAGTCGGGTCGATGTTAAGTTAAGTGACATGTTACGCTAATGTCAATTCCGGCATATCCTCTGGGCCCAAGGTACTGAGGTTCTTTTGAGGCACGCGATGAGCTCTGCTTTTATTGGTTCGCGGAGGTTAGCTCCGATTTCGACACGCCGTTCCGGGAAGGAATCGTCGAGGCAGATCGAGACCACCGGTTCGCAGGTTGGTTCACGCTTTCCTTCCGGGCCTCAGCTCTTTGGGACTGCCAGAAGGTTTCCGGCGAGTCGTGAATCGTTTGCTTTTTCCGAGAGGTCTCGATTTCGGAATTTTTCCGTTTTAATTCGGTAGCGAGGTAGATTTGCGCTGCTCCGAGACTACCATGTATCGTTTCGACCCCGAAAGGTGTCGGGAACTTGAGGCATAGGTGGAATGTCGATGGGATCGCTCTCATGGAGTTTAGCCAGGGAGTTCCAACTATCGCGTTGTATGATGTTGGACCATCGATCACCAGGAATTCCGCGTTTTTGGCGACGCTCCCGGCTCTGACTGAGAGGTTAGTCGAACCGAGGGTCATAATTTCTCCCGAGAGTCCGAATACCGGGCTGGGGTCATCTGTAAGGATGCTTAGATCGACGCCCATCCTCTCGAGGGTGCTTTTATAGATAATATTAGTCGAGCATCCGGTGTCAACTAATACCCTTGCTACGTCAATATCCTGGATCGTGAGTTCTATTACGAGGAGATTGTTGTGAGGTTTGGCTGTACTGGCCGTTGCTCCATCCTCGAAGGATACGATGTTGCGGACTGACGAAGTAGCCATCCTGAACTTCGATCGATAGGTGGTTTTCGAGTTAGAAAATCCGTCCCCTCCTTCGAGCGCCAAACTGTGGGAACCGAAATTCACATCGTCAATTTCCGATAAATAAGATTGCGGAGGAAAGCCAAGTAAGCCCGACTTTCCTTGAAGGTCCGGATTCTCTGCGTTGCCACACGAAATCGATAAAGTAAACAGAAGACAAAGATGGGAATTGTGATATTTGCCCGAAAGGCGTTTTATTAGATGAAAGATATGAGTACAAGGATTCTCCGAAAGACAAAGAGATTTGCGATTAAAGAAAAAGAAAGAGTCGCAGGCAGCCAAACGTCCTAAGCCTTGCTCCGCTAGTCTAACCACCAAAACCCTAGTTCTTCTAAGCTAGCAGGATGCTCTAAGTCTAATTTTCGGATCCCCTTCTCCTCTGCTCTTGCTCTCCTTATATACCTGCTCCTAGGTCGGTTTGCCTTAAGATGATGGACCTCGCCTTTGGGCCCAAGCTTATCTCTTCAGAAAATATTCCATTTTCGTCGATCTTCGTAATTATCCTCGAGTTTTCGGTGACTTGATGTTTATCCGATGTTCGGGAAATCGGATAAACCGTCATAGCCTGATTGGGCCTGAATTCTTATAATCATAAGTAAGTCCGTGGACTCGTCTTAAGTCGTTGAACGTTTTATACGATTTCTCAGAAAGACTATCTTTCTCGTAAAATAAACCGTATAGCCTAAAGGATCGATGTTCAAGTTAATCGACCTTGTTTTATACGATATCTTCTACGAGAAATCCAATCCTTCTAGTTTTTGTCATAAAACATCGAGGCCGATTACAATCGAGGCGAAGGATGTTTATTCCGTAGCCGTGATCGTCCCAAACTCACGATGATTGATCCAAACAAGTCAAGATGGGATCAGACCGAACACGATGGGATCGAGACCAGGACGAGGGCCGTCGACCGGCGCCAGGCCGGGATGCCGCCGGCGCCAGGCCGCCAGCGTATGGTGCCGCCGGTGCCAGGCCGCCCGCGTAGGTGCCGGGCGCAGCCGGCTGCTGCCGGCGCAGGCCGGCCAGCGTGACGGTGCCGCCGGCCAGGCCAGCCAGCGCGGTGCTGCCGGCGCCAGGCGGCCAGCGGAGGTGCGCCGGGCGCCATGTCGGGTGCCACCGGCGCCAGGCCAGCCAGCGTGGCGTGCCGGCCGCGTCGGTGCGCGCGCCAGGCCGGCCTGCGTGGAGGTGCCGCGGCGCAGGCGGTGCCGCGGCTGCCGCCCGCCAGCGTGCGGTGCCGCCGGCGCCAGGCGGGAGCCGCGGCGCCAGGCGGTGCCGCCGGCGCCAGGCCGCCAGCGTGGCGTGCCGCGGCGCCAGGCCGCCAGCTGTGGTGGCGCCGGCGCCAGGATGGGGTGCCGCCGCCGCCAGGCCGGCTCTCGTGACGCGTGCCGCCGGTCGCCAGGCCGTCTTGCCGTCCGTGGGTTTTCCGTTGTTCGATCTTTTTCCCCGTTAGTCGTGCGGGAAATCTTCGAGTTTGGAAGGATCTTTAGCCGTAGATTTCGAGATAACCGTTTTTGACCCCAACAATTCTTGAAGTTTGAGCTTTTTTGCTATTCTGACTCAACCAATATGTGTTGTTTAATTTGGTTTTGTTTGTTGGAGCTATCCTGCCCCATTAGTGTGATTATCAGATTTGTGCTTTGATTTTTTTTTTTTTTTCGCTGCCCAATAATCCTAAATCAAGTGGTGTCCGGCCGCGTTGACTCTCCGAGGAGCTTCTCCGGCTGTCCGGGTCTGATCTATATGGGAAAAAATAAAGCCTCTGGATCTGGCCTCTTTCGCCAAAGCATCTGCACGACCATTCATACTTCGAGGAATATGACACAGGCTCACATCCTCGAAGTCGTCCTGTAGTTGCTGGAGCAAGTTTATCTCTGTCGCGAAGGCTGGCCAGTCTTTCGGGTTAGTAGACATGTCTACTAGATCCGAGCAGTCTGTCTCGAAACCTCGCCATAACAAAATCACGTGGAAATGGACATACATTGTACTCAATGGATCTGAGTTGTTATTCACTTTATTGTGTGTGACTTTGTAATGGCTTGAGTTTTGGCTCGCTCTCCTACAACCCAGTGAACGCCCCAGTAACTACCCATTCATAGATCCTCAATGTCTGTTATTGAGACCTTCTCTTTGACTCCTAGGAGTTACCCTGTCATATGATGCCTATTGGTATCTTGATTTTCTGCAATTTTAATTTTTTTTCTGCATTTGTTCTTATTGGCCTTTGGATATGTATGAACATTACATGTTTACTCAATAACACAGCGTTAAAAAAAAAATACTAACAAAAAATATATTAAACAAAATATTAACAGGTACTAATTTTTCTGTTAATTATAATTTTCTTGATAAATAATAAATAATGGTCTTAAAAATTTTCTCGCATTCTTATTTTTCCTTGAAGTTTTTTTTTGTTCTCTTAAGGTTTAGTCGTTAGTATTATATATATATATATTTAACACTATACTTTTAGTATTTAACTTATTTTCATTAAAATTTAAATGAATACTAGTTTTAGTGTTTATCGTATTATTCAATTAAACATTAAATGAATATTACTTTTTTTTTGGAAATCTCGCAAAATTGAGCTGTGTAAATTTAACTTTATAAAATATTTAAACCCACGCTAGTTTTCAAAATTGCTATGAAAGTAAAAATATAAATAAAGCTTAATTAATTTAGATTTACTAGACATAAATCCGGTTGTGCATAGCGTCCATAGCTGTCACCAATCATCCTCTATATCCAAGATTGAATATGTCATTGCAATGAAAGTATGATGGAAAAATGCTACTGAAAGGAACAACAATATGCTACCCTCTTTTTTTGTGAGCACAACATATTACCTTTAGTAATTAGTACTAAAATTTGATACGCGTCTCCGCACATGTGTTTGATTTAACTTATGTTCAACGTAAACTCATAAACCGTAGGTTTTATAAAAAAATCTCATGTATATTTTTTATATTTTGTAACTTAAATAAAGAATAGAATATATTAATTTCTAATATAGATGTTTGATAATAATTTATTTATTTGTATATTATATTAAAAATTTTATAACTTGATGCAATTTGATGTAACTATACTATTCATATATTAACCTCTTGTTTTGTTGTTCATTTATTTTAAAAATTTTAATTTTTGCATTAGTTTTCTATGAATTATTATTAGTTTTATGATATTTTGTTTATTATTAATTTTATATAATATATACTATATTGTAATTGATATTCCCAGATTATCAGTAACACCATCAGTTTTGAAAATTGTAATTAATTAATTTAAATTGATTTTAAATGCAGTGACTGAATCCGGAAATAAAAAAATAAAAAAATGAAATAATTAATTTATTGTAAATACAATAGTTAAATGTGTAAAATAAAATAATAAAAGGACACTGTTTAAACTGTTTACAAAATAATTAATAAAAAGGAAAATTCTCAATATATTTTAAAGTCCAGAACATTAAAATCTGTATTCTGTATTGAAAAGACAAACACTGATGATTTTGTCTTTAAAGTAGTACTTTCCCTTTCTAATGCAAAAAATCATTTATTTCAAACTAAAATAAATATTAATTTAATAAATTCAATTATTTTTTTGAAGCTTACAATTTAAAAACATCAATTAATAAGAAATATATGTACGTACATAAATCTATTTGTTGAAACATTATTTTTAAATTATCTTTTAAAAAATATGGAATATAATATATTTTTGTTATTCAGGAGATGTTAATATTTTGCATTAAGATTAAGAAAATCATAAACTAAAATATTATTTACGTAAACTAAAATCAAACAACTGTAAGATATTTTACATATTAAAAATTCAATTATATTTGGGAAAAGAAATACTATACTATTTGTAAAACAAAAGAAATCAAGTATTTTTCAAAAAAAAAAAAAACAAAAGAAAATCAATTAAAAAATGTTCGTGCACAATGATTTGGAGAACAAAAGTTTTGAGAATTTTATTAAGGAAGATTTAATACTTTTTTACGTAACTGTTGGATCGCGATGGTAGGATCAGTGGATGATCCACAGTTTTATGAAGGCGACTGCAGGACATAGCGATAGACTGTTGGTCAAGGCTACTCCGATTCAGTGTAGTCTGGATCATACTGAGCCCAATTCAATGGACGGTTTGTGGGAGAGCAACTAAAGCGCAGTGAGAAGAAATCTTGACAGATCGTGATGTTGGCTGTCATGGTTTGACGGAGTCTTAACATTCTGTATCGAAGATGGTACATCAGGTTGCATGTTTGATCAACAATCAGGATCGATCAGACTGATCTGGTGGTTCGATGTGAGGATCACTTCATATGACGAAAGTGGTCAGGATCCATAGATGGATGGATCCACCTGTGAGTTAGTCTGAGTTACAGAAGAACTGATGGGCTGATTGTCACTTGTCCGAGTACATGATATGGTTGGCTAAGATGAAGCGTTACGGGATCTGAGGGCCGTTGAGCCGTGTCTGGATATTTTGACTGATCATGATGATCAGTATTTGAGTGGGGAACATTAGCACTAACGTACTATCTATACTGGTTGGCTGGATTCAATACCAAGTCGTCTCTCTTTGTTTACTTGGTCATGTAGGGATATGATTGGTTGATTCACTAAGAAACGGAGATATCCAGTGAAGTTTTGGATTGAGCTAGAATGACGAAGAAGCACGGTGAAAGCAAAGACGGATCAGATGGATGGATAAGCAGACAAGTCATGGTTGCAATGTCTAAGATATATATTTAAATAATCGCAATAGCTTAGTAATTTGCTAGGTTGTTTGATTATACTTAGCAAATACTTAGCAGACAAGACACATTTAGCAGTCGAATATGCGGTAAAGAAAACCGGGTCGAATCCCTGGAGAAAGAAAAATTCTAAACACAGTAGCTAATTATATTATGATATGATATATAATCGCTTTCTGCATCGGTAATAGCCGTTGAACGTCTCCGCTTGGAATCATTTTTGTTTGATTTAGACCCATCTGCACTTGATCGTTCACCCCTACCAGACGCCGATTTTCTAGACCCTAGGCCTCTGCCACCAATAGCGCCAGAACGTCTATTACCGTTACCACCTAACTGTCCACCACCATTTCCTTTACCTGGACCTTCTTCAAAATCGTCGTCCGTTACGCAATCGTTTCGAACGATGCCAGGCATTATAGTTGTAATCGGTATCATCGCCTTCATCTTTTGTCGAAACATCTTCCATGTTTCCTCCAGCGTCCACCGCCATATCTCCAGAGGATGCTACTATGTTAGCTTTCCTATTTTTTCCATTGTCCACTGCCATATTTTCTAGGCATAGCTTTCCCCTATCTTGTTCGCTAAAGATTTTTTGAGGCAGATTATCAGACGCCGTATTATCTTGATTGGCCCCACTGCCATCCTCAAGAGGTTCCCCGCTTTTATCTTCATCTTTTGACGTTAAAACCATGCCACCAGACTGAGAGTTTTGTTTGTAACATGCTTCACTTGTTTCAACTTGCATCAAAAAAACTTCATCATCTTCATCAGGAGCTCCGACGGGTGCATTCATTTTCGACGTAATTACTCGTTCGGACCTTAGAAATATCATTTCTCCTGAAACACACTCTCTGATTGTGACGAAGAGATTAACTGACTTGTCTGCCCGGTGAAGAGCCTTGAAAATCCTGAAATCTTTGTCCATTGCTATCTCCATGGGAGCAGCCCCTGTACCCACCATATCACTCTCTCCATCATTAAGCCAATAGCACATTTCGGCAGAGACTTCCCTTCCCGACAACCCATACTCAGCAAAAATACTAACTTTTAGCCCGTCAGCACCTCTAATTCTAGATGAATCGACTGCTCTACCCATTCTATCATTATCTATCTTGAAATTTCAAGCTCTATTGTCATACATTATCCACCTCCCAGCCATAACGACAATGCAAGAATTACAAAGACCTACGGTCCAAGAAAAACTTTCCGTTAGGGTCATTTGCTAATAGAGGAAGCACACATTTATAAAACCAAGGACTGAAGCTCAGAAATTGAACATTGTACCTTCACCGGTGTTGGTACTGATTTCCTTCCCTTTACCAACACTACTTGACCCGACGCTCCGACCTCCGATAATTGTTTCAATCATTTTCAGTTACGGTGGATGCACATCGACGGCCTCAGAGGAGCAAGATATCTTCTTCTATTAGGGTTCTTGTTTTTGTTGTCCACCAGTTCTAACTCAATCTCACCATTAACGAGTAAGCAGACCCACAAATTAGTTTATAAATATTATCACAAATATCAGAACCCAACCCATTAACTGGCGGGAAAAGATAAGGTGAAAAGACAAATTGTTACCTTTTACCTTTTTTATCCGGTCACCAAAAAAATAAGTTAAAAAAACGTATCCGATCGCTCGCACGTGAGAAAACATAAACGTCTCGTGGGTCGCCAAATCTCTGGATCGTTTCTAGTGGATCGATTTCATAAGTTTCATGGGTAACATGTTGGAAGTTAATGGATCAAAAGACTAAAATGGACATCGATTTTTTCTCTCTCCACTAGGTGCCCATTCTTTGAATAAAGACTTAGGCCGACCCACTTCACCATTTAAAAACTTTCAGCGATCCATAGAAACAACGAACTCAGACTTGAAGTCCAATTATAACGTTTATGGGTTTTTGTTGGTTGTGTTTAAAATGGGTCGGTTTTCGCAGATTGGGTTGGACTGAGCAATTTTACCCCACATTAATATCCAAAATACCTTTTCCCCCATATAATGGCTTCACATTTCGGATGATTTCAGTATATTAATCGAGACAAATCCTCTCATACCCTTAGATGCAGTCTGGACTGATTACATATCTCTCCCCGTTATGCTACACTTCATTTTACTTCAGTGAACTGCCAGTGGTGGAAAAAACCTTTTCCAGAATTTCAGTATTGTTGAGAGGACAATCGAGATGTTGAACCAGCTGAACATTGCCACACCATAGGTGATGATAATGCATATAATATTATTGCTTCAGGTTCTAAGAGACGCTAGCCAGTTTGTGAGGACTGAAGAAAATGAGAGTAATATACTAAGTTGTATCAGACATTAATGAAGAAAAGGTAGCCTCACCCATTGGTTAAGTTGGGAGTTAAGAAGTATAATAGTGGAAGAGATGCTATTGAACCTCTTGGTGAAAAAGTAGACGTCAGGTGGATAAAAATGACTCAAGCTCTCATCAAAACCTTGCTTCGGTAAGAGCTGAAGGAGATGAAGACCACCACCAAAAAATAGAGAAATCCGAATGAAGAAACTTATGAAACAGGAAGCAGAACAGAAAAGCGTATGGTTATGAGCCCCTATGATGCGTTAATTAGCCTTCATATTGCTTTAGGAGATGGAACTCAGGGACAAGATTATTTGTTTCCCTTAAGTTAAATACATACAGGATTATCAAAAACTAATCTCACCTGTGTGATCTTTTGCTTTATAGTATCTTTTTATTTTCCCTGCTTAGTATCTATAGAGGACGGGTTTGGTATCTTTTCTACTCAGTCATGAGATCATAGCTTTTTGCTCTCACAGATAAAAACTTTTTGTATTGCAGAGATGGCTAAGCGTAAATCGTATATAAACCAAGAAAAACACATCTATTAAAATCGAATAGAAACTATAATCTCAGATGGTTACATTAGGAACTATAATCTCAGATGCAGAATAAACATGTTCACCTAAGGACCAAAATAAAACAAACCTTTCCTAAGGCGTAAGCACAAGAGCATTGTTTAAACCATACATAGTGCATTAAATCCAAAAAATCATATACTTGATCTCAACAACTGGAGAATACATTGAAAAACCAGAGTGCATGAGCACTCATTCAGCTTTGGTTGTTGTTGGTATGTGGTTGCCACCGGTTGCGATCTTGTACAGGTAGAAACATGTCATGAGACCACTGCAAAAATACACAGACATGTGGTTTTGTCAGATTATAACCGAAATTAAAAATTACATCAGCTAACTTTTTGTATTAGAAAATAACCTGATCCCAGAAACCAAACCAGCTGGCATGATCTTCTGAGTTTTCAAGTACCGTTGTCCCATGACGAATGTAAGACCAGCTGAAATAACTGTATTACAAATCAAACAAACACAATAAGCACACGTAAGATCTTACGACAAGATTTGAGGCTAGGACGGACAGGAACAGGATGAGTTATTACAAACCTGTCTGGAGAATGACAGCGAAGACAGGAGACTTCTTCTTCTTCTCGAAAGCCTTGAGGGTGATGAAACCAGCGAGAAGGACGAGGAACCCAGTGCCTGCGCCTCCTGCGAGAGATGCGATGCTTCCTTTCTTGAAATAACCCATAGATCCCCCGACCATCAGGAGCATCCCGTACGGGATGGTGAAGCAGAAATCGTGCATCTTCTTCTTCTTCTGCTTCTTCTTGATGTTGGATTGTTGCAGAGAGATGGTTTGGTTTCTTTGTCCGAACGATTAGTGGGAGTTTTTATAACGAAGGGAGTGTGGTGGAGAGCGCGTGGAAGAAGTCCGCTTCGGCGTTTTCGTCGTCAACGGATCTCTAGAAGTAGGAATAATATTCAACTACTCCCCACTTATTCAGATCTCATCTATTGTAATTACCATTATACCCTCATTCTGAATCATATTTTTTTAATGTGATTAAGGAATGTTTTAATTATGTTTAATGATAAGATAAGATAAGCTTCTTTATTACATATAGTGGTTTCATGCACCACACACACGAATAGTAACTTTTTTTAGAAAATAATACTCTTGTCTGAATCTTATCAGTTTATCATGAACTAAATCCAACTTTAGAATCTTATTATCAATTATTTTAATTCATTATATCTAGATCCAGGGCCGGTCCTGAGCCGTGCCTAGTGAAACATTTGAAACAGATCCCTGAAATTTTTGAAAAAATCCCCAAAAAATATTTTTAGGTCCCCAAACTCGTAAAAAAAAAAAATTTACATAGACATGATTTCAGGCCCCCAAAATTTCAGGGCCGGCCCTGTCTAGATCAACAAACAAACGTGTTCTTAATAGGATGTTAAATTCTTTTTGCTTTAACCTCAAAAGTCATTAATAATAAATAAATTGTCACTAATCACAGACTAGTGTTAGTCTCTTTGGATGCTTATTATTTTATTTTATTTTCTGAGAAAATATTATTTTATATTTATTACTTTATAGCTGTATGGTGGAATATAATGGGATTGATAGTTGTATATCTATAGCGTGATTATGTTAAACTTTCTATAAACTCTAGATCTTGTTCTAAATATATTAGATGTTGTTCTAAATATATTAGATGATACAAAACGTAACGCAGAAATGAGATGAAATGGGCTGACTTATATTTAATAAGTTTTGCATATGAGTAACAAAAACTTTCTTTTTAATTTTAAAAAGCAAAACTTCAAGTTCAATCAGAGTCTTCCTCTTCTTCCCCTTGGAGCGACTTGAAAAGCAAAGACGGAACCACAAAGTTCGCTACCAAATACATTGAGATCATTGCTAAACTGCAAAAGTAAACAATTCAACACAAAGAACTACTTTAATTTCTTAATAAAATACTAATAAATTGAACAACGGAGATCTATATGTACCTTACTAGGAGGAAGGTGGTGATATCACCAGATTCAGAAGGAGGCACCACACTAGCTTTTGGTTTTAATCTGAGCCCAATTCTTGGATAGTTACAGATTTGCCATTGATGTCCTCTTAAGCCTGAAGTTGAAGGAGATGAGGATAAGAACAAGAACACTTGTTTTCTTGCCAGACTCTCTGTTTGTTTCGTGTGGTAATTCGAGACGCTGGAACCGGCAGGCAATGGCTGATGATAACTTGCGCACCACATTTTCTTCACAACTTGGTTTTCTTTTTTTCTTGACAACTTTGAAAATGATAAATTGAAGATAGATGTGTTTCCTGTATGAATACGGTGAAGATAGACCTTCTGCCAATCTTCTGCAGCCACGTCACCATGTAATGTAATGATTTTTCCTTTATCTTTATCTTTTTTGTTCGGTGTGGCTTTTTACAAGCAATAACAAGCATAAAGTACGTACAGTTTGACAAACAAACAAGAATTACCAAATTTTGATTAAAGACGTGATTTTAATTCACCAGATTAAAATGTGATTTGAATATGGAACATGATTGACGCGGTTAAAACGTTAACCTTTCTCAGACGTAACAAGCTTCAAAAAATCACATTTTTCTTGGTTTCAATTCACCAATGGTCACACGTACACACACATAATTAATAAATATTCACTCGGCAAGCACATGATAATCATCATAATTGGAGTGATTGCTTAGTGGCTTCAAGGTACCTGTCCTTAGCACCCAAACAACCTTTTGCTGTTTCGAGCAGTCTCAGGCAAAGTTGCGAGACTTTCTCATCCATCTGCACATCATCAAAGAGGCAAGTCACGATTCACGAAACCAGCTAAAATGAATAGTTTTAATTTTTTCAGGAAATGAGAAAAAAAAAAAGAAGCAAAACTTAGGAGAAAAACAGTACAACTAGTGCTGATGATATGCAATTGCAAGCTTCAAGAGCAATGTTCCCGCGAGCAATCTGCAAATAATATCATAAAACCTCGAGTTGGTTAGAGACCAGAACAAAAACTGGAATCCATTTCTTACTACTAGTGATAGTAGATTCTGACCTGTGAAGCTTCTTGTTCAATAACGTCTACAAGTTCACCTAAAACTAGCTGAGCCCAGGAGACGAGTTCATTCTTGTATGATGAATCACCAAAGAAGAGTAAATCATTTCCAATTATCTGCACCAAAAAAAAAAGAAATAAAACCCAAACTCTTTAATAAGTTTAGATTTAGATCCAGCCATCAGAAAACAGACTTCCCTAACCAAAGCATTTCGGCAAATTCAACAAAAGTTTTGCATGTAATAAGATGATGAGAAGCATATAGAAACCTCTGGATTGGCAGAACAGTAAGGTAGATTATCCTGGGATAGTGTTGACAACAGTGAAACGATAGCACAAAGTATCTTCGCCTTTAATCTCGGGATTGCCCTACAACATCACAACATGTCACAACCAAAAAGGCAGAAGGGGCAGTAAAACGTAATAAAGAAGAAAAAAAAGACATTAAAAGCATAGGACAAAGAAGCGAATGTATGTCCATTTTGCATATCAAATATGTACAACTGAATCAAACATACCATGAACTAGAGCAAGTAGCAGAAAAGATGCTCTTAAGGACCTCCGTCACGCCTTTCTCAAGATTACCTTTCCAATTGAATATACAAAAAAAAAAAATTCAGTTTTGAAGCTCTGAAGGTAAGGACAGACCAAAGCGACGAAGAATCATATCTATATTGTTGAGCAAAAGTGATCCAAGAGGTTCCACAATTTACCTGGAACCATTACCAAGAGGCTGCACAATTTGCATACCACCGAGGCCATACTATCCACATCAACTGACTTTAAACCTGATATAGAAAAACGTACAAGACATTATACCATCAAAATACCAGATGCCTATCAACTTATAGAACGATAAGGCCTCTACATCTATCTACAAAAATAAATAAAACCCTAATGAACACCTGCAAATGGAAAAAAAAAAAAGAAACCTTCGAAGTTAAGAGTGATGAAGAACAAAGATAATCCTCTATGCCTACCACTGGTCCTTCAAATCGTTGTCAGTTAGCTACAGAATTAGTTATAGGGTGGCTACAATTCACAAACTAGTTTTATTACTTCTCACTTGTTCATCTAGTATCAAGTAGATAAATTAAACATGTTTAGACAAATAAACTCACCATCTGCCGGCGCTACATTTTCAAGACACTCAACAGCTGACATGACCAGTCCATCAGAATGAGAAATTAAACCACCTAAAAGTGCAACCTTTAAGACACATTTCAGTACGTACATACTATCAATTTTGAGCGCAAAATACTACAAATAGGAAAAAGACAAACCTCAGCAGTTTCGAGATAAATATTTAACTGTTTTGTCGGAATTGTAACAGATGGAATGGTAACTTCGCTGAATGCTAAGCAAGCCTTTACAAAGTTGATATGCTTCTTCCCTGCTTTTAGTGCTTTTACTGCCAAGGTGTTGCTTGAACGGACAAGTGTCTCCTGCAGCAACCATAATACAGTATAAATTATGACAACATTAAGCCCATCAAACGATTTATAGTTTTTATTTTTGTCAAGCGCTTGTACAAATAAATGAGGAATACAGCACCCATACCAAGAAAAAAGCACATATGGAGCATTTCTTGCCCTTACACTCTCTATACTTACTGTATAATGTATGTACTCTCTTCCTATTATGTGTGCTCACTTCTCATAATGTACCATTTGATATTTACTCAGATTTTGTGGTAGTTTCTAGAGCTTTCACCTAATTCATATGATGTTGCAGATTCCTGTATGCCTACCTTAAAACTTTGTGACTTGCCCACCAGATAAATAAAATGTTGTTATTTCGTACGGTGGTGCCATTTGGATTATGCCAAAGGGCAGATACAATGCCACTTGTCCCTCAAATTTAAGTTTACGTACGAGACTTCACTACGCAAGAAAGGACTATATAATAGATATGAACCATAATTAACTAATTACTTCATAATCAAACTCTTTTAAGAAGTAAAAGAAAGCACAAGAATGGGACTATACAGTGTCCTTCACAGGTATAGCAGTATCCATAATTGAATTTGATAAAAACGAACAGTAAACTGATTGATTGCTGACCTTAAGTTCATGTATCCCACTAAAGGTGTCACGACACTCCGCCAAAAACAACAAATGGTGTTCCCTTTCTGCCCCATAATCAACCTAAGCATCAAAAGTTAAGTCAAAATCAACCAACTTAACACAAACGATGAAGTACTCGTTGGTAAATGGAACTTAGGTACCATCTCAACAAAACGAGAAACTAAATGGGATATCTGTCGATTATCATCATCCTTTATGTTAACGAAATCTGTAGCATCATAAAGACCCTGAGAAACTTCAAAAAGCAATTGCACGGTTGTTGAATCACATATGCGCTCATTCCTATTCCAAGGAGAAAGAAATGAGTATCCTTTAACCAAGACGAAAAGGAAAATCAATACTTAAGCAAAAGAATCATAATTACAGATCTCTCAAAATAGGATCCCCAATATCTTAAAGGGATCTTGGTGAATCGAATTAGGTGACAAACACGCATTACCTAGTACCCATGTTCAGAAGATGCATGTTAACAATTTTCTTCGAAGTCCCAGACATAAGATCCAAGATCTCGATGAAATGATTCTAGAATGTGACCAAAGAAATCATTAGACGAGAGTTAATAATGATATCACCCAACGGATGATACAATGTTGGCTCTAATTGGATGTTGTGGATTGTTTCCCTAAAGCCTGAAATTAGACAAAGGAAAGAGGGAGGAAAGTATTACCAGCGAAAGTACTTTTTGCAAGTCCTCGAAATGGGACAGTAGCTTCAAAATTATGGATTGCAAACTTGCTTGTTCTTCTTCAGAAAGAAACTTGTCACGAGCTAGAGCTACAATATCATCCAAGAGCGTATCCAGATGATTTTCCTGACACCGTTGAAACTGATGATTAAAATCTAGAGGAACGAGATAAGAGATTCTCATGTACAAAAACTAATACTTCAGACTCACCATCTTGTTCTGCAACAATAGATCCACATATGCGTCCATAATTCTCAAGTAGTCATACAGCGTCTGATACTGCGAAGCAGCCTGTTGCAATATAATTATTACAAAAGTCACGCCACCATTCTCTTTTCCACAGTTTTAACATATAATTATGCAAAGCATATATGTAAAGTATGAACAGCGCAGGCAAATAAAGATTGAAAATTTATCTATGAAGATGAATTCCTAATTTTGTTGAAAGAAAAGGGAAACACCAAAACCTGAATAACTTCATTGGTGAATGCACTGAGAAATCCTGCTTGAGATCTCCCTTCGCACAACCTAATTCCAAGTAACCTGTAATTCAAAATCTGCTCGACAAAGCAGTAAAACATAAAATGAACGGTTAGACCCAGTGGATGGTATAGATTATTGAATTTGAAATGAGGAAACAACCTGACTGAAAGAACAATCATTGCTGCATTTAATCATATGCAGGATCTCCATAGCTTGTGAGCTAACTAACTCGGATGGAAGTTCCTTGAGTAGATGATGAAGTAAAATGGACACGTGGGAAGAGTTGTCGGACGGCTGAGAACTATTCCTTCCACATCCAAGCTCCTCAAGCATGCCCAACACATTGTTCTCCTTTACATTAAGCAAACTTTTAGGAGAACAATCAATTCATCATAAATCAAGGAAAGAAATAACAATCTGCCATTTCTAGAAATTTCAAAACACATGAAAATGAAGCCACTAACCGGTCAAGAACAGTTACTAACCTGACGTCCAGTCAGTAACAAGCATTTCATTATATACTCAATGGCTGGTTCCATCAAATTAAAAAGCAACTTTTTGTCGTCTGTAATATAGGAACACCCGTCCTTGTCCACTAGAATAGGCGTCAATACATCTTCAATATCCTTGATGCATTTGATTAGATATCCTGTTACATCATGGTCAAACATATGGCATTATGTGTCGTCCTCAAAGAGAAAAAGAACAGCTTACACAACTCTACACATTGGCATGTAAAAGGCTATAATAAAATTCCCAAACTGGAGGTGGCTAAGATTATGCATCAGCATGCTAAAAGCAATAAGATAGGATACACTACATCCATAGATATACAGTCAGATGGGAAAGTTCACGAGAATATCCCTGTGATATAATCAAGTTAAACAGCCTTCCTAGTCGCTTCACAAGGAAACTCATGACTTACAAGATCTGTATTCTTTTCCATAACTAGCAAGCAAGTGTGACTAGGCTGGGATTATGTATCCATTTCGATTAAGCATATTACAAAACATTATGATTCGTCCACTATTCCTCTAACTAGCATTTTTAATGGAAAAAAAAGAACATGAATAAGGGTACCTGAACTGCAGAAACCCAACTTCTGCATACGATGCACCATATAAAGACGACAATACACAGATGCCAGTGGATCTGCAAGACCTCTCACCATCATGACTAAACGATCCAGAACTTCTCTGGGTTGATTGATGAGGAAACGCCAGCAAGGTAAAATTGCAAGCTCCAAGTAACTATGTGCAGGCAACAAAAGCCAAAAAATTAAATAAGAAAAAAGGTACGTGAGTAGAACAACTATTAAAGACAAGAGGCTTTACATGCGCGGAAGAAGTTCTCGAACTGAACCAACTTTGCAGAACCAGTTATAGCAAGTCTCTCTAGCTTCGAGGCAGATATCACTTGCTTGGAAATCATCTGTCTTTAGCACAGGTTCAAAAAATAAAAAATTATAATCTGCAACTAGAAGACTGCATGTAGTGCTATAAACGGATGTGTCTGACTGTAATTTCATTCTCGATAACACTTCACTCATGACTAAAGGTCATTTTGTTGACAGAACTATAGAATTCAAAGAGAGAAGCATACTCGGTAAGGTGCAGATCACTGTTCCATCTACATCATGTTCTGCTTTCTCCTTGATCCGTTCCCACACCATATCCCCAACCATATCAAGCATGTCAGTCACTACAACAAAGACTGTAGGATAAAACTGCAAGACTGTTGTGTCCATCAGAAGTTTTGTGACCTGCAGAACAGAACATAGAATTGACCATTTTAGAAAAATTTTGCATACGAATATTACAGCTTTTTGTACCAAAGCAGATTTGATAAGTTAGCAAATTAACCTTTATTGATAACTTTAAGGATGTTACTCGATCTTCAACCTGCCAAGCTTTAGTGATTCCATCTATTAGCTCGCGTACTTTGGCTAGATATTCCTGTTGGTCCATTACTTTAGCAGTTTCTTCCAGAGAAGTCTGTTCGCTGCCTGCTTCTTCCAAATGCGATTGAGCGGAAGGAGTCTCAACTGAGTAAATCAGACCTAAGAGCTGTTATGATATGCTTGAGCTGCAACAGAATAAAGAGAAAAAGACATACTAGGCATAAACAAAAACATACCTTTGGAACCTTTCGTTATTACATTAGATACCTGTGGAACATAGATAAGCAAGTTAAGACAGTAAGGAAAACACCACGTGCTAATTTCTAGGTATATGATCACTAAGAGTTTATGCAAAGAAGAAACGTAACTGGAGAAAATGAAACGACTTTGGAGACAGGGAAGCGCTGCATCAAGACACGTTTAAGAGACTTCCACTCCTTTGTCAGATCATGAGTCACCGCTTCAATGGATAGAGAAGTATCTTCTTCTTCAACCTTGTCTTCTGCTGAAGCATTCACATCCAATCCCCTCAGCGGATCAAAGAAGTCAAGAGGATCGTTACCTCTGTCAGTTCTCACCTACAATTTTATAAAGATCAAAGAATCTCAAGGCAAAAGAAAAATACAGAAAAACATAAGTGGAGGAAACATAGGAACAACTAAGTATACTCAACAAAAGCTATTAACTTTCCACAAGATAGATACGTATCGCAGACCTGGTGTTGACGAGAAGCAATTGGAGAGGAAAGAGGGTGCTTTTGAGTTCGTGAACGAGGAAGGAGATGAGATTCATGGTCAGCTCCATAGTCGCGACGCCGGAATTCGAACTCCATGGTTTTTGTGATTCTTCTCTGGGGGGAGACGATGATCTGCGATTCCGACTGAAAGACGTAGTTACGGTGTCGTTTAACGGAAAGTCAAATTGGATTGGTTAGGACATGTCCATCCAACCCAAGACCAAACCGAGCCAATCCAAACCTAATTGAGTTAATTTGGTTTGGTCTAAAAGTATCTCAATCCTGCCGGGTTTATTTGTTGTCTTGTGACGAATGGTTAGCCTGGTTAGGCATGGGTGATATTAGATAACCTGAATAGAATATAAATTTATGTTTTAAATTATTTAATCTTGCTTGAACCAAATGGATATAAGTTTTGTAAATCTGAACCAAACGAATTAAAATTAACTGAACTAACATTTTTTATCAGATTTACCCGCTTGTGGTCGAAACGAATATTTCAGTTTTTATTGCGAGAAATCGGATCTATCCAGTCGGTGAACAAATCTCCAAATGATTAGTTGGTTGGGTCTCGATTCGCCGGAAACCCTGAAGTTATTAAAAAAAAATCTAAAATCGTTTTGTTATTTTTTCTATAATAAAAACAACTAAAGCAACCAAAACATAATTTAGTAGCAGATGTATTTTCTAAAACCTAAAATAACTGAAATTAAAGTAACCTGGAACAACGTATAATTTGATTCTGAATAGGACTTATTCTTACAAAAAAAAATCCACAAAAACAAATTAAACTTAGATAAAACCAAATTATGCCTACAGATGGACCAAAGCTTAGTTTTTTGAGATCCTAACTTAATTATAGCTTTTTAAGTTAGTTTTTTTGTCATCTCCGTTAATAAAAAGTTTACAAAATGTTCCTCACGTAGGATCCATGATAATTATTCTAAATTTTTATTTCTAGTAAAGAAGTTATTTCTTCCTATTCATATCTTGATAATCTCTTATATACTAAAGCACAAATCACTATACCAATCAAATATTAACACATGATCCTATTTAATATTTAAAAAATGTTTATAAATAATAAAAGCAAAAATAATCTCTTTCAAACACACTTCTTTAAGAATCGAGTTCAATCCAATAATCTCTTTCAAACAGTTATTCATGTCTACACCTCCACCGCTCCACAATCAACCATTCACGTCAATCTCCTATAACTACCTTCATTCTATCATCTATATTTTTGCGATGTCATTGCAAGTTTCTC
Source organism: Brassica nigra (assembly GCA_016432835.1). Taxonomy (NCBI): domain Eukaryota; kingdom Viridiplantae; phylum Streptophyta; class Magnoliopsida; order Brassicales; family Brassicaceae; genus Brassica; species Brassica nigra. The sequence continues at coordinate 52,316,425 of CM028243.1, forward strand.
TTGCTCAAATCCACACAACGTTTTTCTCCAATAGAAACATGAGAGAAGAAGAGATTTTTCATCCTAATTATGGCTGATTTATTAGCAAAAGATTAATTACTGAAATAGTATTTCCGTTTCAGCTGACTTATGTTGTACTTGATGGCTGATTTATTTAGGCTGAGTTATGTGTTCGTTTGGGTGCTAACTTACCGATTTTCCATGTCATCATCCATGTCATCAGCTCTTATTTGCCATGTCATTACTAATGTTACAACAGTAAAATAAGGGTCTATGTTATTCTTCATTCTATATCTTCTTTATCTATCTTCTTTATCTTATTCTCCATCTTTCTCTGAGATCTTATGGATCTTGTAATTATTGTTTCCGCAACTGGATTTAAAAAAACATAGATTTAAAAAAAAATTGAAAATCTGAGACAGATCTACTACAGTCGTCATCATTTTCGATGATGATCGGTTAAAGAAGAAGCTTCCTCTCCTCTAATGTCATGTATGGTGGTCCGACATCCTTCTGCTCCCTCTCTCATTGGATTCGTCGTTTTGCAGAAAAAGAAAGACTCAAAGAGAGAGATGAAGAAGCTAACTCCCGTAAATTATAAGAAAAGGAGAGAGCTAAACAAAACAAGTAAGAAAAGGAGAGAAGACGAAGAAGATGATGAATTAGAAAGCTGATTTTATATGTTTGATGACTCAGAGGGTGCGTCATCTGAATATGATAACTTTAATTCATACAGCGAGTCTCCAACACATACTCAATTATGCATACGTTACGGCTGAATTATGCATACTTTACGGCTTAGTTATGCATACGTTGCGGCTGAGTTTAACTCTAAACTATAAACCTAAACTCTAAACATAAGCCTTAAACTTTAAAATAGTAAAATTATTAGATTAAATGTTCAAAAGATGAACTTTATAATTTTTATAACTTTATAGTTTTATAGTTTAATTTAAGAAAAGATTAAAGTTTTAATATTGTGTTGAGAGTTGAAGGAATGATTTTTTTCCGCCCAAAATACGACACGTCGCGAAACAAATTACACTTGACGGCTGACTTATAGAAATGTTACGGCATACTTATACAATTCAGATACGATACAGCCAAGAGCAGACTTACTTGAGTGAATGTGGGGTCGTTGACACCAGTAAAAATATAAAATTTTAATTTGCAAGCCTTGTTCAGAGGTTAGTTACAGCAAAGTTGGTAAAAAAAGTGCACGGCTGAACCCACAAAACTTGGGTTCAATCCTCCACAGTGACCCTATAATATTTTTTTTACAATTGTATTGTACATTTTGACCCCAGTAAAGTTTATGCTGGGTCCGCCACTGGATACAGCTGCGTTATGCATACCTTATGGATGATTTATACATACATGCGGCTGAGTTTAACTCTAAACTATAAGCCTTAAACTATAAACCTAAGCCTTAAACTTTAAAATAGTAAAAATTATTTGATTTAATGTTCAAAAGATAAACTTTATAATTTTATAACTTTATAGTTCTATAGTTTAGGGTTTGAAGTTCAAATTTAAGAAGAGATTAAAGTCTTAGTATTGTGTTCAGAGTTGAATGAATGATTTTTTCCCGCCCAGAATACGAAACGTCGTGAAACAAATTATACTTGACGGCTGACCTATAGGAACGTTATGGCTGACTTATATCATTCAGATACAACACGGCTAAGTTATGCATATTTTACGGCTGAGTTGTGCATATGTTACGGTTGAGTTTAACTCTAAACTATAAACCTAAACTCTAGACCTAAATCTTAAACTTTAAAATAATAAGAATATTAGATTTAATTTTCAAAAGATAAATTTTATAATTTTTATAACTTTATATTCTATAGTTTAGGGTTTGAGGTTCAAATTTAAGAAATGATTAAAGTTTTAATATTGCGTTCAGAGTTGAACGAATGGTTTTTTCCCACCCAAAATACGAAACGTCGCGAAACAAATTACACTTAACGGCTGACTTATAGGAACGTTACGGTTGACGTATACCATTCAGATACGTTATGGCTGAGTTATGCATACTTTATTCCTGAGTTATACATACATTACGGCTGATTTATGCATATGTTATCACTGAGTTATGGTTGCAATACGGCTTTGTTATAATCAAAGGCTGAGTTATGGTTAAAATACATCTTTGTTATAACCCTTGTTCAAAAACGCGGCCGCGTTACCGATTTTGCGGCCGCTTAAACGCTCCACGGTTCATGAACGTGGCGATTATACTCGATTCGGTTGTCTTGAACAGTAACACGCGTAATTCTCACTTAAACCGTAGAATAAGAGAACTCGGGCGTAGAACAGGAGAACTCGGGCGTCGAATTGACAAAATTTCGTTGTGTCTAAATCATGGAAACGCTAGAAAAGGCTTAGATTTTGTTAGATTTGGATTGAAAACACGTGAGTAGTATGATTTATATTATGTAAATTCTAAAGCTTATTTATTATGTGATGAAATCGTCAGAAGCGTGGATGAAAACAATGGCGGCCACGAACTGAAAAAAAAAAGGTCTGAGAAGAAGATGATCGTAAAAATACGAACACGGCCACATGTCTAGATTTCAGAGAAGCATCTACCACTTCAGCTGCCAAAAACAATTGTCAACTTATGAAACTATAAATATAAGACCAACGTTTTTAATTATTTATTAATCTAACCATTACCTTGCTCAGTTAACTATGCGGCAATAACCACTTTGGCTACATAAAACCTTTGTACAAGTATGAAACCATAGATCTAAAACGACTACAACTTAAAATGTTGATTCATATGTATAAAATGTGTTATTATACGTATAAAAGTACAAAAATTCCTCCCCGCGTACTCCCCGATTTTTTTTTCCGCTTTTTCAATAAATCGCTAGACCCGGATGTGCCGCACGCGTAGCGCCTAACGAATTTTCGAACAAGGGTTATAACCAAGTCACCAAAAAGCTTCTAACAAGCTCAAGATTCATCTTCCAAACTCATATTGAATTAAGAAACCGAAAGAGAAACTAAAAATATGAGTCTATAGATTAGGAATCAAGAGATATATCTGTCGCATAAACAACATAGATCTAAAAAAATCGAAAATCTGAGACAAATCTACTGTAGTCGTCGTTGTTGTCATGGTGGCCGGTTAGAGAAGAAGCTTTCTCTCCTCCAGTAGATCTGTATGATGATCCGACATCCTGCTGCTCCCTCTCTCATCGGATTCGTCGTCTTGTAGAAGAAGAAATAGTCAAAGAGAAATAGATGAAGAGGATAAGCCCCGTCAATTGTAAGGAAATGAGAGAATGATTTTTGGCCTTTAGATTTCAATTAATAAATGGTCATAAATTGTGATCCTCGGAAAAGAAAGATTAACCAATGAGAAAGAAGGGTGAGGATAGACAAAAAGATAATTTTGAACCTTTAGATTAAAATCAATCTATGATCATAAAAAAAGCAATATAAATTGTAATTTTAGTTCTTTTCAATTTATTTTAAAAATTGCTTAAACTTAAAGAATGTAGTTACAGGTTTAAATAAAAATTTAAAATGGAAACTATTAACCTAAACTCTAAACCTAAACCTTAAATAATAAAAATATCAGATTTAATGTTCAAAGATAAACTTTCTAATTTTTATAACTTTATAATTCTATAGTTTAGGATTTGAGATTTAGATTTAAGAAAAGATTAACATTAGAGTATTGTAAGTAAGAATTGTATAAGTGATTGTAAGAGAACATATATCTCAAGATCAAGTTAAAGTTCTCAACTTGAAAATTCAAGAAACTATACACATTCAGTCGATTTATATTCACTTGATTTTGATATGATGATCTTCAATATAACTTTTTAAAGTACTTGAATTCAGTTTTCCAGTTTTAGGATACGTTTGAGGTATGGATGAGTTATATAAACGATACGGCTGAGTTATCTAAACGCATGGCTGAGTTATCTAAACGACACGGCTGAGTTATCTAAACGACACGGCTGACTTATCTAAACGACACGGCTGAGTTATATAAATATTTTCTGATTTTAGGGTATGTTTGAGGTATAGCTGAGTTATATAAATGATACGGCTGAGTTATCTAAATATTTTCTGATTTTAGGGTATGTTTGAGGTATGACTGAGTTGCATAAACTATACGACTGAGATATATAAACGACACGGCTGAGTTGTGTAAACGTAGCATAAGTCAAATACAAAATACATGGGTGAGTTATGTTTCTTACATAGAAAACCATAAATACAGGTTTTCTGCACCATTCCGGTGATAACTCCTCCATGTCTCCAAGCTTCATTGAATTCCTCTGTGTGGTCTCTGCTGGATCCCTCACTTATTTCCATTTCCTCCATTCCCTTCTTGTTCAATCTTCTCTTTCACTCAGATCTGAAAAAAAAAAATTAGATTACCCAAATATGGGTATCAATCACAAACAAACTTAAATGATTTCATGCACCCCACAATTGCCAACTTGGGTGATTTTGGAATGTATTTGCCTTTTCTTCTCGGAATGCATACTTCTTATAGCTAGGTTTTCGGAAATTGGCGGGAAGTAACTCAGCCACAACTGCATATATAAACCAGCCATAAAAGAAAAGTAACTCAGCCACAACATAATTAAAACTCAGCCACAAACTCGAAAAACTCATCAGAAAATATGGTTTTGGGAGATTGCATCGAAGAAGATTTCGTTGAAACGCTTGTGGAGAAGACGATTTCAGCGAAGACGTTATCAGAGAAGATAGTTCGAGAATTTCGGACGATAAACAAAAATATCGACTCAAAAGATTAGGATTTAAGCGAAGAATGAAGAAAATTATGATTTTTTGTCAACACAGAAAGTTTAAGTTAGAAAGATGATTTATTGCCTTCATTCTTTTTTATTACAATAATTACAGTTATTAATGACGTGGATATAATAATTAGTGACATTGATTTGTTAATTAAAAATAATTTTAATTAAAAAACTAGTCAAGGGTCTTAATTGTCATTAGCTATGGTTGTTCGCTGTTCAAGAATTCTTGTTTAGGCTCTCTAAACATTCTAGTAATTTTTTAAAAAAATGTATATTATTTTAGTAATATCACAACTTTTCTATAACATTCTAGTAATTTTCTCTATTTTTTAACTGCATTTATGCATGTTCGTATATATCTTAACTTTCTATGAAAATTGCTTCCAGATATGTATATTATCTCTCTGAAAATCAAATAATTCTTATAAAGGCCTCAAACTCTTTGTTTGACTGCACCCACTTCTAATTTTAGATGCCGGTGTGTGTGACTAACAAAATGTTTAATTTTGATGAAAACAAAAATGAAACAACAGCATTGGATTCTTATAATAAAAAGATCGTTTATGTACAATCTTTCAAACAAAAAAAGATCATTTAAGTGCAACCAAAAATATGATCTTTTAGTGGAAAAAAAGGCAAGCAAAAACTGAGTACGTGCGTATGCACGGGTTAATAATACTAGTAGTTGTCTAATTCATAGACGCCAATCATCTTTCACACATAAAACTTGAATTAGACTGGCTTGCATTGTAACAAAACTATTTCACCAATCCGCGGACAACATTTGGATATAACTATTATAAACTTCTTTTTTATCAATCAATGTCGATTGCTAGAACTGTTAACCTTAAAAACATAATTATGAACAATTTTAAAAACTGTTTAGATGCTAACTAAATCAAATATATTTGTTTTCCTGTCACAATTAACTGATAATATATACATCTTATATATTAAAACAGATTTCACAACCTTGATTCATGTGTGATTTTTTTTAAAAATGAACTCTTGCTAGAAATTATTATCATTCATTTATTACTAATAATATGATTTAATAATATATCAAATAAATTGTCACATTTAAATGGTATACACTATTAATATGAAAAATATATAATATACTTTAAATAGTTATGATTTTTATATTTTTCAAATATATTTTACTTTTTACTCTTAAAATTAAATATAGACTTTAAATTTATGTTTCATAGTATTCATAATATGTAATTTTTAAAAATATATGTCAATTTTATTTGTTTGATATATGGTAATTCACTTTTAAAAATAACAAAAACAAATACTAATTGTTTAATTACTTACTTTTTAATTAGAATCAAAGAAGATATAAGTATAATTTTTGTTAAACTTTATAATTTTTTGAAATGTTACGATGTATTTGGTAATGAAAATTATTTTCTATTTTACCAAACTTTACGTATGTTGATGAATTTAAAAATAAAACACTTATTCAACAAACAAGAATATATAAAATAAGATACAAAAACATGTTATTTTTGAAATAATTGATTTGATGAAAAACAAGACAATTGAATAACATACTTATGTTTGTATAATGCATTAAAAATATGTATAATTATAATATATATTATTCTTGAAATAAAAATCATATATTTATGTAAATAAAATGAAAATTAATACCCGTGCGGTTGCGCGGTTTGAAATATAGTATATTTTTAATAGCATGTAAAATAAAAATAAAAACATTTCACAAGTTTTGGTATCAATTAACAAAAAGAAAAAGTTTCGTATCAATAAGATTTGAAATCATCACAAGATTCATAACTGTGCAAACGTAGCCGTTGCTACAAGCACTGACCAAGAGGTCATCAGGAGCTCTTTTCAAGCGATCATATCTTGTCATAACAAGATTCTTAAGCAGCCAATGTCCGGTGACTTGCAACGACACCTTACAACATTATTGTTATCAATTCAATGTATTTTTAAATCATTTTTAGAAAAATATTAGTAAAACATATTTGGCTATATCGTAGATCTATCTACATAAGCCAGGTTAAAATGGCATAAACATTTAGATAAATGTCATGATTATACAACTTCAATTATAAACTAGAATTTAATCAGAACTATCATTCTTATTTTCTTTTAAAAGTTATGAATAAGGAAGCAACAAAAAGTATGGATTACCCCACAGAAAACTTAGTTGATATACCTAGTAACACCTAGTACTCTACTTAGATTGACCATACGCCATGTCAAATGACACGTTCAGTTGACAATTAACAAACTAAAACCCAAGTTAATGCTAATAGAAATTGCAGAAAAAGATTGATATATATCAAATTGTCAATCACATGATTATTACTCATTTAATATACTTTTGTTTCCGACCCCTTCTGAGTATTGCAGAAAAAGATTGATATATGTCAAATTGTCAATCGTATGATTAATTAATTTCCCTTTCACTTTTACACTTTTGTATTTTTGGTGAATGCTGAAAACAGTGTGGAAACTATATGAATTTAAGAACAACATCTAACACGGATCCAAGCAAGCTTGAATACAAACTGTAAAACATTAAAATACTCAAAAGATATAAGTATAACTAACGATTTTCACTAAGGAAGCACATTCCATCTCTAAGAAAATAAATGAAGCCTCACGAACATAAAACAATCAGTGGCAATAGGGTTGAAGTTGGACCTGAAGAAACTCAAAACAGCAGAGCATAGACAAAGTTGAACCGATCAACCGAAACCATAGAGAAACAACAACTCAAAACCACTCCAAATAGTTAATCACAAAGCACAATCACACCACAAAACTAAAGAAATATTAGCATCAAATTTTGATAATTTAACAGAGCTACAAAAAACTTCCAAAAAAAATGTGAACCGAACAAAGGAATATTCAATAAAATAATTATTATAATTATTCTGCCGACGGTGTACGAGAGGGCACAAAGACTTGGAACGAAAGTCTCGATCAATCTTTAGGTATTTGATTAACGTTACTTCACCATACAGCATGCCTTTATTTTCTCGCCCAGCCACACTTTTAAAGTCACATTCTGGCTCCTTAATGGCCGGTTTATACTTCCTAATTTTCCCCATTTTTAAGCAAATATAACTCGATCAAGCTGGGCACATTGTATTACACTAGCCAGTACTGCGTTGATTATAAAATACTTTCAAAACAAACTTAATATGCCATTTTACTGGTTTAAGTCATTTTAACGGGAAAGGTTTTCATTCTTGTATCGTTTGTTTTCGTAATTAAAATTGAGTTTTCTTAATTAACGTACTGCACGTCATTTTATCTGCCATAAATTTTATATTAAGACCTAGGAGGCTACTAGGACTATATCTAATCGAGACCTAAATATTGAATCTTACGCACTTTTTACATGGTACATTGATTATGGATGATACATAACCGCACTTAAAAGTTATTTCAGAATCGTTCATTTTGTTTATCTTGCACGTGGCTACTTTCACATCTGCCATAAATTTTAAATTTGACCTAGGGGGCTAGGACTATATGACCATTTCGAGACCTAAACAAAGCATCCGCACTTTTTACCTGATACATTGGTTATCGATGATACACTAACCGTACTTAAAAGTAAGATCAGAATCGTTCATTTTGTTTATCTTGCATGTGGCTAGTTTCACATTCTTCGGGTGTTCTAAGCTTGAACCCAAGAAGCATATACATGTAAATAGTTGTTGATCCAATACAGAATGATATATATATATCCGCTGACAAGAAGAAAAGATAGTATATAAAATAGTCAAATAACCTTTTAGTATATAAAATACATATATATGTTCCTGCTTCCTTCGTTCACAACTGGATCTAAAAGCATCCTTAATGCTACAACTTCTAAAATGGGTTGTTATCAGATTTATATTAATAGTTTAATATGTTATATTTATTTAGTTAAACATTTATTTTCTTTTAATAGTTAAACCAATTATAAATTGAGACATGTGTAGAGTATCTAAAAAGATTTTTATGATTTTTCATAATTTTATTATTTTTGTCACTGATATATACAATGAAAAGCAACACAAGAAAGAAAGAAAAAAACTACTCTATGGAAGAAAATTAAGTGAGGCCAAAACAATACACAAACTTACGCTATTAAACAAAAACGGTTTGTTTGAATATAAACTTGAAACTGTCAAATTCTTGGAAAACTAGTTACAAATTTTTTGAAATTTGTGAGAAAAATATTCAACATTAATGAGGAATAATTCGAACGTACTCTACTCATTCCACCACATGCATGGCTTCTGCAAAAAAATGACTCGTCAAACCTTATATAAACTATACTTCATCCTTCACAAACATTTCACGCCCCCCAAATCTCATTCATCTCTCTCTGAGGACAAAAAACACAATGGGGCTTAAGAATATCATCTTGGCTATATCTCTAACAATTTCCCTAACCATCATCCTACTGATTTCTACAGTACCCATTAGCAACAACGAGACAGAAACGCATATGCAAACAAAAACGCTTGTTATGAAGGAACCTCCTAGAGTGAGTCGTTTCCTAGCGCAGAACGCGAAGAATGGTCGTCGCAACGCTAACGGGGCTGATCATTGCAACAAGAACGAGGAGATATGCAAGACTCACGGATCGTCCAACTCCACAATGGCTTGTTGTAGCAACAAGTGTGTTGATGTGGCGTATAATGACGATAATTGCGGCGCATGTAACAACCAATGCAAGTTCACGCAGACTTGTTGTGGAGGAGAATGTGTTTACTTGGCTTATGATAAGAGGCACTGTGGGGAGTGTAACCATCGTTGTTTGGTTGGTGACTTGTGTGTCTATGGGTTGTGTAAGTACGCTTGATGTGTGGTTGGTTGTTAGTTTTTCTATAGTAAACTTTGCTATGTTTACTAGTGTTCCAGTTAATGTGATTTTATTATATAAAGTTATTGTTTGGGTTTGTTGGGCTTTGATATAGAAATCTGGATCAAGAAATTGATATGGATATATTAGTTTTCCTGTGATTAGTGTTTGATATTGCGAAAATATTCAACGAAATTGAAAGGCATAGCCACTGGGTGTTCGCTGGTTTTTGTAACAATTGGATTTTTTTTTATCTTGCATTAATTTAGTAGCTAGCTGCAAGATTTACACTACTGCACAATCCGAATATTGTAACTTAATAATGCCTAACAAGCTAGAAAGTGTTCGTTTTGGTAGCCGAACGATGTTTATATATATGTTGCATTGAAACGTCGTTTTAGTATGATTTCTATATTTAGGCATTGTAGATGTTTTGTTACAAAAAAAGGCATTGTAGAAGTAGATGTTTAATTTGTTCATTTTTTTTTGCAAAGCACTTAAATGCAACTAATTACAAAAATAAAATAAATTAAATAAAAAGTTACTCTTTATATGTTTATCAAAAGTAAAAATCGTTCTAAGAATTTTCCTTTTTGAAATTCCAATAAAATTCCAAAACTTTATTTTAGAAAAACTTTGTAAAACGTAAGGACATGTTCTATTAGTAAAGCCTTACCAATTATTTGGAACCTTTACTAAAGCGAATCTTATGATATTTAATTTGGGGTTTTCTCCAAAGTTACACAATTGTTTAACAAGTTCGCCAAACAACTTAATTAAACTAAACACAATTGTGTATCAACAAAGTTTAAAATTATTTGTAAAATTTCTCAGAAATGGTATCTATTATTTAATTAACAATTAAACACAATTGTTTAACAAGTTCGTTAGATAAAATTGTTCAATCGCTGCATTAATTTAAATCAAATCTTGCAGTAACGTGGAAATCAAACAAGGAGAAAAAACAAAGAATGCAATTGTTTAACAAGTTCAAAACCAGCATACGACACGATCCAAGAAACAAAAGTACTAGAATATAAGTAATAACTAATAAAGTCAAATTGTGTTCAAAAAAAAAAACTAATAAAGTCAAATTGTGATAGTCGAATTTAATATCGTTAGATCCTAAACTTTCTGAGGCCATCCTCAACGACAGAAACTATTTGAGTTTCTTTAACAAAAAAAAAGCAAATAATATTTTATTATTTAATTAAGTTTTATTTTTTTTTAAATCAATGTTAGCTAGTAAAAAAAGAGACATCTGTACACTCAGTATATGAAAATGTCAACATTGTTTGCTAATAAAGAATCTTTTCTTCACTTTCTTTTCATAATTGACATTCTCTCTCTTCTTTAATCTATTTTTAATGTTGTTTTATTAATAAAAAACCCAACAAAACACCACCGTTGAATTCTATACATTCATATATATATATATATGTATATATATATATATATTATATAAGTGTATATAGGTATAGGGTCCACAATTTTGTGAAAAATCCCATCAAAATAAACTTTTTCAATATATATATAATTAATATTTAATTATGGGAATCTTAATTTTACTAGAAACTCAACTCAAAGTATCGACGGATATTTTGAGATTGTCCTCCCCGCACAGCAACGCTGGCCGAAAAGTGTTCTTGCCTCTATAATTAGCTCGGGTAGTCACTGTTTCTGTTCTTCATGCTACCCACACCCTAAACAAATAGGAAGCGTGGACTACATATTTGAGACCTAAATCATTTTATTTGGAAGTGATTACACACTTGGAATTGAATTTTCCGTAAAGTTAAAAACCCTACAATTAAATACTAATATTAATATATACATACAAATATATGTATTTTGAGAACCCCAGTGCTAAATACTCTCATTGAAAATGCACTTAGATGCCTATATTTCATTTAACTCCACTTGTATTAGATTAGAACTACACTAGCATTGCATTAAGATTGTAATGGATTCATATTTTCGTGAGAGAAATCTCCCTCTCAAAGTTGACTATAAAATCAAAAGTTACAGAAGTTTCATGAAGATTACAGTCAGACTGATGCAATGCTGGTCAACCCAATGTTAGTCCTACCATGCTCAAAATACCAAAATACGTAAATTTAAAATTCACAACATCGAGAGGTTGTTAGTAATAACATCCCACATTAGAAGTGAGAACCGGTCTAGAGCAACATATAAAAGACATGACACAAATCATTTTGCTATCACTTGATGTTGTTGATATTTGTTTTTTTTAAATTAATTTTAATTTTTATGTATATTTTTCTTTTTTCTCTAAAGTTTTGATAAGTAAATTATTTAATTTTAGAAGTTTTCTATTAGTTTTAAGAACTTGACTTAAATTTACATAAAACTAGTTTTAATAATATTTTATTTTATTGACAAGTTTTTTTTAAAAATGTTCTTGCATACTAAGTATTATATTGGTTATAATAATTAGTTGTATTTTATTGATAAGTTTAAAATTGCATATGAGTTATTGTGTAATTCACTATAGTAAAGCAAAACATTTTATGAAGATCAATCTATTTATATAAAGAGAAGGATTCTCTTCTCTGATGGATCCACGTCAGAAAAAGAGTCTACCACGTCCTGACACGTGTTCCCTGTAAATGAAACTCATCGTTTCAGTTGTTTTGTGATGGGTTTGATGTCGTGTGTGGGCTTAACCATTGTTTTGGTTTCGGCCTGATAGAATGTATCAACGCCTGTAACCCTAATTTGCCTTTACAAAGAGACGAGGTTTGTTTATCATCTTTTGCAGCGGCGAAGATACGTCATCTTCTTCAACAAGCTTTCGTCTTCTTCTCATCCTCATAAAAGAGCTTCTCCGTTGAGAGTCTCACCGGCTCTTCCATCTCCAGTTCTGCTTCTCACACCGTCTAGGACCTATCTCGATGCCACTGCGTCTCTGATTCCGCCAATGCGCCTCCAACTACTCTTCTCTGCGTCTCCTCCTTTGCGAGCGGCTCCATATCTCCTCCCCGGCCTCATTTTCATATGCGACTCCAGAATTATTTTCTTCTCTTTCTGTTGCCGACAATGGTGGTTATGCCTCTTGGATCTGCTATGGGGTATTTTACGCAGATTTCCGTCTCTTCGTTTCGTAATTGAGTGATTATAGTTTTTATTTACTTTTCTCTTGCGTTTTTCATGTTTGTTCAGATTGAATCTGATTATATTTGATTATCAATAGTGTGTTTGGGGATCTTTTAGATTCTAATTTGATTTTTCTGATATTCTTATTGCAATATCTATATCTGTTTAGCCTGGGTATAGATGATCAGAAAACAATAACAATGAGGAAAAAAGAGCTTCCTGATTAGCATCCAGAACCATTTCTTCCAGAAGTGATACTATCAAAGCTTCCTCAAGTAAACCGCAGGAGTTACCAGACCATGGGTCTAGGCACTCAACATGTATTTTTCCTGGAAACTGACGTCAAAGTAAGTTTCATATGCTCAAAGATTTTGGTAAAAAAACTATCAGTGTGAGATCAAAAGAGTTGAAACCTTTTAAAAGGGTTGTTTTGGATATCTATAATTTTGATTCATAGCAAGGCGTGTAAAATGATGTTGGAATGAATGGCCTACTTCACAGAATATTTCGCTGCAGTTATAGGCAAGGGTGCTGAAGGGAAGTTCGCCACAGGTTTGCTAATGAGTGATATCGTTGCTTTCTTGAACAATGAAGAATCTTCACTCAATGATGTTCAACTTTCTTTTTAAGAGTTGCTGAGCTGATACCTGCAAGAAAAGATGGAACCATTAGGAGAAAGAGTGGTCAACAAGTCAGTTTTACTTAATTTTAGTCTAGAGATGTCACCATTTTCGTTTTGGATCAATGCTATTTATTTTATTATTCCAGGTATTGGTTGAGCTCTTGGCCAAAGGTGGAACTGCCCAAGGAATGATAAAAGAAAAAAGACTTGGTTTAGGCAAGTATATGCTATTCATAGAAATACATCTTTTTGTTTCCTCCGAGCCATTTTGAAGGTTGACGTTCATTGAGAATATACTTTAGGCTCTTTATAAGTTGCCAACTTAGGTTTGATTTTGTTTCTTTCTGTCTTATGCCCAGGCGTTTACTCAGCATTTGAGTATAATTATGGGTGATGCTGAAGAAGTATAGCAACACTATAGATTGATGACGAAACATAAAAGAGATTGTTTGGGTACGTGCTTCTTTCTTTTAACCTCGACATGATCTATGTTTCATTGTCTGATAAAGTTATGATATATTGTAGGAGTGTCCTTTAGATGTTACGCCTACATACCCGTTTCAAGTCAATAGTATGTGTAATTGTCTAATTGAAACCTTAACAAAGATGAAGTGTATAGTCTAGATATGTGTTAGAGCCATAGACCAAAAACGTGAAACCACATTTGGAGAAAGTACAAGTCGTCTTAGAGCCAGAGACCATAAACGTAAGGCATGGCTTTAAAAAGTTGGTTGAGTTAGCTCCACCAAAATCTAACATCATCATGTATGTATAGACCATGTTTCCTGTTAGCTTTTTTGAATTCAGTATTAGAGTTTAATAAGCTCACACTGTTGAAAACCAAGGCTCAAGAAATGCTGAAGAACAATGAGATTACCAAACCGGTTGCTACCATGGATTTAGCTTGGGTTGGGTACGTGTTCTCTACCATTTGCAAATTCATTACATAATCTTTTCGAAGTCTTTAACTTTCTAAAGCCCTTTTTGTACTTCTAACAGGCCACCACTTTGATTGGTTTCCCTCTCAGATTTATCATCAAATTGCTTTATGCAGTCTCCAACTAAGCTATGAACATCTTTCAAGAATAGTATGTTAATTATACTTGAAGGTAATTACTAATTTGCATCTTTTGTTTACAGGTCAAATAGTCCTAAGCGGAGGAAGATATACAGACATGAACAAGAACCAAGCATTGTATATCTACAAGCCAAACGCCATCGTCCTCACCATTAAAACAATATAAAATAACTTTAGGAGATCAAAAATGTTTTATGACTTTTACTTATATGTTTTTTTTTGAGAAAGACTTATACTTATATATACATTGGTTTTTGGTTTCATTTAAGATGGTTACTCAAATGGAGAGCAAAAAGTTGTAGATAAAGTCTAAAGTAACGACATGATTATAGAAACTTATGCCGATGATTATATTGTCTATCAATGTTTGCTTTTCCACCATTTTCTTAATGTACATATATAGTCCCTTATAAATAATTTAAAACCAAGAATAAAAGATCGAATATTTAATGAAGTTTTTAGTCAGTTGTGAATTTAACAAATAATTTAAAACCAAGAATAAAAGATCGAATATTTAATGAAGTTTTTAGTCAGTTGTGAATTTAACAATTATTTTCATCAAAATTAATCAAGTATGAAGAAAACGATTAGATCATAACTATTCTATGTTTCAGATACATTCATATAATTTTACGAAAAAAAATTAATGCATATTTTGGAAAAACCTGTTAAACATGAAAATCTAGATAGGGATTTTCAAAAGTGAAAATAGATCAATTTAATCAACTATTTAAGTTCAGAATGTATTATGGTACAGTTGTCGTTTCCTTGGCTTCGGACAAGAAATAACAAACAAACACACTGGGTGCATAGCTTGGCGATTGAATGGGACTAAGTGGAAAGACTTTGGCCAATGGAAAACCAAGGAACTATCAAAAGAAAAATTTGTAATGATACGAGCGCTCATATACATTGCATTTGTAAATAATAATATTTTAGCTTAAGCACATATAAGAAGATTAGCTCTGTAACTTTCAGTTTGTTTTTTCTTTTGACATAAAAGTAATTGTTTCTCTTTGTATATCACAGTTAGTGTACCGAATATTGATGGAAGTTTCGTGTTTGTTGATTAAAAAATTATAGACCATGCTAAATATAATAGATATAAAGCGAGGATGCAAGTAATGTTTGTTTTTCTACCATCTGAATTGATTTACGATAAAATGTTTATTGTTTTGGAAATGAACGACATAATATTTGTTGTATTGCAGCTGAGTTTTACAATTATAGCAAATAGAGATCCTAAGATCCCCATAAACAAAAAAAAAAGAAAAGAAGATGTCATCCCCATCTGCAGAAATTAATAATGTCCAAAATATCCAATAATAGTGTTCTCCAGTTTTAAAAATGGAGCATTTACACTGATTGAGATTATAACGTAATATATGTATAATTCAAAAATATATCATAAGTTGGATCGTATGTTACGTGTGGTCATGCTAATTTTGAACTTATTGACGATAAAATGCATATTATCCATGAATGGTTAATGTTAACAAATGCATTTGGGACATGAAAAAAATAAAATAGTGTTACTTAACAGAACGACAATAATTTCACAATTAATCCATTTATAATGAAGTATGAAAAAAAACACTCATTAATTCAAATAATAACTCAGAATATATATATATATATATATATATATAAAAGCTAACATCTAACCATTCAATTGTTATCCATAATTCTTAAACAAAATAACTCACACACAAGTTCATCAACAAATAATAATCACAAAGATAGATCATATCCTGCAATCGATGGATCGATTCTAGATGAATCGAGACAAATTTTGTTGACATGGGTTTAAAAACATAAAACAACATCAATTTATTTTCTAGCATTTTATTTATAAATATTGAACAGTAAAATTAATATCATATTTTATGGTACTTGCTTTTTTAAAAAAAATAATAAATTGGCTTTTCTTTTTGAAATTGTAAAATCTAAGAAGAAATGTATTAAAATCTATTAAATTTAAGAAAAGAAAATATTGTGAACAAAGTAAAATAGTTTTATTCTTTTATGAATTTTTTAATATAGTAACAAATATATAATTTCTATAAAACGAATAGGAAAATTTATAGTAAATTTTATAATTAAAAATAAACTAAAAATATAATTTAAATTTTAAATACATTTGTCTTATTTCATTCATTTGCTTACCGGCCCGAAAGGCGGGTCCGACCCTAGTTTATTATAAAAAGATTGATTTCATTAGGTAGAATATCATTCACACTGTACTTATTTTATTACATATAATTAATGTTAGTTTCAATTAGCATAGATATAAAATTGATGCTTATGTATATACTATTTTGACCAAAAAGCGTATATACTAATTATTTTAAATTAACCAAATTTCAAATTTATTTTTTCGTGACAGCCTATGAATATAGTAGATGCACTGTCACAATAAAATACAGATTTGAATCTTACAAAACCTTATTATTATAGTAAGTAGCATTTTTATTTAATTTTCCTATAGTAATGGGTAAATAAAAAAACAAGAAAAAAAAACTGAAAACCAAAACCCATGAAAACTTGTTTTTGGTTTCTGTGTTAAGAAAACAATTATTTGAAAAAACTAGTTTCCATACATTTTAGGGAATTCATTCTTTGAAAATCTTGATTGGATGAAAAGTAGATTTTAGAGAAACAAAAACCAAAAATCGTGACAAAAAAAAAGAGAAACAAAAACCAAAAACTAATCCAAAAACTACAAACAATCAACCTCTATGCGATATTCAACATTGTAAAATATTATATTCTTGCATTAAAACATAACATTAATCAAGTAGATGGTGGTTTAGTGATTTTTCAACTATACTTCAGAGATGATGTTATATTTTGTATACAGTTTAATCAACAATATATCGGAAGAGATTGGGGAGAGACATATGAAAACATTCACAATTTAAAAAGAAGATCGTGTGACAGTTCACTTATTATTAGTTAATTTTGAGTTAGAAATTCACAAAACTCGACATTTACCAAGTAAGTAAATAGTGGTCTAATGATTCTTGAGAGTACTCAACTCAAGATAGCTAGTTCAAGTCTACTTGAGAAGGATTTATTATCTTACGAGATGCAGTTTTTGTAAAAATAATTTTTTTCTGTGCTTTTGTTTATATCCAAATCTAAATAATCCGTCTATTATAACTTATAACTTATTAAAATGTTCCGAGAAAATAATCCGTCTATTATATCAAAAAAAAAAAAAAATCCTGTCTATAGGCAAATAAATTGAAGCAAGAAAATGCAAATCATTTTAAATTGGGTCTCATCGTGGTTTCACTAAAGTTTGGAGCTACTTTTGCAAATACTTTTCAAAAGAGATAAAATAGTGAAACTTGGAGATGGAGCGCCGGAGATTATTTTTTTGAACCTCACTGTCGCTGTAAGGTGAGATCGAAGCAGATCTCTCGCCGGGAAACATCCACACCGTTTCCGCATCGATGGTGAAGGCACTGCAAGGCGCGGCTCAGAATCTGCCGGCGGATGTGAACCAATTGATCGATCAGTTAGAGCGTCACTGCTTGGCTCCCGATGGATCTCTTGTCACCAAATCAGCCTACTACGATCTTCAACTCGTAATCTCTTTCTCTCAGATTTTTGTCCTGAATCCTTTAATTATAAGTTTTTGTTATCGACATTGCAGGCGAGAGAGGAGATGTCTCGGGAGAGACTGCGTTATTTGGAAGCTATGGTAACACTTTATCTCCTCTTCATGATTTTCATTCTCTTACTCCAAATTAGGGTTTGGAATTTTGTAGTTCCGCCCCCATTACTAGGTCTGGGCGTTCGGGTCGGGTTTGGTTGGTTCTCATCAGTCAGGTCTTTCTGTTAGAGGAGTTTTGGAACCATATAGAAATCCATAGAATTGGTTCGGTTTCGGATCAGTTCTACTCGGTTTAGATCCTTTTTTTATCGGGTTCAGATATATTGGGGTCAGTTTTTTGGGTGTAGATTCCGGTTTAGGTTTCCAGGACCGGGTAAAATGCTACCCATTTACCTTCAGATATCTACATTGATCAGTAGTGACAGCAGTTTTTAATGGACTGCGTTTTACAAATGGTAGGCTATCTATTGTGAAGCTGCAGCTATGGTAGAAGAGTATCAACAAGCTCTTTCAGTAGCTAACCATGGAGGTACTCGCGATGTTCAGGGTCTTTACCCTCAACTTGGCTTAAAGAATTCTCCTCAGGTTTGATTTTCTGGAATCCAGTTTTGTTATCTCTTAGACTCATTTATGAGTTAATTCTTTGCTTTTTTTCAGGTTTATGAGACTCTAGAGCATAGGTTGGTGGTTGCTGAGGCAGCTCAGAAACTGAGGCTACCTCTTATTTCAGAGGATGGTGAAATTCATGCGGAAGAGATTGAAAAGTGGAGTATGCTATCGAGAAGCTCTCTTGATAGTGCAACCACGAGTTTTACAATCAGCTCCACATCTAACTCGGTGAACTATGCGAATAGCTCTGCAAACAGCGTTGCTTTTGGTGCTGCTGATACTGATGTAGTTGGTGGTGTGCCGAATCGCTTTCTGGGAATAACACCTGCTTATCTATCATATGTCCAGCTCCAGAATACTATGTCCATGGTACTGTGAGATCAGATTGTGTCTCTTATTAGTACTTTCATAACTATATTGTGCCTTCATCTGTTTTGTGCACCAATTCTTATGTTCTTATTAAACTTTGCTTAGGATATGGCTGACTACCAAATGTTCGTTGCTCGTGAGATAGAAAGTCGACTGAAGGACAAGTGTGATAAGTTGGCTGATGCCATTGTTGATGACACTGGTAAGATCTTTCATTATTAGCATACTACTGAGGGAGAGGTCTCTTGTTCCTTACTGAATTTTGTTTGTTCCTGCCTAGTGCAATTCTTGGCCCTTCATGTAATGACCGGATTTTCCTGATTGTCTGCATTAATGACAGATTCATCTACTGGAAATCAAAGTTCAAGTGCTAGGCTCCCAGAAAGGTTAGCCTTACCGCTGAGGTTTAACTATGGCTAGAAAGATTTAGAACGAAATAACGTGCTTTCCTTATATCTGTTATGAACTTATGAGTATTATAAAGACTGTTAGTCACCCCTCTGTCTAGGGATGTATATCTACGTAATGTGTCATGCATGTATACATAAGGTAGTTCGGAGCCAAGACAAATGGACCGTTCTTAAGATATTAGATTCATTGAGAAACAATCTTGTTGGTGATTCGTATTCTGTTTCTGAGTTTCTCTATAAAGTTTATACGAAAGTCTTGACGGATCAGATATGCTTATCCATCCTCTGATTCTCTCTAGCACCGATCAGTGACAATGTTTTGTTGCATTTCCAGGGTTAAGTTAATAATTGAGGAGATTGAAAGAGAAGAAGCAGCTCTACGAGAGGACCTCTACTCTGCTGATAGGAAATTTGCAGAATATTACAATGTAAGTCAAAGGAATATATGATAATGCAATATGCAAAATGAAAACTTTATCACTAGGCTATTATATGATACTTTTCTACATATAAGTATATATAGTTAAGTTTCTACATTTATATCAATGCTACTTCCTATGAGTTATCCTTGTAGCCCCCCTAGTGTTACTAAGGTCTGATGACTGTTTGCTTTTTATTCTGAATAAGGTCCTCGAACAAATACTCGGAGTGCTTATAAAGCTTGTGAAGGATCTCAAGTTAGAGCACCAACACAAATATGTAAGCAGTTTCAGTGTTCTCCAATTCATTCAATTGCTGCACTGTTCTCATTTTCCTTAACTCTATATATTGTTTACAGGATGAGTTGCAGAAGACTTGGTTGTGTAAAAGGTGTGAGACCATGAACGCAAAATTAAGGTATTACCCTCATCCTTCATTATTGAAGATCTCTATTTGCGGTTATTGCAGTAATAAAGAGCTCTTATTTTTTTTCTTTGCTTGAAGGGTTTTAGAACACATTCTCTTACTTGAGACATACACCCCTGAATCCATACCAGCCTTGCACAGCATCAGGTGCAGAAATTAAAAATTTCCAGAAGGGTATTTCATACCATGAACTCATGAAGCTGGCTCACACCCTTTTAAATTTTTTCCTAATTTTTCTAGGAATTATCTAGTGGAGGCTACTGAAGAAGCTTCAGCTGCATACAACAAAGCGGTTTGTGTCTTATCTTCTCTTTCATTGCTTAGTTTTAAGCCATCTTGACCCATCTTCGTTGTTGATCATATCCAATAAATTAAACAAAGTCTGCAAAATGACCAGGTTACACGGCTGAGAGAATATCAAGGAGTAGATCCTCATTTTGATACAATTGCCAGACAATACCATGACATTGTTAAGGTATATTATTACCAAAAAGAAAAGGAGACGTTTAATTAATAAACCTTTTTATATATGAGACTTGCGGGAATGCAATAACACTCATAATGAGAACTTGTTGTCTATGCAGAAACTGGAAAACATGCAGTGGACAATCCATGAAATTGAAATGGACCTTAAAGCTCATGCCTGATCGCTATATTTGTCTCACACGTTCATTTTGCCAACGTTATGACATATTAACAGATCTGTATGAGAGAAAAGGTCAGTGTGATTTACAATGCATCCATCTAAATGTTTCACCCACTGCTTGCATTGTTCTACAGTCGCTCGATTACTATGTGGTTTAAACTATAACAAAACAGAACCTTAAAAAATGTAACTAATCGTTTCTTTCACAACAAGGCCTCTGAGTTCTGCCTAAACAACAAAAGTACAGCTCGTCTTCTTGGATTAGATACAAGCAAACATAGAAGACAAATAAGAACATGTTAGAACAATCTTGTTTGTTTTGGATTCCCACTACTCATCAATCATCATAGCACAAAACTCTTCATAGTTGATTCCACCATCTAGGGGTGGGCATAATAACCGATACCCGACCCCGACCCGAAGTAAGTGGTTCGGGTTGGGTTTGGTTAGTGTCAAATACCCAATCGGTTTTCATCCTGTCTCTTTCCGGTTAACCGAACCCGATCGATTATTACCCGATACCTGAACCTACCCGAACATAACCGAAGTTAACCAAAACCTTGCCATTTATGATTTATTCCCTTTTCCAAAATTGTGTCGTGCAATATACCCAATCATCACACAGACGATTAGTGTTCCCAAAATTTTGTTTCCTAGATTCTTCTTAAGTGGTCAAGACTTAATCTCGTAAATTAATAAACTGGAAAACTTAAATGTTCCTCTTTTCTTCTTCTTACTCGGTGAAAAGGTTACTGTCGATTTTTTTTCCAATTTTTTTTTTTTTCTATTTTGTTTGTACGATGATTAGAAGCTTGATTCAGTTTGGTTCTGTTTGTATGATGCATAGAAGTTAGTCGATTTTGTTTGATGTTTGGTTTTAAAATGAAACGTGGTTTACTTGTTTGTGTTCAGTAGAGGTTCGGTTTGATTTATCTGTTTGTTCTCAGTTTGATGTTTGTATAAAGTTTCAGGAATGGTTTTAACTTTAAGACAGGTCAAAACATGTTTTTCAAAAAAAAAATTGTTTGAAGTTCGGATATCAGATATATCCAAAAATATCCGAACCCGAAGTGAAAAAACCCGAATCCGATCTGAAATGTCAAAATACCCGAACGGGTTTTATACTCGTATACCGAAATATCCGAACATCCGAAATACCCGATCCAAACCCGAACGCCCACCCCTACCACCATCCTGTTACTGGGTTGATCCGCTAAGTAATCGGATCATGGGAAATAAACAAACAAATAGTGTAGAACAGTGGTAAGGTAAGAGTAAAAAGAAAAAAAAAATTAAATTATTTTTTCTTGACCGAAATAAAACAATTAAACTCTTCCTATCAAATTTACGTCATTGGAATATTCGATAATTCTACAACATGTACGTGTTGTTTTTTCTTACTTGATTTTTGTAGAATAAAAATTGTCGAATTTTTCGTCTGGTTGAGAGATATTTTCGTTTAACCAATCAGAAAATCAACAAAAGGAAATTAAACAACCACTGCACATGGGATGAGAAAATAACATGAAAAACACTTAACGTTACTTTTCCTTTTTTCGGCTGCTCTTTAGTTACTTTTCTCTTACGTAACCTTTGAACAAAAAGGTAACAAGTGTTAACCAAAAAGGAAAATCTTGTAAAAAACGGAAAATCATTTAAATGCAATATTCCTACCGTTAAATGGAAATAACACGAAACAAGAAAGGAAACTCATTGCTATTAAATACCACTGCTCCTGCAATGCAACAACAACAACAACACAAATTAAAGAAACAGAGCACTGACTTCCTATACGATTTACGCCATTCATATAGAGCTCTCCTCTAGTTAGTTTCTACATTTTTTCTCTTTACTTCATTCTCAATCGAACTCTATTTCTCGCTATGTTTCTGGTATCCTCTGTTATTCCAATGGACGTTGCAAAGTCTGAGACTTTAAACACAATCGACTCTCTCTTGCCTCCAAAGAAACGGATGAGACTTACCGAACCACCCACCGACAATGCACCAGTTTCCGCTGCTATAAAGAAGGTTTCGTTTCCGAACAATACAAAATACAAGGGAGTTGTTCAGCATCAAAACGGTCACTGGGGGGCACAGATTTACGTAGACCACAAACGGATATGGCTCGGGACTTTCAGATCGGCTGCTGAAGCCGCCATGGGGTATGATAGCGCATCCATCAAGCTTCGGAGCTTTGACGCAAACTCGCATAGGAACTTCCCTTGGTCTGATTTAACGGTCCACGAACCGGTGTTTCAAAAAAGATACACAACAGAAGCTGTGCTGAACATGATCAAAGACGGTTCTTACCAACGCGAGTTCAAAGAGTATCTCAAAAACCGTTCTCAGGTTGTCGGGGGATCAAAACAGAGCCGAAGAGATGAAGAATCCAACAAGTGCTTCTCATGCACGCAGCTTTTTCAGAAGGAACTGACAGCGAGCGATGTAGGGAAACTCAACAGGCTTGTGATACCCAAGAAGTACGCAGTGAAGTATTTACCTTTTCTAAGCGATGATCAAAGCGAAAGAGAGGAAGGTGAAATAGTAGAAGATGTTGAAGTAGTGTTTTATGATAGAGAGATGAAACAGTGGAAGTTTAGGTATTGTTACTGGAGAAGTAGCCAGAGCTTTGTGTTAACCAGAGGATGGATAGGTTTTGTCAAGGAGAAGAGACTCAAGGAGAAAGATGTGATCACTTTTTACACTTGTGATGTTCCGACTTTAGGAGGTCAGAGCAAGAACTTCTCGATGATCGATGTTCATCGCTTTTCAGACAACGACTCAGCGGTCACTGATGAGGAAGTAAACAAGACAGTTCATAACAGTTGTGATGATGTTATGAAACCAGCAGAGAACTTTAACTCGAAGTTGGGAGAAGAAGAGAACAGAGGAGGGTTTATGTTGTTTGGTGTTAGGATCCAATAGTTTAAAGAATATATATGTAGCATGTCATCGAAAGTAATAAATAAAAAATTGGAAACAAAACACAGTTATCACGGTATTGTGGAAACTTAATTTTCAAAATAATTAAAGGCTTAGTCTATCTTCTCTCTTATCTCCTCTCTCACTTCCACAAACTAATTAGTTAAAAATCTGTTAAAAAATACTTTTATGGCACGCTCTATCCAAAAAACCATTATATTTCTGGCATGGCAAGGATCATAACCATGTAGTAAATGATCATCGACCATAATATCACTGTCTCATGTACCACACTCCGTTATAAATAAACAAAGCAATTATAAATGATAATCGCACGTCAATGCGAGATGGATGGATCAGTGAGAAGCAGAGCGTAATTGGTCTCGAGTGCGATGGAGAAAATGTGTCACCCTCCAAGAATCACCTTCACAGCTCTCACGTATTCAATATTTGTGTAGGTATAATTCAGTTAAATAAATTAATAAAATTTGTGTCAACTATGAAATTTGAAAAAACACATGAAACAGAGGAACTAAAAAAGATTTAGAATGTTCCTTAGTTTTAACTTTTAACTAAGTAGTTAAGAAATTGGTTGAGTCGGAGAGTAGGATTAGATGAAAAAACCAAACCAAATCAAACCGAGTCAAATCAACTGAACTCAAACCTATCAAAACCAAACCAAAATATATCTCAACCATTTGATTATAGTTTTTATCAACTCAACCATTTTGGTTATAGTTTTTATCAACTCAAACGGTTTGGTTTCTTTGGTTTTAAAACCATACTGAAACCAAAATGATTATTTAATTAAATTAACTAAATATATTACTATTATCAACTATAATATTTAAGATAGTTAACCATCTAACCTAAATAACTAAACTAATTTTATATATTTTAATTTTAAATAAATAAAAGACAGAACTAAGAATAAAATAAAAAAACACGAATCTTCTACACTATCATCACATCTAAAAGTTACTTTTGGTAGTTGTAAGAGATTTGAAATAATAATTTAAAATGGTTAGATTACATTTTTTATATATTATTGTGATTTTTAATGTATAATTAAGAAGAAATTAATGACTTAGTTTTAAAATGATGATTTGTTTTATGTTTTAAAAATTATATTTTCTTAATCGAACTAATAAAAAGTTAAAAACTATCTGGAATGAACTGAACCCAACTGAATTCAAACCAAATAAAAACCAAACTAAACTGATTTTGATTGACTTCAGTCATAATATGCATAGAACCAAACCTTTCAAAATGTTAAGTTTTTCTTTTATCAAATAAAATTATTAGTATAGCCAAACAAAACAAGAAAAAAATAAAGGAAGTAGTATCATTTATATTTTGTCAAAAAAATAAAAATAAAGGTAAGGAAAAATATTCAACCCCATGGGTTGATATTCTTTTGTTAGTGACCTAATTTATCTTGTTAACGGCAATGAGATTTGTTTTTGTAATCGGCGGTGAGATTTGTTTTCGTGACTCACAATCAAATATATCAATTTTAATGACAACAATTAAAAAAGGTAAATAATTTAGTCGTCTTTAGCAATAAGGAAACTTTATAAATACCGATATCTTCCATAACAAATTATAGAAACAACAACAAACGAAAAAAAGGAAATTTAGTACTTGCAGAATACTCTTACCACAATTTCCGATCCTACAAATATTATCTTAATTCACTTTTCTTCCTTCAATTTCATCTTTATCGTTTTCTTTTGGTTCTCTCTGTTACCGTCAATGAATGCAGAAGACGCAAAGACGGAGACTTCATCAGTCTCAAGCGGTGGTTTCTTGCCTCCCAAGAAACGCATGAAACTTCTTAACAACCCACGAAACAGTGCCCTAGAGGTTGTGTTTCCAGGCAACGCGAAGTATAAGGGCGTGGTTCAACAACCGACCGGTCACTGGGGCGCTCAGATATACACAGACCACAGAAGGATCTGGCTCGGCACTTTCAGATCGGCCGCTGAAGCCGCCGCGGCTTACGACAGCGCATCCATCAAGATCCGAAGCTACGACGCTAACATGCACCGGAACTTCCCTTGGACTGAGTACACGGTCCACGAACCGGCCTTTCAGAACGAGCACACGACCGAAGATGTGCTGAGCATGATCAAAGACGGTACGTACCAACGCAAATACAGAGAGTTTTTCAAGAAAATCCAATCCATGATTGTTGCGAGAAGATACGGCACTGTGGGATCGAAAGAAGATCAAGAATCAAACAAGCGTTTCTCGTGCACAGAGCTGTTTAGGAAGGAGCTGACACCGAGCGATGTTGGGAAGCTCAACAGGCTTGTGATACCTAAGAAGTATGCGGTGAAGCATCTACCATTCATTAGCAATGATCGAGAAGAGGGAGGAATAGGAGAAGACGTTGAGGTTGTGTTCTATGACAGGGGAATGAGACAGTGGAGGTTTAGGTATTGTTACTGGAAAAGTAGTCAGAGCTTTGTCTTCACTAGAGGATGGAATGGTTTCGTCAAGGAGAAGAGCCTCAAGGAGAAAGATGTGATCACTTTTTACACTTGTGCTGTCCCAACATTAGAAGTTCAAAGCAAGAACTTCTTGATGATCGATGTTCATTGCTCTTCGGATGATGGCTCGGCTGTGCGTGATGAGGAAGTAAACGAGACTGTTCGTAACAGTACTGATGGAGAAGTGAAAAACGAAGACTTCAACTCGAAGCTAGAAGAAGAAGAAACCAAATCAGTGGAGAACAAAGGAGGGTTTATGCTGTTTGGTGTTAGGATTCAATAGCTACTTTGTTCTTTAGGACTTTTTATTTTATAATTAAACTAGAGTTTGTCTTTTTTTTTGTTTAGACACATTGTACTGTTTTGACCTTCGATACTTAGTGAGATTGAACTAATAAAAAACCCATACTGATTCAGTTGGTAACATGACTCTCTTTAAATCAAATTGTATTATCATTGGTTTCTTAATATATACGAATAGAAGTGTAAGATACGAAGTTTGATACCACTAGAAAGATCTTTCTTGTGAGGTTAAAGCTAGACCGATGCCAAATTGAAAATTGAAACGCACTGCATATAGATACAAAAATTAAAGGAAATCAAAAAAACATCAGATGAAAGAGTGAACGCCGTTTCTTAATTCATTGTGGTTTGTGGATTTTTTTTGTTGAGCCACATATAACAAAAAAAATAAATAAACTTTTTAAATAAAATTTTATTTATTTATTATTGTTTTTAAACGAAATATTATTCTTAGTATAAAAATTAATTTTTGAAAGCGAAGTTTTAGATAATATCATAGAGATATTGGTGATTTGATAGTTAACAAAAAAAAAGAGAGTAAAAATATGAAGAAGAAAACAATGTCATAAATTTAGTGAAACAAAATTACAAATAAAGATATTTACCATGTAAAAGAGTTTTTTTTTTTTTATTATGAACCATCTGAAAAAAATTCAAAAAAAAAACCATCTGAAAAAATAAAGAATTTAGAGAAGAAAATTACGGCAAAAAAATGGTTCTTTTCTTGGTTTCTTGGGTTGTGTCTTTTACGTAACGAGACGAAAGAAAGCAAATAATCTATTGAGCAAAAGCGGCAACCCACCATAAAAATCGAATTGTATATTTCTCAATTTTCCAGAATCAGATCTCTCTCTATCTCTGCCCCCAACGGTGAGTCTTTTCTTACCTAACTTTCATTCTTTCAAACGTGTTTATGCCTTCTGTATTTGGTGGATGGATCCAACAACAAGTTTCTGATTGAAAGTTGTTTGCTTTACTCGTGCCTGGTGTTCATACTCATCTGGGTAATTCATTAAAAAAAACAAACTTTACATCTTCATTTCTACTCTTTGATGAGTTGTGTGTGAAATCTATATAAGTGCCCCCCTATCCTAAAGTAATACATAGTGAAAAAAGTTTTGTGGTATGGATCTGATTTGGTTGCCATTTGAATCTGTGTTTCCTGATTCTTTATACTTTGGTTTGTTGTTGATATATTAGATCAAATCAAGACTCTTCATTTTAGCTTGTTTTCAAGTTTTATTATCTTCCCTGATTAAAAGAACTTGCCTTTTTGTTTCTCTTGATATGGTTCTTGCTTAAATGAAACAGCTATGACTAATTGTTTATTTTTATTTTTTGGAACGCAAGTAGGCTTTTCTTGCTAGTTTGAGATTGTATCATGGAAGGAATCATTGTGAGGAGAGTTATACCATCTGACAACAGTTGTCTCTTCAACGCAATCGGGTAATAATAAGCTTCTTTTTTTCAGTCAAGAAGAGATGTTTTGAGGCTTGTGTTAATTTTCTGAGGATTCTCTTTTTTTTTTTTTCCTTACAGCTATGTCATGGACAAGGACAAGAAGAAAGCTCCTGAGCTAAGACAGGTTCTTAGCTTCTTTGATCTATTAAGTGTTAGCTGCAGTCAATGTTTAGCTTCTTCTTTTGAGTTTGTAGTTATCCGCTTCCTATGGTATCTAAAGCTTAGTGTTTAGCTGCATTCTGTGTTTATGTTCACTTGAAAACATTCGAAAAGTAGTAATACATAGGGTAGATTAATATTGTTACCACATGAATTGAGTATTTGAAGCAACCATCTTTGGTAACTTCCAGATGATAAGACATAAGCTTGGTGCTGTTGTGCTTAGGTGATAGCTGCAGCAGTTGCAAGCGACAAGGAGAAATATAACGAAGCATTTCTAGGGAAGCCTAATGAAGAATACTGTGCCTGGATTCTCAATCCAGAGAAGTGGGGAGGTATCTCTTTTGTCTTTAAATGTCACTTTGGTTCATGATGCTTACAAAGTTCCATGTATTGATAAGAGTGTCTTTCAATGTTCGTTTATTTTTTTTTTTGTGTTAGGTGCAATTGAGCTTTCGATATTAGCAGACTATTATGGTCGAGAGATTGCAGCTTATGATATTCAAACTAGTAGATGTGACTTGTATGGACAGGTATCATACTAAATCTCAAACATTCAAATTGTGCAAATATTAAAGTAGTATTAAAAACAGCAGTTATTACTCTGTTTTGCAGACCAAAAACTACAGCGAAAGAGTTATGTTGATCTATGACGGTCTTCACTATGATGCTCTCGCTGTAAGTTTGATAATATTTATACTCCATTTAAGAAGGTAAGGTAGCTTAATTATTTTTCCTTGTTGCAATTTTTTTTTTTTGTAGTTGTCTCCATTTGAAGATGCTGAGGAAGACTTTGATATGACTATATTTCCGGTTGGTAAAGATAGATCCATTGGTGCCATTGAAGGGCTTGTTCTAAATCTAGTAAAGGACCAACAAAGGTAACAGTAGATAAGTGGTCCTGTTCTGTTATCTGGGCACAAGAATAAGCCCTTCGGTTTTGATTCTCTGTTTCAGGAAAAGGAGTTACACAGATACTGCAAACTTCACTCTGCGTTGTGGTGTTTGCCAAATTGGAGTTATTGGACAAAAGGTCATCTGCTTTTTCTAGCTCTCATTGAATTACTGGCCATTATCTGTACTTGATAGATCAATAGAGCTTGAATTGATGAAATATGTAACTGAAACAGGAAGCTGTGGAGCATGCTCAAGCAACTGGTCATGTCAACTTCCAAGAATACCATTAAGGGAATACTTAATATTTATTTTCTCTTGTCAACAAATTCAAAATACAATCTGTTGTACAATTCATGTTATGTTGTTTTCTTTCTTTAGATGTATCCTCTTTTCAAGAGGAGCATCATTGTTGTCTCACCAATAATGTCATGAACATTTGGACATATTTGTCTTTATTTTTCTTTTTGTTCAAAATAAAAACATTCCACACATGTTCAGTCAGAACAGCTTTTAGCCTTTTACTGCAGGGGACATCAGAATTGTTCTTCTTCTTTTACAACGAAACACGTAATATTTCTTTTAACTATTTTAAACTAGGGTTGGACCGCGCTTCGTGCAGCGAGTGGATACATCAAGTATTTGACATAAATATTTCAAGACATTTATATATTTCTTATAGAGCTTTTAGCCTTTTATTGCAGGGGACATCAGAATTGTTCTTCTTCTTTTACAACGAAACATATAATATTTTTTTTAATTATTTTAAACTAGGGTCGGGCCGCATTTCGTGCAGCGAGTGAATACATTAAGTATTTGATATGAATATTTTTAAGACATTTATATATTTCGTATAGGACATTTATTTTGTATAGGACATATTTTGTATAGGACATTTATTCATATAAAATCATTTTATATAGCATTTCAGTCATTTGATTTTCAAAAATCGTTGCAGAAGTAAACTGCATAGATGATTTGTCTTTTGCTTTTTATAATATACATATCATTTATTCTTTCATTATAGATTGCTACAAAATCACAAACGAATAATTGTTAAACAAAACGAATCATATTTTGATCGGTTAGAAAATCGAACTAAAATATTTATTTAAAAAATACAAAATATGACACTATATCATTTTACTATTTACTTAATGTTTAAAGTAATTTCGATGTGAAATTTATCTGGAAATACTTGTAAATGGATTCACATTAGTTTATTGTCATTATTGCTAGATAATTATGTAATTTTGAAAAATAGAAACTTCAAAGAACCCGTTTGGATTTAAAATAACCGCTACCATAATTGATATTAATATAATTATTAATTTTTAACTGCAAATTTCAAAATTTTCATGAAATTTCAAAACATTATATATATTATTAATTTTAATATTTTAATGAAACCATATATCTATATAGGATTTTATTAAAATATTGTTTTGACCATATCGATTTGTGTTGGTCCAACTCAAAACCAGAGATTTATTAATTTATCAAATATTAATCTATAGAGTTTTTACCATATTAGTAATAGATTACTGATTTTTGTTTTGTTAGTGAGCAAAATTAGACCGCTGCATTTCTAACTCTGGCAGGGTCGCCGTTTTTTCTTTTTCAAGTTTACATTTCTATATCCACATGTCTTTTTGATTACTTAACATCTAGATTGAAACATTTAGATTGCAGCAATACTGAACAATTAGTGTTAGTTTTTGATAAAAGACGGTATTAGCATTTTATATATAATACATTCCCTCCCCTGAGCTTATTATGTCTGAGACAGCACAGTGTGTATAGAGTAAATTTCATATGGTTTGACATCTATATTGCAATTTTTTCTCATACATATCAAAAATACATGGAACTTTTGCAGGTTCTTCTTTTCTTCCTGTACACATTATCCCCTAAAGGCCTAACAATTTTTAAATCTTATTGAGATTACACTAACATAGTACAATATTAGAGGTAACATCTCAGATCATTAGGGAAATACATAAAGCACTTGTTTAGGCTAGAAAAATGTTTGTGCTACATTTTCCTGAGCTATTATAATTTATTTTGTCCCAGCTGCTTCTGTGCATCATTGTTTTCTTTTTTCTTTTTGATTCTGCTCAAACTGGTATTTGGATGTACACCTACAATCACATGTAAGCCAAAACCCAAAATATCAGCATAAGAGGCTTCCAGGAAATTAAAACACAATATCTTCAAGGAGAAGGCCTATAGAGGATGGAGGAGAGTAAAAGAATTCTACCTGTAGTTTCATGACCAGCTGTCTGTCTATAAGAATACGTGAGTGGAGATCTTCTTTTGCTGTGTAGATTCTTGCAACTTCTTATCTCCTCATTTGCATGTCGACTGTAATAGACTGACTATGCACACCACCAACACTGGATAGGACTAAGATCACACCAGTAATATCAATGATATTAACCTGACATCAATCGAAAGCAAAATTAATTAGGAAAAGATGTGATTAAGCAAAAAAAAAAAGAATCAAACACTAAAGAGGGTCAATCAAATCACCAAAACCACATGAATCTGAGAAGTCATCAATCACAAACGGCATGAGGAATTTATCTTAATCAGTACCTTTTTATAAAAGGAATTAGAGGATGATTATCAAAGCTGGAGCGCTCACCTTTTTATTGCAGAACCTCCCCTGTCTTGGGGAAGGAGAACTCTCATTGAATGTAGATTGTGGATGAAAAATTAATTGAGGGTTTTAAGGATATTAATCCGTAACTGGTATCTTTGTGATGAAGAAGGTGGAAGATCACTTGCGATGAATAAGATGGAAGATCGCTTGACGAAGAAGAGGCGAAGAAGAACACACGCATGCTCTAGATGACAAGGCTGTGTTTATTGTAAACCTCGGTATATAAGACGCTGCGTTTTGAGGAGGGACATATGGCAAACCGTCAATACACTATTAAATAAAACGTAGAGTATCATTCGGACACGTGTCGCGAGTATTGGAGTTGAATTTCTGACGTGTCCGCCTACGTGACGCGCCCATGAGAGAAAGAACCTTACTTTATATATAGAGATTGTAACAACTTTTAGAAAACAACACCAACAAAGTTACAACTATTAAGCTGGAGATTTGAATATGTAATAAAATTTAGTAACTAATTTTTAAAAGTTATAGTGATTCTCAAATCTCTACCATAAGGGGTTAAGGGATAGCATATTTTTAGAAAATAACAGGAACATAATCATTGTTCCAAAGAATACAGCAACGTGCTATAGATTGAATTTGCATCAAATTTTATAACTTTCTTAATGGTAAAACGGTGACATTTTAATCTATAATATAATGGTCTAACTGGTGACCAATGAATGAAAAGGAATAGAGCATTCCTTACTATTCCTTATTTATTTTACCATTTATAAGGAATAATCTTTCCTTTCTATTTTCTTCATTCCTTTTATTTTAGAGGAATATAGAACAAATTTATTTCTCTCCAAAATTGATAAGGAATAATTTTTCTCCATTCCCCTAAATTCATTCCTCTGCATTTTTTCCCTACTCATTCCTCTTGTTTCTATGATGGTCACCAGTTAGACCCAAAGTACTAGATGGTGCACCTTTGCGGAAAAAGGGTCTATTTCAACATGAACTTTAAGCATCGTGCCTATTCCTTTACGAATTCTGTAGTAGTGTGTATTCCATACTGAACTAAACAAAAATTTTAAAATACTACATGAACTTTATGCATTGTGCCTTTTTATTCTCGAACTTTATATTAGTGTATATTCCATAGTGAACTAAAGAAAAATTCAAAAATACTACATGGATTCTCAAAATCGTGTTTATATATATTGACCGTCAAATATTTTGTCATTTGTTAATTTCTCAAAATGACGTCATTTTGAATAAATTCTATAAAATTAAAAATTAAAAAAGACTCTCAAAATCATTCTTATATATATAATTGAACATTAAATGTGTTAGTCATCCTTTAATTTATTAAAATGACGTAATTTTGGATAAATTTTGTAAAATTATCCGTCGTTTTATAATTTTTTTTTTAATTTTACAAAATCTATCCAAAATGATGTTGTTTTAATTTATGACTAACAACTTTGATTTGCTGAAAAAAGACTAATACGTTTGATAGTCAACATATATATACACAGCACATTTTTGAGAGTTTGTTTAGTAAATTTAAATTTTAAATTTTACAAAATTTATCTAAAACGATGTCGTTTTGATAAATTAGCGGATGACTAACATAGAAAAATGACCTATTTCAATATGAATTTTACGAACTTTGTTGTAGTGTGTATTCCGTACTGAACTAAACAAAAATTTAGAAATACTGAATGAACTTTACATGTCGGGAATGAAAAGGCACGATACGTAAAGTTCATGTATTATTTTTAAATTTGTTTAATTGCACGACGCATAAAGTTCATGTTGAAATAGTTACTTTTTCCACACATTTGCATATTTGTAGGAAACTCTAAGGTTATTATATAAAGTCTGGTTCTTCAAAATTGTTCTAACATAATTGTGACACATGACAATTAAATATTTTATATTTAAGATTGTGATGTGTTAAGATTGTGATATGCGTTAAGCTATTTCATAATTAATATATATATATATATACTTAAGATTGTGATATATGTTAAATTATTTTATAAATTTTAGATTTTAAAAATTCTGAACAAAAGATAATTTGCAAAAAAATAATTTGATAGTAATTTTCCTAATAAAAAAAATACAAGAGACGAACCCTAAGAGAGACGACGCAAAAATCATGGCGGGGAGCAATATGAGATCCGCGATCCCGCAGGTATGAATCCTTATTTGCTTCGTCGTAATACTTTGCTCTTTGTTAAGAACACCCTATAGGATGTAATCTTTTTCTGAGTTAAGATCGAATATTTTCTCAATCGAACCATAAAATCGATTCTCTTAGGTATGATTGGCTGATTATTATTATTTTTTTTGTCTGATTTTATATTGATATATGTTTTTCTCTTTCATAGACGATGAGATTAGTAAAGAAAACTGGTTTGTCCATTCTACTAGTGGGTGCGGGATATGGCATGGCTTTTTATTTCCAAGAAGCTCATGTAGCTGATCTAGAGAAGAAGTTGAAACAGGTTAAAAGGAACATTTATTAATAACTTACGCATTTGAAGTAAGTAAAAAAGATAAGACCTAAAAAGTCAAATACTCTCTCTGACTCTGTTCCCTAAGCGCAACCCATGGCAGCTCCCTGGCGGTGCTTCCGCCCTGAACCCTCCGTCTCTCACTCCTGGTGAAGTCCCCCAAGCCCCCTGACCCTCCGGACCCAGCCTCTCCTTTTGCCCCAAACCAGTTCCCTCCTTTATCCTCTCCGCCTGTAAACTCAACTGTTCCCTCTAAGTAATCTGCTTCTTCTCTGAAGCCTGCTGCGAAGGTTCTCTTACCCTCTCTAACTGCTGAACCCGCAATGCTTCAGACAGCCCCGAACTGTTCCTCCACTTCAGTTGGTCTTTGCCCTACTGTTGTCGTCGGATCTGAAAACTCTACTGAATTTTTTTTACCATTTTAAAACCTACTCATAATTTCCCTCTTTATACCAACCGAGCTTCTAGCTCCTCCTCTTTCACCCGTCCTTCATCAATACCACTCACTTCCCAATCTGCCCCCTTAACTGATCCCTCTTGTCCTTCATCAATACCGCCTCTCCCAGCCTCACCCACGACCAGCACTATTCACAAAACCCTAACTCAAAACCATACAGAAACCACTCCCCAGCTCCCAGCAAACCCCACTTCCAACCCCAAACCCACTCTTGTTGAAAAGATTCGACGTTCTGAAGACAAAACTCTTCACAGACTAGCTCCGGTAACCATTGCAGCATCAGGAAGGATAAGAGTGCTTACCCCTGACTCTGTTTTCAAGAAAGGTGAAGAACTGCATAAAGATTTCATAGTCTGTTATTTTAATGGAAGCCCCCCCCCTCCTTTCAATCAGATTCAAAGCGTGTTCAACCATATGTGGGGTAAAGGAAAAAGCTCGAGATTCATAATAACCTTCTTACTAGGTCTGCTATAGTCAGAATTTATAGTGACTACCTGCGGAGAAAGATCCTTGAGAAGCATATCTGGTACGTTGGTGATTCTATGTTCCATATTGCCTTGTGGACCTCCGAGCATTCCTCTTCGACGCCCCCGCTTCAGTCAGTCAAACTATGGGCTCACCTAACAGGAGTTCCTTTGGATCTTCGACACCGGGAAGGCCTGAGTCTTGTGGCTGGTTTGGTAGGAGACCCTAAAGAAACAGATGATTTCACAAAGAACCTTGTTAGCTTGACGTTATCACACGTTAAGGTGGAACTTGATATAACGGCTCCTGCTCTTTCAGTTGTG
Source organism: Brassica nigra (assembly GCA_016432835.1). Classification (NCBI taxonomy): domain Eukaryota; kingdom Viridiplantae; phylum Streptophyta; class Magnoliopsida; order Brassicales; family Brassicaceae; genus Brassica; species Brassica nigra. Next base: position 52,351,997 of record CM028243.1, read on the forward strand.
GAGTTCGAGAGGGAAAATGGCGAGGTGGTAGAAGTGTTTGTTACTTACCCATGGCTATCTCCAACCTTTTCACACTGTAAAGAGCTGGGGCATGTAATCCGCAACTGTCTCAAATGGATCCCTCCTCTAAAGGATGTTCACCCACCTGAAAAACAAGCGCCAAAAAACTCAGAAAAATCTCAAGGAAAAAAGAAAGTCACTTCGAATGTAAAAGCAATCTACGTTCCTATTGTTAAAGACAAGGCCCCCTCATCTGATCAGGCTACGATGGATGCAGAATCTATTCCGCCTGGTGATATAACTTTGCTAGTTTTCACTTCTCAAGCTCCCTTTTCAAAATCCAATGTTCCCTCTCCTAATCCCAAAACTGCTATCTTCTCTCAATCTAAATCATTCCGTCCTCCCAAAATTTCCTCCACCCTCTCCTTGCTTGCTTTATCCTCTTTTATCCCTGACCCCTATCACCTAAGCCCCCCTGGTCCTCTTGATCGCAGGGTCCTAAAAAGATCCCGCTCTGATCCTCTATCTCCTCTCTTCCTCTTTATAAACTTGATGCTACCACTCTGCCTAAAGGAGTATCAGATTCCTCTCCTATTATAAACTCAGAAATTTCTAGCTTCACAAAAAACTCTTTTAACCATCTTTTGTGTCTAGGTGACCTCCCTTCTTCCGGAGGCCCTTCTCTTAATTAAATATGAGTGTTAAACTCTCTTTTTGGAATGTTCGTGGCCTAAATGACCCGAGAAAGCATCAACCCTTTTGTCAATGGTTTAATTTCAATAAACCCATTGTTAGTGCACTTTTGGAAACCCATATAAAACTCGGAAATCGTAGCCAGTTAATGGCAAAACTTTGTTTTGGTTGAAATTATGCGTCAAATCACCAGTCTGATGAAGATTGGCGCATCATTCTGATCTGGAAAGCCCCTGCAGTTGTGAACATTCTCCACCAGTCCAGGCAATCGCTCACTTGCGAAGTCCGCCTCCCTCTTTGCCCGGCCTTCTGCTACTCAATGATCTATGCTTCAAACCTTACCTCTAAAAGATCAGACCTATGGGAGGAGCTTCTCGACCTTCATCGCTCTCTTGACCTTGAAAACAAACCGTGGATTATTGGTGGTGATGTTAACCAGATTGTTGATCACAGTGAGCACTCCTTACCTCATGTTGATACGACGAGTTTCCCTATGTCTGAGCTCCGAGACTGCATTGATCAGCTAGGAGCGTTTGATCTAAGATACCAGGGTCCTACCTACTCTTGGTCGAATCACCAGCCCACTACGCCTATATCAAAGAAACTAGACAGACTCTTAATCAATGATATGGTCCTTTTCTTGTTTCCTGATGCTGCTGCTACTTTCCTTCCCCCGCTTATCTCCGACCACTGTCCCTGCCTCCTAAACCTTGCTGTCCCCCTCCCCTCAGCTGGTTCATAACCCTTCAAATTCCTTAATTACCTCACCAAACACCCTAACTTCCTCCATGTTGTGTATGAGACTTGGGTTCAGATCGGAAGCGCGAGTTATACTTTGTCTAGCCTTTGCTGGAAGTTTAAATGCCTGAAAAAGCGCTAAAAAATCTAAACAGAGACAACTTCTCAAAAATTCAAGAGAGAGTAATTGAAACTAACAATCTTCTTCAATGTTTGCAGGTACAAGCTCTCCAAAACCCTTCTCCACATCTCTTTGAGCAGTAACGGGAACTGCACAAAAAGTGGCTTTTCTTGAGGGAAATAGAGGAATATTTTTTCAGGCAAAAGTCTAGGATAAATTGGCTTCAAGAGGGAGACCAAAACACTACATTTTTCCACAAAATCTGTCAAACTAGAGCTAGCTGCAATGCAATAAGAAGCTTCCTTACAGTATCTGGTACCTTTATTGTTGACCCGGTTGCAATGAGTAGACTTGCAGTACTTCACTTTGAGTCTGTTTTGGGGCCAAGGAACAACCGTTTTAGCTATCTCTACACTCCTCTGACCTGGTTCCAGTCTCTTTCGGACTATATAATTACTCCTGAGATAGGTGAGTCAATGATCAAACCTCTGACTCGAGAGGAAATCAAAAAGCACTTTTTCAAGATGAACCCAAACAAGGCTCCTGGGCCTGATGGTTTGTCCTCTGGTTTCTTCCGCTCCTCGTGAGATATTATTGGTCAGGAAGTAGTAGACTCGATCTCTCACTCTTCTACTCTGGGTTTCTGCCTACTTCAGCTAATGCTACTATCCTCACCTTTGTCCCAAAGTCTACAGGAGCTTCACTCATCACGGATTACAGACTGATTGCTTGCTTGCCTCAATACTATCTCAAGGTGATCTCCCGTATTCTAGTCTCTAGACTTAAGCCTATGTTGCCTGACTTCATTGTTCGAAACCAAACCGCTTTTGTGAAGGATCGACTTCTCATTGAGAACACTGTCCTTGCTAGCGAGCTAGTCAGCGGGTATCATAAAAAGGTGGGAGAAAAAGAATCACTATCAAGGTTGATATTGCTAAAACGTTTGACACGCTTTCTTGGGATTTCCTATTTCACTGCCTAGAAGGCCTAGAAGTGCCTCCTTGTTTCCTTCAACGTCTTCGAGCTTGTGTGTGCACCCCCTCCTTCATGGTTGGCTACAACGGGACGGTCAATGGTTACTTCAAAGGGACTCGTGGCCTCCGCCAAGGGGATCCTCTCTCTCCGTACTTGTATGTCATCACAATGAACTGTCTCTCTCTCCTCCTCAAAGAGGCTGCTTCATCAGGAAACCTTGGCTACCATGATCGCTGCAACACTTCCAAGCTAACTAACCTTTGCTTTGCAGATGACCTTCTGATCTTTATTGATGGCTCGATCTCAATCACCTCTGTCCAACGGGTCTTCCAAGTCCTCCATGATTTTGAAAAGCGCTCAGGCCTTGCTGTGAGCATGCAGAAAACTAGCTTCTTCTCTTCCGATTTGACAGATGCAGAAATAGACTCAATTTAAGTCTCTACGGGGATGATGCATGGTACTCTTCCTGTTCGCTACCTTGGAGTACCTTTCTGCACATCGAAGCTCAACCTCTCCCACTGCGAAAGTCTGATTCAACATGTTAAGTCCATGTTTAATTCGTGGACTGTCAAGACACTCTCCTTCGCGGGTAGATTTTTGCTGATTAAGATTGTGATAGCTGGTATTACAAACTTCTGGTGCTCCTTATTCGTGCTTCCGAAAGCCTGCATAAAAAGAATTATTTCTCTCTATAGCATGTTCCTTTGGAAATGCAGCTTAGAAGAACACAACACTGCGAGAGTCTCTTGGGAAACTGTCTCACAAAGAAAGGAGCATGGAGGTCTAGGTGTCATAGATCTTCTAACTTGGAACAAAGCGATTTTTCTTAAGCTAATTTGGATGCTGTTCTTCAAGGCAGGCTTAGTTTGGATAGCCTGGTTTAGAGATGAGGTTCTACATGGGGATATACGTAACTACTGGACGATTCAACCTAACAGAAAATATTCCTGGCTTGCAAACAAACTAATCAAACTTAGGAGTGAAGTCTACCCTTGGATAAAACTCAGTGAGAGATGGTCGTACCTGAAAGTTTTGGACTGAGAACTGGTCCCCCTTTGGTAATCTGCAAGTGTTCCTCGATCCGTATGGTCACTCCTGTCTTGGCATTGCAAAAACTGCTACTCTAGCCAGCCTGTGTACTAATGGTGTGTGGCGCTTACCGAACGCTCGCTCAGATAATCAGCTCTTGTTTCTCACATTCCTAACTACCTTCCAACTGCAAGAAGGAGAAGACTACTATGAATGGGAACTACAAGGCAGAATAAACAACAGATATTCAACAAGGGAGGTTTACCAGCTACTGCGTGGAGATCATCCTGTGGTGCCATGGAAAATGGTCTCCTGGATCGATCCTTCGACATTCTTTTCTGACATGGTTGTTTGTTCTTAACAGATATCCTACTAGGGACAGAATTGCTAGCTGGAGACTCCAAACCGACAGTGCTTGTCTCCTCTGCTCAATTATGCCTGAATCCAGAAGCCATCTCCTTTTTAACTGCTGTTTCTCTTTCTCAATTTGGACAATCCTCTGGCGAAGATGCTCGATCCAACCTCTCTTGGACTATGGCCAGATAATCCAACAGCTAACAACCATCCGTATGGGAAAGTTTCACCGACATCTTGTGATCATCGCCTGGCAAGCAACGACCTATGCAATCTGGACTGAACGCAACTCCCGTCTCCATCGATCGTCTTTCTGTTCAGCAGACTCCATCGCAAAAGGCATCATTACTCAAATCACAAACAGGATATCCTCTTTTCGATCAACTAATCCCTCTACAAGCTCCAAGTTGATGCAAATTTGGCTATCAACTGAATGATCGGTTCCTTCTTAGCTGATCATGTTCTTCCACATTCTTCCTCGCGTTCTCCGCAGGTTCACTATCCCTCTGCCAAATGGGTCTCAACTTGTCACTTTGTCTATTGATTAATTTCAACTGGACTTCCCTTCACAAACTAGTCTTGGGCTTGTAAACTTCTTATTTCTTTTGCATTTTAATATAAGAAAGCCAAATTACAAAAAAAAATAAATAACATTCATTGATTAATTGAATAACATTGATAATATTATTTCATTGTATTTTTATCTTTTTTTTTTTCGGGCGGTTGCGGAATGGAAGGCTTTTCGCACTTCAACGAGTTACTGATCAGAATCATGCCATTGGCTTGTTTTTTTTTTGTTTATGTTTTGAGATCTTCATCCAGCTTTCTCTAGTTGTCCATGTCATGCTTCTAAATTAGCGTTAGATTTACACTTTAAAAAAAGAAACGACAAGTCTTCTATACAATTTATCACCATCAAGTAATTATATATTAATAAACTTTGAAATATATATTATTTGATTTGCAACGCACGGGAGTCCATATCTCTAGTATTGAATATGTTTCTAAGGAACAAAATAGCCTTCTCTTACTCTGCTTAAAGGTTTATCTTCCATAATGATGAGATAACAATATTATAGTACACAGTTTTGCTTAATTGCTAATGGCCAAAAGAACATACATAAATCTAAAACTCCGGTCTTGCTGGCTTCTTCTGACTGCTTCACCGGAACATTTTATTACTTCATACAGAATCACAGCCCGGTGAGAGAGATCAGAGAAACCACACAACAGCAGGATTACAATCTTGTTTTGTCTCCTAAATCTTCTGCTTAAGAACATGCTTCAACTGAACCTTCTGGCTTTCGATTCGTGCTTCAATGAGTTTTGCCTTCAAACTATGCTTCTGTGCACCTCTAGGCCATTCTATGCAACCTTTCATCCCTCCTCGGTTCACATGAGGATGGCTTGCAGATTCAGGTGAAGAGCTCCATTGTCCAACCAGATCCATCATTGGGCTGAACCCGCCTTTGCTCGAGCCTCTCTCTGGTGATGAAACCATCCCCACGCTTGACTTCCTTCCGTTTGATACCCCCCTTCCTCCGTTCATACCTTCCATTGATATCACCTTGAAGCTGTTATTATCTCTATCTCCATTGTTGCTTGCACCTGATGATCTCCACAGTTTAGCTATTGATGAGACCTTTTTGGTTGACCGTCTTGGAACCGAACACACTTCGCTTATCTCTGTAGTTGGAGTCATCATTGTCTCTTCCCAGCCTTTGCCTAAGAACTCTGTACCACCACTTGATGCGTTGCTCTCTCGGTGATGGTGATGGTGATTGTTCACTGATGGTATGCTTCCATCTGGTGAGTAACTAGACCCTTGTTCTTCCACGTGGCTCACTGTCTCCCAACCGCTGTCATCTTCTTCGTTCTGGTGAGTAAGAGCATCTGAATGTCTCCCTTTCGGACTGTAAGCAACAGGCTTCTCCATTTCTTTATCATGTCCCTCACCGAGATTCATTTCTTCCAACATAGTAAAGATATCATCAGGGTTTGCAGGCTCGTATGTAAACTCCTTGATCTCTTGGATATCAACAGAAGCAGCGCTCTCTCTTAACAACTCTGCCTCTCTCACCTCTTTCACATCTGTAATAACAACATCTCTTGAACTAAGGAAAGACTCCAAGCCTGCTACAAGCTTGTTCATCTGTGAGTACCTCTCCTCTAATGCCACTTTAGCATCAATAAGCTTCATCTGAACACGTTCCTCACGCCACACCTCAGCCATCTGCAGCATCCTTCTTTCATCGTCAACTTCTTCTCTAAGACTCATTGATTCTCTCTTCAACGCTTCAATCTCAGCTTTGTCTTCTCCTATCTCCTTAGCCAGTTCATCGCAAACTTCTTCGATCAGCTCCCTTGCTTTCCTTTCCTTTTCGAAGTCCTGCATGTAACGCTTCACCGCTAGCTTGGAATCTGCAAGCTCGTTGACTAGTTTATGATTCACGATTTCTAATCTCTGACGTGTTTTCTTCTCCCTGCTCATGTCGGCTTTCATGTCGTCGATGATTGCTCGGACCTTCTCGTGCTCTCTGCTCCTCCACGCAGCTCTCTCCTCGCTGACTTTCCTCAAGAACTGCTCGAGTTTCTTCTTGTGAGACCGCTTCTCGCTCTCGAGTTCCTCTATGCGAGCGTGTGCTTCCTCCAGCTCTGCTTCAAGGGAAGTGACCAGTGACACGGCGTTCACTTGCTGATCGATACGCTTCATGTTGCTGTAGATTTGGTGTACTTCTTCCGTTGTATCCATGCATACAGGATCCCATTTTGTCGCCCCTTCCATCGCCGAGTGGGGAAATGGCATTGAAGGCTCGAGCTAACAACAACAATACAGACTTGATTTAAAAAAATATGTGTATTAGCCTCTAGTCCGTAACTGTTTCAAGTCCTATAAATCTCAGGACCGGTCCTGAACAGAAGAAATGTTTAAGACTTTTAACAGTTTTCATTATCTCAATGTCATTTTTGAGTTTTTTTTTATTTATTTCCATTTTGCAGCCTGGGAATAAATGTATAGTGTTGTTCAATGCATATATACACGGTAACAGTTACATATATCTAATCATTTAGCTAATAAACATAGAAAGATTGGGAGGATGAACAACACACCGTACACAAGAATCCATTCTTGGTGGTAGCAATAGTGCTAGGGTTCTGCCTTATCCTGTTCTTTGAGCCACCAGAAGGTTTGTCACTGTGGTGATAAAGATATGGAACACCTCCCTGCAGAAGGAACACCAAAGATAAGCTTTTTAAAACAGAACAACAAGATTTTCTCTTTTCAATTAAAAAAACAACAACAACAACAAGATGAGCTTTAAGACAGAACACACACACATCAGATCTTCACTAAAGCCAGCTGTTTTGAGAAACAAGAAAAAACATTGACAAATTAAATTTATTACCTGAAACCCTAATCCCTCTTTCACTTTTCTCTCTCCGCCGCTAACCACCGCGTCGGAAACTTGCAACCGCCATAGCCCGGCGGCGAGTTTCCTAACCGAAACCGGTCGAGTTGTTTTCCTCCGATCCTTTCGCCGTGAAGTCTCTCTATCAATACATCCATCGTCCTCGTAATCATCGTCTTCTTCAACAACGCCGCTTCTCTCTGTTTTCCGATCCTCGACCTTCCATCTCAGAAGAGGAGTCTCCGGCCGGCTTCTTCTCCCGCCGGGAGCGGCGGATCTTCGCTGACGTGTCAAGCTCGGGTTCCTTGCTCTGCGTTTAGTGACTGTGGTAGCTCTCTGTATAGCCCTGAGATCTGGAGGGTTGGTGAAAAGATTCGTCTCCGGGTTCGAGGTCGGTAATGTCGCCGTCGGATACGGCTTTCCGGTGACTTTCATCTGCTCTTAATCACCATCACCGACCAAAGTCTCTGGAAAAAGGGAAAAACGAGAAAGCTCGAGAATCAAATGCGTGACGGAGAGAGAAAAGGAGAGCTCGTGAAGCGAAGTTGCTTTGTTGGGTGAGTCGTCTCGTGACTGAAACGAGAGAGAGAGAGAGAAGAAGAAGAAGATGAGAGTAGATGTACTGTTCTACTACGTATATTTGCAAAACCCATGCGTATTTGGTCAACGGTATAAGACAACACGACGTCGTATCAATGGAGAGTGGAACGAACGCGCGTTTTCGCGCGCTTTTGCTAATGGGGAAGCTCTCGCTTGGTGGTGCGTGTTGCAGAGAGACGTTGGGAATATATGATTAAATAATAAAAAAATGAAAAACATTTGTTTTCTAGGAATAAATAATTGAGGTACGTATTTCTTTTATTTTCTTGTTAAAATATTTATGTAATATCAAAATAATGGAATGGGGATATTGAACTGTGGATTGTTAACGTATGGTTTAGATAATATATATATATGTACTTTATGAACATGCAATGCATTAACTTAAGATCATTTTTATCAATGGTAAGGAAACTCTAACTAATAAAATATTAGTAAAATAAAAAATGAAATAGAGATGTTTATTTGAGAATCTTAATAGAAAAACACAAGATACTTTATGTTTTCTCTTATTAGTTTAATTTGTTATCCTTTTAAGTTTTAATTATTTATTTAATATAAGATAAAATTATTATTATTATAGTTGTGAAATCCTTTTAAAAATATCGTAGCATTAATAATGCACTTAGTCAATTTACCTAGATCTCGACTTTTTTTTGCTTCCCTAGCTTAGGTTTTTTTTTTTTTCTGAAACACCCTAGCTTAAGTATATAAAAAGGTTTTGACTAGAAAACAAACAAAGAGACGACGAAGACATCAAAGGGTATCCTAAGCTGAGATGTCGGCTCATTGGATTCACCAGCCTAGGCCACATGACCTAATATTTTTTTCACCTTCTTCACTTTGTCTAATGGTTTATATCTTCTTTTCTAGTTTTGTTCTGTTTCATTTGATTTGGATTCTTATTCGTTTGTGTCTCTCTTGTTCATGTTTTTGGTTTTTAAATGTTCGTTATATACTTGTCGGCTCTATTTTGAAAAGAATTTATGATTTTGTGAAATTAAATGTTATTTGATAACACCGCCTAAACCGCTTCCAAACCAACTCATGTTGAAGATAATCGTAATCGTATGATGTTGCACAAATGTCTACTCAAATATGAAATTGAATAGACCAACCAAGCAATGCACGGTGGGTTGCCCACCAAACTATAAGTATGGATTATACTCTATTATTCGTATTTATCTACCATTATGATAATGAATTTTTATATGGACATGGAAACAAATGTAGATTAATGAGTCAGACTCTTTAAACGTGCCCTCTTTGGGTGCTTTACTTCCCAGTTCCCATGCTATTCCTTGTTCTTGGTGTGTGTCTTTAATTTTTCTTGTTTCTAGTATTTTGGTTCATAGTTTCATGAATTTTTAATTTCTTGAATTTCTTCTAATCCTAATCCTAGTCCCAAGTTATATCACTGGACCCATTTCCACGTATTTGAGACGTTCACATTACTAGTGTAACAATCATATTCAATATTCCAATAAATTTGATATTAATGATCATAAATAAATATGATGATGGTGATTTGTGTATACTGTTATTATTCAGGATAGAATTTCAAGTCTTAATGTCAATGAGGATTATCTGGAGTGATTAGAAAAACAGTTGAGTTTTAGAGTAAGATACGAGCATATAGTCCAAATTGGACAGTGGAGAATAATTATGTTGTACATGTAAAAAAGTTTTAAAGGCCTCCAAAAGAAATTCTGAAAGCTAACTAATTAATGAACAAATATGATATTACTGGAAATAATTTATCTTGGAGAATGTAAAAGGGATCGGTAAGACATCACGTACAAGGATTAAGCCTTCTATTTATTATGTGAGGTGGGTCGTCATGGATGTGTTGGAATGTTTTAAAATAATGGATTTGAAAGCTCTCTTAGAAAAAGTTCAACTAGTATGTGAATGAAGATTACTAACCAAATGGAAAAGCATTTATCTACTCCTTTGCGATCAGCGAGATAGTTGTTTTATGTCTCGGTTTATCATGAACTGTGCTCTGTTTTCTTATGAGCCGTCTCCTTATGAACCGTCCTCCATGACCCCTCTTTCCAAATGTAACACCGAATTATATTCGGATTTAGAGTTACTTATCTTCATCCATTATTGGTTCACCGCACCGCCTTGTATTTTGACATCTGAATGTATTTTTTTCTTTATTGTTCACTTGATTTGAATAACATTGAATATCAATATAATTTTAACAATTAAGATCATACAAGATAGATCTTGGCTTTATTTGTTGATCACTGCATTGTTCAGTGATAATAAATATGCTTATTTATACTTATTAAGATGAAATCTCTAGATCTGGAGTGATTTGTAGTTTTGTACACAGTTACTATTATTTTACTATAAAAATCGATGTGGATTTTTTTGGCGACACTTATGTTGTTAGATCTATAGGAAATTTTTTAGACATTACTCCAACAGTTATTCTAGTAATTACCTATCTGATTTGACCAAAAATAAATTTCAAGCACATTTTTAAGGGTTAGCTGCGTATCAAAAATATAAACAAGAGAACGCTTAGAGTTTCGGTGATCTGTTTTTTTTGGTCAAAAAAGTTTTGGTGTTACCAAAAAAAAAAGAAGTTTTGGTAATTTTGCATACAAAGAGAGAGATAGAAAGATTTGGACAACAATATCAATAATAATGTGTTTGGACAACAACAACGATACATACCCAAGTTCTCTCTTTGCCATAAAGCCTTTTTACGCGACGGGCCTTGTGGCCTAACTTCATTATGACTTCCTGAATATTTGGGGTTTGCGTTTAAGCCACCATTATAAGAGTTCAGTTATCACTATCACTACTATACTAAAAGTTAAATAAGCTGTGCATTGAGAGTGTCCACATGTGCAAAAAAAATCAACCAATGAAAAGATTTGATTCTGCCACGTCACTTTACCTGCATCTAAATTTTATTTTGTTTACCGAATAAGCCCAACCTTAACCCACTTAAACTCCTCGAGCTATCGCTTTCCCTTCCTCTCACCGGAATCCCTAACGGCACCCTTTCAGAAACTCCACCTTAACATAATTACTCCTCTCTATTACTATGATTCTTCAAAGCTCTCTTCAATGTAATAACGCATAACTCACTCGCGTCATTCTTCCTCACCTATTCCTCAGAACCCCTAAACAAATCGTAGATGGTTTCAAAATCAGCCAAATCTACCGCCGCAGTCCTGCCATCTGTTCTATTCAACGATGCCATTAAAGAGAATCTACCAAACTGTCATCTCCGGACGTTGCGACTGTCTTGAACCGACCTTCATCTGCCAGAGTCGATAGAATCATAGTTGAGTCACTCCTATCGATTGTTTTCTTTTTTATTTTTGTTAGGATAAAAAGTGGTAAAAACTGTGACCCATTGCCAATCCAGGTAGCGAGTTTCAGAAATTTTTTATGTTTTTGTTTGCAAGAAAAAAACATTCAAAAGCTTATTGTTTTTATTTTTATTTTGTATGTTTGTTATTATGACTGAAGCGGAGATTCTGAGAAAGAACACACACATGATATGGGAGTGACGTCTACAAAAAACTCTATCTTATTGTTGCCATCGTTCCCTACTGGTTCCACTTCCTTCAGGTACTAAACTAATCCAAATTTTAAATGAAATAATCAATGTTTGTATCTTCTGTTACATGGTCTTAGGTCCCTTCTGTCACTGGGCAACTTTTTTGCAACAATTATCGAAAGGGCCATGACGACTGTGGAAGAAAGTGAGGGCAGTACCATGTTTTTCTCAATATTGTTGATGGACAGGTAAACTTAAGGCTTCCCATAATACCACATGTTATCAACCGAGGTTAAAAGACCACTGATGCTATCGTTAGAGGGAGGTTAAAATATTTCTTTCTTAGTTTCATTCAACTTTAGATAATGATAGTGACCATTGATGCTATCATTGGTAAATACCACTGTAAACAGTTTGAGATTACTTTGTCTCTTGGTGCTTTACTAACTTTGGTATTTCTTTCCTTTTCTTGAATCGAACAGTTTGTTAATTCCATATTATGTGGAAGAATATTGATCTTGGAAGGAAAATTTGCAGCTTAAAGCCTTGGAGCTCGATCAAGAGGAGATCTATTTATAGTAAGTAACACTGTTGTGTTTTTTTTTTTGACCCACTGTTATGTTTTCTAAAGCAAAATGTTTGTCTAAAATATTCCCTTTCCTTTTTACAATTTTACACATAAAAGCATATTTCTCCTTATATAACATAGCTTACGTACTATTTTACACTTCATGCCATATAAATATAGAGCATTTGTAATAAAAATGATCTTATTTCAACTAAAAACTTAAATTATATTTTACCCTTTTACTATGTAAATTTTGTTATTTTATTAAAGATTAAGTTTATATTAATACTAAAATGAATGGAATACTGTTTTTTCTTTAATTAAATGAAATTATTTTTCAATTAGCGTATAGTATACATATAACTACTGCGGTTTAAATACTTGAAACTACAATTATAATACAGAAGTTACAATTATACATGTAATCCGAATACTAAAAATTACAATTAAATTCTATGTGTTCCAACACATAAGGTTGTTGATTATAACTTCAGTTTTTAACTTTTAATAGTAGAACATTCCATCATTAATCTCATTGGCGATGTTGTCTATGATAAGAAAATCAGTTGTTGTTCTTTTAGTTTTAAGAATTATATCACAGAAAACGGTACGGAGCAATCGGTTTCTTTAAATCCTCCGCCGATGCCGTAATGTGATCATTGCTGTATCCAAGCACCATCAAGAGTTTGATTAACTACACTGAACTACATTGCAAGTCTATCGAACTCTTGGTTATGATCATTGCTGTATCTCTTTTCAAGAATTTTCTTTAAAGTTTTCAAGGTCAATGGACAAGAGTTGAATGAGATACAAGGGAGATTGCCAGAAACAACCTAAACTCCAAGATGGATGTGAGGCTGATAGAAGCATGTGAGTCTGACTCAAAATGGTATGAAGAACAAAAAGGAAGAAGAGATTACTTATGTCAATGTGGCAAAATCTGTGATAGTTGCTGATGTTAAAAATAGGAAACAGGAGTTAATGAAACAAAAATAAATTTGACAAGTTTTATAGTTATCTATTCTTTGTATGTACTCTGAACACGCTAAGAAACATGAGAAATTTTCCAGTACAACTATGTTATGATGATCAAGGCCAAAAGTATGAAAGCGGTTCTACCGTACTTGCATAACCAATATTCATCATGGACAACAAATATATGTCGCTTTATCGAGATTTTTTTTCAAACAAAGGGCTTAAAATCATACAAGGATTCATTCAAAAACAAATATCATACAAGGAGAAAACCAAAAATGTCAAGTTAAAAATGTTGTTTATAAAGATATAAACAATGCTTTACAACTTAAGAAGGCTGTAAGAAATACGTTTTAGTTGGAATTGTGGCTTTAATTCGACATTTATGTACTATTCTAATAATTATTTTCGTTTAAATGCATGAACAAACTACTACATACTATATATCCAAGGAGAAAACTATAACAAGAAAGCCACAATCACAAAATTTTCAAGTAAAAAGTAAATCTCATAAATTAAGTTACATATAAAATTAAGTGTAATAATATTCAAAACAAATACATTCTCACTTCTTAGATTTATTAAAACCAATGTTTTGCCTCATTAACGGCTTCCTATTTTTTATTCATCCAATATCGTACATCTCATTTTGATCCAATACATCTATTCACGCACTATTCATTCATGCATTTATTTAACAAACGTTGGATCCAAAGTCTTACATCATCTTTCGGAAGTTCAACACTAAAAACAAAAACGTATTTATTATAATATTATCAAAATTATATTAAACCAAACTATGAAAAATAACACCTAAATAACTTTAAAACTATTCATTCATGCATTTATTTAACAAACGTTGGATCCAAAGTCTTACATCATCTTTCGGAAGTTCAACACCAAAAACAAAAACATATTTATTATAATATTATCAAAATTATATTAAACCAAACTATGAAAAATAACACCTAAATAACTTTAAAATAAAACAAGAGATAATTTCACTAAAGTAAAATATAGGCACCCTTACATAATATTATATTTTACACACTTCAAATTCATGTTATCTTATAAATTACTAAATTTTAAAATTAAATTTAATACTGCACCATCATACATAGTACATAAATGGTTTATTTTCTAATATCAGTATTTCATACTCGATTTCAAAATGTTGACATAAATCTTAAACAGTATGTTAATGAAGTTTAAATCTTTTTTATCAGTATTTCATATTCTTTGCATTTATTTATTTATGATGAAGTTTAAATCTTTTTTTAAAATGCTGATTTATTATGATATTACAATTATGGAAATATTACATAGACGATTCGACAACCGACTATACTACCTGTCTTATGAGGGTCTACGCCTAACTGCATCATCCGAGCCGTCTGATGAAGATTCACTCCTGATCAAATCTACTTGCACCATGTTGAAGATTTTTTATAAACCTTTCCTACAAGAAATTTCATACTCTGGGATTCAAACCCAGACATATGTGTACAAGCATTTAAACCTTAACTATTAGGCTACAGTGTTTCCACATTTAGATAAGATGATTCAAACTTTTTCGAAGCAACTTTACTTAGTTTACAAAACAGAATAATAACAACAGTTTCAAGTTACTTTCACCATTTTAAGTCTATGTACTTTTATTTTGGTTTAGAAAACCAATTTGACAATAATATAAATTATTGTTATAATGAAAAAATAAATTATATATTTATATAATAAAATAAACGACTATTCCAAACTTTAAATTAAATTAAATATAGTGTGAAAAAATAAGAATGTACATAAAGATTAAAGTTAATAACCATAATAATCTGAGGAAACATAACTAAGAACAGTTTTGATATTTTTAATAAACTAATTAAAGAATTTTATTGCAAAAATGTAAAAGAAACTATATGCAATATTCCAACAACAACAAAAGGAACATGTCTCCTATCATTTACTATATCCTACATAGTACATATGAAAGTTTTGCAATATTTTATATTTCACAACAGATTAATCGTAAATTTTTAAAAGTAATTATTCGCGCGTAGCGCGAAAATACGATCTAGTGATTTTTAAAGGTTGAAATTCTGTCAAATTTATTTGAAAGATTTCAACGTAAATTTTCAAAGTTTAAAAAGAACATTTGGTAGATCTTTATTATATAAAGTAGAGACTCTCTCTTTCCAGAGGATGACACGTCATCAAATCGTTGACTCCCGTGCCGACACGTATCCACTTACTAAAAACACACTGTTTCATTAATTGTTAATTGTAGTTTGATTTGAGTTTTTTTCGTTACACTTACATTTCTACGTCTTTAGGCTCTGAATTGAGGTAGGTTTATGTTTCGATGTGTAAAGCCCGATAGCCCAACAAAGTAAATATACTGTACGATAGCCCAATATATAAAAGAAAAACAAAAGTGAGCACATCTTACCTTCACCTCCTTCATGTGTTTGTCGACTGTATATTTCTAGTTCTCTTTTTCACGAGCTCCGATTAGGTCAACCAACCATGGAGGTTCTAAGGTTTTGAGAGACGAATCTTCATGGGAGTATCTGTATCGATCTCCTACTGTGTCGTTGCCTTTGTGATTCTCCTCCTTTCGTCGAGCGATTTGTTGAAGTGGCATTAACTAAGTGAATGGTCAACTAAAATATTAGCTTTCTCAATTGTTATTGGGTTTGTTAGTTTTAACCTCTTCTTAAACATTTGCTTCTGGTCCAACAATGGTCACCCCTCTCACAATCGTCGTCTCCAACAAAACCACAGTTGTAACGTCTCCTCTCCAAATTCAGGACACATAATTACTATTTTTAGTTATGGCCTTCAACCAAGACGTCCCACTACGTGCTCTTCAATTCATCTTTCCCACCTTCTCTATTTTTTTATTTCTCTATTTCTGTATTTTACTATTCTTTTGTATATATTTGTAGAGGAACGCATCCCAATCCTAATCTCATTCTGATTTTGGAGATTGAAACTTCCGTTTGTTTCAAGTTTTGGGTTACTGAATATTCGTCTATTGTGCATGTGTTTATAAGTTGGGAGAATGAGATGGCGTGGTTTGATTGAAGGAGTTGACCCCTCTTAGAATTTAGGAGAATGGTTCGTCACTCAGATGCATATTTAAATTAATTATATGTTTTACTGTTTTTGCAGCTTAAAGCTTGTGGTTGATATCTAAAGATCTGAGTATGAAATAATGTGAAACTTTGAATTCATTTTTAAACTCATGAGATAGTGTTTTGTAGGTCAGACTTGTGGTGGAAACTGGCTATGAAAATCTACTACTTCGGCTGCTATTCGAAAATCTTTAGTGAGTTTGAATTCTTATCAAAACAAACCTTCACTTGGCTTAGCTCTTAGATTAAAAGATACTTTGTGTATTGCACATACAGTTTGATGATAATTGCATTTAATTAAGGTTGCAGAGGGATTGATTGTCTGTTTATTGAATATTGGAGAGCTGAGAAAAGAGTCAAAGACTAAGTAGGTTATCATCGAAGCTTGGGATGAAGAAGATAAAGATGCTTTGATCGATTTGTTTCGAAAAGTTAGAGATGGTTGGATTAAAATGGACTTGACAGCGTGGACTGGTGTTTAAAATCTTTCACCAAAAAACAAAACTTGGAGTGGTGCCAATAGGTATGTCTTCCAGATCAATTCCTAAAGGACACAAGTTTTGAAACCTATATTGTCGAAGCAACATGTTCATATAGTCAAAGTATTATCTTCTCTTGAATTTTACCTTCATAGATTTGATATATATTCTATTATATTTGCAGATTCTATCGAGGAGTTTCAGATTCACTGAAATTTGCTAGCTCAAAGCTTTACATTTTTAATACGAAGCCGGTGTTGTAATTGATTCAAAAATGTCTGGACTCCCTATTAATAGCTGAACTTTGTTAGTATAGGTGAGGAAAATGCAGGGCTGCGTCGCAGAAGCTTTGCTTCGTGAAATAGCAGGGGTAGTCCGATAAGAAAGGACTTATTGTTTGGGTAGTATCACCAAGAACTTTGATATTTCTCTTTCTTCATGTTACATCTTTC
This sequence comes from Brassica nigra, assembly GCA_016432835.1. Classification (NCBI taxonomy): domain Eukaryota; kingdom Viridiplantae; phylum Streptophyta; class Magnoliopsida; order Brassicales; family Brassicaceae; genus Brassica; species Brassica nigra. The sequence continues at coordinate 52,369,051 of CM028243.1, forward strand.
TTATTTCTTCAACTAGCTTATAAATTAAAATTGCAGAGATTTTTTCGTCTCTTCACTTTAAATCCATTAAAATCTGATATAACTATCCAAAAATACAAATAGAAAAGTCTACCTAATAAAATCATGGTCCAAATTATTGTCGCACCGAAACGGAAACACAAAATTAAAATTGGTGGTCACCAGTACATACACATTCTCCATAGAGTATAAATACCATCGCTCACAGAAAATGCGTGCAGTATAACAAAAAGCATACAAATTCAACTCACTGTTTCCTTAAGCCTCAGCACGCATCATCGTAACAAGGATACATTAAACAAGCAACATTGTAGAATCATGAACAATAAACGTTTTACTCAGCCACAAAAAGGCTTGGTTCCAACTAAAAACCATTGGTCTATGTAAGAACACAAAAAGTAGCAACAATATCAAATATTAATCCAAATTCGAGCTCGAACTCCAAAACAACGAAGTAAAAATGATCAGATCAATTCCTAAAGGACACAAGTTTTGAAACCTATATTGCCGAAACGACATGTTCATATAGTCAAAGTACTATCTTCTCCTGAATTTTACCATCATAGATTTGATATATATTCTACTATATTTGCATATTCTATCGAGGAGTTTCAGATTCACTGAAATTTGCTAGCTCAAAGCTTTACATTGTTAACATGAAGCCGGTGTTGTAATGATTCAAAAATGTCTGGACTCCCTATTAATAGCTGAACTTTGTTAGTATGGGTGAAGAAATTGCAGGGCTGCGTTGCAGAAGCTTTGCTTCGTGAAATAGCAGGTGTAGTCCGATAAGAAAGGACTTATTGTTTAGGTAGTATCACCAAAAACTTTGATATTTCTCTTTCTTCATGTTACATCTTTCTTATTTCTTCAACTAGCTTATAAATTAAATTTTCAGAGATTCTTTCTTTAAATCCATTAAAATCTGATATAACTATCCAAAAACACAAATAGAAAAGTCTACCTAATAAAATCATGGTCCAAATTATTGTCGCACCGAAACGGAAACACAAAATTAAAATTGGTGGTCACCAGTACATACACATTCTCCATAGATTATAAATACCATCGCTCACAGAAAATGCGTGCAGTATAACAAAAAGCATACAAATTCAGCTCACTGTTTCCTTGAGCCTCAACACCCATCATCGTAACAAGGAGACATTAAACAAGCAACGTTGTAGAATCATGAACAGAAAACGTTTTACTCAGCCACAAAACGGCTTGGTTCCAACTAAAAAACATTGGTCTATGTAAGAACACAAAAAGTAGCAACCAATATCAAATATTAATCCAAATTCGAGCTCGAACTCCAAAACAACAAAGTCAAAATGATCAGTGCTTTATGGAAAACAATAACAATCAGACAAATCAGTGCTGACACAACGAGCATGAAAAAGAATGTGTTTTGAAACTAAAAACAAAAGTCAATCAAAAGCGCGGACTCACCCTAAGTAGTTAGCCACTTTTCTCTTCCACAACGTAGTTAACTGTGCAGGATGACAGTCAAAACAGTGACGTTAAGAAGAGAAAAGCGGCTACGAACTCCACGACAAAGGCTCTGTATAAACACCACTTGGTCAGCTCATTCGCATCAAACAACGTAGTAGGTGGCGGTTGGTTCTTCGTCGTCCCTCGCCATGAATCCCTATGATCATTCCACCTATTTCGCCACAATGATTCAATTTAATATGTATATCAGAAAATTGGTATATTTTTAGGATCAAACGAAAATTGGTATTCATGTTTTGTGATTATGGAGGGATAAAAGAATGTGATATGTTTTTTGAATCAAAAAGGAAGGTGGTTTGTTTATAAAATGAGTTCTTTGTAAAGATCATATTAGTTTTGCAAAAGAGAACGAATAAGAGTTCGCAAGAGGAAGACGATAACCGTAACAATTATTATTACCAGTTGTTATTCTCCAGTAATCTTAACAAAACATGAATCAATAATTAAATAATTACCAAACTTATCTTATAAACGAAACAAATGAAAATTCCTAGAATAAATATTATATTTAACTATACTAATCTTTTTTTGTTTTTTTTTTTTTTCGTTTTGCTTAATTTCACTAATGCTTAGGAACACTATCTGTAAAAGTCAGTGTATGAGATTGAGTCATAAAATTTTACTTAATTTATACAAAAATTAATATTAGGAAATTTTTTTATTGAAACAAAACCGCAACAAGGACTAAAACATCTTCACATGAAATTATCTATATGCCATAATTTTGCTTTGCACATGAAAACACGAACAATGCATGAAATTTATGGATCTCCATGAATGGCACGAGATGTCTGGATCTGAAAAATACTAAAGATAGACCAACTGTTCCTTACGAGACGTTTTTATATTGAAAAAAGAAGTGTTATGAAACTAATATAATATTTATAATGCCACCAAAGAAGTGACATCTCAATGATCTGGAAAATCAGTACAGTGATTGTTATTACTATAAACAAGTACTTACACTCATGGACGACTACTCAGTTTTCACACTTCCAGTTTCAATATTTTCTTTTTTGATTAGCTTTGATTTACTACCTTCTTTGCATTCAATATAACATTCTACTTTTAATAAGAAATGCAACTTCAAATAATCATCACTTCCACTCCAATAAATGTCGATAGACTATGATTTCAACATAAAAGTAATTACTCTTATAACATACACAAAAATTAACAACAATATAATCTTTCCGAGCCCAAAATATTACAAACAACAAATAACGCACATAATATATGATCAAATTTTTCTAAAAGGAAACAACATGAAAACCATTTGATTTTAAATAGTTAAACTGAAAATTAAAATCAATGAGAAACATGTTACATACACAAATAGTTCCTTTTAAATATCAAATAGTTATAATGTTTATATATAAAATAGAGTTTCCTCACTCTTGGTTGAGACACATCAGCATCCACGTCACTAAGTAGTTTCATGTAGTTGTGACATGTGTCATTTTTTATATTCTCAACGTTTAGCCGAACTTTATTGGGTTTGACAAATTGATTCAATGGGCTCACGAAGTTTGTTACGTCGATTGATCAATCCTATTTTCTCAACCCAATAGGCACCCTTTTCGTTTCGATGATTTATAGATTTATACATTTGATTGCTAGGATTCATGTTGTGCTTGGTCCTCTTGCTTTGATAAACCGATTTAGAGCTTTTCTAGAACGATATTGTAACACCTGACTCTCGTCACTCGAGACCGGCGTGTTACCCAAAAACAATTTTATCTTAAAAACCGTAAAAATGTCTGTAAGTCCACTCTCATATAATAATGAAATAAATCCATAAATCCAATAATCAAAATAACTGAAATAATAAAACATAAATCTGAAGATCAAATCAAAGGAAAACGCCTAAAAACACCATCCGTCCGATCGATATCCTACTCGTCAGCCTCACCTGAAAAAGGAGAAAAGGGAGGGTGAGTAACAGGGGAGTCACTCAGTGAGGTATGGGATGCTAAACCTAAAGTCCATTGTATTGGACGTAGTACTCTGAATATAAATAATTTAATCCTAACATATTACACGCACGGCACCTAGAGCGCCCAAGCAACAAACAATAGTCAGAAATAATAAAACATAAATCTGAAGATCAAATCAAAGGAAAACGCCTAATAACACCATCCGTCCAATCGATATCCGACTCGTCAGCCTCACCTGAAAAAGGAGAAAAGAGAGGGTGAGTAACAGGGAAGTCACTCAGTGAGGTATGGGATGCTAAATCCAAAGTCCATTGAATTGGGCGTATTACTCTGAATATAAATAATTTAATCCTAACATATTACAAGCACAGCACCTAGAGCGCCCAAGCAACAAACAATTGTCCCAGCGTATAAATAAATAAAAAAATAAAAAAATATATATATATAGTCGCTGCTCTGCTAACGGACCAAACCGCCGAGATAGTGCCCATCACCCCGGAAGTCTCCCTCTAACGTAGGATTCTCGTATGGGACTAGTGCTTATCGACCTCACAGGCTGCGGCTCAACAGGTCGACTAAGCTGGCCGACCCCACACAACACCCTCGGTCATACAAATAAAACCTCTCTGTACACCCGGCATACAGATAAACACCTCTCGTATCCGCCCAACACGCCAAAAATACTATTATACATATATATAAATATATCAAATTAAATCACACAAGCAATGTTGTATCATCTGACTTCCTATTTTCGGTTTAAACAAAGAACCTAAGTTACTATCAAGCAGACTCAAAACATACATCAGACAGACTCAATTCTTAAAGACGGAAACATATTAGAACTAAACTATGTATATTCAAAGTCCTAAGCCGTGTATGAGAAGTTCGGGAATAGCCCTCACCTTAGAAATGTGGAAAAGTAATAGCTGAGAACTCCAGGTGCTCAAACAAACCCTAAATCTTAAATCAGGGCAAAAAATTCAAAAACGGATAACCGGGAATCTGGTCAAAAAGTCAATCCGCTGGTCAAAGGGTCAACCCGGTCAACTCTGACCCAAGCCGGTCAACCCTTGACCAAATTGAAATCGAATTGGACCGCCGGTTTTCCTTAACCAGATTTGATTTCAGTTGAACCAAATTCAAATTAATTTCAAACCGGTTTAATCTCTAACCAAAATCAAATCTCAATAACCAACCCAAACCGAAATCAATTTAATAAATAATCGGTTAACCAAAACCAAACCGAAATTAATTCAACCCGGCCGGTTAACCGAGTCGCCGGTTGACTCGTCGAGTCAGCGCGGCCGAGTTGCCGAGTCACCGGCGGCGGAAAAAGGCGACGGCGGCTTAACAGAATCAACGGCGGAGATGGGTGGCGCGTGAGAATCAAGAGCGGCGCGTATAACGGAGGACGACGGCGCGTGACCTACCCGCGCTGAACGGCGCGGAAGAAAGGCGGCGCGTCGTGGCGGCTCTCCGGCTGATCTTCCTGTTTCGGACTCGTGTCGACAAGGGGAACACGGTGATGGTTTTAGATGCACAAGAAACATTACGGTTAGAGAGATACGACCGAGTTTATAAAATGTTTATAAAAACTCAAATCGGAGACGGTGGTTCCGATATACCTTCGATGTTTTGCGGTGGTACAACGGCGGATCTGATCCCTGTCGACGATGGCTGCGACGGTACGGACTCGGATCTCGACGACGGCTCACACTCTGCAGAAATCTAGAGCTTAGGAATTTTCTGAATAAAATATTGTGGAGGTTTTCTTTAAATAGTGGAGACTCACCTAAGTTTTCCTGCAAACCTAATGGGCCTTGCTGGGCCGAAGTGACTGGGCTGGTAATTGGATCGTTATAATTCTCTCCCACTAATGGAGAATTCGACCTCGAATTTGGCTCCTGAATCGACTGCCCAATACCATCCTGGAGGAGTGTTGTTAGAGGGAAAGGTCTTGGGTTCGAGGAACGCCAAGCGCATCAATCACCTACCGTTGGATGTGGAGCTGTTTCCTCCCACGGATAGGGGTTAGGATCGGTGCCCGGCAGGGCTGTGAACCAGGGGTCCGAAGGACAGGACGGGTTGTCACAGATATGCCTTTTCATATTCTATCTCTCCGCTAAAGAGAATCTGTAAGCGTTATAGGATTCATTCAATTGGGGTCATAAACGACTTTATTAACTCCATCCACTCCAATAAAGATTCTGCATTCAACGCATCTCTCCTCTCTTGCAGTCGGCTATAGAAGATAGAATGAGAGTGCTAAAGAAAATAATGAGAGGATTAAGTGACAACTCGCCAAGAAGAACTAGAAACCCGCTGATTTGTCGAATTATCAACCGAGAATGAATAAAGAGACCAGCGTGCAGGATCTCGAGAGGTTCATTATATTTGCTTCCTAGGTTTTTCCACGGGAGTACCATGTGTTGATGATCACATAATCTTGATCGGAGAGCGAATATGTTAACTTATATTCGTCAGCTGAGGGCTGAAAGTCCCGCCGGAGATTCGAAACGCGATGGCGTCGTGAGTGATAACATACCCGAGCGCCGCATCCGAAGGTAACGATTCTCTGACTCTGTTATTCAGTTAGACGTAATGAGCTTTTACAATTTAATTGGGCCATCTGGCTTATGACAATTAACTTCTGATAGTTATATTTATGTAAATTTAAACCTCCTGGCTGTTTCAACTAAAACCTTATCTCCTACTTTTTCAGTAAATAAAAAAAACTGTAATTTAAACTAGCTAAATTCGGATGTTAAGTAATTTTACCTTTTGTGATTAATAAAATGGCAGAACAAGAAACAACGGTGGATAAGAAGACTGATGAGTAAGTTTGTGTTACCGTTTGTTTCGTAGGAATACAGGACGTGAAGATACTGCCACTTTCTTCCATATGAAGAAGAGGAAGAAGCACCAAAGAGCAAGGCTTACAGTTCAGATCTTTGGGTACTACTTCGTTTTTCAAACTATCTTTTCGTATACAACTCATTTTAGTTATTATCAAATTAAGATTATATCTATATATATATCTTTATATATAAACTTATATTTTTCAGTGTATAATTTTTTCCTGATTCCTCGCAACAGAATAACAAAAAACTAATAAGAATAAATAGAAACTATCACTTTCATTAAAAAAATTATGGTCAGGTAATTTGTACTTCTTTAGCTATTCTTTTATTATCTTTTTTAAGTAAATATAAAAGTCAAATTATATATCATAAAAAATTAAAATGGAAATAAAAATAACAAAACCAAATAATAATATATTTAAAATAAGTTTTTAAAATAATTTTCAAAAATAATATACTAAATATTATTATTTTCCTTATTTCCCGTCCATAGGACGGCCTACCATAGTATTAGTATAATTTATTACATTTTGAGAAAAGTTCTGTATATTTTTTCTATATGCCTTGATTGACCTAGAATTTAATTTGTCACAATTATTTGTTCATCTGTTTTACCGTATTCATTTTCACAAGAAGATGATATAGCTTCTCAACAAAATGACATGACATCAAGCTAATTGTGACAAGAACAATTTTATTTATGTAAATAAATATTTTTGCTAGTTCATATCATCATTAACATTAATAAAGTAAAATAATATTATATTTACAAAAATAACAATATTTCCATAGCTAGAAAATATAAAAGTAATTCATAAATATTATTTGAAATGTGGTTTTCTTATATGTCATCTTCACATTTATTCTCACAAAAAGATGACTCGACTTCTAAAAAATATGACATGACATCAAGTTTAATGTGATAAACAATTTTATTGATGTAAATTTATATTTTTGGTAATTTTTATAAAATATGATACTAATGCATATATCATTATCAATCAAGTCAAAATATTTAGATAGTTAAATGTGAAATTTTAACAAAAATCAATTAAATGGAATAAAATTTATTTAAGTTTCTCTCCATGTATTTACATTTAATCATGATAAAGTGTCTAAGTTGAATGAGATTAATTTCTGTCAGTTTAGTGTATGTTACATAAAGCTAACAAAAAATATTATTTACTATATTTAGATATCAAAATAAATATAGCCACTAAATGTAATATAATTTTTATTTTTTTTTGAAAATACAAATTAAACTTTAACTGAAATTTAACTAAATAAAAATAAATTTATCTTGAATTATTTAAACTAAATTACAAATAACTTTTTATAGTTTTAATTCTTAAATTAATAAAATTAAAGTCTAAAATTAATTATATTTAATATCGATTAAAATAAAAATTATAATTTTGAAAATTATATTTAATATCGATTAGGCGAATTATTTGGAGCCTAGGCAAGGTCGAGGTGTTAACAAATTATTGAATTATATATATATATATATTACATTTATATAATATATTTTATTTTTGAATTTAATTATAATATTATTTTGATGAATTATCAAAATTAGATATACAAAAGAAAAAAATTAGAAAATTAGTGGATTTGTAAAAACTTTGTTGATTTATCTAACAGATTTAGACTCATTTTAGATGAATTTAAACCGATTTAAAACTAATTTTAACTAATTTATTACCGTTTAAATCAATTTGAATCGTACCAATCGAATTTTAAGAAAATTGTTTCGCTTAGTACCGAGTTACCGCCTAGACAGATTCCGTCTAGACCGATTTTTAGAACCAGATGTATAACCAAGAAAAAAGTGTAAACCCAATATTTTTTAGCAACTATTTTGTAACCTCCATGAAAATAAAACTTGGCAAAGTTCATGTGTGCTTTGCAAACCACTTTTATTCTTCCAACTACCTTGCCATGTGATATACCCTTTCCTTTTCTCCACCCTAATTAACAAAATGTACTCCTCGCGGTCCAAAACATAAAACTAGCTAGCTATAGAAAAATTAACAAAATTAGAAGTGTTTAATGCATGAAAAGAGATGAACGTAACATGCATATCATTGGACATCAATCCTCCATGCAAGAAAAACATGATCACTCCCAAATATTTCTCTCACTTCAAACTTATATAAGACTTATATACATTAATTACACAACTCAATCAATATTGATCTAGTTAATCAATCTTATGACAGTATGATGATCATCAAGTTATTAATACATGTCTTATTCTTCTTTCTCGTAAATTCTCTTCTTCAAGTTCTTGGCCAATATAGCCAACTAAACACAACTTCTTCATGGCTAAAGAACCACACCAAATCACTCACACTGCCATTGGATAAGCCAAAGCCACCGATTTGTAAAATTATTGCTTGCAAACGGTCCGGACCACCAACGGCTAGAAATAGATGTTGTCGTAACCAATGCGTTGATCTCTTGTCTGATCCAAACCATTGCCGGTTCTGTTTCCGGAGATGTCGGTTTGCCTTGTCTTGCTGCCGTGGAAATTGCGTAGACACGAACAATGACCCTTCTAACTGCGGACAATGCGGGAACAAGTGTGATCCTGGTGCGCCTTGTGAATTTGGTATGTGTGGTTATGCTGCTCCGTCGTCTCAGCCTGGAAAACGTCCTCGTCGTCCTAAACGTCCACGTCCTCCTCCTTCACCGAAAAGTGACGGAGAACTTCATGGTGACCGTGATGATGATGAATAAAATCGTTAACGTGAGGAGAAAGTAAGATTGAGTATTGTTGTTCTTAATGATTAGCGATTATCGTGTGTTTTCGAGTTCATTTATTCAATGAATTTTAATAATTTGTGCTAGTTGAGTTTGTGTTTAGCGTTCATCATGTTTTGTATGCTATCGTTTCTAATGTTATATGGTCGGTCTAGTTGTTATGGTTGATTTACAAATGAAATATTATCAGTTATGTTTGGTTCATTTCGATGGTTTTTTTTCTTTCTATTTTGTGATTTCTCATAACGATAACCATTAGAAAAATGAAACATGTTATGGCTGTAGCTATAGATTAACTGTTATTCAGTTGAATCAGGAGATTTTTCTTTGTTGCTTTATGGCCTTATTGGTGAGGGAAGATGATGTCGCCAATTTAATATTTTACCAAAAAAAAAAATAATGTCGCCAAATTATTAGTTACTAAATGATAATCTCCGCACATGTGCGGGATGAGTTTTCTATACTGATGTTTGTTCATTAAATGGTTTTAACATATTACAACACTATAATCTTTATCAATTGTAAAATGATGAATACAAATGTTGGTCTCTTAAATGTATCATCGTTGTTGAAGAGTAAACGTATTACAGTTCATTCTAATTATTTTTAGAACTCCATATGCACAAAAAGAAATTAAATTTGCGGCTAATACAAATCACCAAAACCCAATATGCAACATCGATTGTAAAATGACGAAAGGGTATTAAGTTTTCTACTCTAAAATTGTTTACTATTGACTCTTTATAAGTGATTTCATTTTCTAACTCTATAAAATTGTGATTTCGTTCTCGTTCATGTTTCATTGATATGAGTTTTGTTTCTTTTTTAAAAAAATTCTATGAATTCGGTGAATTACATAAATGTCAATTTAAAAAGATGGACATATGTAAAAGTTAGTTCCACTCCATATATATATTTAAGAATCAAATTTTTGAAGAAAATCACTGGCAAACTTTATTCACATATTAGTATTTAAATCTAATAATACTAAGTGCAGATTCGAAATATAAATGTCTTTCTAGTATATATTCACCAATTTGGTTTAAAAATCAAATAATCTAGAACAACAAAACAAATTACTTATTTTATTAACCTACGCTTTTGAGGTTCAGTTACTTAAAAGTATACCGATAAAAAATATAAAATACTTTACCATTCTAGTATATGTAAACTATGTAAAAACTAAAAACTGTTTGATTTATTAAATGATAAACCAGAAAACTTATAATAAATAGCTCAAACCTCTCATTCTTACAATTATAATAGCTAGATAGAGTATTAAGGAGAAACAAATATTAGAAGAATGATCAAATATCTCATTCTTCGAACAAACTCAAAAGGAGGTGATTGGAATTTTGTCATGATATTTCATTAAAAGCTTAGGAATAAAAATCAAGTCTAAAGTAATTAATCTGAACAAAATAATATATATAAATATATATATATAGTGATTCAATATTAAAAATTTCTTTGATTTGAAGAATTGTATTTATGGGATTGTCATGATCAAATAACATATAAGAAACCACCTATTTCAAAAAATAATTTGTGTACATAAGAGCATATACATTAGAGTAAGCACATAAATCAAAACAAATATCTTTTGTTAATTGACAATCATGTTTTTGGTAAATAAATCAAAACAATCATTTTATTTACTTTATATAGTATATAATTAACTTTATTTATAGATATATATAGTATATTTTAATATAAATATTTATTGTTCACACTTCCTACTCATATGATTTTATTAATATTTGTATATTTGCTGTAACAAAAATCTAAACCGTTAATCAAAAAAAATTTAATGTGAGATTTTTCAATATAAATTTCAAAATTATAATATTGAGATCTCAATAATTTTACACTGCATATTTTGATATTGACATATTTATAAATGTTTATATAATATATAATTTAATTTAAATGATACTAATATATATATAATATGAATATCTATTAATGAGACTTCATATTCATATGATTAATGATCATTTGTATCTTGCTTGAACAAAAAAAAGTTAAACATTTGATCACAAAATTTTCAATGTGAAACTTTTACCACTTTTAGTAATTTATATCGTTTTAAAAAATTCAAAATATAACATATAAGAAAACATCTATTTTTTTTATTATGTGATTAATGTGATTGTTTAACTTCTTTTAATAATATAAAATTAAACAAAAAAAGAGAGAGGATACAATTTTTTTTATCAAATATTTAATATTCATAATTATTAATTGTTATATATATTAATCATGTTAAGTAATTCCGTAACTTTTATTTAAGGAAAGAAAGAATATTTTTTGTACTATAATCAATTTAATAGTTAATTTAATATAAATTATAATATATATTTATATGGACCAAATTATTTTTCTAAGGATTCTAAGAATCATCCTAGTGATTCTAAGAGCAAGCGCAGTTTGGTGTGGGGTTCACACGGAACCGAAAAATTATTATCATATTGAACATTCACGACCTCGACTTCCCACTTCTGTATGAACCGAATCGTTATGTTTAGCGGGCCCCACGCCACGTGGCGGCCCGCTATTGGTCAATTATTATTATTTAAAAAAAAGTCAAACGAAAAATCAAAAAATAATAATAAAAAACTCAGTTTATGAACCCCAATAGGGGGCTCATTAATGCGCTTGCTCTAAGAATCATCCTAGTGACGATACGTGGCTACAAAAACATGTAGTAGTGTTCCAAGATTAATATATAGGGGATTCCAAAAAAGATGAATCAATTTTAAGTAATTAAAATAGGGAAACTTTCATGTTTACCACATTGTTGATACCATTATTTATGTTTACCCTTACTATGGGTCTGACTGGTGTTATCGTACTGGTTGCGGATGCGGTTGAGGGTGTTTGCGGACGCGGGTGTTTATAGTTTTAAGCGTTTTTAAGAGATTTTTGCGATTGGTACAACGATTAAAAATTAGTGCGTTTGCGGGATACCTATGACTAGTTAACCATTAAATCCAGCAGTGGTTAAATAATAAATTAACAACATTGATATTTATATATAATTATAAAATATGAAAATCATAAAATTATAATAAATATAAAATCATATTTAGAAAATTATAATTTATATTTTCAAAACTATAGAAAATATTATTTCAATTTAAAATTTTTATTGAATATTTTAATTTTATTTTATATTGATTTTTAAAAGGTTTATCCTCCGTAACGTCAAGAACCACAAACGATAGCTGGAACTAGCTTTTGAATTTAAGAGGTTTAGAGCGGTTTGTAGCGTTTTTATGATTGTTGTAAAAGCCAACAACCGCTACCAACCGCAAAGCTACGCTTGAGGATGGTAGCGGAAACCTATCATACCCTAAAATGACATTTTCAAAATACACTCTTCATTAAGAGGGAAAAGACTCATATATCTTTACTATATATATAATAATTAATTATTTAAATAAAAATATAAAATAAAATAAAATAAAATATTTTTTTTTATGTTTGAATAATACTTTTCAAATTCGAACTTTTCATACTTTCTTTTTTTAGAATTTTTTTTTCAAATTTTCTTTTGAAATTGAGAATTATTTTTAACTTTTTAATTTTTTTAATAATTTTATAAGTATTTATTTATATATTTATCAGACTCCTAAATTTCACATTCCAAAAACCCGACCTCACCCCTCAACTCTAAACTAAATTTAGATTAGTTAATTTTATGGTTATATGTGTCTTTTTCTCTATTTAAAAATAAGGATAAAAATTGTTAATGTAAACATGAAAAGTGGTATTTTTGGCAATTTCCCAGAGAAACACTCATATAGTCAAAATGTATATAAATTAATAAATCATCGAACATAAATTTTTTTGATCAAAATATAAAAGATCTAATCTTGTGATGGGTCTTGTGACGTACATGAAAGCCCGGTTTATGTCTATATAGGTTTCTGGTTCCGCTCTGGAACATGCTTATATAACTCCAATTCCTTATTATCGAGCAAATCTACAAGCCGAAAGGGACATAAGAAAACATAAGAATTAATAGAAACAAAAATCACATAAGAAAACAAGAAAACTTTGATTTTTAGAAAACACTAAATATTAAAAGGAAAAAACCTTTATTACAAAATTGATAATGAATAACTAAATGATTTTAACACTACAAGAAAAATGTGTTTTAATAGCAGACGAAGATAGCGTTTTTTACGATTGTGCTATTATTGATATACCCATATTTTTAAGATAGCGTTTGTATTTTCAGAAACGCTATGAAAGAGTGGTATATTTAGAAACGCTATGAAAACTTAGGATTTATTAACATATATTTAGAAACACTATGAAAACTTGAGATTTAATAGCAAAACTAATTAAAACGTTATGTTTGGATTTTAAAATCTCTAAACCCTAAACGAACTTTTAAACCCCAAACTCTAGATTAAACTTTAAAACTCTAGTATTATCTTACTTTAAGTTCAAATCTTAAATTTAAATTTCAAATTTATTCTTTTTAGTCTTAGTATATCACTTCTAAACCCCACAAACCTTAACTCCTCAATCAAACTATATACCCTAAACCCTAATATATATCAAACATATATAAACCATACATACATCCACTAAATATAAACTTCAAATCTAAGTTTTGACAATATAACAAATTTCAAATCTACATCTTAATCACAAATCTTTAACTAAAAACTCAAACTATTAAACTCTCAAAAATCCAAACCCTAAATCATAAACATAATCCTTTACACAATCTAATTATACAAGCCCTATGATGGAGTTATTTAAAATCACTTAACCACAAAATTCTAATCGAAATTTATATTTCAAATGTTAAATTATAATATCTAATTTTTAAATTAAGACAATTTATAAAACAATTTTAAAGAAATGTAAAAACAATTATATTATGTTTTTTCTCGTGATCGTTGATCTATTTTAATCTAAGGGTCAAGACTATTCTATTGCCTATCTTCAACCTTCTTTCTCATTGGTTGATTTTGCTTTCTCAAAGATCATGATTTGTAACCATTGATGAAATATAATCCAAAGGCGACAAATAAATCTCTCTCTTTCTCATTAATATTTTCATTATACGTTCTTCTTCTCTTTCTATTTTATTTTTGCAGTCTCTCTTCATCTCTTTCTTTCTTCTTCTCCTGCAACTAAAGCGTGACCATGAATCCATGAAAGAGAAGCAGCTGGTTGTCAACCACCATTAAGGAATCTGGGCTCTGTTCACGGCGACCTGCATCATGGGACTCCTTTCACTGTAACAAGGCTCCTCGCGCAGAGCATATCTCAGATCCGTGAAGGTACACAGCGAATCCAACCGGCAATCACACCTCCTCCCACCGCAGTCCATTTTCCATGTCTCTCAGTCACCTCTCCTCTCTTGCGGTGATATTTTACTCCAGATCTGAGAGCATAGGCTCCAATTGTTTATGTGTTTTGATTATTCTTTAGAGAAAGGAATCCAACAAGCCAGGGACGTCTTGGGAGGGAGCATGTCTTCTCTTCACCGATGCCTGAATCTCATGGACGAAGGAGAAGAAGAACCATGGCTGTATGGTCAGAAGATGAAGAAGACAAGAAGACGGCGGCTGGGAATAGGTTTAGATAGTAATTAGGTTTAATCTTTGTTTAGATTTTTGGTTTAATTTGGTTTAATACTTCTAATTTGTAAATTATATTTTTTTTTTGTAAACCAGTTTAATTATAAATCATTTTATTTTATAAAAAATTAAATATATAAACGACTTTAAATTTTAATTATGTTTCTAATTTTTATTTTTTTTTTAATTTTTTATAATAGAAATAATAACGAAAATTATACGCTATTAAAGAATATTAATTGCAGATAGAAAAACGTTATCTTAGCGGGAGAAAAGATAGCAGTGCTAAAAACCGCTATGTAATGTCATTTACCTATTATGACGGGCGATGATACAGCGCTTCAAAAACCGCTATCGTATCGTTATATAGCGTTTTTCGTCCGCTATTAAAACGCATTTTTCTTGTAGTGATAAGAAACGAAACATAACATCTCTAACAATTTCAATGGACAAGATGATATGTTCCGTTATTTCAGTAATACAAATACGAACAGCTAAACCTATCTTCCAAATTCGATCATCATCAAGATTTGCATGCCTAACTATTTCAATAACTAACACAAGTAGAAGCCGCGCAACCTAAACCTAACTTCTAAATCCGATCATCACCAAGATGCGCATCCCTAGCTATATTAATGGTACAAGTACAAGACATATATTCCAAATTCGATCATCGCTAAAATTCGCAACACTAGCTAAAAAAATATAAACTTGGGGAAAAGGTAAGAACTAACCTTGAGAAATCTTAATGGAGAGTGAAGCCACCCACCCGCTCCTCAACCAAACCCTTAATCTGTTGGTGCATCATGCAAGGAACATATTCATCTCTTTTCCTCGGTAACTTTGTCTGCCAATCCATCCTTTAACGGGTCGAACCCGGCCGCCACCACCATCGTCTCCCTCCCGGTAATGTCTTGGGTTCTAAAAATTCTTCAAATCAACGTCATAATAAATCAGTAACAGATTTAAGGAAGAAGATTATAAACCCAAAGATTTTTATCTGGAGGGTACTTTCGTCTTCCTTTTTGTAAACTCTCCCAAATCACACCCGTACATTTGAGAATGATCTCTCCGTATATGTAAGGTTTCAAAAGTAACGAATCAACTATGCAAATCGTAAATATGATTGGAGAAATTTACGCAAAGTAAAGATGGATATAGAACCGTGGCTCGCGGAGATGCTTTGAATAGAAGGATGCGGAGATGGCCCTAACTGGAGACATCACCGATGCCGAACGGAGGAGAAGGGTGCCGGTGGTGAAATGAATAAGACAGACTAATATATACTCAAGTGAAAGAATCAATTTAGTGATAATAGCCCCAATTTGAAAGAGCCCTAGAGCCCAGCTAGAAAGAAGAAATTGAGTGATCAGTGTACGGAGAAACCATTGAAGGTTGGGGTGGAGACGCAGGGAAATCGATGGAGAGAAGAAGATGGAACTGCTAGTCTAATCTAGTCATAGCTGCATCATTCTAGAGCGAAAGGTAGGATTGGCCTCTCTGAAACTTTGAATCTTGTTCGGATCTGAAGATCAATAAGTTTGAAAAGAGTATCTGGCGATCGGAAAGTATTGAATGCTGTCTTCTGTTTCTCTCATTCCAGATTAGATACAGAGTCGCCTGCCAAGCTAGAACAGTCAGGAGATGAGCTGGTCTTGGCGGAGGGAGAGAGAGCAGTTGATTGATCGCGGAATCCCAATTACGGGGAGATGTGAGACTGCATCTCGAAGCCACTTAAGACCAAAGCTGAAATGCGAAATCACATTCTCAGTGAAGGTGATTACGAGATTCAGGGAAAGCATTAAACAGTAAGCATAGAGATTTAACTTGCAAAGCCTAATGAAGTAGTCTGTCACGAGTTGGAAGTCTGTCTTTAATCGCAAGCCAACAATGAAAACCATGTTGTGGGATTCCTCTTGATGGCCAAGCGATGGGAGCCCAACGAACCTCATCAATGTTTCCACACAAATAAGTATACACCTCTCTCGTTTTGAACTGAGAGCTTGCTTTACCATTAATCACCCATTCATAGTAGTCATTGTCTGTGGTTAGGGTGATCGTTGTAAGGAAAGCCATGAGGTTTAGCTGAGATCTGATCTTGCTGGTGGAATTCGCCATGATCCATTGCGAAAGGGGGAAGCAATTGTTGCATTGATCGGGACGCCTAAGTGCGAGTTTCCAGCTTCAAGATAATTTTCAAGACAACCGAAGGGACTCCAATTGTCAGTTCAGAACCTACCCGTTTTTCCATTCTGCACACATAGAAGAATGAGAGGGTAAGCTACATTTTTCAACTTCAAAAGTTTATTCGCAAGCCACAAATTTATGGCTTAGGATTTGTAATCCAATAGTTTTCCATTTCTCCTTTCAGTATTACTTCCTTGAACCAGTAGACCCAACAAGATTAAGGCCAAAAGAACAGCATCCAAATAAGGCACAGAGATCAGGCTTTGTTCCAAATGTAGAGATCTTTCTTTGCTATAACAAATAGGTAGGGGAAGTCGAGCCTGCGGACCTAGGGTTTTCATCCGCAGCCGTTAACTTTGTTTTGCTCCGGCGGCCGCCTCGTCTTCTCGCGGTCGTCGGAGGCGCTCTTCCCTACTCCTTATCGTCTTTGTTCTCTGTCTGGTGGTCCCTGTCTCTTTCTCCGCGGAAGAGAGGTTTTGCTACGCTCAGATCTGTGAGTTTTTTTTTGTGTTAGGTCTCGTGGTTTTGCGGTGGTTTGGAGCATGAGGATGGTGTCCTCCTTCTCTCAGGTTCACTTCCTGGTTGTCTTGGTTCTCTGGTCGTTTTCTCGTGTTGTGGACCACAACTTGTGGTGGTCCTCTCTTGAGTGCGGGTGGTGTGGGCTGGTTTTTCCGACATATGCCTCTGCTTACAGGAGACCACATTCTCGTTGGGTTAGGACTGGGTGTTTGTGAGTGTTATGGTTGATTATGTTTGTTTCTCTGTTTCTTGATTGCTCATGTTTCCTCCGGGTGGTAACACATGGTGGACAGTGGTGAGATGGTGAAGAAATTGTGCTTATGAGGAGTGTATTATTTGGTTTTGGTGGCAACGGTTTAGTCGTGGTGTTAATGGTTGCTAATCACAAATTATTGGCTGACTTTTTTCCTGCTCTAGTCCAACGGTTTGAACCTTGAGCCCATGTTTACTTAAATCGTGGGAAGTCACAAGTGTACTTCCATGGCTTCGTACTATTATGAAATGGAAGCGAATGGTTCTTCGTGTTGTTTCTCAGTATAGAGATAACTTCAATTTCGGTTATGACCGTAAATGCAAGTCTTCTCATGATTCTGTGTTGGTGTTTGGGATCAGGAAGGAAGCAGTCTCAAACTATGATCTGGCAGTGCTGCGTTTTTACGTTCTTCTGGCTCTTGGCTCCTGGTCTCAAACTATGGGAGGATATTCTTGTTCCTTATTGTGAAGCTATGGCATCTGCTGATGTTACTTTCTATACTTCACTTTTTATGTGTGTTTCTCAGTTCTCTTTTACTGGTTCCTTATTGGTTTTCAGTATGTGGAGAATCTTCTTCCCATTATATAACTCTTTTTTATTTTTTTCTATAGGTGAACTGAAACAAACTCATCTAATTCTTCTATAGGTGAACTGAAACCAACTCATCTAATTCTTCTTCCACGGCAGGATGATGACTTGAACTTCAATCTGCTACTGATTCTAAACCTTCATCAGATTTCATACCAATATTAGGTGGCGTATCCCCAAACTCATTGTTTTTGACTGGTTATATGGTTATGCTAGGTAAGTCATCGGGTTTATGAAAAACCAATGTTCAAAATTTCGATAGACGCTACGCGTGCGGTCGACCCGGACCTAGCGTCGAGTAAATTAATCGGAGATTAATCGATGATTAATCGGGAATTAATTTTCTGTCATTTATCTATAAATATATGTATAGTTATTGAAAAATGGGAACATGACTATAATGCTTCTTTATAGTCTAGTAGCGTCCACCATTGTATTTAATACCTATAACGTGGTTTCGATGTACAGTCTGTGTTTTTTCGCTGCATATCATTTTTTTCTTTAATGAATTGTAAATTATCAGTTTGCCCCCGTCTTCTACCTTTAATCCCTACGATTTTCAGATCTAATTTTCAGCCGTCAATGTCACTTTTCATTGATTATCATTGTTTTCCTTTGTTATTAACATAGTCTTGAATCACATGATAGATCTACCACTAAACATTCGATTTTAAACCATCAAAACTCAAAAAAGTGAATTTTCCGATTTTTTGAATATGTTGAAATCGCTGCGATTGCTCACCGGCTAGCACCTTTCCACCGCGTACTCGCCGCCTCAGCCGCCTTTTCGAACATGGTGAAAAACTAAGAAGCAAAGAGTTGTTTCATGTTTCGTTCACATATTTTGAACAATGGCTTCAATAACTAGCTGTCCAAGAAAGACACTTATCCTCCTGCTCTTGCAAACATATTATCTAATCTAATCGTACAAATTTTTCATATAGTTCTGTCTCTAGTTCTAGCTGTGTTTAAGATTGCATTATAGGTGATGTAGTTATATACAACTACATCAGCCTATTCCCAGAGAGCAGAAGTAGGCGAACATCTTATACCATATATTCAGAAATATCATATAAAGTTATAAACATTCATTTACGTTCATATGTTCATATTTAGCACCAAAAACAGTACAGTAGGTTCATCAAAACGACTTAACCCTTTACTTCTTTTTCTGACTTCCTCACCAATTGTGGACAAGAACACAGATGGATAGATCTAATTGTTAAGTTGTTCTCATGTGTGTGTATAAGACATGAAAAGAACGCAACTCTGGATTCAATGTATCCATACATTGTTTGTATCTATAGAGCAATAAGCTTAAAACCATATGGTTCATGAGTGATCAAACAATTAAAATGTTCTCATCACATCCCTCAAAACAAATTTTGAGGGCTGACAGAGATCTTGCAGCGCCATTTTGTGAGGAAATAAATGGAGATCTGAAAGAAAAATAATTAAACTGTTTCTTTAAAATTTTGGACGCCTAGAACTTAGTTCAAATATATTATATTGGAAGTTTGTAACTCATCGTCCATCGAGATAAATGAATGATTTCTTTATTATTTTTGTAAAGAAACATCTTTTTGACCACTTTAATATAGTAAGAGTCCCTTTCGCGAACTACTAAGTTTGATGTGTGTATGAGCGCATTCTCTTTCAATGTTTATATTACTACTGTAGTTTGGTGGAAATCACCGTTTAGCTATACTGTTATAGCATGTGACCATATATTTTTTTTCCTCTATTTTGTGGTAATAGGTTTCAACGTTAGCGATAAAAACCAAATAAGTATACCTTGTAGTATATGGTGACAAAATGCATGGGTGGGTCTTGGAAGATGTTCTGAAAAGTTTGTGTTTTCGCTTTAAACAATTATTCAAAGTTTGGGTCTTCGTTCTACATGTAGCGGTTATGCGACACGTTTTGTTAATATTCATACTGTTGTATTCTAATGGAGTAGTATATCTTTTTATCTTTTTGTTTGGCTCTATTATCTCCTTGATATATGAGTTTCCTTGGAAGTTAATATATTATAGTTGTAATTAATATAGAGATGGGAAATAAAAGTTGAGGTGGAGATGTCATTAGGAAGGACGAAAGGGAATGAAAAAGCGTGGAAGGAGCAAACTGGAATCAAATACCGTGTGTCCCACTTTTCACCACTCGCTAACGCGTCTCTCATCTCAACAATCAACATGACCGTCTATTTATTATTAGCTTCAAAAATCTGAGTCATGAAAAATCCAAGAAATAGAATCGAACAAATAAAGTTTTAAATTAATAATAGAATAAAGAAATAACTTCACAACTAATTAAATTGTATCGTTGTAATTATGTTTGCTTATAAAAGTTACGTAAATAATTTTTTTGGTTAACTGAAACTCTATATTTCATAATCATATACCATATTCGATGTACTTCTATATAACTAATCAAAACCTTAGTTTTATGGTGGCACGATATTCACTATGTACTTTTAGACCTGCTAGAGAAAAAAAAACTGAATAATTATGGAGAAGCTAAACAAATAGTAAAAATAATATTTGTAAAAATATTAATAATCACTAGTATCAAAATTTGAAATATATATATTTACTGAAGTAATGGGAAATGGAGTCGTTTAGGTGTGGCGTGTAAAGAAAGAAGATAAATAAAATAAACAAGAAAATGGGGGGAAGGTGGAGCAATGAAGAGAGCGCAGAGAAGCAAGTGCCAATCTCTTTCCCTTGTCTCCTCCTCATACCACACCTATCGAGACACCTTTTCTCTCTCTCTCATCCCTTTTCTATTCGATAAAAGAAAAATCGTTTTTTTTTTCTTTTCTTATAGATCATTTCGAATTTTAATTGCTAATTAGTTTTAACTACTTCAAATAATTGTTCTAAATTCGAGTAAAGAATACGATATAAATCACACAAGATGATATAAATCAAACGTTTAGTGTCGCCTCTCGATCACATAAGTAATGATATCTATCTAATCAAAACACAAGCATTCTCTGAAATAATTTAGGTGTTACTTAATATATTTTGGATTACCCTATTGAAATTTTGTACCATTTTCAAAATTTAATTAAAGTTATTTTTTTCAGATCGTCGAAAATTTAAATATTTTTAAATATTTCTAAAACATAATAATTAAAAGATACTGATAAATATTTGTAAAATTATATTTCACAAAATATTTAAATATTTTTATTTTATAAATAAATTAATAATTTCATTTAATACTTAATTTAAAATATTCAGATAATTTCAAAATTAGTGTTAAATATATATTTTCTATAAATTAATAATTCAGTTTATTATATAATAATAATAAATGCTATAATAATATATATATTATTCCACAAAATGACAAGTATATTTTATTAATTATATAAAATATAGAATAAAGTTTCAAATAAATTATTTCTCATCTGATTTTAAATATTTAAATAAATAAATTTAGATAGCATGGATCAAAATTCTCTTCAAAGCCAAAAAAAAATAATCTATCTAACTAATCAACTAAACTATGTACACAGAATCAAATATAAATTAGTTGTATTATTTAAAATATTCCAAAATTAATGTGAAAAAAATTTAAAATATATGTTAACCAAAAACTAATGCTAACTAAAAACTAATGCTGCGTTTGAAATTGTGAATAATAATTTAGATTTATTTTAAAATCAAATTAGATGGTTGGTTCCCAAAATTAATTTTACAGATATTGTCTAGTCGAGCCCAAGAAGATTCATTCTGCAACGTTTACGTATATATATATATATATATATATATATATATATATCGTTAGGTTAATTACAAAATTGTAAACAAACAAGAAATGAATGTTTGCTCAAAAAAAAAAACAAACAAGAAATATATCAGGTTTGACCAAAAAATAAAAGAAATATATCAGGTATTGAATGATGATTTTGCATAGTCGTAAAAACTACTCATGACTATGTGTAGGTTGGATTTTCAGTATATTTCTGGAAAATATGTCGATTGCGTTAGAGATGTCAGCAAATACAAGTGTGCAAAGCAAGTGTTCGTCAATTTGGGTGTGAACCCAGTTAGGATATAGGGAATGTCTTTACTCCTTTTGAATATCTTGAGTATTAGCCTTCGCCTAAAAAGTGCTTGCACATGAAAGAGCAGATACCGGGAGGGCACACCACACCACACCACAACACAAGAGTTCCAACTCTATTTCTTTAGAGGGGTTACCTAATTAAAACCACCACTATTGAATATATATGAACCTTGATTTGGATAAGATCCCTCACTCAACGATGACTCAATTTCTAATTAAACTGTTCTTCGTGGACATTATCTGATTGGTTAGAGAATGTATGGAAGAAAAACTCATTTTCTCTTTTTATTTTAAGATTTTCTGGCACGTATTATATGCATGTATGTAGTCATTTCTAGATAGTCCCTATACCTATTCCCGTGGATTAGTTTTTTCTTTGAGAGAACATCTTCACTCTCTATAACGAACATAATGCTAATGCATATAGTCCTATCCTATGTTTACTTGTTAAAACCTATCTCACCATTAACGAAGGTTTTCGTACAGAGGATTTGAAATCCAATATGTAAATAATTAATATTTATATACTAATGACTATCAGGTTATAAAATAAAATAAAAAAATCCCAAGCCACACAATTTCATGACAACTTTTGTACGTGTTAATAAGTCTTCTTCAATCTTGGTTGAGTTTATAAATTCAAAACCGTGAAAACTAACGAAAAAACGAAAAGAAGAGAAGCAAAATGATAAGAAACCGAGTTGGTCGGTCTTGTGTGGGGCTGGCGTGAACTTAGAGAGAAAAAGAGGTTAAAAAACCTTTATTTTCAAAAAATAATTAAAAATATATCACAAAACCAGTAGTTAGTTAAAAAGAAAAAAAAAAGAATTAAATAAAAAGAAAGCTCTCCGTGTTGAAGAGAGTTCCCTATCTCCTCCATTGCCCACCATCTCCTTCATCATCTCTCATCTTCTCTCTCCATTACATTACTTTTGTTTAAAGAAAAACTTCGTTATGAGGAGAGGTAGAGTCTCTACCCCCGTCGCCGGACCTACCGTTATCGCCAATCACAACGCATCCATCAAGGAGACGCGATTCAGAGGCGTGAGGAAGAGACCTTGGGGTCGTTACGCAGCAGAGATCCGCGATCCATGGAAGAAAGCTCGCGTCTGGCTCGGTACCTTCGACTCAGCCGTGGACGCCGCGCGAGCTTACGACGCCGCCGCTCGTAACCTCCGTGGCCCCAAAGCCAAAACCAATTTCCCCATCGATTCTCCACCTTCTCCTCCCCAGCAGAATCACAACCAAATCGATCCGTTTATGGATCATCGGTTATACGCCGGAGTATCTCCCCGTCCGACTAGCAGCAGCATGAGCAGCACCGTCGAATCCTCCAGCGGACAGAGAAGCTCCGTCGCGAAACCGTTATCCACGACGGCGAAGAGGTATCCTAGAACGCCGCCTGTGGTTCCGGAGGATTGTCACAGTGATTGCGGTTCGTCTTCTTCTGTTATCGATGACGGAGACGACGACATCGCGTCGTCAACACGCCGTCGGAATCCGCCGTTTAGATTCGATCTTAATTTTCCGCCGTTGGATGATGTTCGTTTAATCGACGGTGGAGATGATCTCTGCACCGATCTACGTCTCTAATCCACAGATCAGTTATTGATTCAATCGAAAACAAAAATTATCTTTTTTTTTTTTATAAAGTTTCTGTTTCGTTGATCTCATAAGCTTGTTAGCTGGTTCTGTTTCTTGTCTGATGATGATATTGTAAGAGTATTGATATATGATTATATTATTACACATCTGTGTTTGTTTGTAAGGAAAAAGCAGATCTGTTTTATTTTAGTCTATTTCTTGAGAAAGATCAACAACACCTCGTTGTAACGTATACATCTGGAACTGATGATTCTAAATAATCGAGATTTAGAATTTGTTCTTTGATTTTTGTTATGTTCTTATCTTCATTTTCATAAGCTGTGCAACTTTTAAGAACGTCACTGGAGTTGATTCCACTCAGTATTTGATGGATTTTGCTCAAAGATCAGATCTTGCACAGAGATGGTTATGGCTTCTTAACAATCATGGATGTTTGCTGTTTACACCTTCTGGTAAATTACGCTACAAGCAAAGATCATTGAGGCTTGTTTTTAACTAGACCTATGTATTTCAGTTTCGGTTTGTTCTTTTTGTAATTTCGTGTTTGAGAGATATAAAATCTGTTAAGAGTATCTATAGAATTAGGTTTGATTATTTTGGTTTTCTATTTGCTTAGATTTTGGAGAGTTTGAAACATTTCTTAATAATATCAGAAATTTTAAAGGCCAAATCCAGTGCTAAGGTCTATATATGTACAAAAATCTCTAAAATTTTTGGAGGTCAAAATCAATGTTTCATTTGGTTGTGTCCAAAATCCAGCTTTGTATCCATGTAATAAGGTCGAAAATCGACGAGAAAATTTTGAATCCAATTCAATTATGATTTTAGATAATTTCAGTTATTTAGAATAATTTAATTTTTTCAGGAAAATATCAACTAGTTCAGAATTTTCAGATAAAATATCAAGTTTGGATAATTTAAAATATTTGTATAGCAACATTCAAATTTTTAGTAATTCATCTTACAAGTAATATTTTAAATAAGAATTTAGGATATTTTGTTATTTTAAATTTAAATATAATTAATACATTTAGGTATATAAATTGTATTTTAAAAATTCAGATATTCATTTTGTTCTCAGTTTATTTTTAAGTTTTTGCTTCAAAAATATAAGTTTGGATAGTCATGGAATTCGATTTGATTTCAATTTTTTCCTTTGGTCGATTGGTTATTTGATTCTATGAAAATGTAGCCATACCTACTTTTAATTTTTATGGTATGGTTTATATTGTTTTTCCCTCAAAATCAACTAAACTCAAAATGAGTTAGTATTTTTCTCCAATAGTTTCCCTCATTTTTTTCGCTTCAAAAATTAATTCAAATATTACTGATTTTGTTGATTCCAAAATGCTTAAAAACCATTTCCCTATGACCCAGCCCAAACTTTTTTTAAGACCCCTCTCCCTGCAAATATTCCTCTCCAACCATGTGAGACTGAATTTGGAGCAGAACAGGAGAGAAGATCTTCGAAGCGACAGTACTTGTTGAGCAGAGTCTTCGTAAGAAGGGAGTCGGGATTACTTAACAGTCTCCAAACAAGTTTCGCCAGGAGTGCGTCATTGAACACCTCGATTTCTATAAAACCAAGTTTGAATAGTATTCTCTAAATTTAAAATCATTGTAGATAAACTAAGAAGTTCAAACAAGTTTTGTTGTATACTGAGCTACTGGGTATAACATAATAACATATATAGATGTTTGGATAAATTGTAGTATTTGTGTTTTATATTATCTTTGAAAATCTTATAATTTATACGATTTGGGGTGGAGCTTCTCCGATGACCCTGTTGGACCGCGTGAAGGGAACCACCTTCCTTTGGCATCTGAGCTTCTGATGGAAACGGTGGCGGCATTGGTGATGCCTCTCTTTTTCTCTAGAGTCGAGTGGATCCTTGTTGCGGCGGATCCCTAGAGAGTCGTGGAGGTCTTGGTGATTCGTTAGTCGACAATGGTCGCCCTGTTAGAGGACGGGACAGTGGAGCAGTCGGAAACTACAAGTCAGCTATTGAGATCTCTGCATGTGGATGCTCGGACCTATGAGACGGTTAAGCCCTTCGTAATCGACATTGGATTAGGGTTTTGCAACTCAGCTTCTTGCGATTCTGCCGCACAGCGTAACGACTCTGTGGTGGTGACGGTTTGACGGTACACCACTGATAGATCCTTCAGTCGGTTTGGGCACCACACTTTAGTGATGTTGCGGACAACCCGATTCACTTGCCACCGGTGTTCGATAGAGTTGGATGCTCTGCCTCCTCTGTCTTCTTAACCACACACTTAACTTCTTTTTTTCTTTAGATTGTATGTGTCGGCTAGATCTTCTTCCCTATGTAACCTAACATTCATTGTTTCTCTAGTGTGCCGATGGTCGGTTGTTTTTCCGATTTTCCATCTAAGAGTTGATTAATAAAATACAATACTTTAGTAACAATTTTAATATGGGTCCTACAGTATTATTTATAAAATTTTCAGAAACTCTTTATAAACCTAAAATTTAAATACAATTATATATTTTGTTACTAAATTTGTTTTATATGGTATTCTAGACCTTTCCTTTTGTTAATGGAGGATTTAGGTAAAGGGTCTATGTTTGACCAAAAAAAAATTAAAGGGTTTACTTGTGAATAATCGAAAAAAGGAAATTAGTTTTGTAGAGAGAGTATAGAGAGAGATAGGAAAAGAAAAGAAGAGAAAATGTGTAATTTTGGTTAGTTAGTGATATGAATTTTATTTTTTCGGTTGGTGAATGCAATTTTCATTTGTTAAATATGAGACAACTTTTTGGGTTGAGTTTGGTGGACAAAATGACGTTACGGATATCTTGAGGGAGAGCTAGCTATACATTTGATTGTGCGCATATTCGTTTCATGTTGACTCATTAGAAGATTAGATTTTGTGTTCTGTTACCTTTCAGACACACCGACCGTGCCGAAACGATCTTTGAGTCGTAAACCAAACTCACAAGAGTCTGTTTTATTTTTCTAAATTACTTCTTCTGTTTAAAATTCTGTAAAGAATCTCTAGCTATACTTTCTTAATCTCACAAATATTCAGTAATTTGATTATTTTATGGATTGACCTGGGTCCATGAAGATTGAATAGTTTTGCTAAAGAACCTACATAGTCTGATGGTTTGATAATGGCATTGGGCTATCATCAGCTTAGGCTAGATACTTGGCTTGCAATAGATCTCGCTATAGAGAAAATAGTTAGATGTACAAGATTTAATTATTTCGAGAGAGTGCGTTTCCGAAGAACCTTAAATTTCACTTGTGTCCAAAAAAAAAGAATGCCAAATTCGTAGAATAACTTGACGTACCAGTTCGGCTAAGTAAATTTTATAAACTCTTCAAAGAGTGTTGTTCAATTTTGAAGATAATTCAATATATCTTTGTGAGTTTGATGGCTTCGACTCCGTCTAAGTTCTTGGTGAACATCTCTCACTGTCACTTATCCCAACGGTTCTTTATCATTCTCTTCTATACCCTTTATATTTCTCTCCTTCTCATGTTTTTTGCTTTCTTCTTGTTTCTGATGTGGGAGTTAACTCGAGATGCCCCTATCACTTATAAAAAATGCTCAATTCTCCCTCAAATAAAATATACTTTCTTTTATATTTATTTTTAAATCTCAAAACGTGTTAAATACATATATAACCCATAAAAAATCAGATAATTACATGATCCAACCACATAAACCCGACCCACCCAAACCCAATTGGGCATAACCCGGTTACTAAACCAAAACACAGCGTTTTGGACCTTTCTGAAAAAAAACGCTCCCCGCTTCACGACTCCTCTCTCTCCCGGGGCTCCCTTCTCTCTCTCATTTCGATTTGTAACTCTCATCCCTCACGAAAACCCTAGTCTGTGTTCGTCCTCCATCGAAATCGGGGTGAAATCGAAAATCCATCAATCTCTCCCTCTTATTTCTCGTGTTTCTCTTTGTCTCTGTTTGAGAATTAAAACCCAAACCCTAGAGTCACCCCGAGAACCATCTCCGCTGTAGGGCTTCGTTTCTTCCACCATCTCCGCCGAATCGAGTCTCCATCTCATTTCTTCTGGTAAGTGATTAGTTTCCCTTTGTTTGGTTGTTATTAGGTTGTTTTGTTAGTAGATTTGAAAAATAAATTTGGGGATAACTTGTAAAATGGAGATTAAGTTGAAAGAGAATTGGTGATTTATTAGATTTGGTATAAGTTTGACAGAAACATAAATAAAAATTGTGATTTTTGTGGAGAGTTGGTGATTGACTCCTTGAACAGAAACATAAAAATGTGTGGGTATTTTCTTATTAGATATGAAACCGAAATGGTGATTGACTCTTTGAATGGTAGGATAAATGTAAATTGAAAGAGAATTGGTGATTTATTAAGTGAATGAATTGTTTGAGATTAATAATTATGGATTGTGCCTAAATGTGTATTGTTGTTTCTGGATGTTCAGAGGCACGAGCTAATGGCAGGTAAAGGTGGAGGAAAAACTGGGAGATCCACAAGAGCTCGAAAACCTGATGCTCCTATTGTTGAAGAGAATGTGCAAGAGCTATCAGACACAAGTGATGATCTGCCTGAACACCCCTCTGAGGTATAATATTCTTTTGGTTTTATTAATAAATTGTCACTGCTTGGTGTGTGTATTGGTTATGGTTTAATAAAGTGTCAATGTTGTGTATCAGAGAATGAAGGGCCAAAAAAGAAGACGTCCATTTACTAGAGGTGGAGTCTCCAGTAGAACTAGAGCTAGAAAAGCGGTGTCAGATGGGAATGAGCCGGCCAAAAAAGTAGCAGTCCAGCAAGAGAGTGCCCCAGTGAGAGATACGGATGTAGTTTCGCTGTCACTTGATGCTGAAAGTGAAGACATGTCTGCTGTGTCCTCCAAGGTAATTTTTGCATCCATCTAATCATTTATTTACAAGTCTTATTAGTAATAAATGACTAATACATATATATATTGATTGCAGGAAAGGCAACCACCGCAGCCTCTTGAATTGTACTTCAAGAGCACAGAGTACCCGAAGACTTGCAAGATTCAGACGAAATGCAGGGTGAAGGAGACAGTCGATGTGATTAAGGAGTTCAAGGAGGAGGTCAGCTGGTTCACAAGCCATCCACAGTTTCGTCATTTCTTCCACATGCCTGATGAAGAATTCCTGAAGCTCCAAGGAATGTGGATGTTACTCATGCACCATTAATATTGAAGGAGAAGATGCTGCATGGTTTGCGGTGAATGGTGTGCCCATCCGCTATTCTATGAGGGAGCATGCTCTCATCTCTGGCTTGGACTGCCATGAGTATCCGAGTAGACATTTGGAGCTCGGGGTACTAAGTTTGTGGATTATTACTTTGGTGATAAGAAGAAGATCACCATAACGATGTGGAGCAGAAGCTGCGGTCTATGGAGACGGCATGTGCTGATAGATTGAAGATGGCTGTCTTGTTCTTCCTTGGTCGGGTTATCGAGGAGGGAGGATTCGGACCATTAGACCCGTTCATCTTAAGGATAGTGGAAGATTTGGATGTTTGCAAAACATTTCCGTGGGTCGTCTAACATTTGAGGATGCAATGAAGGAGATTAAGCATGTGATGGAGCGTCTGAAGGGTGAAGTGCTATGCAACCGGCTTCAATGGATTCATAATTCCGTTAGAGGTAAACATACAATTTAGTGCAATTTTTTGTTATTCATAACCGCATATCTGACTCTGTAACATTTTATTTTTGTAGGTTTTGGCTTTTGAGTGCATTCCTAAGCTGGGAAAAATTCTGAATCTCTTCGATGACGCCAGAGATTGTCCTAGGATGTGCAAGAGCCGGTTTACAAAGAGTAGCATGAAGGGTTATCCTTTGGAAGATATATATGCTGCCTTTGGAAATACAAAGGTATATCTTTATATCATTTAGTAGAAAATAGCAGAGTATTTAAACTGATTTTTCTGAATGTTTTTTTTTCAGACTATTGACAGTGTGTTGGTTCCAACTGTGGATGAGGAAACTTTGCTGGCTCGTATCATTGATCCGGAGCCAGAGTATCACCGTGAGGGCAGCACAAGTGATAGGTGGAACTACTGGCTAAATGTGAAGCAGAAGAAGATTTGGTGGAAAGAATTGTATGAGTCAGATGTTGCTGCACGAATGATTACAAAGACGAAAGACAAAGAAAATGTGACGGTTGTAGAAGGTTCATCTTCTAATTCTGGTTTGGAGTCGATCTTAAAAGGTCTGGAAGAGAGGATGGTGAAGACCATGGAAGAAGGATTTTCTAGTCTAAACACAACAGTAGAGAGAAAGCTGGAAGCTATGTACTGGACGATGGGTGAACTTGAGAAGAACCAGCGTTTTTTGAAAAGAATGGGTAAGAAAATAGAAGACAGGCTGACTTCTATTGAAAGTAAGGGAAATGAGGATGTGGAGGTTAGACAATGGAATGATTTTGATTATGGTAGAGATGAAGGGAAGGATAACAGTGAGAAGGGTGAGGAAGATAAGGAAAACAGTAAGAGCAAGAGCAGGAAGAGTAAGAAGAGCAAGAAGAGCAAAAAGATCAAGAAGAGCAAAAAGAGAAAGAAGAAGGGTGCAGAAGAGGAAGAGCAGGAGGAGCAGGAGGAGCAAAAAGAACAAGACAGTGAGAAGGGTGCAGAAGAGGAAGAGCATGAAGAGAAAAAAGAGCAAGACAGTGAGAAGGGTGACGAAGAGGAAGAGGAGGAAGAGGAGGAAGAGCAGGACAGTATTGGTGAGACAGCGAGAGTACAGGCGGAAGTATTCTGGAGGAGTATTGATGAGCAAGAAAAAAATGAATTGGCGGAAATTGAGGCTGAGAAGAAGGCTGAGAAACAAGCGGTGAAAGAAGCTGAGAAAGAGGCTGAGAAAGAGGCTGAGAAGAAGGCTGAGAAAGAAGCGGAGAAAGAAGCTGAGAAAGAGGCTGAGAAAGAAGAGACAACTCCTACACCACCACCACGTGGTAGGACTAAGGCACATGCTAAAAGACAATCCCAGATTCCACCAGGGAAATGGAAATTAGTGAGAGCAAATTGGATAACACCAGCAATGGTAGGGAGTTCCAGCGAGGAGGAGGAGAAAAAAGATGAAGAAGTTATAGAGAAGAGTTCCAGCGAGGAGGAGAAAAAAAATGATGAAGTTGCAGAGAAAAATCCCATCGAGGAAGAGGCTGAAAAATACACTGAGGAAGAAAAGCAAGGCTGGTACATGATTGTTTATGAAGGCAGTGAAGAACAGGTGGAAGAAGCTGAGAAAACACTGGAAGAATCTGAAAAAACAGTTGAAGAAGCTGAGAAAACAGTGGAAGAAATGAGAGCAGTTGGAGAAGCTGAGAGGATACACGCTAGGTCGAAGAGGATGGCAGTGAAAGGTGGCATTCCAAGAGCTCAGAGATTAGAAAAAATGAGAGCAGAAAAACTGAAAGCACAACAAAAAGCACAAGGTACAACGAAGAAGAGAGGCAGACCGAAGAAGAATGCTGCTACATTGAAGCCATGTACGCCGCTGCCGGAGAAGAGAAAAGGTGAACCATCACGGTGGGTGCAGTCTCCTTTCACTGAGGGAAAGACTGATGAGCTAGAAGTGCCAAAAAGCCCTAAAACAAAGGCGAAAATGTTTCGTTGTATTATTATTCAAGTTAGGATGTTATGTTTATGTCTAAAATGCTTCTTAAAAACTTGTTAGGATGTTATGTTTATGCTTTTGGATGTTTATTTATGTTTATTGGTTGTGGTATGTTTTTGGAAAACAGGTGTGGTAACTTGAAATTATAGGGAAACTCTGCTAAAAATTTTGTAAAAATACTGCACAAACTTGGAAAAGTACTTCAAAACTTAGAAACTTTTTGAAA
The DNA here is from genome assembly GCA_016432835.1 of Brassica nigra. Taxonomy (NCBI): domain Eukaryota; kingdom Viridiplantae; phylum Streptophyta; class Magnoliopsida; order Brassicales; family Brassicaceae; genus Brassica; species Brassica nigra. The sequence continues at coordinate 52,400,831 of CM028243.1, forward strand.
AATACATCAAAACTTGTAAAAACTTAAAATTTTTTGAAAATATTTCAAAAACTCGGATAAATACTTAAAAACATGCAAACCACATGTAAAACGTGCAGCCGTCATATATTTTGATATATTATTTTGATAACACTTAGTAATTCTTGGTAAGCTTCAAGGACTTAGTAATACTACCTTACACATAGTAATTTTTGGGAATTTTAGGTTTATCTAGTAAAACCATAAGAAAATGAGCTTTTTTGTAGTAATACCGATGCTTTTTCACTGTGATTATCATTAGATAATACATTTGCATTACATATTGGCCAGAAATATGTATTTTGTAGATTTTCCTTACTATGGTCTAACCATTCACACACTAACAATGAAAGTTAAGAGAAGTTTTGGAAAACTGAAAAGTTTTTCTGAAAATGTTGAAATAACCATCAAATATAGTCTTAATATATTAATATTAGGTAACTAGTCTACAATTGATAATAATCATAAAACATATATCGATAATAATCATAAAATATATGTAGTTCAAATAAGACATAGTAATACCAGTAATTCAGTAATAAAATAACACATAGTAATACCAGTAATAACAATAACACATAGTAATACCATAAATCCTAATAATCCAATAACACAATTTCAACAATCAAACACCTGAACCTGAACCACTTCCACATCCAAAATACGCTGCCATACCTTCTCCTCCCTGCCTGTGCCTCGCCTGTGCCTGTGCCTGTGTCTGTGGCTCTCCTCTCCACTCCCTATTCCTTTTCCTTTGCCTCTTTTCCTCTTCCACGAGCCTCTCCTGCTGATGGAAACCTTGTTTGTTGCGGTTGTCCTTTCTTGACTTCAAATTCTGGAGGAAGTATTTTCATTGCTCTAACTTCTTCTGGAATAACCCAATCAGACATATGAGGAACGGGATATATTGTCCTGTGATAAGCCAAAGCCCATTGCTCCACCAAATAGTACTTAGAACAATACTCGATAGATGGAGTTCCCTTCCCGCTTTAGCTGTCATGAATGTGGCAGCAGCTACTGCATGCACACATGGGTATTTGTCTTTATCAAATTTCCCACAGGTGCACCTATTCATAGCCATATCAACGTATATTGCTTTCCATCACTACCATGCACACTGTACTCGAGATGGAAGCGCTTAACTCGTCAATCGTAAGAAACCCTGCTTCAACACATCTTTTAGACATTTCCGCCTCCACGATAGGAACAAGCTTAAGCGGGTGGTATTTCAGCTGCCTCCTTCCTGTGTTTGTTAAACCATTCAGCAATTTTTCCAATGATAAAATCAAACATTGGAAGTAAGGTGAACTTTCTTGCATCCTTAATAACACCGTTAAAAGATTCTGCAGAATTGGTGGTGCCAACATTGTACCTATCTCCTTCAAAGTAACATCTAGCCCATTTCTTTTGTTCACAACTTTTTTCAAGATACTCCGCACAACGAGGATACTTCATGCAAAAAGCGTCATAAAGGACCAGGAACTCAGCCTCCGTATAAGCGTTTGCGACTCGCAAACTTAAATGCACATGTATCTCTGTTGTTACGGACGTAACCTTTAACATTTTGAGACAAATGCCATATACAATACCCATGAGCGGCCTGAGGGAACACTAGACGTACTGCCTTGATCAAACCTTTGTTTCTGTCCGAAAGAAACACCAATCCAGTGACATCGGATATCACTGATTTCAGTTGTTCCATAAACCAGAACCAACTCTCAAAGGTCTCACCATCTGCAACACCAAACGCAATTGGGTAGTGGTGATGATCGGATCCTGAGCAGTCGCAACAAATAACACTCCACCATAAACAGTTTTCAGGTGTGTTGCATCCAAAACGAGGACTTTTCTCATTGCTCGAACCCTTCTATGCTAGCTCCCAAAGCCCAAAACAGATACTTAAATTTTTTCCCTCATCCACAACCACACGAAGTTACTGTGTTAGATTCATCTGCTCCAGCATGTACATATAGCAATATAACAAAGAATAACTCTTCGTGAGTTCCGCACTTTATTAGCAGCTAGTCTTTTTCCTCTATATGCTGTTGTGTACGACACTTCCACAGCAACCCTGTGATGAACCAAATCGATCAGAGCTTTGGGACGTGGTGTGTCAAAACTGCCAGGATAATCTTGGGCCAGAACAGCTGCAACGATTTGTGGTGTCCCTCTCCTTCTATTGTTGTTCTTGTGGTAACAACAGAACATCTATGCTGCTTGATGTAAGTTCTAACTGACCAACGATCTGAATTCGTTAACTTTGCAACACGCACAAACCACTTGCAGCCTTCTTTGGCTCCTCAGCATTTTATCACATATCTCTTAGTATCCGACTTAATTACCTCATACTCAAAACACTTCGATGTGAAGCCGTCTCAATATGAGTTTTCGCTTCCTCCTTGCTTCTAAATTCTTGACCTAAAACCAAATCCATACCATCATCCCGCTCCTTATAGACAACTGGTGCGACTTCAACTGAGGGTCCTGCTTCTCTTTCGCTGACATTCTCATGCATCTCAATGTCTTCAGAAGTGTGAGCACACCACCGCACCTTCATTATCAGTTGCATCCTTCTCAGTACCATCTTCATCACCACCCCGTGTCTCAGTAGCCTCTGTCAATAGCTTCTGATCAGTAGCCTCTATCAGTAGCCTCTATCAGTATCCCTCTTTCAGTAGCCTCTCTTCCGATAGACCGCCATAGAAATCGTGTCATCATCCGCTTTGTTGAACTCCACATGTAGAACACTTCTACAATTCTCTTGATTTACTTGCATTAGATAACCAAAACGTCTTCATCCTCCCAGATATATGATGGCTTGTTCAATACATTACCATTGGAAAGTAACTAATCTTCGCTTCCATCTTATCTACCTTTATCTTTCTGCAAATACGCTCAACCAAAACAGGCAGTGATCTCCTCCACTGATTTCTTCAACACAATAGTGTGAATTTCATCTTCCCTACACCATCTCCGAAATCCATTTCATTTCAGCCCCATCTTTAATATAATATCCTCCATAATAAAAAATGATTGTACAATGCGGATTTTGCATTTCCTGAAATAAAATGAATTATAATTACAATTAGAATTATTAAGAAATTTATATTTAATTTCCACGCTGTACACTCTTACTAGTACCAATTTTTTCAATATTATATAAATAGTAAAACCAGTAATACTGAGTAATATAAGTAATACCATTTTGCCTTAGTAAAATGAGTTATATTAATAATGCCCAGAAATTATCCTTGCACTAATTAATCAACTTTTTAGTCCGATTTTGTTCGATTTTGCATTATCCATGATATATAATTCATATTAATGAAATTACAACCAAGAAATCATCAAAATGAGTTCAAACGCATAAAATATACCCTAAAACCCATAAACATAGTTTACAAAATCCTTTTAAATCTCTTGAAATTTGCATTCAATCTTTCTTTTGTTACACTAGCCGATATATAAACTTATTTTATAAGTATTCCAGCAAAAATTTCATAAAAATCGGACATAAATTATACCGAAATCAATATACACAGATTTTAAAATCGTTTTTTCTCTCATATTTTTAACAATTCTTACCTTTTAAGTTACCCATGGTATAGACAAACATTTAAAAGATATTTCACATAAAATTTCATGAAAAACGGACAAAAATTACCTGATCTTGGAGTTTCAAAATCGCCAATGGAAGATGGGGAAGAAGAAGTTTCACGTGGAGAAGAGGAGAGAGATGAGAGAAATGAAGATGTGTAGGAAGACTCTGATTGGTTAAGGTTGTTTGTGGACCCCTTTGGTTGTTGTGTTTGGTTGGATGAAAAATTAAATGAATTAATGAGATGGAGAAGAAATATATTAAAGAAAGAAAGGTTAATAAGGGGAATTCAAAGACAAAGGGGTAGTGGAAAAAGAGAGGAGATCAGGAGAATAGATTTTTTCCCATAAGGGCATTTGGAGTTACTCCCCTTCTGATGTTCACTTCAAAATGTTCTTTAGTTGGAACTTGGAAGCTCTTAAACTTTCTTTCAGCGTCTTGAATACTTTTATTTATTTATTTTATCACTACTTTCTAGCCTCTAGATTAAGCTCCATCACATCATAACTGTAGTGGTACACAACCTTCCATCTTTGCTCAAAACTTTATGAAGAAAAACAGAGAAAACTCAATGCTTGAATGAATGAGCACCAATAATTTAGATAAGAAACTAACAAGTGAAAACTGCAATTTGCAAACTGTGTAGCTTTCATTTAACCTCTTGAGAAACATCGATCAAGAAGCCTTTTTCATTTGACAGAAGAGAAGAGAACCTATATCATTCAAACAGAAAATATCTCTCTCTTCTCATCACTGATATTTAATCACTCAAACTCCAGATGACAGGTTGATATCATTCAAATATGTCTCCTTTCTCATTCCTGATTCATCTCTGTATTGAGAGGTTACATAGAAGACCCACGAGTGAAATTTAAGGTTCTAAGGAAACGCACTCTCTCACTCTCTCTCAGATATTATATGGAACATCTGAATCGAACTGTTTATCTTAACAGAGAAGTTGTTGCTATAAAGTCATATATAAAGTCCCAAAATTTTGTCAAAAATTAAGATGCCCTCTATTTGCTTGTTCAAGCTCTTCAATTCAAGGAAGAGTAAAAAGCCATTAACCAAGTTCAGAACCAGCAGCCATGGCGAGCATCAATCAAGAGATCCATGAAACAGAACACACACACAAATGGAAAGCTTTGAGGAAAATCTATCAAATGATTACAAACTGGAGAGAAGTGGAAATGTAACAATGAAAAGTTTCTAGCTTTGAGAAATACAACTTGACATTCAAACAAAAGCAGAACATAAAACCAAAACCAAGTTTAAGAAACTGAGAAGATACACTCACACACATATGACATTTGCAACGAGGCTTCAGAGCCTCATTCATCAACTTCCTTATTCATGTTCGTGTCTTGGAAACTATCCGTGGCAGCTTTAGGCAGCTTTGGGCAGTCTTGGACAACAAATTTTCTCAGGGATGGAAGAGCCTGAGAATTTGAGCATATTCTCTTTAATTCATTCAAACCACGTAAACTTAGGAAAGGGAAGCGTCATATCAGGAGGATGCACATTGCTAATACTCATTCCCTTCTCCTTATTTATTATTAGTGGACCTTCCAAACCGCGTATAACAATACTTGAGAGGTGCTTGAAGCATGGAGAACTGTTACACAGAAGATCTTCTTTCTCTTTGCTTTTCCAATCTATCTTTATCTCTGAGATTTCGGAAATCAGAATATCAAGTTTTCGAAGACCAAGCAGAATACCTCTGCGGACATATCGAAAATCCAAAGGCGTTGAACACAATTCGCCAATAGCTCCATTCTTTGGATACTTTCCAACATTAAAGCATCTTTTACATTTCCTGTTAAAATCTTCAAATTCTCTAAAAGTTTAAGCTGTTCAATTGATCTTGCATCAATAAGAAAACTAGAACAATATAGTTTCAACACCTCAAGATTTGGAAATCTTGTTCCTATCCCGTCAATGCTTTTAATTTCGGTAAACTCCAGGTCCAGGCTTATTAGTTTCCTCAACCCCTTCAAAACAACTGATAACGACGTTATACCTGTGTATGATAAATTAAGGTGTTGCAAGGAAGTCAAGCTGCAAATTTCTTCCGGCAATACTCTAAGACCGCGGTTAAGCGAAAGATCCAAGACGACAAGGGATGGCATAAACTGAAAGAATTTACCCGGTATACCCGAAAAATAGAGTCGAAAGGTTGGGGCATTTGGGACAGCACAGCACGGTGTCTTATTAATTTGATTACTCATCAGTGAGATCCTTTTCAAAACTGACCAGTTGATGTCCTTTGGTGTACGGCTTAACTTCACACCAGATTTGTCAAACTGTTTTTCTTCCTCTTTTAAAGACGTAGACCCTATCCAAAGAGCCATTTCACGTAACACATCATGCATTTTCACCGCAGGTAGGGCTGGGCAAAAAATCCGAATCCGAAAAACCGAACCGATCCCGATCCGAAAAAGTAGCATCGAATCCGAGCCGAAATTAATTAAATATCCGAACGGGTTCAAAATTTTGGTATCCATGAAACCGAAACCGACCCCGAACCGAACCGAAGTATTTCGGGTATCCGAATATACCCGAAATAGATTTATATATCTAATAAATATATTACTTATTAGATTTAATGTATATTAAAATATCTAAAATATATAAAGTACTTTTAAGTTGTTCAAAATACTTGAAAATATATATAGATAATCAAATAGTAATGTTTAAAATCTCTATAATATTATTTGAGAAGTCATTTTCCCTGCGTTCACGTTTATCTCACAGTGGTTGATTACTATGATACCCTTAATGAATTAAAAAATTACATTAAAACAATATTATTTTCTTTTTAAAATTTTCCAAATAACAATATAAAATAAAAAGGAAACATTTATAAAGTTTAAAAACTAATTTAAAAACGAAAATATATGTATACATAATATGATTTCATAAAAAAAAAGGAAAGTTCACAAAATAGTAATATTTCATTTAAAATATATTTTTCACTAACATAAAAAATACTTTTGAAGTAATAAAATATTTTCCTTGTATCCATATCTTCTTAGATGAAAACAATATTTGTATATAATATGGTTTCATAAGAAAACATTCACGGAGATGATCTTGATATTAGAAAAAGAAATATTTTTCTTTTAAAATATAATTTTACACAATACAATAATTATATTTTCAAAGTAATAGAATTTGTTTATTTGTATATTTTCTTATATTATTACATAAAATAATTAAGTATAAACTGATATATGTTTAATTGACAAAAAACAATTTATAATTAGTATTATTGAAATGTTTTTTTTTTCTGTTTTTCAGATATTTAGTTGACTATAATATCTTACAAATACAGCAAAAAGATAAATTATATTTTACTTATATAATATAATTTCTCAAAAACAATCACATTTTACTGCATATTTTAAGAGATTAAAACTAAAAATAAATTTTAACAATAAACATCTTTTGATCAAATAACTACAACATGAGTGACTCGATCCAACATATATCTAAAATCACAGATTGAACTAAAATTAGAATATATAGTTTATTTATTTTATAAGAATATATAATTAATAATATATTTATTTTATAAATTAAAATTATAGGATGACTTAAAACATATTAACAAAAAAATAAAATATTAACTCACTGTAACAATTTAGTTCTTTTGTAAAATTTACATATATGTATGAGACTTTAGAATATTATCATTATATTAATTTATGTAATTTGGAATCAGACACCTTAGTTTATTTATTTATTATTCTAAGCACAATATATCTTAAGTTATACATAATCTTACTAAATTATACTTACATATCTAAGACAACAATCAACCTAAATGCAAATAAGAATAATTAATAAAAAATAATATATTTAGAATAATAAAATATTATAATTGAATTCAAAGAAATAAAAGGAATCTAATATATCAAAATGATAACTAAATCGACTGTAAAAACAAAAAAACAGATTAGATATAAAATATCTAAAATCATCTGTATAATAAAGTAATATAATATTATACATACAAATTATAAATTAATTTAAAACTAAAACTAAATAGCAATCAATTATTACAATATATTTATTTTATAAATATTTATGTCCGTGCATTAGCACGGAAAAATCACCTAGTAGTTAAAGTATATTCAAAACATCAAAAATATATGAAATATCTATTTATTATCTATCCAAATATTCAAACCAAAACCAATTTATATGTTAAGTTTAGGTATTTTGACATATGTTATTCAAATTTATATGTAATATATTACTTTTTATAGATTTTGAGAAATTTAAAGTATATAATGGATTTTCAAATTTTAAAAATAATTTAAATGGATTATCCGAACCCGAAGCGAACCCGCAAAGATCCGAACCGGACATGAACCAAAATTTAGAAATATCCGAATGGGGCTGAAATTTTTGATTCCAAAAACCCGAAACTCGAATAGAACCGAACCGCAACCCGAATAGGTACCCGAATGCCCATCCCTAACCGCAGGTGTGAATTCTTTTTCGCACTGCATCAATAGATGCGCAACGAACCAATTATATCATGACCTTGGTTGTTATTTCCATCTTCATCTCTCTTTCCATTTATAAATCCTTCGCTGATCCAATATTCTATCAACTCCTCCTTATTTATTTCATAATCTTCCGGGAACAAAGAATAATATAGGAAGCATGATTTCACCTTTTCATCATCCTCTAAACCATCATAGCTGAACTTCAAAACTGAAAGAATCTTTTCTTCCATACATGGAAACTCGTGGCTAGACATATTGAGAACATCATTTGCATGATGCCACTCGTGTACATCCTCTTTACATAACATGGCTTTGCCAATCACATTGAGTGCAAGTGGCAAGCCGTAACATTTTTCAGATTTTTTTTTGCAAGTGTGGCAATATCAGGATGGCGCTTTAATGGGACTTCTCCAACTACATTTGAAACAGTTCCCACGCTTCATTCGTTGACAAACAATCAATTTTCAGCTCATCATCCGCTTTCATGTATGTGTAAACTTCCTTTGAACGATCCATTTTCTTGAGTTGGACGTGGAACTCCAATCTTGTTCAAATCTACCTCGCTCCACAGATCATCTAATAGCAGTATAAACTTCTTTCTTCCTAGGATATATCCTATGGAAGATGCTTTCTGCTCTTCTGTTTCCTTTTCCCATTCCTGGTCAACACGTAATCTTCCTAGAATCTGATCCTGAATGCCCTTGTATTGCAAATATTTAGAGACCACAACCCATATCACAACATCAAATTCATTCACCTCTTCAATGAATTTGTTGTTGATACTAGCTAAGAGGGTTGTTTTTCCAACTCCCCCCATGCCATAAATACCTATAGTTCTTCGTTCAGTTTTCATGATGCTGTCCCATGCCTTTCCAACCATTGAATCCAAACCTATTGTTGCTTGGATATGTTTCTTCCCCACCTTTGGTGCAGGTCTTTTTTCAGCCACCTTTTCAAAATCTTTTCTTGATAGAAGCTCTTTAACTTCTTCCAACTTCTTCGATACCTTTTTACCATACTCACAACTTGAAATGCACTTTGTAGAACAATATTCAAAAAGACACAATCTTTTAGTTTCAGTTGGTTTATCCTTGAGGAGATCACTGACCTGAGAGTCAATACTTGCTACCCTTGACAACCATCCTTCTACTTGAGCAAGCCGCTCCAAACGTCTATCTTCTTGTATGGAAACTCTTGTTAACAGATAATCTCGCCTTTCTTTAAGTTCTTGCATAGTTGTCTCCAGAGCATCGAGATTAGCCTTCACCATATGAATATAATTTCCATCCCCAAATAAGCAGTTGCAGGTTTGCTTCAGCGTTTGATCACATGATAAATCTAGTGATACACAGCCTCCCATCTTTGCTCAAACTTTCAGAAAGAAACCAGAACCAAACTGACTGTTTTGATGAGTGAACAAGAGAAAGAGGGAACACCGATAATTTTGATTGACTTGATGAGAAAATACAAGCGAAGACCAATAACTCTACACCAATAATTTACAAAACAATAATGATGAAGACCACACTTTTCCTATCCCCTAGAGTCACATGAACCACTTGTGGACTTGATTTTGGATTTTTGCCTTCATTGCAGACTCTGAATCAACATTGTTGAATATCACCCATACTCGTTGGGTGGTAAAAAAAACAGACGACTCAAACCAAAAGTATAAATTTAACTCTAAAATTAGATTGACCTGTCCTTTCAAAGGGCGGGTATATTTTTATTTTAGTTTTTTCAGAAAAATTTAATTTTTATATTTGTGTTTTTTTGCAATCATATTTATGTTTGATATTAATTGAGTTTAATATAATCTTTGGTAACTATATTAAATATGTCAAGTTGCATAACTATACACTTGTGCATTATGCATTTCAGAAATTAATTTTAAACTTTATTCCTAAAATTTGCAATATATTATATTTTCTTAGTATTTACCTAATTATAACAGTTTATAACAGTTATAACTGTTTACAAAAAACTTATGTAGGATTTTTATAGAAATATAAAACTTACGTACGTTTTTTATAAAACAAATATAACAATTTCACGTAAAGGAAGATAGAAAGATAATTGCTTATGTTAACTAATATGTAGGAAGAAATATAACTGATTATACTATTAAAATATATTATTTAAATATTGAATTTTAATTAACCAAATATACTTAAAATACTATTTATTAACCGAATTATTCGGATACTTTTATCCAAGACCTTAAAAATTATTCGAATTGCCTGATATTTTTATTCAAAAAATCCGATATTTATAATGAAAAACATGGATTATTCAATGCTTTTACTTACATTATGCAAAAATATACAGAAAACAGAACTGGAACCAATGCTTTGAAAACCGGACCAGACATCGACTCGTTATTCTTTTATAGCCATCTCTCTTTACGTTGATCAAAAAAAGCCATCTCTCTTTACTTCTTTACATTATAGTTTTATCTTCAGATTTGTTGTTTCCAAACAAAGTTTAGATCCAGTATCTTTAAAAATCTACATTCTCAATTGCTAGTAAATAAAACATCAACTAAAATTAAAATAGTAAACAATATCTTCACCTTTATTAGCATTTTAGAATTTAGTTACTTGTGATATGATAACAAAAAATTATATAGTATAAATTGACATAATATTATATAATATTTTCCTATATATTTTAAAATTAATTTTAATAACAGTGTATTATTATGATTAATAATATTAGTAAAATATCAAATTATCTGATATTTTATAAATATAGTATTATGAGTCGATTGATAGTTTTATATTTACAACTTATAATAATTTTGATTATAATATATTATTTATTTATATATTAAATTAAAATTTGTGCCTCCGTCAAATGATCTGTCTAGATCCGCCACTGGGGCCTTTGTCTTAATTTCTGTAGTCTAAGACCAGTAAGTGGAATAAAGGAAAGCAGCTACAAAGTGATTTCAGAGACCACAAATGGATCTAGATCGATTGTAGCTTGTACTCTGTATTTTTGTCTCAGTTCTGTATTTGTTTGTTAGTGATAAATTAATTGATGATCATAAAAACCGTTTTCAGAGAAAACGTGATAACTGTTTTTGATAGAGAAATATAACGTGGTTAGTATTTTGATAAAATTAGATGTAGTTATGTAAAAATCATTTTTTAAAATTGGACTAAACATATATTAGTAGGTCCTAATCCTAATTTAATAGAATAGATTTGTGGTGTAAGATGATTGGTTTAGTTCTAAAATTATTGTTGTAGATATATCTGCAACTTTTTTTTGTAGTTATTTTGACTGTAAATGAAAATTTTTAGCTTTACATATTTCAAAATAAAAGATGATTAGTTCGATTATAAGATATGTATATATATAAGATTAAAATTTCTATTCATTAAATTATTTTATATTAAGAAAAGAATTTAAGTTATTAATTTTTATAAAATTATTCAAAATTTAAATTATCTATTAAATTTTAAAATTATAGTAAAAGGTACTAGTTAAATAATAATAAATTTTACCTACAACTTTTATAATTATTTATATCTTAAATGATTATTTTACTTTACAGTTTCAACAACATAAATATCGATAAGTCGGTATTTTCTAATAGAAATAAAAATGTTATATAATTTATTTTTTTGCTTTATATTTATGAAAAATCTACATCATGATTGATAAAAAAATAGAAGAATTTTGATGTAAGTTTTAAGTTTTAAAATAAAACTATATCACGATTAATTAAGTTTGATGATTTAAAACTAAATAAAATCAAGAATTTAGACAAAGCCAACCAATCATCCACTTTATGTCTCAACCATTTGGTTGAATTTTTTATTAATCCAAACAGTTCAGTTTAACTCGGTTTTAAACCAAACTGAAAGATCTAACTAAGTTAATTAAATATATTAATAATATTAGGTTTAAGATATTTAGCTATATAATCTAAACAACTATTCATAATTTAATACATTTTACTTTCATATAAATAGAAAAAAATACAAATAATAATAATAATGTAAAAGAACATGACTCTCCTACTCTACATCAAAATTAAAAAAAAACTACCTGTGATTGTTATATTAGGTATGAAAATAATGATTTGAATTTCTAAGATTACATTTTCTATACGTTCGTATGTGATGTTTTATAAAGTTAAATTATGAAGAAATTAATGACAGTGATCATGAAAATTTGGTTTGTGCTTTATTAATCATATTTTTTTAATCAAAATAGAAAAAAGTGAAATTCAACTCGATTGAACTGAACCAAATACAAACTAAACCAAACTCAAACCAAACATAATTCAAACCAAATAAAAGCAAACACAAACTGAACCGAATTCAAACCAAACGTAATTCAAACCAATAAAAGCAAACACAAACCGAACCCGGTTGACTATAAATAAAGTTTTTTTTAATAAACAGATAAAGCAAACCAACCCAGACCATACCCAAATTTAAAAAGAAACTAGATTTTGACCCGCGCTTTGAAAGCGTGGATATTTTTTGTTTTGCAAGTTTTAAAAAACATTCAAAAAGACGGGATGTTGTTTACGCCAATCAAAATTATAGGTTTTCAGCCATGTATATTTGATTTTCGACCATGTATTAAAAATACATATAATGTTGGCCTCACATATTTTTTTAACTGGCTTGTAGTTTATGAAAACATTGCAAACTTCATTCGAAAAATATCAGCAAAAAAAATAATAAATTGATCAATTAATTATTCCAAGTAAACTGATTACATTTTCACCCATAAATTGGAGCTCGCTTATAAAGCTGACAAATTTAGGTGGGTCAATCTCTGAAGGCTTCAAACGATCCACTAAATGGTAGTTTTCTCCTTGAATCTGAAACATGTTAGGACCACGTCCTTTTATATCTGCTCGATCAATTTTCACACCAAGAGATGTAAATGAGAAACCATGTTAATAGATCTAATATTATCACAATAAGATTTGTTTTCTTCGACGTTCTTTGTAAGATATCGTTCCATAGTGATTTTGTTTGGCGTCTAAGAGATGCTTGTGACTTGTGAGTATAAGTGGATGAAAATGGTTATGTTTAGAAGAGATACTTAATAGAATATCCCTAAAACCTAAAATTTGTTGTTAGAGAATATCTTAGTGTATTTTAGGAAGTTGGGATATCTTGCCAATGTGCATTTCCTGAAAACAATTACTCAAAACACAGGATTTTATTCCTTTGCAAGTCTTATATAAATGGGTCAAATACCAAAACTCGAAACCACAAAACGGTGCATTTCCTATATAATGGCCATGCTTAGATATTTATTCATTTGTAGAAGTCAGGTTCATTTTGTGGTTAATAAAGCAACGAAAACATTCATTCCCAAATAGAATTATCTATACTATAATATATAAGATAATAATTAATGATAGACATCCCCATTCTCTCCATTCTCCAAATATAGAAAACATTAAATTCTCTCTTTAAAAACCCTACCAACCTTGTAAATCCCAGCTCCATAAACAATGTGCTTCTTTTCAACATAGACACTAAAAGTAAAAGTCTTTCCAACAAGTTGAGTAATGGCATCAGGCAAGTCATTAGGATCTTCAAGCTGATGGCAAACTGAAATTGGAAATAATGATTAACTAGATTTTGAAAGCGCGGGTTAATTTTTGGATTTATATTTTGATATAGTAACTTTATCTGTTTGTTTAAAGTATGAGATCAAATTATAGCTTAAATGTTTGCAATCTGAAACTGAATTTGAGAGTTTAGATATTTTTAAATATTTCATTATAGATTTATAATTTCTATAATGTGTAACAATGTTTTAAAGCGATATTTTAATCCAGAATTTGAAATTAATCATTTGAGGTTAGATCTCTACAATTTAAAATGTAGATAATATAATATATTTTATTAAAAATTAATAAATTTTATAATGCAGTATGTTTTAATGTATTGAAAATTTATATTTTAAATTGATATTTTAAAATTCTTAATAAGTTAGTAGTATAATATAAATAAATTATAAAAGTAATATTATTTTGCTAGAAAATTTGAAGTTTTCAAAATTAAGTTTGGTAGGATACGACCTAGTGGTCTAAAAACGGCGCTTATTTGATAAAATAAATTGCAAAAAATGTAATCATAAAAAAATCTTGTTTCACCATATAACAAAATAATATAAATATTGATTAACGTTTAATACATTGTGACTTCTACAAAGATACTCTAGCTTTATAATATACATAACTCATAACTTTTTGTATCTATGAAGTTAACTTTTTATACCTTTTCATCGAAGCAATTGAAGTGTACAGAAAGATAAAACTTGTTCTTCTCCACTTTGGCTCTTGGTGTTAATTTGGTTTTCTCCACTAATTGTTTAAAAACCTATTAAATGCATTTTAAATAAAATGATCAGTCATGTGTTACACAAAAAATTAAATGATTATCGTGTAAATACAGATAGAAGAAGAAAGCAAACAAACTTTTGTTTACCTCATCGATCATGGGAAGAAAGTCGGCTGCTGTTTGATAAAGAACATATATATTTTTCATAAGAAACAGAAGAACATATATTTTTCATATTCTTGTGGCTTCAAATAGGATCCGATTTGTTTTGAAATTTTTTGATACTTAATCTAATGGTATATTCTCGTATATGTGATAAATGCGATCGAATCAGATATAAATAATAAATAATAAGTAATATATGGGAAGATCTGGTTGATATACTAAAAATGGTTACCCATAAATTTGGAAAGAATATACTAACCAGTTAAGAAAAGAATATGAGATCGTCTTGTAAATATGATAAAAATCCAATGGCAAAATCCTAAATTTTTAAAATAGGATCCTGCTTTAATAGTATAGATAATACATACGGGATAGAAAATTCATTCAAAGATATTTGGAAAATAGAAGGTAGATTTTCATATGTACATCATCAAACAATCCGTTTAAAGTTTGTGATTAGCTGACCTCCTGTCACAATCAGCTGCACCTCCTGACAAGAAGATGGAGTCCAAGTGAGTAGAATCTGAGGTGTGCCATCTTCAATATTGTTTGACGTGAATTGAACTTGCTCACAGACCCTGGGAAGATCCTTCCAGAAAATAAACAAGTCAGGGAAACTGCTAAGGCAAGAAAGAAAGAAAGAAAAAAAGAACACCCCTCCCTCTTGATGATCAAGTTTCTCCAACAAAAGTGGGGAACAGGAGAAAAAAGAAGATCCCTAGATGGACCCAGGAGCGAAGCTAGGAGTTAATTTTAATGGGTGCATAATTCATAAAGGAAAAAAATATGTGGCATATGTGATGTCGAACCTTCAATGTCTAGGGGTCACAATAAGACTTTAACCATTTAAGCTAGCTGCAACATACTTAATTTACCTGCAAAATTATAAATATTGATAAAAATATGGGTGCATGGACACACATAAGTTCCGTACTGCCTTCACCCCTGGATGGACCATCTCTGTTACTACGTCAACAGACAAAAAGAAAGAACTCAGCTTATTTGTTTAGAGAGAAATTTGAGCAGAAGTTTACGCTTCAAACTCTTTTGAGCGATAAAACCCCTTTGTTTCACAGCACTCGGTACTTCTTTGGGAAGGTTTCACGTCTCGTTTAACATATTTTATCCTTCCCTAAAAAGGAAAATGCGAAAACAAAAATGACTTACATCTCCATTGTTATATTTAACAGTCACTAGGTTGTTGCCCGCGAATTCGCGGATATAAATATTGTATGAAAATATATATTATGTATAGAATGTCGTAAAGTTTCTATAAATTTGATATAAAAACAACTGATGAATATTTAATGATGAAAAATACTTGTCCAACACATATTATGCATCTTCTTCGGCTTCTTCTTATTTTTATTGTATCATTTTGTTATTTTTGTTAAATTTGTGCTACTGTTTTCCTTATTTTTGACATATCTTTTGCCAAATATTTATTTCTCCCTCTAAATAGTAAGACAAACCATACAATCAATGAAACAAAAATCCATCTTATAATTTTTTTAATCATAACATTACCTTATTTATTATATTATTTGACTTAAATGCATAACATTTTTTAAATCTAAGTTCTCACATGTTCCGTTAAATATAATCCGTTCAATCTTCAAATCCTAATTATTTATAAAGCATATATGGACATTATACGAGATTCATAATTATTATAGATAAAAGTCTACAATTAAACTGAAAAGGTATTTTTTTATTATCTTTAGAACTGAATTGAGAAGTAATAATATCTCTGAGGAATATCAAAGGGGTGAAAACGAGAACATATAATATCAGTTACACAAAAATATTTAACAAAAAGACGGAGACTCTCGCTCTCTATAATCAACAACTTTAGATTTTCTGCAGCACTTTCACCCACCGTCTCGAATGCTCTCTTGATCCTATGTTTCTATATTCTTTTTTTGATAAGCCCTATGCTTCTATATTCATTAAATGATATTATGATAAATCATTCATACGGTCATTAGTTAAATTTAGATTAAATCATCTTGAAAGTCTAAGACAATGGGAAAAAAATTTTCTAAAGATTATTAAATGAGATAAAAAAGCAACTAATAGTGAAAAACAGATAAATGAGACAAAAAAGACGATCTTGGTTTTTACGATATTTTTCTGTTTTTCCGATCATATTCTGCTTTTCCGGTAATGGTTTTCCATTTTCTCGGTGATGATGTATCATGGGGCATCCCATGAAGCCTTCACTTGACAGTTATCTCCACGATTTGGGATCTCAATCGTGATGGCGTTCCTTTTCAACTGACGCATCGAGTTTCCTATTTAAAAGAATTTAGGGTTCTCCTTTGGCTTCATACCATTTTCATATGGCTTCGATCTTTCACTAAAGTACTAATTGCGTATAATCTAAGGCGAGGCATGCAGGATAGGCAGATGAGCCGCTGATCCCTCTTTCGAGAATGTTGTCAATGAAGCGGTGGGTGGAAACCGTTCCATACTCATTGGGAGACCTGTGATGTTGAGAAGACAGAACATCCGCTCGATCATTGCAACTTTGGCAAGGAATTGGGGTCACGTTAGTGTCCTTGGAGATGGTGCTATGTAGGGTCCTTGGGCCTTTGCTGACCGTATGCTGATCACTGAAAGGTGGACACCATCATTAAATTCGCTGATGCTCAACTTCATACTGTTCTGGATCCAAATCCGCGGTATTCATGTCTATTTCAGGAGTCAAGACATTGTTATGCACATTGGAAGGGCCCTGGTAATGTATCTCGATGTTGACTACAACTCTGATGAAGCAGCGCGAAGGGAATATGCTAGGGTCAGTGTGAATTGGAATGTTGATGAATCTCTTCGGTTTCAGAGGAATTTCCAGTTCACACAAGGAGTTAACACCTTGCTGCACTTCACTTTTGAACGCCTGCGAGGTTTTTGCAAGGCCTGTGGCAGACTTACTCATGACTTGGGGGTGTTTGACCCGAAATGGAGGTGTCAATCATGATGGGGATGACGAGGAGAGTGACAAAGAGAATGGTGGTGAACCTGAGATACCAAATCAGGGAGTAATCATTGAAGAGATCCATGATGGGGAACCAAATGGGGAGAGTTACAATGGCTGGTGACGTTCAGGAGCACATTGCAGATGAAGATGAGATCAACGAAGAGGAGATAGACGATGATGATGAGCTCTGGAGCAATCAGGCTATGCATACGATGTACTCTGAGGATTTAAATGCTGGAGAAATGTTCAATCCTATCAACCCTTTTGGTACACGTTTTGATGGTAGAGAGATGCTCAAGAGAAAAGCTTGGATGGAATCAACTGATGGCAACAAGCTCGTGTTTACCCGGTTTGAAAAGGGTGAAAAAAGTGGAGCTAGTAGGAGTAAGCGGAAGTAGGAAGATAGTGGTAGTCAAGAGGATTTGGAGGCTGGCACTGTAGCAGGCGATGAGACAACAACACCATTGAGAGGCGTGGTGGGCCCTGAACCACCACAGCCACCATGAGGATAATCTGTTGGAACTGTCGAAGACTTGGCATTGACTCGACAGTTCGACGCCTCAAGGAGATCAACATGTTGTATCTCCTAGACATTATATGCCTATCAGAGACAAAGCAAGATGATGATTATATCCGTGATGTTGGTGCTCAACTGAAATTTCCTAGCTATGTTTTGGTTCCTTCTATAGGTTCTACTGGTGGTTTAGTTATCTATTGGAAGCAGCATGTACAGTTTTCTATTTTAAGTCAGTCTCTTAATGTTATCGATTGTAAAGTTCAATGCAATGAAGGTGATTTCTACTATTCGTTTGTGTATGGGAACCCTAATCCTTCTTTTCGATATCAAGTTTGGGAGAGAATTGAAAGAATAGGACTTACTAGAAGGAATCAACCATGGTTTTTAGCTGGAGATTTCAATGAAATACTTGGGAACCATGAAAAAATAGGAGAACGTATTCGGGCTGAGGTTTCTTTCCATGATTTCAGGACACTGGTTAGGAACAACGATCTCACAGACCTCAATTCAGTAGGTATCAGGTTCTCTTTGGTTGGCCAGAGAGGCACTCATCAAGTTAAGTGCTGTTTAGACAGAACAATGACAAACATTGCGTGGTTAGAAGCTTTCCTTGTGGCACAAATTAAGTTCTTGGAGATTGGCAAGTTTGATCATAGATCCTTCATAACTAATATTGTTGTAGAGAAAGATGAACCACGTTGAATGTTTAGATTTGATATTCAAATGAAGGACAAAGATAATTTCTCAGACACCGTTCACCTTGGCTGGAATGGTATATGACAAACCCAGTTGATTCAAATTCCATTGGCAGAGAGAATCGGACGCTGCAGGCAATCATAGATGCAATGCGAGGGAAAACATAAATCTTTTAAGGGAACGCCTTGACAAACTTCCGTCCTATAGCTCTCTATAATGTTTCTTATAAGGTGATTTCCAAAGTATTGGTAAACAGGCTCAAGAAGCATCTCCATAACCTCATCACAGAGAACCAGCAAGCATTTATTCATGGGCGTGTTATCACAGACAACATAATTGTTGCACATGAGGTTTTTCACTGTCTTATAGCAAGGAAGAGACTAGCAACTTCATATATGGCGGTCAAGACTGATATCACCAAAGCATATGACAGACTTGAATGGGGAATTTTGGAAGAAACTATGAGGAGAATGGGTTTTCATGGTAAATGGATCCAATGGATAATGGCATGTGTAAACACGGTGTCTTTTTCTGTCTAGATCAGTGGATCATCGAAAGGATACATTGAGCCAGTTAGAGGAATCAGACAGGGAGATCCACTCTCTCCATATATATTTATTCATTTTGTGTGCAGAAGTTTTACCTCATATGATGAACAGAGCAATGGCGGACAGATCCTTACTCTGTGTCAAAATTTCTCTTCAAGCTCCTCTAGTTAATCACCTTTTGTTTGCAGATGATTCTCTTTTCTTCTCTTTGGCGAATGCACGGGCTTGTAAGAAGTTAAAGCAATCTTGGGAAATTATGAAGGCGCCTCAGGTCGAGCAGTCAATCTTATGAAGTCATCAATAACCTTTGGGCATAAGGTTTCTGATACTGTTCGTACTCAGATGAGAAAAATTCTTGGTATTCATAATGAAGGTGATAAAGGCAAATATTTGGGTATGTCGGAGAAATTCACAAGGAAGAAGAGTGAAATGTTTTCATATATAGTTGATAAAGTTAAAGGTGTCACTCAAGGATGGAGTCAGAAGTACCTATCTCCGGGTGGTAAAGAGGTATTATTGAAATCTGTTGCGTTCGCTATGCCAATTTTTCTATGAATGTATTCCGATTACCAAAAGAAGTTTGTGAAGAGATAAACAGAGTACTTTCAAGGTTTTCGTACGTTGAAGGTCTTACATCCCTCTCTAAATTTTGGAACTAGCATCAGTGGAGAAGGTAGATGTGGCTGGAGGAGGAATACACGTATGTTTAGTAGCAACTCTTGCCTCAAAGGGATTTCCGTATGTGTCCACTCTAATGTGGAAATTTTGGTTTCCTCAACTCTTTCCACAGGTAGTCTATATCTCCTTTGAGGTAACCTTCTATTCTTTTCTCTCCTTTCAGCGTCTCTGCTATGGTTTCTTTGGTATGGTGATTCATCTGTTGCAGATCTTCTCGCTAGAAAAGGCGGTGCTTGGTTTGGTGAGAAAGGTAACCGCGTATGTTACAATGATTTTCCAGTCTCTCGTACTCAAAAGTTAGAGTACATTCGTCTCCTGAGTTAAACTCTGTGACTGTTTCCTTTGTGAGGCACTTGAGTTCATCAATTAAGATTCGGATTCTCGCTATAGTTTTTGCCAGTTCATGGTTTTTCAGGGTACACAGTTCCTGACAAATACTTCAGATGGCCTTCTCATGACAGTGGTGCAGTGGAAGAATTTTGATGCGGATGAAAAAAATTATTGCTGTGAAAGTCGAGGAGATGACTGGTTACCATATTTGGAAGAAAATAATCTAGTATTCAAAATGGTAGGATCTGTTGTCCAACACCCTTTGAAGGTCATCTTTTCTCTCAAATCTAAATTGAAAGCAGTTGTTTTCAAGGTCTGACGCAACAGCTTTGCCTTAGATGTTCCATTTCCTTGGCAGAGAAGGGATGAGAGCCCATATCCTCTGTTCATGTGGGTGTATAATGACCTAAAAGCTTTACTTTAGATGTTCCATTTCCTTGGAAAAAACTGGATGAAAGCCCAGATCCTATCCGAGTGAGAGAGTTCTCCCAGTTTTGACTTTTACAAACTAGAAACTGTGTATTTTCCTTTATTTATTGGAAAATTTGTGATTTAAAGTTAAAACCGGTGCCGGTGCGAATTTATATGGCGTCTAAAGCGTAGAGAAAAATAATGTCATTTATTTATAAATATTTTATCACTTTTAAAATATGTAACAAAATGTAAAATGTTAGTATATTAATTTTTTGACAAAATAAAGTAAAAACATAGATTATACTTTATAAACTTCATTTTCAAAAAACCAGCAACTAAAATGGAACTGTTAGTAATATATGATTAAAATATTTCTGTGTTTTTTTGAACATTCATATTTCTGTATTTAGATAATAACTATACATTTTTTAGAAATGATAATATTTCAACATATTTTATATTTTTCTGACAACATTCTTTACTATTAAATTTCTATAAATAGATGTTTTCATCTATTTCTGAAGAACAATTATAATTTTGTCAAATTAGATTAATTTTAGTAAAATTTCATTAACTGTAAATTTTGTAATTACTAAATCAGTATAAAATCACAAAGAAAAAAAGAATATAGAGATAAGAATTACATGAGAATTGGGAAAAAGCAAAAATTCCAGCAACTAAATCAAACACAAACGGGTCCTTTCGATCCGTTGTAGACCTAGTTCTCTCTCGTCTTCTCCCTTTCAGCTTCCGCCGCTCAAGTCATAATCGTCAGCTCCGGCCCGGCTTTTGCCCGTGTCGGAAGCTCTCTTTCTTCTCCCTTTCCTCTTTTTTCTTTTGCTCTCTTCACCATATCTCATTCATGTGTCGATATGCTCGGTGTTCTGTGTCTAACGGGAGCTTGGCTCGAGATTCTACGATGACAGCCACTGCCTTTCCATGGAGCAACGGCGAGACACAAGGCGTGACAGTGGTGGAGAGGGTCGGCGTTAGGACTGAAGGACCTCGTTAGATCTGGTTTTTCCCCCTTCAGATCTGTTGAGTCTCTTTCATGGTGATGGAGCGTGACACGGGGAGACGCCTCCTCCTCCACGATGCTGCCTTCCTGTGCGGCGGTGGACCTTCGGAGGAATGATTTAACAGCGGTGGAAGGCGGTTTGGTTCTCCAGTTCTCGGAGTCAACACGACACAAGGCTTTACGCTAACGGAGTGGTCAACCAGAGGAGTTGACTGGTGGTGGTCGTGGCGGAGCTCAACATCCCGGCATCGGCGACGAGTCTCTGATTCTAACAGGTGGTTCAAGCTTCGCACCCCTGGAAACTTAGTTTAGTTCGGACCGGTCCGTATATGTCGTCAAAGTCCGTCTTTTCATTCAGGCCGTTCTGGTCTGTTTTTCGATCCAGACAAGGTTTGTTGGTGGCTTTGGTATAGTCCGGAATGCGCCTGAGGTGTTGTCACTGTTGGTACATGGACTGCATTCTTATCACTTGGAGACCAATTGTTTGGGCTGGAAATAGATGTCTGGGAAAGACTATTGATTGCTAGCAAATTCTTATCTTTGGATTTTAAGGTTTAAAGTAGAGGTGTAAGACAAGGTGAAGAAGCCTTAGTCTCAAGCTTTCTGGGATCTTTCGTATGAGATCATGCGCCTTTTGGTGATGCAGTGGTGGTTTTGTGCTGCAATCTGATCTTTCGGTACCAGCTACGTCGGACTACAAGTGGAGTATTGATGTTAGGAGTTTTCAAGGCTCCTAAGGCAAATGTTGTAGTATGAGTGAATGTCGAACCAGTTCTGAGGGATTCAAAGCACCAAGAATACAAGTACCTACTTAATCTAAGTGCAACCGATAATTTGGATGGTTTTAAACTACTACTAATGATAGAATGCAATAACAGAACAAATAAGCAATAAAAGAGGAAGCTTTCTTTGATATGATAAAAGAGAACTCATGGGTATAGGAATTAGATCTTGGGTGATCAAGTTTCGAACTAAGGATGGCAAATGATCAATCAAACTATCAAACTTAAGCTTAGACACACTCTTAAACAAACTCTATGTCTAGATGAATGTTCATTTGCTAACACATTTCAAACATCAAATGTCTTTGGCTGAATAATATGAAAGCAATCATTACTAGCAATTCTATTGGCTATCTTAACACCTTTAACAACAAATGTCTTTGGTAAAGTATGTTAAAAGCTTAGGAGAGTTGTCTCAGGCATTTCATTGAACACTTTGTAGGTGGGAAATGCCTAAAGATCAACTTTTGAGTGGCCAACTCAGAAGATGCATTATGAATACTCTACTAGCAAGGAATGAGAATGATCTACACCTAAACATCCTAGATCTAACCCAATCACCCTTTAATCTCCATAACCCATGAATTCAAATGAGGATTACTCACTAATCTCCATGATTTCTCTTAAACCCATATTGGATTTCAGATTAATCATGTAGATAGATGCAGAAAATAGATTAGAAATCAACAAGAACAATAAGAACACAAGAATCAAATGATCCAAAAGATGAACTTTTTTCAATATGTTTTTGATGTTTACCAAGTGTAAAAAGATAGATCTGCCTGAAATGGCTTACAAGATACTTAAGTTTAGGTTTTTGGATCTAAAAATCGAGCATAATAAATTGCAAAAAGGTCCCTGAATGGTTAAAATTCGACAACCATAAGACGCGGAGCGACCTCTGCACGTCGCTCCAGCACGTCGCTCCGGGGTCGGGAGCGACCTCGATGTGTCGCTCTGGTGGGTCGCTCCAGGTTCTTCTTCGTGTGTTTGTGGGTGAAAAGAGCGAGCGACCTGGAAGGGTCGCTCTGGGGGTCGCTCTGGGGCTGGAGCGACTTGATGGTGTCGCTCCCAGACCTCACTCCGAATGCTTGCTTGATCACCTACCGCAGCGACTTCATGCCCTCGCTCCAATAGGTCGCTCCAAGACCTCCACTCGTCCACTGATCACCAAAAAACCTCCAAGAACTCCATGTGGTACTCCAATACCTAATAAAGACATATGAATGCAATATGGACCTAAAAATGCCTAAATCCTAGTCTAAATGATCAAAATGCAAATGGATGAATGGATAAAACAATGTAAATATGCAAGACATCAAGTATCTCATTTTAGGATAGTTCTTAAAGCTTAGGGATAGCTTTATAACCTTGTTGTCTAGAGGTCGAATTAGTTGGTTCAAGGGATAGGTCATTATGTGTCGTAGATTGATCTTGTTCTCGTTGTGGTTGAAAGGGTACAAGGAGGTATAGATCGGGTAGCGTATGATCCAAGTGAGTGTTCATGGGTGATACTAGATCAATCCTTGTCTCTGTGGTGGAATCCTTGTAAGGTCAAAATCCATGTATTCAACTCTTGGTTAATGAAAAGTTTGATGTTGAGCCAAAAAAAAAAAAAAATCAAACGCAAACGTTTTAGACAAAAACAGCTAACTAAAGCAACATAGAGCATTTGTTCAAATATAATAAATATGTTAAAATATTATATATGTCTAATAAAAAGAAACTAAAGTTGTACCTTTGACCATACGAATGAAGAAGCGGGACAGAATACATAGGATGGGAAATCGAACCTAGCACACATAGGTGAAAAACAAATAGCTGTAACCACTACAGCATTGAGAACTTATCTTAAATTAGGCTCCCACAAATTATTAACTACTTTTGGCGCCTAAAACCATTGCTTCCTGAGCTTTAACCCAGGGCCGGGCGTGGTTAAAACTCACGACATGGCTGGTTTTCATATCCAACCGTAAACCGTATATTATTTTTGTAATCAGAATATCTATTACTAATGATCAAATAAGACTCAGTGTTCTATTATCCTCATCATTTTACATGGATTAATAGATGATAACGTGCAAATCTTTTTCATAACAAGGAGGTTGTTTTATATGCTAATCCGAGAGGTCGTTTTATCAATAGCTATTGAAGAAATTAATTCATGAAATTATATGATTAATAATGAACATGTGAAATTAGTAATTGATTACAGTATAATTATGTGGTTCCATAGTGTGTCTAAAACGGAACCACTAAGGCACTGACAAGATCACAAGTAATCAACCAGATAAAAACAAGCGAATTGATTTCAAATCATCACAATTAATAACTTTTCAATTATTATGAGATACACATTTTAAGATGCCTATTAAAAATTATACTTTTCTTCCAGTAAACTCAAGACATCTCCCGCTCGGTGGTTATAAACAGTTCTTAAAGGTCTTCGTAAAATAATTTAGTAAGAAAATCATCGTACATTCACAAAAATCCAATGATACTTTTGTTTTCTTGCATAATTTAAATAGACTTGTTTAGTAATCTAAAAATGAAAATGGGTTATTAGGAACAGCCTAACAGCATGCGTGGCTATGTTTCTACGGTGATCTGAGAAGACCTAAACACATGCTAACGATGGCCCACTCGACAGTCTGTGTTCACCTTCTGCTTCATTTCTTTTTTACATCTTGTTTTTTCTTCTTATAATGTTCTTTATGTCCAACATTATTAAGTTCTTGTTAATTGTTTGGCACGAAAGTTATTGTTAATTGTTTGGCACGAACATGGTAATCTATGATTAGTATATATGAATATTCACAACTAGTTTTAATCAGCTAAACCGGTTTCCTAGAGCTCACCAAAATCCGGCAAATCCAACGTTCTCCCATGAACATCCACATAAATTCGGTCTACCCGCGAATCGTGAAAACATTATCCTAAACAAATTCAGTCAAATGATATATCACGTTTAGTATATAGTGCATTCTTTTTTTGACATCAGTATATAGTGCATAGCACTATATGACTATGAATATTCATTAATAGAACTTTGTGTGGATGATGCTTTCTATTAGCATTGGTAGAGATTGAGTGACACAATGCAACTATTATAAAAGCGTTTGTAAGCAAACACAAATTTAGGTGCTATATTTTATCGCAAGGAAATAAATTAGGTATTAATTTCTAAATAACATAAAATATGTAGAAAATAACAAGCCATGTATCTTAATAACATGCTGGTTAGTAGAACTTTTATCTTATTAGAATAGAAGCACAAATAAGAAATACCCCTAAAACTTACAACTTATTTATAAGGCATGCCATTTATGTAATTAATAAAATCATCTTTAAGTATTCTTTATCTTTTCCTAATTTAATAAATAATTTCTAAAATAATTTCTAAACTAAAACAACTACTTAATTACACTTTAATGCCACTGAAAAATTACATAATTATACTTTTATAATTTAATATCTTTTTATCAAATTAAATAACCACAAAACATACCTACATTAATTTTTAAACTAATTAATATTCAAACATAAACTTACAATGACTAATTAATAAACATGAAAAAGAAATTAATGTTATATTGATTAGGTAAACAACCTTTAAACCATGACAAAATCGATGTAAATATATTAATGTTACATTATTAACAACTATTAATAAACATGAGAAAAACAATCATAATTCACCACCTAGATTGATTTAGGTATCCATTTACTAAATTTAGAATACAATATTGTTTTATTAGTTAAATTTTATTATTTATTAGTAATAACTAAAAATAAAAGTCACATAAAAGAATAATATATAAATAAAACATAAATTCATATATATATATATATATATATATTTTTATGTATATTTTCATGTAAATAATACCCCAATGTAAATTCAATATGCTAATGTTGAAGCGTATAAACTATATAGCACCCGATTTTAACCATTATATAAAACATTTTTATTATACATTATCATAAAATTTTCATCCACAAAAAAATACATTTTTATGGATGCACGGATCATATTCTAAAAATATGGATACTGACGATTTACAAGACAAAAAATTATCCAATATAAACTATACAATTTTATCTTTATATGTCATATTAAATAATTCTTTAATATGAGTAAATTTTGAAAATATATATTATATATCACTTAGACAAAATAAATATTTATCTATAAAACATAAAATAAAAACATGCGCGGATCAAGCTCTAGCTGTGTCATTAAGAGAAATAGCATACAATTAAATATTGTTTGAAAAAAAATGATGGTCATTTGATAAAAAAAAAGATATATATTTTATCTTTAATTCGATGCTACTGCAAAAATGATCTCATCTATATTTGGAGTATCATAAAATTAGGGATCAAATAAATTTGCGAGAGTTAAATAAGTAAACGACATAATATTTCTCTAACTATCCTAATATATTTAGATAGTGAATCAATATTTGATCCTAATTTTATGCTACTTAGAGGAATACTATATAATTTACTTAAAGCAACTCCATAAATATATTTGATCCTTAATCTCATGATACTCCAAATATAATCTCTTACTATACGCCAAATCTATATTTAATCCTGAACTTACAAGACAAATAAACGCAAAACAAATAAAACTAACTTTAGAAAAACAAAAAAAAAACAAACTTATAAATAGCGTTTCCCATCACTAATGTTCACAAATCGTGTCACCGAATACCAAAAAGAAGACGCAAACGCGATTTCTCTATCTCTCTCAAACTCTGATTCTCTCGTCTCGTCCATGGCGGACATCGACATCATCACCGGGAACGAGCCGCTGATCAACAACGAGAACAACAGAAACAAAGTCTTTAATCGCTGCGTCTCGCACCAGCAAGACGAGCTACAGAGCTTCCGTAAATACCTGAGATGGATGTGCGTGGACCACTCGAGTCCATGGACTGCGATCCTCTCTTGGACCATGTTCGTCGTGTTCACGCTCGTGGTTCCTGCGATCTCTCACTTTCTCCTCGCTTGCGCCGATTGCGACAGTTATCATTCAAGACCGTACGACGGAGTCGTACAGCTGTCTCTCAGCAGCGTCGCCGCCGTCTCTTTCCTCTGCCTCACTAGATTCGTCAGTAAGTACGGTCTCCGACGGTTCCTCTTCTTCGATAAGCTATGGGACGAGAGCGAAACCGTACGCCGAAACTACACCAATCAACTCAATGTGAGTTTCTCAACAAAAAAAAAAATTCATTAAATTTATTTTTGTTAGTTTCTACCGTTTTTTTCGAATTCATAAAATTATTAACTGAAAAAAAGACAAGTCTGTTGTGTTCTGTTAGAAATTTTTGGATCGTACTACTTCCACATCATGTCGGAGTATGTTAAAGCTAAACTACAATAGATCTGTTTCGCTAATGGTGTAAAGTGTAAAACAAGTCATCTCTGACACACAAAAAAGATAAAAGTAGAAAATAGCAATTATTGTAAAAAGAACTATTATTCTAATTTTATGGAAAATAATATTTTTTTGAAAATAATGGCAAATAATTTGTACAAAGAATATAGACAAGATGGACAAAAATAATAGAACTAATGAGAAGATAGGGGAAAGAATCATCATGATTCGTGAATATTATAAAGTTAGGAAACTACTCGACGCATCTTTAAGGGTTGAGTATCGAAGACAAAATAAATTATATGATTGTGATTTTCCCCCTTAACTTCTTTAAGGAAAATAGCTTATAATTCCCCTATAAAGCATACATAAAATGTTGACTAGTACAATAACTACATTAAATCTTTAAACATTTAAACTTGCTACATATCATAAATAATATTCCCTCCGTTTTTAAATACATGACGTTTTAGAGATTTCTTTTTTACAAATTACATGACATTTTCAGTTTTTAATGTGGAATTTTTTATTCCATCCATATTCCTTTTCATAAAGATGCATGTTTTAGAAAAAAATATATTCAAAAAAATCATTTTTGTATTTCAATACATTTTTATCAACTAATAATGATTAATTGAAACTTCAAAAAGATAATTGCATTTACTAAATTTTTATTGGTTTAAAAATATGAAAATAGATAATCACAAAAATTATGCATTTAATACTGTAATTTAATATATTTTATTAATCTGTGTGAAAAAACTGAAATATTTATCATTTTAAAATAGAGGGAGTAGTTTTTATATGATATGACTATTTATATTTTGCACTCTAATTTCCATGGATTGGTTTATGATTAGATAGATAGTTATTAAGAAAATATATAAAATTAGATGTTTTTTATTCTGTGTGAAATGTGAATAAACCTAAGAACTAGATCTATTAAAAACAGAAAGAGTACTGGTTTTCCATTAACAGTTGAACACCGGTTTAATTTGACTTAAAATTGATTTAACTATTTTTTTAGCTTATTGGTGAGATCAAATAACGTCATTTTGATGTTTAATTAAACCAATATTCCACATGTTACTCACGTCAGCAAGATTGAGTACAGTTTATAGTTTTGATAAAATTGACTATATTATAAAAGATCATATGGCAAAGTCAATATTTAGATAGTTCATGTATTGTGATATTAATCAACAACACATGTATAAAGGCAACCTTTTTTCTTTTTTTTTTCAAGTCCAGAACATTGGTATTCTCTGTAGTTGATATTACTTGTTCCACAAGCATTAATAAGCCAGCAATATCATCGGAATCAAAAATTTATTAAATGTGTTTTTCCTTTTGCAGACCTCACTTCATATTGTCTCCTACTTCGTGATCCCTTGTTTCTTAGCAATGAGTGCTTACAAAATCTGGTGGTACGCTTCAGGTGGATCTCAAATACCCTTTTTAGGAAACGTTATCTTAAGCGATACAGTCGCTTGTATAATGGAGCTTTGTTCTTGGCTTTACCGAACAACCGTGATCTTCCTTGTCTGTGTTCTCTTCCGTCTCATTTGCCATCTTCAGATCCTTCGCCTACAGGACTTTGCTAAGCTCTTTCAGATTGATTCAGATGTTGGTTCCATCTTGTCTGAACATCTTCGTATCAGACGTCATCTTAGAATCATCAGCCACAGATATCGTTCTTTCATTCTATGTTTGTTGGTTCTTGTCACTGGAAGTCAGTTTTCTTCTCTGCTTATTACTACCAAAGCTTACACTGAAGTCAATATCTACAGAGCTGGAGAACTTGCAGTAAGTTTCCTTCATTCACAGGAACGAATCTGAAATTCAGAAAAATTTAAATATATATAGGTTAATCTTAATATATAAAAAAATCGGTAATTTAATTTAGGAGTTATCTGTATAATAATTCTTTAAAATTTGAGGCCAAGACGAATACTTCATCCCGATGTGTCTAGCACCGGCCTTGTTCACTCACTAAATCTAGTAATGTTTTGTTTCTGAATATAACCGTTTAGAGAAACTCATTTTGTGTGCTTTTATCTTCAGCTTTGTTCCATGACATTAGTCACTGCCTTGCTCATACTATTACGAAGTGCGTCAAAGATCACACACAAGGCTCAAGCTGTGACATGCTTAGCTGCGAAATGGCATGTATGCGCAACGTTAGAATCTTTTGAGATAGCAGAAGGAGAGACTCCAACTTTGGTTGCTAGAAACAGTCATGGCAATAAAGGCAATGATGTTATTACGTTAACAGAATCAGATAGTGACGATTATGGTGACGAAGAAGATGATCTAGACAACAATAACATCATTCCTGCTTATGCTTTCAGTACCATCTCATTCCAAAAACGACAAGCTCTAGGTAAATAAACAAAAACATTTTCTGCAATGCCTTTTGTCATAATGGTTTAGTACTTGACTATGTCTGGTTGGATTTTTTTTTGTTTGTTTGTAGTGAGTTACTTCGAGAATAACAGAGCAGGAATCACAGTTTATGGATTTACACTTGATAGAGGTACACTCCATACAATTTTCGGACTTGAATTGTCTCTTGTTCTCTGGCTTCTTGGTAAAACCATTGGCATTTCTTGAATCTCTTATCTGAGATCATCAAGAATGTTTTGGCACTATTATCACTTTGAAATTCCTTCTTTTTCTTTTTCACTGTAACTTAGTTATCTTTGCTTTAAGTACGTCAATCTATTCTTATTGTTATAGAGTTCATGTTATTGTAAATTAGATTCTTTTTGTTTTGTTTGAAACACTGTTTCAAATTCTGCAAATGATTGTACTTTCAGCAAAATAAATATAAAATCCATGCTCAGTGTATTGCATTACAATTACATGATGTTAAGTTGTTAGTAGATGATGTAGGAATTTATTTGGGTACAGTCAATTAAGGAGTTGTCTAACAAGAGCGAGTGACGTAGAAAAGGTTCAAGCTAAACTACAAAACAACAACTGAATCATTCACTAATTAATCTCAGAGAGATTAAACAGAGGACAAAGATCCATTAATCATCACTTACTATGTAATAAACTTGATCCATCAACAACATCTTTGCTCGGGTCTTCTCTGTTCTCTAGTACTTCCGGAGGATTACGAGTCTCTGAGTGAGATACCGGTTCTGAAGGATCATCAAACCCAGCATCTTTCCTTACAAGACCTTGTGATGCATTGTCAGTATCAACTGCTTGATGCATAGAAGCATCTTCAGCTTCAACCGTTTGGGTTATAGCTGCTGCATCTTCAGCCTCACTTCTATAAGCATCGGCAAAGAAGATGGAAGTATGGAACTGTACCCCTGAAGGTGTTATTAACCAACAAAATTTTCGTCAACTGAGGCATATCTTGAAATGCATCAGCCGTTATCTCTCCAGAGAATCGGTTAGTAGACAAATACAAAGATCTCAACAAAGTAAGCTATTAACCTGAGGCATTGGACCAGAGAAGTCATTGTTCATGAAGCTTGTGGTTCGTAGATTATTATATAGGTGAGGCAAAACTTTAGGAAACCATCAATTAATCTCATGTGAATCTGTTGTTCTGATTTGTCATTTGCTTTTGTTCCAACCAAAGTTTTTTTCGTCTCTAGATGATTTAAGTTGGTATAACAAATTTCAAGAATTAGTTATTAGCGGTGATTGTGTATGATATCTGAACTAGTTAAAACAATAGTAGCTTATCTTTTCTTGGTTTAGATAAGTCACATGAATCAAACTATCATGTATAGTGAGTTTTGTTTTCTATACATAGCAAGATTAGTGGTCTTTTCATAGAAGGGGCCCTTATTAGTAGCAAGGAAATATTTGTTAATTTCAAAAGTCTTGCAAAGGAATTATATATGATAACTTTTGTAATTCCTTTATTGAAATTCTGACTGCGCACGAATTGAAGGAGTTGATTTTCCCCGACAGTGTTACTCGTGAAACGACAAAAAAACAAAGAAAAAAAATGAGAAATTAGATTATGGAAAAAAAATGAGAGGTCAAGTGTAAATTGTTTATGAAAATCTTCAAAAGAACCGCGTAATATGGTCAAACGCTTTAAAAGCGAAAGTTGGGCCCATTCAATTGGTCGGCGTTTTGGTTGCGAATGAAAGTTATAACGTGTGAACATTCGAGTACACACCCTGTGGTTCTGTGCTGTCCATACCAATTTTGTTCGTCCTGGAACTTAGTTTATTTTTGGTTAAAAGTGGATATTTGATGAAGATAATATTTTCTCTGAATTTAAAACCAGTCTACGATCTTAGATATTAGCATTCCGTTCCATAATGATAAATCTATTGAGGAAAAAAACGATTTCACAAAAAATATAAATTTTTTTCTTTTTAAATTATATATATCTAATAGTAAATTATAACTTTTAAATATTAATTTTTTATTATATCACTATTAAATTATTTTATTTAAACTGATAATCGCAGAAAATGATGTATTTATAATATAAATTTAATGCGTAACCAAGTGAAAATCTATCTTTGTAATACTTGATAATATATATATATATATATATATATATATATAGATTAATTCTTGTTCACCTTGATAGTTGTTTGCCACGCCATATTAAGATTTTGGAAATTAAAAAAAGATAAAAATATAAGTATCTATAAAATAAAGAAAAGGAAAATAACAAAAAAAACAAAAACAAAAAAATGTCAAAATTGTAAAACGTTCTAAATCTTAAATCCTAAATCCAAATCCAGATTCTAAACCCTAAACCCAAATCCTAGACCCTAAACCCAAATCATAAACCCTAAACCCAAATCTTAGAACTTTAATCAAAACATAAACCCTAAATCTAAATACATACCTAAAATCGAAAACCCAAACCCTATACCCTAAATTCAAATCCTATATCCTAAATCCATACTTTAATGGAAGAACATCAATTTTAACTCAACCCTTTAGAGTATAGGATTTGGATTTTGGGTTTTGGGGTTTGGGTTTGGTTTTGGGTCTGGGATTGGGTTTGGGGTCTAGGTTTATGTTTTGGATTTACGTTTTAGGGTTTGGTTCTAGAGTTTGGGATTTAAGTTTAGAATCTGATTAGATTTAGGGTTTAAGTTTTAGGATTTGGTTTTAGAGTTTAGAATCTTGATTTAGATTTAGGGTTTAATTTAAGATTTAGAGCGCTTTACGACGTTTTTTTTGTTTTTCTTTTTTATTATTTTTCTTTTATTTATTTTGTAGATAATTATATATTTTTTATTTTTATCTTTTTATTTCCAAAAGCTAAATATGATGTGTCAAACAACTATTGGCTAGGTGAATCTAAAGGCATCCAAGGGGGTGAACCCAATAATTAGTCATATATATATATTTGAACTGAACATAATATATATTCGGTTTAATTTCATTAAATTGTCTTTAGTCTAGTGGTGTAACTGTATAAATAGTGTGGTGTATGAATCACATCTCGAGTCCAAATTGCAAGTTTGCAATTTTCAACCTTTTTTTCTTATTAGCTGATAGTCTTTCTATAATTGTTGTCCTTTACGAAAATACAATGTTTTAATAATTATTTTGTACATGGGTCTTTTATGTTACAATGAACGAAAGTGATCTGTTGCACAAAAACTTGAATAATCCTTAATGTGATTCTTGCAAATTTCTGGTATTTAGATTATGCAACTTTTGAAGATGTATATGTTATGTGCTAAAGTAATTTTTTTTTATAAATGTGGAGAAAACATGGTTAGATGGTCAATACTACTCGAACCCATGCAGAAACCCCAGCTGGAACCTTTTTAGCACTAGACCAAGGTGAAAAGTAGTTGATCCATCTTTATTGGTTTATTTTTTTCTACCCGAATTTTTCTACCATTCTTAAAATATGATGATTTTACCACTGTTTGAATAAGCTACGTCGATTCTTTTTTAGAAGATAATGAATGTCTTAATAAATTAAACCAGTTAAATTTTTACCTTAAAAACATCAATTTATAATAGTGTATCATCTATAGCATTGGCCTAAATATATTGTGGGCAAATGTGTCTGTGTTTGTTTTATGCTGTGTATCATTGGTTAGATTATGACCATCTCACTGGTCATTCATATTTAAACTGCTCAATAATCTTTGTATAAAGTAAAAGTTCACATATTTTAAAAAATCACATATATATGTAAAAACCCTGAATAGTTATGCTAGTTAGAGCATCTCCAACAATGACACCAAATCTGGAGTTGAATTACACCAAATTTGGTGTTTTGGTGTCAAACATTTTTTGTCCTCTCCAACCATGACACCAAATATTACACCAAATGTAATATTATATATTATTTAATATTTTTAGTTTTAATAATTTTTATATTTTTATTGTTTGAAATTGATAAATAATTATTTTATCACACTTAAATATTATGTTAGTTAAATTTTTGTAATTTTATGTTTACAAAAGGCTTTTACATTTATGTTTTTGGTTTAACAATATTATACCTTTTATGTATTTATTTTATATAAAATATTATTAAAAATAACAAACTACTAATTATAAAAAGCACATAAAATAATATATTCATTTTAATAAAATTTGTATTAGTTAGTAATACAAATTAACTATATTATAAAACAAAATAAAAATGTTATTTTAATGTTTGGTGAATTTAATAGTATTACATAAGTTTTAATTATTAACTATAAAATCTAAATTTACAATGATTTAATATTATTAATTGTTCATTATTAATTAAATATAATTTAAAAAAATTATAATCGATATTTTGAAAGAATAAATACATTAAAATATAAAATAAAAGATAATAAACATTTAGTGATTTCTAAATAGAAAATAAAAATAAAATATAAAAATTATATGATATTTTATTCTTCTACAATATAAAGAAAATAATAATAATCACTTAGTGACTTCTTACTTGAAAATAAAATAAAAAATATTTTATTTGTTTTAAAATAATGTAAATATATAAATAATACAGTATATTTATGTTTATTTACTAATTTGAACTGATTCATAATAATAATTGAAATATATTATTAAATGAAACATAATAAAATATGTATATTAAATATTTGGTGTGATGAATAGTGTTACACCAAATTTGGTGGAATGATGTCATTTTTGATGTTCTATTGGAGATGAAATTACACCAAATTTGGTGTTTTAGTGTTCTATTGGAGATGATCTTGGTAAATAAAAAAAACCGGAGGATAAAAAAAGCAGGGAATAATCACAAACTTTTAGGCAAAATCCTGGCTCCCTCTTTTGGGCTTTTTTCTCTCTAATTAGTTTTCTTCCCCACTTAAAACTAAGAAGAGCTTCTGACTTTAAACACGTGATCATTAAAGAATCCTACCGGTTTATTGACTTTTACTGCCTTTTCTTTGGAAATCTTATCCTTTGTCTTGGGTTTTTCACTCGAACTTATTTTTACCTTATCTTTCTGGGTAAAAACTAGGGTTCTTCAAAAAGTGTTTCTACTATGTCTTCGAATATTGACCAAGCTTTGTTGGATCTGTCACTGGAGGAAGATGAGGAACCATACAACCTTCCGGATCTACCTGAATTTCGTTCTACGAAGCGGAATGAACTTAGCCTCGTCGGTCGTCTTCTCAACCCTCGGTGCCAGAAGATGTCAGATTTAATCCGGGATATGCCAAGAAAGTGGCAGCTTTATGATAGAGTCAAAGGAGTGGCCCTATCTCAAGATAGATTCCAGTTCATATTTAAATATGAACACGACCTGGAAGACATTCTTAACAGGGGGGCTCATACCTGTGATTCCTGGTCGATAGCTCTGGAAAGGTGGGTTGAAAAACCTCCTCAAACGTATCTCAACTTCCTCACCTTGTGGGTCCAGATGCGCAATATTCCCGTCAACCATTACACTTTGGTTGCTCTAACGGCTCTGGGGGAGTTCGCGGGTCAAGTGATTGTGGTGGCCTTTGATGAAGATAAACCGCAAACGCATGACTACATCAGAGTTCAAGTGCTTTTTGATGTATCCAAACCCTTGCGTCGTTTCAAGAGAGTCAACATCCCCAATGGGGAATCAGTGAATATCAGATATGATTACGAGAGGGTTCAGAAGCGATGTTACCACTGTCAAAGGCTCACTCATGAAAAGGATTTTTGTCCTATCCTCCGCTTGCAAAATGCTAAGAAGGTGGAGACGTCGGGCGGTGAATCCTCCTCCATGAAGACGTGCTCTCGAAAGACCATTGAAGAAGATGACCCTCTATTCGGGGTAGTGGACGAGTCGCAGGTGGGCCTGGTTCCTGGAACTAACAGAGAAAAAATTGCTTCGGAAGTTCTGGATGGGATGAGACAGTATTTGATTGTGGCTGAAGGACCTGAAAAAGTGGCTCGGAAGGAGAGAATTAAGAAATCTCTGCAGGATTTAGAGCATGATCCATTAGGTCAGAAGACTCTTCTCAGACTCGAGCCTCCTCCTAAAGTAACTGCAAACGTGGACAAACAGAAAGGTCGGGTCTTTGACTTCCAGCATCAGGAAGAGTTGGATCGATCGGTGAAAGCAAGAACTGGTGATAAACTAATGGCTGGAGCTATCAATGCTGGATTGGCAATGTCACTCTCGCCTAGAGCTATTTCAGTTTTGTCACAACCAGGTTTCCTCCAGGGTGTTGATGCTAAAGACTTAGTTTTTCATGGCGGTTCTACGGGTTATGAGTTTTGTGGTTCTGACACAAACTCTTCCGGTACCAAAGTGAGAAACACCAAGTCAAGGAAGAGACCAGGGACCTACAGGAGGAAGGCTCAAGCTAAGAATGACAAGACTGAAACTATTTCTGTGGGAATCAAAGGGAAGGATTTGGGCAAAGGTGAGGGGAAGAGAAAGGCGAATGATGATGTGGAGACATCTCAATACTCTGCTAGGTTAAAGAAACCAGTGGTGGTCCCAAGTGAGGGACCGTCCAACATCTAATGGCCATGCTGAGCTGGAATTGCCAGGGCCTGGGCCGTGCACAGGATTTGGTGATTCCAAGACTGAGGGAACTCCGAAAGGAGCATTTCCCTGATGTTCTGTTCTTGATGGAAACAAAAAATAGTAGAGATGTTCTGGAGGATTTGAGGGTCTGGCTGGGTTATGACAGAATTGTAACGGTGGCTCCAAGAGGTTATAGTGGAGGTCTAGCTCTTTTGTGGAAGAACTCAGTCAGTGTAGATATAAAGTTTATGGATAAGAACCTGATTGACTTCGCGGTCCAGTCGGGGATGTACAGTTATTTTGTGTCTTGTATTTATGGGGCTCCCGAGAGAGAAGGAAGAGCCAAGATATGGGAAAGAATCACTAGGATTGGCATTCAAAGGAAGACAGCATGGTGCATCTTGGGGGATTTTAATGAGATTCGCAACAATGGGGAAAAAGTAGGAGGGCCAAGAAGAAGTGAAGAATCATTTGTTCCCTTCAATATGATGTTGCAGCTGTGTGAACTTGTAGAGCTCCAAGGTTTTGGAAATAGCTTCACGTGGGGGGGTGTTAGGGGCACCTTAACGATTCACAGCAAGTTGGATAGAGCTTTTGGGAACAAGAACTGGTTCCGTTTGTTTCCTGCCTCCAATCAGTCATTTCTTGATAAAAGAGGATCTGATCATAGACCAGTGCTTGTTCAACTGGTTTCCTCGCCGGAATCTTACAGAGGGAGTTTTAAATTTGACTCAAGATTTCTGAACAAACCAATGGTGAAAGAGGAAATTAAGAAAGCCTGGCTTACTAATCATGCCTTCTTCGGTGTGACAGTGGCTGACAAATTAAAGAAATGCAGGAAGGCTTTAAGTTCTTGGAAAAAACGGCATAGCTTAAATGCCAGAGACAAGATAGTGCAGATTCAACAGCAGCTGGAGAAGGAGCAATCAGCCCGATCTCTACACACTACTCGGATTGATTATCTGAAGAGAGAGTTGATGAAATCCTACAGAGAAGAGGAGAAGTATTGGAGCCAAAGAAGCAAAGAGAAATGGAATACAAAGGGTGATAGGAATACCAAGTTTTTTCATGCCTCTGTGAAAACAAGGAGATCCAGAAACCACATCATCAAACTCAATAATAAAAATGGCGTGGCTCAATTCTCAGAGGCTGCAAAAGGAGAGGTGGCTACTCAATACTTCCAAGATCTGTTCAAATCCTCAAACCCGGATACTTTTGATGAATTTTTCCGTGGGTTCAGAGCTAGAGTGTCTCGATCGATGAATGAACAGATCACTAGAGAAGTCTCTAAGGAGGAAGTCAAAGAAGCAGTGTTTGCTATCAAACCATCTAGTGCCCCTGGACATGATGGAATGTCTGGACTCTTCTTTCAAAAGTATTGGGATGTCATCGGTGAAGAAGTTACAGTGGAGGTCCGGAATTTCTTTTCTTCAGGATCCTTTCCTTCTGACTGGAACTACACGCAGCTATGTCTTCTGCCAAAAGTAATAGAGCCCATCGAGATGAGTGACTTGAGACCTATCAGCTTGTGCTCGGTTCTTTACAAAATAATATCCAAAATTTTGGTATGGAGACTTAAACCTATGCTTGCTGATATTGTCTCAAATACTCAATCTGCTTTTGTGGAAGAGAGGTTGATCACGGACAACATTCTAATCGCGCATGAGGTGATTCATGAACCAATGATAAATTCTCTCGGGAATATATGGCGATAAAGAGTGATATGTCGAAAGCATATGATAGAGTTGAATGGGCTTATTTGAGAGAGCTTCTTCTTGCTCTTGGGTTTGATGCTGGTTGGGTGGAGAAAGTAATGTATTGTGTAACGACGGTCACTTTTTCTGTGCTGATCAACAATCAACCGTTTGGGAAGATCAAACCGGAACGGGGATTGAGACAAGGGGACCCTCTGTCACCCTTTCTTTTCGTATTATGCACAGAAGGACTAATTCACAAGTTAGCTGAAGCTGAAAGAGCAAAGACAATTCAGGGGATCCAATTCTCCGGCTCTGGCCCTATGATTCATCATCTTTTGTTCGCGGATGACAGTTTACTAGTTTGCAAAGCCACAGAGGAACAAGCGACAGTGTTGATGAGGATTCTGGAAGGTTATGGCATTGCAACAGGCCAAAAGGTTAACTTACTCAAATCTGCGATAACATTTGGAGATAAGGTGAATGAAGAGACAAGGGAGATGGTGAGGTCAATCACTGGTATAACGCAAGAAGGAGGATTGGGCACCTATCTGGGACTTCCTGAGTGCTTCAGTGGATCGAAAACAGAGATCTTGGCATACATTTATGACAGATTAAAGGATAGATTATCGGGTTATTTTGTGAGATGCCTTTCTCAAGGTGGTAAAGAAATCCTTCTCAAAGCAGTGGCCATGGCGATGCCAGTCTATGCAATGTCTTGTTTCAGGTTAACCAAAAAAGCGTTAGAAAACCTCACTAAAGCTATGGCTGATTTTTGGTGGAATGCACTCGAGCACAAACGGAAGATACACTGGATCAGTTGGAAAAGAATGTGTCTATCTAAGGAGCATGGCGGCCTGGCCTTTAAAGATATTCAAGGGTTCAATCAGGCCCTTTTGGCCAAACAAGCGTGGAGGCTACTTGATCAACCTTTATCTCTGTTTGCAAGAGTATTCAAAAGTAGATACTATGCAAAAACAGAATTTCTATGTGCTTCAATTGGTCAACGCCCATCTTATGCTTGGAGGAGCATTCTTTACGGAAGAGACTTGCTCAAAAAGGGACTGAGGAAACAAGTGGGAAATGGGAAGACAATCCATGTGTGGTCTGAGAAATGGATTATCGATAATGTTCTGAGGATGCCTTTAATGAAAAATATCCTGGTGGACCTGGAGTTGAAAGTGTGTGATTTATTGGATCCTGTCTCAAGATCGTGGAGGATAGACAAACTGGAGGAATTGTTTTTTGATGAAGATATCCAACGAATCTTGAAGATGAAGCCGGTGATCGATGAAGACGATTTCTGGATATGGGTTCACAACAAGAATGGAGCATACTCTGTGAAGTCCGGGTACTGGTTGTATGATCAGTTAAACATCACTGAGGAGAAGCTGAATGCGATAGCGCAACCATCCTTAAACGTTCTAAAGGAGGCAGTGTGGAAAGTGGAGACTTCCCCTAAGATTAAAAATTTCATGTGGCGGGCTCTCAGCAATGCTATTCCGGCGGGGGAGTTGCTGCAACATAGAGGGATAAAGCTTGATCCATGCTGTCAGTTGTGTGGCTTTCAAGGGGAATCGCCAAACCATATCCTGTTTTCATGCACAGTCGCAAGACAAGTGTGGGCTCTATCAAACATTCCGGTGCCTGAAGATGGGTATAGTGAGAACTCTATCTTTTCCAACTTCTATCATCTTCTCTATTGCCAAAAAGAGCAGAGTGCCAAAGGAAATCTCTAGGCATTTTCCTTGGATATTGTGGTTCTTATGGAAAAACAGAAATAGTCTTATGTTTGATGGTAGAGTCTTCTTGCCTGAGGACATCTACGAGAAGGTCCGGGAGGAAGTTGAGCTATGGTTCATTGCGGATCAACAAGAAAAAGAGTTACAACAGGAAAACCAAAAGGAGATATCATCAATCGCCAACAAATGGGTCAAACCGCCAGATTCTTGGCTAAAATGCAATGTTGGAATGGCTTGGTCAAAAGAGAAGAAGTGTGGAGGGGCGTCGTGGGTTTTGCGTGACCACAGAGGAGAGATTATCCTACATGCGAGAAGAGCTTTTATGGGTATGTCTGAGATCATGGACTTTAAGCTGGAGGTAACCAGATGGGCGATCCAGTCCATGGAGCAACATCACCTTAATAAAGTGATTTTCGCGATACAAGATGAAGTGATTGTGGGTTTGGTGTTGAGACCTAAAGCATGGCCGTCTTTCAGGTTCATGAGTTCTGAGATCTTAAGAAGTTTGGCTAAGTTGGAATGGTGGAGAGTGATCAAGGAAGAGAAGGTAACAAACAGAGGGGCTTTTCTCATTGCACAAAGTGTCATCAACCTTAACATGATGCAGTCTTATGTTGCGCGTGGAGGTCCTATGTGGTTAAAAGATTGCTTTGATTGTGAGAAAATGTAACCATCTGTTCTGTTTTTGGTTTTCTTCTTTTCTCGCCTTGTCTTTGTTGTGCTGGGGTCTGGGGTTAGTCCATGTGGTTTTTTGTGAGGGCTTCCTAATGTAAGATCCATGAAGGGGTGCTTGGTTTGTATCGTTTCTGTCTTGTAGAATGTTTGTACTGAATTTTTAGTTTAATGAAATTCATAGATGACAAAAAAAAAAATCACAAACTTTTAGGCCTGAAAGAGAGAAGTGTCGGACCAACCTCTGGCTTGCACGTGTGGTATCAACTCATCTCTTTTTTTTTTTTATCTCATCGATGATTGCGCTTGTGTGGACTATTTTACCCTTGCCTTTATTACCAAACTGAACTATATCATACGGTGAAATTGACTTGTATTACAAATACTGTATGTTTAGTACTACATTAATGTGGTTATTATGAACTATATCAGGATCATTTCGTTTACCAAAAAAAGGAAATCGAAATATGTTTCTCCGTTTCATAAATAGGTGATTCGTGAATCAAATAATAAATCACCATCGTCATTAAAATTATCTTTCTTGAGTCGTCGCAATGACTCGGTTTGTACGTTCTTTATTTTTATTCCAATGACTTTAACATTAACAAATCAATATAAAGAACCATGTGATCCTGATATAGTATTCGATTGATGATAACTACCCGTGGTTTTGCTTTCGCTCGTGTTTCTTTCATTACGAGGAATTGGAAAACTATATAATATATACAAAGGAATGCAAATTCGGTTTGTAATGGTCTACGTGGTTAACACCGTCCATATATTATATGATTGATCTTGGTTTCATGAAATTTCTAGGTTGTTAGAAAATGTTCAAGAATAATATTCTAGGTTGTTTACCAAAAAAAAATGTAGGTTAAAAATATATAATTTTTTTAGAACAAAAAAAAATGTTTCGATTAAAAGGAAACAAACAAAAACTGTTACAACTTGAATGACGTACCAGGATAAAATTGACTCTGGTAAAAGATGGTAAGCCCATGACATTTCAACTACTCTCATTAAATCCCAAGCCTCATATTCGATCATTTGTTAGATGAAAGCATCATATTAATGGTTTCCATTATTACTAATAAAACCATAAAGACGGAAGAATCCAAAAACTGTTAATTAGTCAAAATATTATGATTTCAAAATTTAATTGATTTAAAAGTTTTACAAAATTTTGAAATCATTTTTACTATGCAAACTGTCTGTCACGTTCATTATAATATCAGTCATAAAATAATAAGTTAATTATTATAATAATAAATTAATAATACAATAAAACAAAATTGAATTTATTTTTTGTCAATAAAGAAAAAAAACTAAATCAATTCAGGTAAGTAAATCAGTGGTGTACAATATACAAACATAAAATATGATTTACAACTGTTGTAATTTGTTTAATATATTCTATATCACAATTTAGTTAACTGAATCGGTTCAGGTCCTTTGATCTATTTTGTCTGACAAAAAAAAAATCAGACAAAACTTATTATCAAAGCATAGACATAATTTAATCATAAAATTGACTGGATAGAAGTAAGTAAAGTTTTATATTCTTACGCGCTACAAAAAAATATCAACAGTGGCAAAATAAGTAAATAAGAATAGTCAAAGGGGGTATTTGTTTTATAAAGAGATGAGGATAAAAATGAGACGAGAGATTATTGTTCTCCCCCTGGTGGAAAGTAGGAAGCAAGTGGTAGCAACAAAGCACTTCCCTTTTGATTCCTTTGATCCTTCAAATCAAGATCAAGAAACCTCAAGAACTCTCCCTTTCTGCAAACTCAACAAGGTTCATTTTGATTTCAAAGTTTCAATCTTTGTCCACTTCTTCAATCAAAATCTAACTTTTCTGTCGGTTGAGTTTCTGTTCCTTCAAGTTTCTTGTATGATGTGCGTCCTCTGGTTTCAGTCTTTGATTATGCATGTGGTCAAATTGAGTTATCAAGCTTTAGGGTTATGTATAACACAGTCTTCTTTAGCTCAAAAATTACGGTTTAAATCCCTGAACTTCGTCACACTTTTTGAGTTTTAAAGTCATGTTTGGATCTCGTTTATGAGTTTTACCCAGTTACTGGGTCAGCCTTTGAACTGAATCTGTCTAGATAAAGATACAACCTTTAAGGTTGTCTCTGTGAACCTTATTTATCAGCTCAGGGTTATGTAACAGTCTTCTTTTGCTCACAAATTACGGTTTAAATCTCTTAACTTTGTCTCTCTACTGGTGATTAAATTCATGTTTCCATCTTGTTTATGAGTTTTGCCTATTGGGTCAGCCTTCAAACTGAATCTATCTGAATAAAGATGCAACCTTTAAGGTTGTACCTTAAGATGAACAGCTTCTAGGGTTCTTGTCCGAAACTAGAACTCCCAAGATCTGAGAAACTGTCTTTTTGTCTGGCAGATGGAGGCTACACAGAAACATATCATTCAAGATGGATCTTCAATGTTTTATCATCAACCATCAGTCAAGCAAATGGACATCTCTGTTCAGACCTTTGATTCCTACTGTACACTTGAATCCTCTTCAGGCACCAAGTCTCATCATCCTTGTCCTAACAACAACAACATCACTTCTTCAACCACAAGCTTTTCCTCTAACGGAAGTCCCGTTTCTCAATCCAACACCAACAACAACACATCCCAGTTTTCCCCTGAAGACAACAACAACTCTCCTCTAAGCGGATCTTCCGCTACAAACAACAACGAGACAGAGCTTAGTCTCATGCTCAAAGACTTGGAGACTGCAATGATGGAGCCTGATCTAGACACCAGCTTCAACGGTTATGAGTTTGGACAACAACAACAACAGCACAGAGTTGCTTCTTCAGCTATGTACAGATCCATGGAGATGATCTCTAGAGGAGACTTAAAAGGAACACTCTACGAATGCGCAAAAGCAGTTGAGAACTGCGACGTGGCGATGACCGAATGGCTGATCTCTCAGCTACAGCTAATGGTTTCTGTCTCTGGAGAGCCTGTTCAGCGCTTAGGAGCGTATATGCTCGAAGGTCTCGTTGCTAGGTTAGCTTCTTCTGGTAGCTCAATCTACAAAGCTTTGAGATGCAAAGACCCAACAGGTCCTGAGCTTCTTACCTACATGCATATCTTGTACGAAGCTTGTCCTTACTTCAAGTTCGGTTACGAATCTGCTAACGGAGCTATCGCTGAAGCTGTGAAGAACGAGAGCTTTGTGCATATTATAGATTTTCAGATCTCTCAAGGTGGTCAGTGGGTGAGTTTGATCCGTGCTCTTGGTGCTCGTCCTGGTGGACCTCCGAGAGTGAGGATCACGGGGATTGATGATCCGAGATCATCTTTTGCAAGACAAGGAGGGCTTGAGTTAGTTGGACAGAGACTCGGGAAGCTTGCTGAGATGTGCGGTGTGCCGTTTGAGTTCCACGGAGCTGCCTTGTGCTGCACGGAGGTAGAAATAGAGAAGCTTGGAGTTAGAAACGGAGAAGCCTTGGCGGTTAACTTCCCTCTTGTTCTTCACCACATGCCTGATGAGAGTGTGACCGTGGAGAATCACAGAGACAGGTTGCTGAGGCTTGTCAAGCGTTTGTCACCGAACGTTGTGACTTTAGTTGAGCAAGAAGCGAACACAAACACTGCACCGTTTCTTCCCAGGTTTGTGGAGACG
The DNA here is from genome assembly GCA_016432835.1 of Brassica nigra. NCBI lineage: Eukaryota > Viridiplantae > Streptophyta > Magnoliopsida > Brassicales > Brassicaceae > Brassica > Brassica nigra. The sequence continues at coordinate 52,445,499 of CM028243.1, forward strand.
ATGAACCATTACCTGGCGGTTTTCGAGTCCATTGATGTGAAGCTTGCTAGGGATCACAAGGAGAGGATCAATGTGGAGCAGCATTGTTTGGCTAGGGAGGTGGTGAATCTTATAGCTTGTGAAGGGGTTGAAAGAGAAGAGAGGCATGAGCCGTTAGGGAAGTGGAGGTCGAGGTTTCACATGGCGGGTTTCAAGCCTTATCCGTTGAGCTCTTACGTGAATGCAACGATCAAAGGGTTGCTTGAGAGTTATTCAGAGAAGTATACACTTGAAGAGAGGGATGGAGCATTGTATTTAGGTTGGAAGAATCAACCTCTTATCACTTCTTGTGCTTGGAGGTAACTTATGCTTGATCTGCGAGACGAGTTTAGATAATGTTTACAGTTTGTTGATTCTGTTTTGTAAAAGTAAAAAAACTTATGAACCGAAGAAACATTTGGTCAAATGTTGTAATAGTAATAGTAGTAAGGTGTTGGTGGTGTTTAAAGGTTATGTTTTTTTATTTTCACAAGAAACTATATGATTTGACATTGAAAACTTATAGCTCTCTTTTGTTATGTTTTAATGTGAGATTAATGAGATTTTCTGGTTGTTACATAGATGTGAGCTCTTTTCCTTGCCGTTATCAAGTATCGAAGATTGGAAAAGTGTAGATTTTCTACGTTTTTCTTTCTAAAGAAATCAACTATTTAGTATTCTTTCTAAACATTATTTGGAAAATGTTTTTTTTTTCAGTTTTTCTTATTGTGGGGATGTTAAAATGTATAAAACTGTAATTATTGAATATGGTGCAATGGACTTGTTGAATTTGTAGAGGAACTAAGATGGATTAAACCTAGTTGAATCCCAGTAAACAAATGTTGTAAATATTAAAGTAAACAAATGTTGTAATAGTAATAACAGTAACTAGTAAGGTGTTGTTGGTGTTTAAAGGTTATGTTGTTTATTTTCACAAGAGGCTGTGATTTGACATTGAAAACTTGTAACAATTGTTAATTTAATGTGTAGATAAATGAGATTTTTCTGGTTTTACATATATGTGGACCATGTAGTCAACTTTTTTTCTTGTCGTTATCAAATACCGACATTAGGAAACTGTTGGTTTTTTGCGTTTTCTTTCTAAAAGAAATCAAGAAGTTGATGTAATATTCACTTAATTGATTGATCGAAAGTCACAAGACTCTGCGTCAAGTGTTTAACCAATTGGACATGTAAATTAGTGATTTAACTGGTTAAATTAGAGTTTGGTCCGCGTTTCAAAACGGAAAAAATTATGTTTGCTACAATTTTGATTTATTGATATTTTTTATTTACAATTTTTTTTCCATCTAAGTTATTTCATTATATATTTTTGGCACTAACACCATCATCATTAATACAATTAGTCATTACACACATACCTCCGTACACCCAAAAAAGAGAAATGCTAAGGTCAACAGGATTTAGACAAAACAGAAGAAGCTTCTCATTCTAGTCTCGATCAAATTCTACTTTCCATCTGCCTCTTTTCTTCTCCTTTTCTTGAGAAACCAGTTAGAGAGCCCGACTTTCATTAACAAAGAACTCAAACAGCAAAAAAAGAAGGTTTCTTATCACATAAAGATTTTACCAAGTCGTAATTTGTGACACTTTGTACAATTAAAAAAGCCCCTCTATTTAATTCTCTAGTAAGCACTAACAATTTCTAATCTTAATCCTTGCCAATACTTTTTCGATTTTAGAGTCTTGTGAAAGAAAAGATGGCCATGTTTGTGGTCGTAACTTCGCCCCGAATATATATCTCCAAGTTCTCTTACAAAGATGATTTTTTATTGTCTTTGGCTTCGCATGCTTTCAAAAGCCCACATTACAATCACAAACTTTGCATCTTCTCTATTTCTGATTCCTAAAAAGACTCTTCTACAGTGGAAAAGGACCACTCCTCTCTCATTTCATAACACCCACGCTCCTCCTACTAGATCTTTGTTTGTGGAATACTCCATTCCAACAATACACATCACCCAATCTGGTTCTTTTTGAATTCATTTGTGCTGCGTTGAAGGATGCGTAGACATCTCTGCTCTTGACTATTCTTCTTCCACCACTTGCAAGCCACTCATTTTCCTCCTGATTAGCTTTTTGGACCAATTCCAAAGTATTGTAGCATCTTGTTTTGAATACCATCTCATTTCTTCTTTTACAGAGATTCCAAAGGATCCAAGACCATACCTGTTTGTGTTCATCAGAACCCGGATTGAGAGAAAGTTTATGTTTAAAAAACATAACCATCGTCAAACCCACCATTAGAATTGGGAATGATGGATACAGCCCAGACTTGCCTTGCATAATAGCAATCAAATAACATCTGATTGATAGATTCAGCGTCTTCCCCACACATTTGACATCATAGATCCACTTTCTTCCCTCTAACTTTGATCAAGTCAGCCGTTGGAAGCGCATCACTCATAAATTTCTGGAGAAAAACTCTTACCTTTGGAACCGTTTGAACCTTCCAAACTTTTTCTTTCAGCGCATTAAGGGATGGAGCCATGAATACTTCTGGAAGATTTTCAGCTTTTAAGGTAGATGCAAGCCAATACGCAGATTTCACTATAAGTTGACACTTAGTTGAAATTCCAGGTGAAGTAATCAGATTTCTCCACCACTGGTTGGTTCCTCAAAATTATCTCAACATCTCCTTGCACAAAGACCTCCGATAGGCTGAGTATATTCCATCTCTTGGTCTCTGGATCAATGAGCGAACTCACCATTAAGTTTGCATCAAACCACTCCATGGTGCTCCGAGTCCTTCCTCCGGATCATCCACCCACTTGTCTAACCAAACTATTGTGTTTTTACCATTTCCTACCCTATGCCTCAGTCCTTTTTAGCAATTCTCAACCAAACATCAGACTTCTCCAGGCAAAGGATGGTATGTCCCCCATGGTGGCATCTAAGAACTCTCCATTGTTGAAATACCTACTCTTGAGGAATCTAGACAGAAGGCATTGAGGTTGATTTAAGATTTTCTACTCTTGCTTAGACAATAGGCTTGGTTGAAACACTCAAGATCTATAAAATTGTTTCAACAAACACATCGTCTCCCAAGAAACCCAATGAATTTTCTTCTTATGCGCGTCAACTCCCCACCAGTAATCTGCCATCATACTAAATAAGCTTGATATTAGTGACTTAGGTAGCCGAAAACAAGAAATGACAAAAACAGGGATCCCTCTGGCTGTTGATTTCAGAAACACCTATTTTCCTCCCTTTGATAAGTGCTGAAGGTACAAGCCATCTAACCTTCCTTGTGTTATGTCCTTAAGATATGATAACAACTCTACTTTCGATCCTGAAAAACACTCAGGGAGGCCTAAATATTTGCTCGCACACCCCTCGTTGACAATTTCCAGTATGCTCTGGATCTTACTTCTCACTTTGTCCATCACTTTGTCACCAAAGGAAATGGAAGATTTTTGTAGATTTATGTTCTGAACTGTGGCTGCTCCATAAAACTGCAAGATCCAATATTGAACCAAGGCCTGATCCGGAGAAGCTTTGCACATGAACAGACTGTCGTCCACAAACAGTAAGTGATTTATCGCAGGACCTTCCACCAAGAACCGCAGACCATTTAAAAAGCCGTTTCTTTCAACAATATTCAGCAGATGAGTGAGCCCCTCAGTGCACAATACAAACAGAAATTGAGATAATAGATAGCCTTGTCGAATTCTCCATTGTGGAGTTATCAACCCGAAAGGTTGGTTGTTCATTAATACTACAAAGGTGATTGAAATCACACACATCATAACCAACTCAATCCATTTCTGATCATAGCAAGTGCTCGCATTACACTCCTCAAATAACTCCATTCAACACGATCATATGCCTTAGACATATCAATTTTAACCGCCATGAATTCTTTAGAGATACTCGGGCAAATTTAAGAGCGTGCACGGCTTCATGCACTATGACAATGTAATCAAAAATATCTATCTCACGTACAAAGGCTGACGGATTGACTGAAACCAGAGAGTTTAGGAATGGTGGAAGCCTTTTAACAAGTATCTTGTATACTGTTTTATATAGAACTGAACATAGGCTTATCGGTCTCACAGATCAGTCATGTGCTCTGGGTCTGGAACTTTTGGTAGTAAGCACCAATAAGTGAGGTTCCGTTCCTTACGCATCACCCATGTATTAAAGACTTCTTGGATTTCCTTCGTTACTTTCTCTCCAATTGTTACCCAATATTTCTAAAAGAAAGCTCCAGTCATATCATCCAGACCTGGCGCACTGTCTGCGTTAGTGGAGAACATCGCTTCTCACTTCATCTTTGGCAACTCTTCTCGTTAAAGAGATTTTCATTGCATCAGAAACTTTTGGAGTGAAACTCTCGAAAGCTGGGTCATATGGCCTCGGGTTGGAAGACTTGAAAAGTTCAGTGAAATATTTCATTTAATGTGTGGGATAACATTTCAGTTTCAACATTTGAGTTTTGATTTTTATAGGTCATGGTATAGAGTTTATCTTACAGTAAAACCTCTATAAATTAATAATTTTGGGATTTTGAAATTTTATTAATTTATAGAATTATTAATTTACAAAAAATTTCCTTTTTAGACTTTTTCTATTTTAAATATTTTTATTTATAAAATAAATATATATTTAATTTTACCGTATATATATTTATAAAATTTTAGAAATTTGAATTTCATATTGTTTTATTATATTACTTAGTTTATATTTTAATGTTTCATATAACTAATATGTGGTTTTTCAATATAATTTTACTAAATATTATCAAAATATATCGAAATGTTAAGAAAAAATAGAGATATTTTCATTGTGAATATAAAACTAACAATATAATGTTTAGTTTGTACTTATATGAAAAGTATATATAGATATATTATTAATTTATGATTTTAGTGGGACCATATATTTACATATAATTTACTAAAAAAAATTATTATCTTATTATTTTATCGATTTGTGTCATATTTTGAACCGATCCATTTCGGGACCGAAGAAATTTATTAATTTATAGAGATTATTAATTTATCGAGTATTAATTTATAAAGGTTCTACTGTATATGAATAGACATGGTTTCTACTTATTTTTGGTTACTTTTATATTACATGATTACATCTCTTCATTATAGTATGGCATTGGTAATAGGTCCAAAAAGATATTCTTTTTCATACATTGACATCTAATTTTTCATCTGATAAAAACAGTTCAATTTTCGGGTTTATGAAAATTAAAAAAATTTGGACTAAAACAAAAATCAAATTATTATTTTTATACTTGATGAATATATAAGTGTTTTGCATTAAAAAAAATTCAAACGCTATTACAATATTCTTTCTCATATATTAAATAGTGTAAAAATGTATAATTAATATCAGAAAAGAATTGCAAAAAATTACAAAAATGTAACATGATACACAACAAGTAAAAAGTAAAGTTCATCAATTTAAGAGATCACGACTGTTATCATATTTTTTTAAACTACAGTTTTTGTTTAAAAGAATGTAAAAAAAAACATATTTTTTATAATATATAAAAGAAAGACAACCCTAACAAAAATTATTTCACAATTAAAAAAAAAATGCAAGTCACAAAAAAATGCAAAACTGCAAACAACAATAACTTAACACTGAGTATATAACTAAACATATAGAAAAGACTAGAAAAATACATAAATGAAAAAGTGAAGAATACAATAATTAAAAGACTACATATAATTAAACATATAGTAAAGACGGACTTAAAAATATATATGGCAGAATATACACCATACAAAGAATAAACCTCTAAAATTGAAAGGCAAAAGTAAATGTAAATGTATACTTACACCTAATTATATATACAATAGAAAAATATACAACACAAATGCAGGTTTAATGATGAAAAATAGATACTTTCAAAAAATTAAAAACATCAAAAATTGGAGAAAGAAAAATTATATTTGTGGCAGCATTAATCCCAAAATATATAGAAATTAAAACTTATTGTAATTAACCATATGCTCCCTATTTTAAAGCTAATAAAAACAGTGCAGAAAAATTAGTATTCACCACAACACCATATTAAAAAGAATTTACTTCAACAATTTCATAAACATCACTCAAAACTAAATGAGAACTAGAAAAATACAACTAAATATAAGGTTATGACAAAGGAGAATAACAATTGAAAAAGAAAAATAGTATCAACCTAATTCCTCAATTTAGTGTGTTAGTCATGTCATCCATTATTTGGTTTCACAAATAGAAAATCAATTTGATAACATTAGAATATGTGGTATAGAGTATAAATATTTTGAAATACATACTTCAAATCTACTAGAAAAAACAAAGAAAAATAATGAAATTATATAGCTCATAAAGATTTGCCTAAAAATAGAAAATTAAACGAAACAACTTATATAACAATAAAATATAAAAGGTTAACAAATCCAAATTCAAAAAATCATATGGATCAAGAGAAGAAAAAAAATAAAATGAAAAACCTACCATAAACCTTGCAGAGATATAGTTGATTTTTCGTATTTACCGCACTGCCAACATATATCTATACTATTATTTATGAAGTGATTTTTCGCAACGGAACTCTCACGTTGAAAGTTAGAGCAGTTAATATCGGTTATACCTTTCATGAATAGAATATATATATATATATATTAACTAAAAAATAAAATGAATTATTTTATTAGATAAGTGATTAAAATTAATAATAGTAAGAATTATCAAAAAACTAAAAAAATATCTTCTAAAAAAGAAAATTCCTATATATATATTGTGTTGTTATCCGAAAAAAAACTTTTAATATAAAGCTCAAAATAAAAGAAAAACCAGAAAACACATAACTAAATATTAATCAAGTAAAATGATTAATTTTATATAATTGAAAAGAGATATTGAGGGATTTCTAAGATTTATTTATTAATAATGAATATAATGAAATAAATTTTCAAAAAAAAATTATAGTACGTATAAATTTTCAAATGAAAACACTATAATTTATCATTATGATATTTTAATTAGTAATACATGTACTAATAAGTAATTATATAATGCTTTTATCCGTCTGTGCGGAGAAAACACCTAGAAATTTATCATGAATAAAATATTTAAATAAGCTAAAAAATAAGAACGAAATTTAACTGACTTGATTGGATAATTGATTAAAATCAATAATAGTAAGAATTATCCAAAATCTAAAAATATATTTTAAAACAAAAAATAATTTCTATATATACTGTGTGCTATCTGAAAAAATCTTTTGATAAAAAGTTTTAAAACACATAAAATATAACTAAATATTAATCAAGTATCATTCTTAGTTTTATATATTTGAGAAAAGAATATTGGTGATGTTTAAAATTTACTTCTATATAATTATATAAATATAATGTACAAATAAATTTTCATAAAAATTATAATTAAGATGTAATAATTTTCAAATAAAATAAAAGTAATAACTTATTATTATAGTCTTTTAATTAGTGATACATATATTAATAAGTAATTATAAAGTATTTAGGCCGGGCAAAGCACCTAGTTTGAGTATATGAGGCTTGATTTTTTTTGAGATTTAGGTCAACTCCAAAAGCCCGAGATTGTACACCACGATGACCAGCCATGCCTTACTCCAGCAATCTACAAAAAACGGTTACAACAGATATGTATACACATTAATACTAAATATACAAATTTACTGACTATGTAAAATAACTTTCTGTTTTTTTTTTCTGTTTTTTTTTCTTTTTATAAAGAATAATTATAAATTTACTGACTATGTAAGTTAATTTTGCATTTGACTGAATATGATATCTAATTTTGTCTTTCTATTGAAATTTTGAGTCATATTTGGTAAAATCCTCCAAAATGAAATTTAACATACTTGACAAAAAAATAACTATGATTAATGAAAGTCAGAGTATACTGTAGTTATTAGTCAAACTTTAATAATTTAGTATATTGAAATTTTATGATTACGTATAGACAAATGGTGTACATTAGAAATTTTCAATTTTTATGATTACGTATCGAAGCTTTAAATGGAATAAATTTTCGACTTCTTTATTTTTATCAAAATTTGCATTTATTTCTGAACAAAATCCCCCAATATAATAAATAATATTTTCATACATTTTATCTATCTGTGGAAAAGAAAACACAATTACACCATTAATGTATATAGAAAATAAGAAATTGACAGTTCAAAAAAAAAAATGCAGTTCAAAAAAAAAAATTGAGCATGACTTCTTTCTCATATTATGGTAAGTATATTACTCATTTTACAAATATGCAAAAAGTGAGAAATATTGAATGCATCAAAATCCCTTCATGAAACATTTTTAAAAGGTCGAGAATTTATCTTTTAGTATACACCACCCTAAAATATATAACAAATCAATAAATTAAAGAATAAACAATGAATCGCTTCTCGAGTTTTTTTTATTGTCATTGCGTTGTGTGTTGAATTGAGTAATGGAGAGCTTTTTCCAAAAGACATGTACATTTTAAAAACTCTCTTCAACCAAAATATATTCTCAAGGTCCATTGCAAATCGGACGAAGATGATCTAGGGGATCATTTGCTGAGTCCTGGACAAACCTATAATTTCAGTTTTTATGAAAGTATTTTCAAGACTGTACTCAACTGTGTCTTATGGCAGGGACCTGGTTTCAAGTTTTATGCATTGTTTAGAGCATATGAAGGTGGTGATATTATTGTCCATTATGGTAAGAAAAACTTTGATTTTTTTTACATTTGGAGCCACTTTCTCACTTTTTATTTACTCTCTAGGCGACATTGTGCTTGGCACACATTTTCTCATGATAGAAAGACTCAAAAGCCCTTAACTAAGACAACATCGTGACAACTGGCCAAACTATTTTCCCTTTAGTAAATCTAAATATTAAAGCCTAGAAATAAAAAATCTAAGTCAAGTCCGTTTAAAATTTTTTTTAAAAAACTTTTCCCATCGAAAGTAATGACTAACCATGACATCGGCAAAACTATCTCTTCCCCCTTTTGTTTCTCTCAATCATTGAAGAACCCTAATCCTTTCATCTTTCTGATTTTGTACATCAACCGTAATTCATTCATCTTCTCGATTTCGTTCATCAACGCTAATCCATTTCACCTTACCAATTTTGTTTCTCATCATGGCGTCTATCTAAGCGCATATCCCAAAAATTAAGAGCTTCCGACGAAGTTGTATAGATCGTCTTTCCTAAACAACACCAGATTGCTTATTCTTCTTCTCTCCGACGAAGCCATGTCTTTGCTCTAAGATCTCGTCAACCTAAACCTCTCTGACACAACCAAGAAAATCATCATTTAATACATATGGTTTGTTTTCCCTTCTCTCTGTTTCTCTCTCACTATGACTCTCATTATCTCTGTTTCTTACTATTGTTATGTCGATGATGTGGACGTGTACAGCGTAAAGCTTGTCCCTTTTTTAGTTTTTTGTCTTCTGGGTATGTGATTTTTCGTATGGGTTTCAATTGAACAGGATGAGTGGATCTGGCATGGACATTAGAAGCAAAGCCTGGTATTCTGTTTTCATCCAAAACCAATCGAATTGGGAAGGTTTTCTCCTTCGAAGGTGTGAACAGATTCCATTGGGCTGTCGTGTGGTGTCAAGATTGGCTTTAGTATCATGTGCTCTTTTCATCCCTGCTGCCGTAAACACAATCTTGTCCACAAATCTTTGTCCACACAACCTTAAAGTGGCGACAGTTATGGCGACAAAGCTGTTTTCTCCGTCGTTATGTCTTGTACATGGATGACTTCAAGAGATGTAGTAATCAAAGGGTGGGGACGAGACTGTGTGACGAAACGAAACAGAGTCTCCCCTGTCACTACCATGGTTGTGGAGTCTCTCAATGCTGCGATGCAGATTCATCAATCGTGTAAGTTCATTCAGAAGAAAGTTTCGAGCTTTTTGATATGGGTTTTAGTTTTTTTTAGAAACTTTGTCCACAATATATCTTGTCCACAATACCTTGAAAAAATATTTCACTTAATTAACACCTTAATGAAGATGAAGAGATGACATTCCTTTTTAAAAAACCTTGTCCATAATACCTAGGGTGTTGTGTACTTTGTCTTAAGACAGATTCCAAGTGTTGGAGTTTCTCTGGTTTCCAATAACAAATGAAAGCCACATTAGATTTGAAGTTAAGTTGGTAGCTTTCATGTTTGGTATCTAATTGTCCATATACAAGAGTTTGGGACAATTACCCGTCCACGTCTTTGTCGAAGTCATCCACGTACACACATGCCATGTCCACAACTCGTCCATCCCCAATTCCCCTGTCCACACCTCCATTGTCCACACACTTATAGTTTAGGAACAATAAATAATCAATATTAACATATTTTAACGTTATAAAAGTATAATACTATGATAAAATATAATAAATATTAATATAATATAATTAATAACAATATAACATTTATTTTTAGTTTAAATGAAAGTTATAATTTCAATAAAATTTATTTTAAAAATTATATTAGAACTTTTAAAAAATATTTTATTTCATTTATATATTTATATATTTTATATATGTCATATATATGTATATTTATATATGTTATATATATTAATGTTTAAAATTATATTAAATAGTCTTGGCTAAAGTTTTTATAAAATAAAAATTAAACTGTTAGTGAATTTAGATTAAAATATAAAATTAGACTATTTATAATATTTTAATCTTAAAATTTAAATTAAAAACTTTGAAAAAAATAATTTTTTTTATATTTATTTATCCACCCGTAACCGCAAACGCTAGTAGGAACCAACTTTTAATTTTATGAGGTTTGGAAAGATTTGAAGCGATTTGTAGTGTTTTGTGTGATTATTGCAAAACGCCAACAACCGCTACCAACCGCAAAAACTGCGTTTGTGGGTGGTAGAGGTAAACTAGTCACACCCTTAATATATATTTGATAGATTTGTTTATCATTTTTTTAAAAGTATTGGTGAAAGTATTGGTTTTTCATCCTATATAGTCGGCCGCACATATGTGGAACTACAATATTATTTTTTTTTATTAATTCTCATTTTTAGTTGCATATTTTCTATTGCATATTTTAGTACAGTAGAAACTCTGTAAATTAATAATCGAAAAATTAATAAACATCATAATAAAAGTTTTGGTTTCTAGTTGGATTGATTTAAAATATGACATAAATTTACAAATTAATTTAAAAAATTGATTTCTTAAAAATATATAGTTCCATTAAAATCATAAGTCACTAATTTATATACATACTATTCATAGAAGTATAAATAAAAAATTGTATTATTTTTTTTATATTGAAAATGTAATTCATCTTTATTTTCTTAACACTTCTATATATTTTGATAATATTTAATAAAATTTAAGCTAAACTACAATTACATTCTATGAAACATATTTCATATACATCAAAGAAATTTAATTAATGTATATAAGGTAAAATCAATTAGTTTTCTTATTTTATACAAAACACATATGGTAAAACAGAAAATCATAAAATGAAACTTATACAAAATTAGTAACTCTATAAGCTAAAAAATACAATAATCTCAACATCATTAATTTTAGAATTTTCATTGTATAAGCCTATCTCTATCTTCATTTATATCTTTCTGTTTTTGAGTTTTATTCCTTACATGATGTGTATTTTACCTTTTATATGTTTTCAATCGTTGTTCTATATAGTTAATAATATTCAAGTTTTTGTTATTGTTGCATTTTTTCTATTTATCTGTTTTCTTTTCTCTGGTCTTTATCTATTTTGTTAGATACTTTTGAGATGGAAATTTTCTGGTGAAATTGTATTGTAACTCTTTTATATGTAAAGAGTAGTGTGTCAATGTTTGTATTATCATTTGGATCTAATTGATTATAATGTTGATCAATAAAAAATTTATTTTTATCATCTATTCGTCCTACAAAAAAAACCTTTTTTACTTTGTGTCAAAAAATATTAGAGATATTCTAGTTTTATTCTATTTCTTTTCTTCTATTGCAGTTCTTTTTTATCTTTGTTGGTTAAGCGGATGATCGAGATTAGTTGTCTGATTTAATATGTGTTTTCTTTTCTCTTCTCCCCAAAGCTGCTGTAAAGATTTTAATAGCTCCTCCTAGTTGATCTCTTTGTATTTCTGCTGATTTAGGGATTCGTGGGAGTCTACTTGATTCGAAAGTAGCTATCATTTTTCGAATCATCGTATATCCACCGTCAATGTTAATGCAACAAATGTTTTTTCGAATCAATGTTAATGCAACAAATGTTTTTTCGAATCATCGTATGTCAAAGTTATAGTTTTTTCTCCGTTCAAATGTTGCTATCTTACACACATATTTCCTATTTATTTAGAGCTTGGTGTGATTTAATATGACATGGTTATTTAAAAGAAAGAAGTGGGCCTCAGACCAGAAAACGTTGTGGCTTATATTTTTTGCGATGTGGATGTAATGTATTTAAGCTTAAACTAAACCAGACTTTTGTTGTAACAAATTACAACGGGTTCCCTTTATTAATTTTGCCAAATTACTATGCTCCCACTGGAAGCTTGATCGAAGGTAACCAAAGTAAAAAAAAAACTTGAAACATAGGAAAACAGTAGTGTTCTCAGCTGTATCCCGAGCTAGTAAAATAAGGAAGAAATCTAAGTGGGAACATCGGTTTGCTGATCTTGCTAGGATAACACACGTGGGCGTTTGCAGCTCTTCTCTTCGGCTCCAAAGTTTAGTGGTATTGGTGGATCAACTTCCCTATGTTTGGAGGCTCATCACCGGATTGCATGCAGAGAAGCAGGTGGTTCCTTAGATGGAGATCCAGCTGTGGCGGGTTAATGCTTCTTTCACCCTGAAACAAAGTTGAGCACGTGGGTCATTTTTATTGAACCCGGGTTACAATGTATTCGTAACTCATATAGCCTACCTCTGAATGAGGCTTAGGAACAATATCATCACTGATTGCAGACACTGTGAAGGTCCGGTTCTGGGAGTGAAATTGTAGGGCGTTAGCCAAATATGGAAAAGGTACTGCTGCCCATCAAGATCCGCAAGGCAGCTTGAAAGTTCATACCCTCAGCTGCTATTAACCCGTTGCAGTTGCAACATTAGTTTTTAAATGATATTAACTAAACATTGAGAAGCAGGAGATTAAATAAGTGTAACTGTGGAAGTTAACCTCTCAAGTGCACCTCTGGCTGCAACTTTTTTCATTCTCTTGGAGATAAAGACAACAAATGTAGCACTATCATAGCCATCGTGAACAGAAAAACGCAGCAGCATTCTTGGGGTCCGAGCCGTGTTTGACTAACGACATCTGAAAATCGATGAATAGGTTGACGATTTAGTGCTTAATATAAATATATGGTCATAACGCTTTAATATGCAAAGAAAATATTTAAAGCTTACGTTCTGAGTTTGTGTTAGCAAGAGTTTAGAGATGGTCGAACTTCGGAAGCTTGGGCGTTTCCGGATGGTCCGTTGTTTCGTATCGTCGTCGATGAGAATAAGCAATGAAAGCAGGAATAAGAAATCAAATGAAATCTATATATAGAACAACAGACAGGAAGGCGAACATAATCCATTATTAAAGCTTTTAATGGGGGAATCACTCTTCCAAACGGAAGAGATGAGAAAGGGGAGAGATATGAGATGGAAGATGAAAGGGGATGAACTTGATCGAGTAAATTAGGTTTACGGGAGCAGAAGAGATAAGCGGCGTCACTTTTCGTCGTTCTTGATGATCCCAGACCTAGGCAGGCTTCGTCGGAGGCCCAAAACAAAAGCAAACGAAAGCCCAAACCATCAAAACATATCATTAAATGACGTGGCCGAATGTTATGTTTTGATTGGACAATTTTTCAGTATGATGTGACTATTCTAAGAATGCTTCATTTGTTCCTTTTAATATTAGTTTGATTTGGCAGATTTTTTTTTACTTGAGCGGCCGATTTGTTAATTCTTTGATCAAAAATTAATAAAATTTTACTAAACTGAACTGGTTATTGAAAACCGGATTTAACCATTAAATCTGAATTTTTTTGCTATACTGATAATTTCAGCTGAATTAAATCGAAATCTTTCTAACCAAAAAATAAAATTAAGTAAACCAAAATAAATTAACTAAACGAAACTACATATCTACAGCATAGGTCTTGTTCCCGTTACACTATGTGACAGCTGATAAACACGTTTGTGGGAACCGAAATTCACACCGTCGATTTTAATAAATAATAATGAAGGAAAGCAATGAAAACCCAACTTTCCTTGAGGTCCGGATTCTCCGCCAGAGCCGATGACAAGTGACCAAATAAATGCGGAAAAGGGTTTGTTAAGAGTTGGGACTGGACCTTAAGAAAGGCTGCCTACGTACCCTTTTCGAGGATCAAGTCGGACATAGTTCAGTTAGAAAGAATTGAACAACAGATCAAACCGCCTGGGCGAGTTCATCTAGTACGAGTGTAGGTCGTAGAAACAGGCATGTCGAGAATAATGCCTAGGGTTTCTAAGTACCGAGCTCTAGAGTAAAAGAATTGTCCGATCCTTCCGAGAGGTTCCGAGAGGAACAGAGATCTGCGAACAAGATAAAAATAGAACAAGAGGCGGCCAGACGTTCAAGGTCCTGCCTTGCTAGTCTAACCGCCTAAATTCTAAGTTCTCTATGCTAACGGGAGTTCTCTAGAACTCAAATCTCGGATCCCTTTTTCTTCTGCTCCAGCTCTCCTTATATAGCTGCTCTAGGTCGGTGGCCCATTTAATCCTTTGCCTTTGGGCCCAAATTTATCCCTTTTGGGAATATTCCATTTATCGTCGATCTTCGTAGTTTTCCTCGAGTCTTCCCTTTTATCTTTGGAAACTTAGTATTTATCATATTCCGCGAGTTAGGACAATCCATCATAACTCCTATGGGCTTGAATCCCTTCTGAGATCGTAGGTGGGCCCCTAGACAAGTTTGGATCCTTGCGGTCGTTCTTAGGTCTTTGACGCTTATACGATCTCTCGGTTTTGGTCGTAAGGCTTCGAGAATAACCTTAATCGAGACGAACGAGAGGTATATGGTCCCGGTGTCGGATGGCACGGCTATACGGAGGATACGGGAGTTAAGTCGGAGAGGCCGGGTCAGGGTCGCGCCGCCAATGGGCGGACCGTCGACTGGTCGCGCCGCCCATGGGCGAGCTTCGTGATGGTCGCTGCGCCCGAAGCGGACCTTTGTTGGTCGCGCCGCCCATGGGCGCAGCCTGTCGTGATGGTCGCGCCGCCGGGCGAAGCGGATCTTGTGCTGGTCGCCGCCCATGGGCGACATCGTTTGGTCGCTCACCCATGGGCGAGCGGACCGTCGTGCTGGTCACGCTCGCCCATGGGCGAGCGGACCGTTCTGCTGGTCGCGGTCGCCCATGGGCTAGCGGACCGTTCTGCTGGTCGCTTCGCCCATGAAGCGGATCGTTAGGTTGGTCGCCGCCATGGGCGAGCGGACCTTGATCGAGATAGTCCGCTGCTTGATCCGTCTCTTTTCATACCGATCTTTCCGGGGATCCTTGTACGCACACACCCGGTCTTTTCCGATCTTACTTTCGAGGAGTGTTTTGTGAAGAACCCATAAACAAAAATAATCTTAGCCGTTGATTTCGAGATAACCGTTTTCGACCCCAACAAAGTGGCCGGGACAGTGACTTCGTTCTCTTCGTAAAATCTCAACCGAAACTTCGATTGAGACGAAACGAAAGCCATTTTGATCTAGACTCAAAGGAGAACAAAGTGAGCTTGTCCTAGGGTGAGCTGGGAAGACTGAGCTCGCCGTATGGCGAGTTGACCGGTAAGACCAAGCTCCGACCTCCTTTCGTTTTGCCGTTCGTTTCCCGAGAGTTGTTTGTCGGAGAGATTGGATATTCTAATTCGAGAACTCGTCGTATAACCTCTTTTCAATTTATATGAGACTTTTTGTTCCGAGAAATACTTTCCGGAGACTTTTAGGTATTGATTCCGTCGTGACCGATTTTCCACTTTAGGTTTCCGTTATATGATGAATGGCTCGTATAAATTTCCTTTGGTTGCATGAAAATTGCTTAGGATGCGTGGCGATCGTTTCTCGGTTTTTTGAGAGATTAGATCGGTTTGCATGTTCTGTCTGGACAGTCAAGGAACAATAGCTGGAAAATTTGCCTAAGACTTAGCTTGCTAGACGATCCACCTAGGTTCTAGGTTCCCTAAATTTTACGGCAGTTTTCAAGACGTTTTCATTCCTTTCCTACGAAGAATTAAAACCTGATAAAACTTTCTGAGTCGGACATACGTTAGTCTCATCGATTATTCAGGATTGCCTCTTCTTCCTTCTTCGTCTCCTCTTGTCTTCTGACGAGTTAGTAATTTATCGAGAGTTTGTTAGGTGTTTTGGAATGGCCACTTTTGATTCAATGTCAAGGGACTTCGAAAAGCCTGATACTGAATTTTATACGAATTGGTTTTCGACAAAATTCTGACGACAAAATCGGAATGAGGAAGAGACATCAACGTCCAAGTTCATGTCCTCGTTTCTTCGTACTTCCGGTTTTCCGAAGGAATTTTACGAAATTGTTGAAACAAAAGGAGGAGAAGCAGGCCAAGAGGGGCGTTTAGGAAAGAGGAAGCAATGGCCAAGATGTCATCTGGGTTTAATTCGTCAAGCTATGAGTGAACTGTTCATGTCCCAGACCCTATTGTTTCATATGATCTTGTTTAAATTTTTGAATGATGTTTCAAAAAATATTGCCGAGTTTGATCTTACGGAAGTTGTTTCTTAAAAATGTTGTCGAGCTTTTATTTTATGAGAGTTATTCTGCAAACTGTTGTCGAATTAATTTTACGGAAGTTGTTTCGTAAAATGTTGTCGAGTTTAATTGTACAAAAGCTGTCTAGTGAAATAATGTCGAGTATTATTTTACGAAAGGTGTTCCATAAAATGTTATCGAATTTTAATATCAGAAACTCTCGCTGCGGTGAGCTGTAATTTTTGTGACTAAACTTCATCAGAAATTTTCTCGTTTCCGTAGGATTGATTCGAAGGAGTTTTGAGTAGTTTCACCGAAGTAAGCTTAGTGGAAAAATCGAGAGTTCGCGCAGCGTTATGAAATTCTAGGTTTCGGAAGACGTCTTAGCAGTGAGGGATACGACCTCTCGTTTTGGCTTTGTTTAGTCTTCTTTAACCGTCGTAGGTTTCGAGTGATTTTATACAATTGAACTCTGTTTTTTTTTTCAAAACGGGCCGAGAAGGACCGAATTGGCCGTATGGCGAGTTGGTCGAGAAGGGCCGAGCTCGCTGTATGGTAAGCTGGTCGGGATAGTCGGAGCTTTGTGCTACCTCGGGATGGTTTGGACGACTGGGAAGTATTGGTAAGCACTTTTTCCGTCTCGTCGTTTGTTTTCCTGAGAACTGTCCAAAAGAAGTATGGAAGTGGGGAATTGATGACCCGATTTGTCGTGCTTCATTTTCACGAGTAATCTACGGTTTCCCCATGGTTTCGAAGAGAAAAAGTTTTATATTTCCGAAAAGTTCTCGCAAAAACGTTTTTTGGTATAACAATTTCTCGTTGAGATTTCTTTACCTCGATAACTAGACAAATTTTTTGGGGTTTGACAGATTTTATTGTTGCCCTTTCTGTTTAGATAAAGAAATTGCGAGCTCGTTTCCGTGCTCTTCCTGAGGCGGAAAGCCACGACTAGGTTTTCGATTTTCTCGAGCACTGCAGCGTTTGCGCAAGCGTTGGCCAGAGGAGCAGTCACTGCTGAAATTGTTTTACCAACATTGATGCGACCTGCGACTTCGTCTTTCATATTTCCAAACATCGCTTTGATCAAGCGTTTTGCGGCCGTGAGAGTAATAGTAATCCGTCCCCCCTCCTTTTAGCGCCGAACTGTAGGAACCGAAATTCACACCGTCGATTTTAATAAATAATAATGAAGGAAAGCAATGAAAACACTACTTTCCTTGAGGTCCGGATTCTCCGCGAGAACCGACGACAAGTGACCAAATAAATTCGGAAAAGGGTTTGTTAAGAGTTGGGACTAGACCATAAGAAAGACTGCCTACTTACCCCTTTCGAGGATCAAGTCGGACGTAGTTCAGTTAAAAAGAATTGAACAAGAGATCGAACCGCCTGGGCGAGTTCGTCTAGTACGAGTGTGGGTCATAGAAACAGGCATGTCGAGAATAATGCCTAGGGTTTCTAAGTGCCGAGCTCTAGAGTAAAAGAATTGTCCGATCCTTCAGAGAGGAACAGAGATCTGCGAACAAGATAAAAATAGAACAAGAGGCGGCCAGACGCTCTAGGTCCTGCCTTACTAGTCTAACCGCCTAAATTCTAAGTTCTTTATGCTAATGGGAGTTCTCTAGGTCTCAAATCTCGGATCCCTTTTTCTTCTGCTCCAGCTCTCCTTATATAGCTGCTCTAGGTCGGTGGCCCATTTAATTATTTGCCTTTGGGCCCAAATTTATCCCTTTTGGGAATATTCCATTTATCGTCGATCTTCGTAGTTATCCTCGAGTCTTCCCTTTTATCTTTGGAAACTTAGCATTTATCATATTCCGCGAGTTAGGACAAACCGTCATAACTCCTATGGGCTTGAATCCCTTCTGAGATCGTAGGTGGGCCCCTAGACAAGTTTGGATCCTTGCGGGTCGTTCTTAGGTCTTTGGACGTTTATACGATCTCTCGGTTTTTGGTCGTAAGGCTTCGAGAATAACCTTAATCGAGACGAAACGAGAGGTATATTGTCCCGGGTGTCGGATGGCACGGCTATACGGAGGATACGGGAGTAAGTCGGAGAGGCCGGGTCAGGGTCGCACTCACCAATGGGCGAGCGGACCGTCGCACTGGTCGCGCTCGCCCATGGGCGAGCGGACTCTCGTGATGGTCGCGCTCGCCCGTGGGCGAGCGGACCTTGTGCTGGTCGCGCTCGCCCATGGGCGAGCGGACTGTCGTGATGGTCGCGCTCGCCCGTGGGCGAGCGGATCTTGTGCTGGTCGAGCGAGCGGACCGTCGTGCTGGTTACGCTCTGATGCACCCTAAATCGGGAAGGATCACTTTAGCCGGGTGTTGGATATGAACCGAGAAGGCAAAGGCACTTCTGGAACTGGGATGGATTGAATGGATCGTCAAGAGGTGCGGAATGACTCTTGATATACCCACGATCTAAGGCTAATCACCAAAGAACGGATGTAGTGCGTTGGCTAACCACCAAATAACAAAAAGATGATTGGCTGACCACCAAATCAACAAGCCGGTTCAAACCGATGAACTAGCTAAAGAACTATTTGTCCTCAAATCTGAAACATTAAAAGGAAAAGGGGTATAAGCACATGAATCATAATCAACACATTGCTTACCTTGAGTTTGGTCCGGCTCTTGAATGGAAGAAGACCCTTCTTGGTTTGCTCGATGATCATGGATTTGTTCTTCATCTAGCACCTCCATTGGTTCATGTGTGAAGTCATCAAAAATTGTCAATGGGACTGAAAGTTCTTCCCTTTCTGGCTTGGTTTCAACATTGTGATTCTCCAAAGTCACCAACGGTTTCTGTTTTTGACACTTGTTAGCATAATGACCGATCCTATGGCATTTGAAGCACCTGGTAAAATGAGCTTTGCTTGTGGTTTTCACAGCTTTGCTTTTATCAGAAGAAATCTCATTAGTTTTCAAATCAGAATTTGAAAGATAAGAAGACTTACATTGCTGTTTTGATGCTGAAGAAGTGTTGGTGTTTCCTTCCTTTTGAGCTGTCGGATAGCATGAATTGCCTTATGCAACATCTTCTCCAAGCTGGCATAAGTCTGAAGCTCATTCTGATCAAACACATCACGGTTGCTTCTCTTGGCTTTGGTGAAGGAACGATCACCACTTCTGATTCTCTTCTCATCATCATCGAACCTGTTTTGCCTCTTCCTTTGGTTTCTTTGTTTCTGCACAAAATCAAATCCATTAGAAGCAAACTGTTTCTTATTTCCAAAATCATTTGCTCTTTTCTAACACAGTTTTAAAAGGGAAGTAAACGTCTTGTTGTGGTTTTGATTTCTTGAGAAGTCCAAACATCCTGAAAAACACTTTTAACAAAAGAGTTAGCAAATAAAATCCCTCACACTCTCAAAGTGTTTAGCTCACGATTTTTAGGTGATCACTCGGAGTTCTTTTCACTGGTTCAAAGGATGATAGGCAGTCAAAATTCAGCAATCAAAACCCCAAAGCAACAATGGTAAGAGATAGATAGAGAAAATAGAATTTTTGTGAAATCGCTTTAACCACCCCAAGGCTGGATTTCTCTTCAGCCAGCAGGATTACTCTTCCACCACCTAGCCAAAAATTCAAATCTTTTTTTTTTTTTATGGCCTAGGTAAGAAGGTGGCCCGGATTTAAGATAGAAAGAAGAAGAAGTATGTATAAGAAGATGAAAAGATAGAAACAAACCAGCCAAAGTGGCTCGATACCAAATGATGCACCCTAAATCGGGAAGGATCACTTTAGCCGGGTGTTGGATATGAACCGAGAAGGCAAAGGCACTTCTGGAACTGGGATGGATTGAATGGATCGTCAAGAGGTGCGGAATGACTCTTGATATACCCACGATCTAAGGCTAACCACCAAAGAACGGATGTAGTGCGTTGGCTAACCACCAAATAACAAAAAGATGATTGGCTGACCACCAAATCAACAAGCCGATTCAAACCGATGAACTAGCTAAAGAACTATCTCTCTCACTCAGAGAAAAGAAACACAAATATAACTCAAACTTAGACTTATTTTATTGAATGAATTCAGTTCCTATTTATAGGATTACAAAGAGATGAAATGATAAAAGATAATAAATATATTTGTGTAAAAATAATGCATAGAAAAAGAAATCTTTGACTAGAACATGATAAATGAGTCAAAGGTGTGGATTCTGATGAAGACTGATCAAGGATGGTGATTTTGAGGAAGACTGGTCAAGGTTGTCGAATTTTAGGAAGATTGATCAAGACATCCCTTCATTAAATGCGCCATGTCTGAATTCGCGAGAATCGAAGATCATCTGATTTGAAAATGGCATAACTCCCACATCTGAACTCCGTTTGAGCTGATTCTTCTTCGAGGAGCTCCGTAATTGAGTTGAGCACGTTCTACAAGTAATTTCATGCGTAGAAGCATCGTGGTTTGGAATATATGAGTCAAACAATGAACATATTTCATTGCTGCTTCCCATGATCAAGCCATGCATGTTTGTTTTGCTCGGTCCGCTATCCTAGGGCACATCACGCTCGCCCATGGGCGAGCGGACCGTCATGATGGTCACGCTCGCCCATGGGCGAACGGACCATGTGCTGGTCGCGCTCGCCCATGGGCGGACCGTTAATGTTATCGCTTCGCCCATGGGCGAGCGGACCGTTGTGCTGGTCGTGCTCGCCCATGGGCGAGCGGACCGTTGTGCTGGTCGTGCTCGCCCATGGGCGAGCGGACCGTTGTGCTGGTCGTGCTCGCTCATGGGCGAGCGGACCTTGATCGGGATAGTCCGCTGCTTGATCCGTCTCTTTTCATACCGATCTTTCTTGGGTCCCTTGTACGCACACACCCGGTCTCTTCTGATCTTACTTTCGAGGAGTATTTTGTGAAGAACCCATAAACAAAAATAATCTTAGCCGTTGATTTTGATATAACCGTTTTCGACCCCAACAAGGTGGCCGGGACCGTGACTTTGTTCTCTTCGTAAAATCTCAACGGAAACTTCGATTGAGACGAAACAAAAGCCATTTTAATCTAGACTCAAAGGAGAACAAAGTGAGCTTGTCCTAGGGTGAGCTGGGAAGACTGAGCTTGCCCTATGGCGAGTTGACCTGGTAAGACTAATCTCCGACCTTCTTTCGTTTTGCCGTTCGTTTCCCGAGAGTTGTTTGTCGGAGAGATTGGATATTCTAATTGGAGAATTCGTCGTATAACCTCTTTTCAATTTATACGAGACTTTTTATTCCAAGAAATATTTTTTGGAGACTTTCAGGCATTGATTCTGTCGTGACCGATTTTGACCCCAACAACGTTGTTGTTAGTATGGTTTGATTGTAAGTAAATAAAGAATGATGAAGTAGGAAGTAGGACAAAGAGAAACATGAACCGTGGTTGTCATTTTTCCATGACTTAATACTTGGGCCAATGGTCGTCTTCTTCTCCACCTGTCTTTTCTAGAATTTGGTTGACAAGCAAAAAAATTGTTCTCATGGTGTCATGTTGTTCTTGTTACAATTTGAATTAAAATGAGAAAATGTTGAAATTGTCACTTGTTTGTATGACATTTGTCAAGAATCAGTGTTTTTATTATACAGATTTTATAAATCTTTTGAGTAAACATGATAATTTCTATGTTGAGTCCCAAGAATAAAAATATAAGGAATTCATATTCCAATAACAATAGACTTTTGTAGAATTACAAAAATCATAATCAGTCAACTTTTTGAATAACAAAGAATTTTGAATGGATTTTAAAATTCTCAAACCAATATCAAGGATCTTACTAAGACTTAAAAAATTAATTGACCAATAATAATGAAATCTCAGAGTTTTATAATTCTGGTAGAATCCTTTTACCAATAACCCCTCTAAGACTACAAGCATTAATAGGTGATGAACAGCATTCACACACCGTGGGGAAAACGTGTTATTTCCCCACAAGAAGTATCGTATCCTCTCATATGTCTCCCAAACTATGACCTCATCCTATATATTCCCGAGATAAAAGTTCGAAATCAATTTCCCCATGGAACTATATCATAACAATTATTTCTCCCCGAAACAAAAGTTCGAAACCCATAACCCCATGAAATTAAATAACTCGGTTTAAACCTATAAACTAAAATTGTTATTATTTATTAAACCAATTTTAGACCAATAATGATCCGATTTAGACCAGATTAAGATCCGATTACACTAACCAAACCAGAAAATCAAAATTAAGATCTGAAAACCCATTAACCCTTTCACGTATACCGATTTCAACAGAAAATTGAAATTAAAAACCCTAGAAACAGAGAAATTGTCGGGAGAAGAAGAAATCAGAGAGATGGCTTCAGTTGGTGATGTCGATGGGGGCGAAACTTTTGATGAAGAAGCAGAAGAGAGAGCTGAAGGTGAAATCGAGCAGTTGCTTAGGGAGTTCGTCCACGAGCCTTCGATTCGCTACGATCAGGTTCCTGAGAGTGATGACGAGGAAGAGAAAGGGTGCAAGAAGAAACCAGCAGAGGTGACTCGCATCAGACGCGGTGATGGAAGGTTATACCAGAAGCAGACATTCTTAAACGGGGTTGGTTTTAAAGATTGTGTTCTTGACTATGCTCTTAGAACAGGCCGCAATATCCAGCAGTATAGATACGATGACGATAAAATTGGCTTTAAGTGTATGGGTTCTAATGAAGAAAGAACTTGTGAATGGAAAATATATGCTTCAGTTCTGCCAAGTGATAATGTGTGGAAAGTGAGAGTGTTTGTTGAGAATCATTCTTGTGTGCCTAACGGACAGTGTTCGATGCTAAGGGTTCCACAAATAGCTAGATTGTTTATTGATAAAATCAGAGAAGAACCAGATTATTACATGCCAATGAAGATTGAAGAACTGATTCTAGAGAAATGGGGGATCATGGCATCAAGGCCTCAGTGTCAAGCTGCCAGAACTAAGGCGCTGAAGTGGCTTGAGTTTGAGTATGATCATCAGTTCGCTCGTCTTCGAGATTATGCAGCTGAGATACTTGTATCAAACACAGACTCCACTGTGGTGATTGATACTCTGAAAAATACAAAAGGAAAAGATGAGTTCAAAAGGTTCTACGTTTGCTTTGATAACATAAGAAGGACATGGAAGGAGACATGTAGACCTTTGCTTGGAATTGATGGATGCTTCGTTAAACACAAGATCAAAGGACAAGTGTTGGTGTCACTAGTAAGAGACACAGATAATGCCATTTATCCAGTGGCATGGGGTGTAGTTCAAGTTGAAAATACAGATAATTGGTTATGGTTTGTGAGAATGGTAAAGAAAGACTTAGGACTTGAGGATGGCGATGGGTTTGTTCTTGTGTCAGATCGCCAAAAGATTAGTGGCTTTAAGCTTCTTTTTTTTTTTTAAATGGAACTAATTGAGTAAGCTTATATGGTTGTTGTTTTGTCTATTTGGTACATGGTTTGATAGCTGCGGTTAAGGAAGAATTGCCAAAGGTAGAGCATAGGAAGTGCGTGAGACACATCTATGAGAATCTGAAGAAAAAACATGGAAGTAAAAGAGACATGAAGTCTTTTATATGGAGCTTAGCATGGAGTTACAACGAAGCAGAATATAAGGAAAGGCTGGATAGGATTTTCAATTACGATGTTGGTGTCTATGATGATGTTCTGAAGAGAAATCCGAAGTCATGGTGTAGAGCATACCACAGGTTGGAGCCGTACTATGAAGATGTGGAAAACAATTCCACATAGTCTTTCAATAACACCATAGGAAAGGCAAGGGAACTGCCATTTGTCCCTATGTTAGAGACAATAAGAAGACTTGCCATGGTTCGGATTGCAAAACGATCAGAAATCTCTCATGCTCATAAAGGTCTAAAATTTTGTGATTGTTTTTCAGAGATTTTAATCTCTCATGTCTCTGATGCTCTAATGTGATTATTTTTTAGGGATTTGTACACCATATGCGACTGAGTTTCTCGAAGCAGAGAAGAAGAAAGCTACTGAATGCATAATTAAAAGAAGCACCAATGGAATGTATGAAGCAAAGTTGAGTGGATGTACTTACCGTGTCAGCTTGGAGAGATGGACTTGCACGTGTATGAAGTTTGAGATTTCTGGTATTCCCTGTGAGCCTATGGAGTCATTCTCCATAAGAAGCTTAAGGCTGAGGACTTCGTATGTAAGTGGTTAAGAACATCTATGTGGAGGAGAAACTATACTGACGGCCTGGTTCCAGTGAGAGGTGCTCGATTTTGGCCTCAAACGGGTGCTCCGGACGTCCATATTCCAGTTCCAGCTGATCCAGACCAACCGGGGGGGAATAAGATGACTAAGGCTGAGAAGAAAAGAAAAAAACCTGCTAGTGAGTCTCCAACCAAGAAGCAACCAAAACATAAAAAGAGAACTATGCACTGCGGAATATGTGGCCAGCCTGATCACAACTCAAGGTTTCATAGTAAAAGAAAGGTTTGTTCTGTTTCTGATTCACCATTGACAAGCTCAAACAAAGATTCACTAATTTTTAGATTTGTTCTATTTCATTTTTGGTAGGCTTCTGGAGCTGGTCCTTCTCATGTTGCTTCTCCAGCTGCTTCTCAAGCTCCTTCTCCAGCTGCTTCTCGAGCTCATCTCCAACTCCTTCTCAAGCTTCTTCTCAAGCTTCTTCTCAAGCTGGTTGTCATATCATCCATGGATATGAAGATATGTGTTGATGTTGGTCTCAACTTTTGTGGTTTTTAGAGTCTCGGATTTGGTGTTGTTTTTGTCTCTCAGTTTTTGTCCCTATGAGAGACTCGGAATTTGTGGGTTTTGGTGTCTCAAGGTGTTTTAAAACATTATCTTGCTTATGTTTATGTTGGCTTTTGTTCAAACCGATGTGTCTTTAGGAATGGTGGTATCTATTTAAACATTATCTTGCTCATGTTTATGTTGGCTTTATTGTTTTTTTTATCATTTCTTGTTATCTCTTTTCAATGCACAACAAAGCTTTAGATGGTTTCGGAACCGGAGGAATGGCCGGCTTTTGCAAGTTATCTAGAAGATATCAGGATCCTCAAGAGGAGTTTTTACAGCTCGGAGATTATTCATATATTAAGGACGCACAACCAAAAGGCGGACAGTCTAGCACGTAGTGTCAGGCAACAACCGTCGTTCACGGTCCATATGGATACAGAGCAACCAATTTGGTTTTCAGAGTCTATATGAGTCAGTAATATTGTTGAGAAAAAAAAAAAGAAAACAAAGCTTTAGAACAAGACATCATTGTTAATCATCCTCTTACATAACTAACATATGCAAGTTCATAACTAAAAAAACAACAGAGATTCAAGTTCTTACGACATCATAGATATTCAAGTTCATACCGAAACAGAAACCAACATCAAGTTCATACACGAGATTCAACACGGAAACAGAACTGAAACCAATTGATCACATACACATTCTTCATCATGCTTCACCATTTCTTGACGCATATAAGCACCATGGACACAACACAAATCACACATCCACTGACTACATTCACCATCATCTTCTTCATCTTTGTTCTCTCTTCGGCCAGCACTTGCTCAACTCGATCAAGTACTTCCTTCTCAAGAGACAATCTCTCTCTTGGAATCTCATTCACACGTTGCTCAATACTTGCATTTTTGGATTCAAGGGATTCTAACTCCTCCAATATTGCCTCATCTATCCACTTGAATCTATGATCATCATTCTCCAGCTAAACAATTCATACATACACACACAATCATCATTCTCTAGCTAAAAACGATCTTAACAACTGATAGCTGAAACGAGACTAATCATGAATAACAACTAAATTACCCTCTGCGTTGCAGCATACAAACATCGAAAGTATCTTCTGTAAGGATTGGGTTTCGAATTTGACATCAAGGGAATGATGGATTCACCACACCAACATTTCTTTGGGACACCTACAAATCGTCTACCTCTTTAACGCCCATTTGATGATCCAGAGGAAGCTCCAGACACGACATTTGAAGACCCAGACATCACTCTTACTCTCACAGTCGGAAATTGGGGGGAGAAGAGAATCGAAGTTGATTAAGTTCTTTTAGGGTTCGTGTTCATACGAGATGTCGATTTGGGATTTTTAAGAGAGTGGGGCAATGGGTCGGGTCAAATCTGGGTTAATTTTTTGTTTTGAACCGGTTTCGGTTCTGGTTCTGGTTCGGGGTTTTTTGGGTTTGGTTTTGCGATTATACCGAACATTGTCTTAACCAATATCGAATTGAGTTCCATGGGAAAATTGATTTCTAACTTTTATGTCGGGGATATATAGGATGAGGTCATAGTTTGGGAGACATATGGGAGGATACGATACTTCTCGTGGGAAAATAACACGTTTTCTCACACCGTGTGAATTTTAAGTTCATAAAACATAGGAAATACAACAATTGCAGACTTCTTTACCGCATCCCATCCATCAAGTCACACTTTTTCTTCTACCATTTAAATTTTTTTACAAATAGCTAAAATAGCTCATACTATTATGCTGACTAGGACCTTTGCCTCTTTTGTAGAGTATTTGTAGATACACATATATATAGAGTAAAAAGGGGTTCTAATATTATGCACCTTTTTTGATTAATCTTAGAGCAACATTATAAGCTGATACTTGTAGAGTTTCTAAGAAAAAATATATATTAATATTTAATTATTTTAGTTTTCTTGAACACGTTGAATCATTGTTTAGAGGACAACTGTGTATTTTTTTTAAACTCTGGTATGATTTATAAATAATTAAGAGTAACATCTTTTCTACAACAGCTCCACAACTTACTCTCGGAAAGATGCTCAAAAACCAAAACAAACAAAGGGGGGACATACCCCATACATCCTTTCTTTCAAAAGACCCATCAAGATGAGAGATTCCGACTCTCATTAACAAACATTTCAAAGATCCACCCCGGAGGTCCCGCAGCCACATATGAATGATGTCTCCTCTCTCTAATGACACTTTGTGCAATGAAGGATAATCCTCTATTTGAATTCCGAGGAACTACCAATAATTGAGTATCATTCAATGACAAGAGAGCTCTTCTGATCTCATCAGCTTGAAAAGCAAACACAGGCCATTCCCGAGGCCTCAAGGTCGCCCCAAATTCTCCTCCATACTCTCCCGCAAATATCACCTTATCAATATGCAGACTCACTATGCTTTCTACTGCCCATAGGATCGATTGCATCTTAGCGTTCTCCTTATTTAAGATCTGAGCATAAGAGCTTCTGCTATGCAGGAGTACCACTCCTCTATGGTTTCGTAGTACCCACGCCAACCCTAGAATTCCTGAGCTCTTGTCCCACTCATATGCAATGTTGCACATTTTCCAGTCTTTGGGAAGAGGGTTCCATTCCTGCCTCAGAGATGATAACCTTTTTGGTTCAGCTTGAGATATTTCTTCCTCCACAATCTGGGCCAGGAACCATTCCTCCGAATCTTTGAAAGCTTTTTTCGCTATCTCTTTGGCAGACCATCTGAAACCTTTGAAAAAGAGGTCGTTTCTGCTCTTCCAGATATTCCACACTACCCATGGCCAGGCTCTTTTCTTCTCTGTC
The DNA here is from genome assembly GCA_016432835.1 of Brassica nigra. Taxonomy (NCBI): domain Eukaryota; kingdom Viridiplantae; phylum Streptophyta; class Magnoliopsida; order Brassicales; family Brassicaceae; genus Brassica; species Brassica nigra. The sequence continues at coordinate 52,473,805 of CM028243.1, forward strand.
TCACCTATCCTTCTCTGCTTAACTTCCATGAGGTAGTTGATGTTCTGGTAGATAGAAGTTTCATGGTACCAATGCTCTGGGTGAGGAATATCTGCTTCGGCCCATACCTGTCTCGCTAGAGGGCATTGGAAGATCATATGATTAATAGATTCTCCCTCACTTCCACATATTTGGCATCGCTACCGATTCTTAAATGTCAGTAGTTAAGAATTTTTGTGTGTTTCTCTTTCTTGATTTATTACTTTTCATTTACGTTTCATTTATTTTTGATATTAAAAACATCTTTTCATCTCCAATGTTGGAGGTGCTTTTAAAGCATGTTTAATGGAGGTTCTTAGGGTGTGATTCTTAGCGGAATATAAGAAACTGTCTCTTAACTTTTGTTGAGGTCAAAATCGGTCACGACGGAATCGATACCCGGAAGTCCTCGGAAAAAATCGAATCTCGGTCAAAACTTCAAAATCCAAGAAAACGAATAACCAAAACGGATCACCCGACGAGCGCGGGTCTACTCGCCGGCGAACATGACCGTATCACGGGACAGCTCACCCGGCGAGTATGACCACATTACGGGTCAGATCGCCGGCGAGTTGGACCAAAGCACGGGTCAGCTCGCCGGGCGAGCACGACCACGCTGCGCGTCTACTCGCCGGCGAGCATGACCAATACGGGTCAGCTCGCTCGAGTATTGAGTCTACTGCCGCGAGCATGGCACGGGTCAGCTCGCCCGGCGAGTACGGGTCAGCTCGCCCGGCGAGCACGGGCCAACTCGCTGGCGAGCTCGGCGGTGGGTCAGCTTCGCCCGATCGGCTCGCCGGTGAGCTCGGCCATAGCAAGGTCAGCTCGCCCGGCGAGCAGCCAACTCACCAGCGAACACGAACAACTTCGCCGGCGAGCTCGGCGGCACGGGTCAGCTCGCTGGCGAGTAGGTCAGCTCGCCGGCAGGTCGACCATAGCAAAGGTCGCCCGGCGAGCAACGGGCTCGCGCAAGCTCGACCGGCGAAGGTCAGCTCGCCCGCGCGGGGCCAACTTCGCCGGCGAGCTCGACCGGCGAGGTCAGCTCGCCAGCGAACCAACTTCGCCGGCGAGCTCGACCAAGGCGCGTGTCGGCTCGCCGGGGGAGTACGACCGTGTTGCGGGTTTATCCGCCGGTGAGCATGACCGTTCAGCTCGCGAATCGACCCATTGCGGGTCAGCTTCGCGAAGCTCGACCAAGGCATAGGTCAGCTCGCCCGGCGAGCGCGACCATCCCTTCGGCGATTATTCTGAACCTGGTCTTATCCCGTGACCATGCATTTTCGTCCGAAGTTTCCGCAACTCAAATCTTCGGGTCCATGGACATAACACCGACGTTCCGTCTAAAAATATCGTCAAAATTCTTCGGGAAATTGGGAAGGCTAGGTATTTCGAACGGTTTCCCACTCTTCGTGATAGGACAGGTCACGATTAACTCAACATCAACCACCTCGGCTATGCGAAGAGACGAGGTTCCGTTGGGAAGATCATACCAATGCCAATGGTTACTTCGCGAGTACAAAACGCTTAAGTCTCGATACGGTCCAAAGAGGGTCCGAAATGCGGACAACGGCCCGCCTATGATCCTAAGAGACTTGAGCCCAAAGACTAGGATGACGGTTTATCTCATCCGCAGGAAGAGATAAATGTCAAGTTTCCGCGAAGATAAATGTTAAGTTTCCGCGAAGATAAATGTCAAGTTTCCGAAGATAATCACAAAAATGAGATATGGAAAAGCCTGCTTCGCGACAAATCCGGCCCGAGAAGAGGTAAACCGACCTAAAGGAGGAGTATATAAGGAGGAATTAGGATGAAGAGCAAAGAGGAGAACTTTTCAAAGCAACCTTAGCACTTATAGCAATTTAGGCATTTTTCCGTTTCTACTATCGAGCTGCGACTCAACTAGGTTAGAATTTAGGTTGCTAGACTAGCGAACTTGCCGACAGCTCTCGTAGCCAAGGCTCTCACCTGTTGTTCACGCTCAGACGCGGATTCGGAAATAAGATCTTTTTGCTCTCTTTTCTTTTACGATTTACTACTTTGCTATTTTCGTCATATTAATCGTGTTGTGTGTGGCCCAGCAGATAACCGGGACCTTCAGGGGAAACTAGGTTTACTTGGTTTTCCTCCGATCAACTGAAACTCGACGGTGTAAATTTCAGTTCCCACAATTTTTAACTAAAAAAGATAAGAACCGGCTCTTAGATTTGTATCGATTTAAGAATTTTAAAACCCATTTCTTGTTCTGGATGAGTTCTGAGGTTAGTTTTTTTCTCTTTTTTATTTATAATGCAACCGTTGGAACTGACCTTGTGGTGAGATACTATCTAGTCAAATTAAATATTATGGTGCTAGATACCTGATGACGTCATGATCATGTAAACACTTGTCAGACAAAACACTAAAGTTTCCAGAAGTTTTGATTTTGAATTATTTTTTTGTCGTTTAACTTACGGTTTAGTTTAATTTATAATTTGAAGTCAGAGACTTGGGTTTGTATCTTTGACTCTTCAAATCAGTAGTACGTACCCACGGTAAGAGAACGAATGGATAAATCGTCCAAGTTCAGTATGGCGTCATCCTTGCGCCATGCTGTCGATAGCCATTTATGTCACGTGATCTCCTGCTGTAAACATGTGCGCTTATCTAAATCTGTGGACAATGAATGTATTAGTTTTGTCAAATAAAGATCTCATAAAGATATAGTTGAAAATCAAATTCTACATAAGTTGGGGACTTGTACCTAGAACTTAGCTTCCTCGAACTTACATTTGTGTTTTCTTCATGGTAATCGTTTTTTCTTACTCCAGCTTAAATAACAAAATGAGTAGATCCTTATTTTTTAAAATGTTGGGCAACTTGGGTTTCATTATATGGATGTTGTTATAGCATTACCTTATATATATATACGTGCATCATTGTTAAAAGCTGTCGATACAAAAGAGAGAATCAAGAAAGTATAAATATTTCGCATGCAATTATCCACCACGGGGTCCATTAACGAAACAAGAGATGATGGATATGATCCGTTCACTTTTGTCTTTCTATCAAAACATTTCGAATTGAAACATCTTTATTCAGAGATACTATAGAGAGGATGATGAATTGATGACGTAACACAAACCATTGATAATTTTAATTCAAATCTTTTTTGCTAATCCCATCTATTGTTTTTATTAAGCAAAAAAGAACTTATTTGTATAATCAAAAATTAGCTAATGTTTTAAAGGAAAAGAGAAGGCGTGTTAAACCAAAATAAAACCTTTTTTTTAGACAATTGACTTGTAAATCATCTTCTTAAATTTGGCCAACTGTCAACACAACAACTCTTTCCTTACTCTATATAAATATATACACATCTCCACCAACAAAGAAAACATATTCTTCACTAACTCTCTATCAGAGATTCAAGATGCCAATCTCAGAGGAAGCTTCTGGTAAGAAGAGGTTAGTTGTTAAGAAGCTTTTCGCAAGACAGCAACACGAAGGGTTTGGTGCTGTTGTAAGAAGAAGCATCGGAAGGTTTGAGTTAAGATACTTCGACCCATTTCTTGTTTTGGACGAGTTCTCAGGTTAGGTTTTTCTCTTCTTTTCTTTGTTTTTTTGCTCAGAACTCAACTTGTCAGAGATTAATAGTAGAACATCTTTCAAAATTTCAGTTACGGCTCCTGCAGGGTTCCCAGATCATCCACATAGAGGTTGGTTTAGTTTGTCCAATATTCTTAACGTGATTTACACGTTTGCGTTCGTGTTTACATGAGATTCTTTATTTTTATTTACTCTATATTTTTATAGTTTTTATGAAAAATGCAACCACCTTTCATTTGCGTTTGACATTTAGTTTTACTATTAACAAATATTTTTTCTTAGAATATTTTCTTTTGAGGTTTAAACTTTGTCACAGTACTTAAGTTGCGACGATCGATGCATTACTAAAAACAGAGTATGACTACTAACCAACTCTATTGCTAATATCATCTTTCGTGTTTAATATTTTTTTATTTTTTCATAAACAGGATTTGAGACGGTCACTTACATGTTAGAGGTATTGATCTCTTTTCATCTTCATATTTAATTTCACGAAAAACGCCAAACGTTAGTTCATGATGTATTATTCTATATATCATACATAGGGAGAGATTTTGCATGAAGACTGTGAAGGACACAAAGGTGTAATAAGACAAGGAGGATTACAATGGATGACGGCAGGAAAAGGCATAGTTCACTCTGAAATGCCTTCTTCTAACGCTACTGGAACTACTCAAAACAAAGGCTTGCAGCTTTGGATCAATCTTTCCTCAAAACATAAACTGTACGTAAGCTTCTTACTTTATGTAAAAACTATTCATATAGGTAAACGTGGAGTGATCCATGGTTTTTTATGTACTAGATTTTGTTTCTTCTTACTTCAAAGTGTGTGAATTCTTAGAGTAATGCCGAGTTATCAAGAGATAGAGAGCAAGGATATAGCAGAAGCAGAGAAAAAAGGTGTGAAAGTGAGAATCATAGCAGGAGAATGGAATGGAGTGAAGTCAAAGATTTGCACAAGAACACCAACAATGTATTTAGACTTCACTCTATCACCTGGTTCTAAAATCTCTCAGCACATTCCACTTCACTGGAACGCGTTTGTTTATGTCCTTCAAGGCCATGGCCATTTTGGGGACGCCAGGTCACAACATTCAACCGCTGCTGCCGCGCATCACTTGCTGCTTCTAGGCCTAGGTGGCGACCGGTTAGAGGCTTGGAATGGTTCTGATTCAGGTCTGCCACTTCGGTTTATCCTTGTTGGTGGTGAGCCTATAGGTGAACCAGTGGTTCAGTTTGGTCCCTTCGTTATGAACACACAGGAAGAGATTGATCAAACCATTGATGATTTTGAGAATTTTAGTAATGGATTCGAGAAAGCTAGACATTGGAAGTCTCAAGCTGCTTCTGACTTGGGATTGTTCTAAATACTTAAAACAAATTGTTTCAATAACTTTGTACCTTATAATTATTTATTTTTCTTGATTTCTTTTTCCATTATCCAATATTATTTTTAATTATTTGTATTTTGATATTTCCATCTATTAGATAAATAATAAAGGAATTGTTTTATAAATCCATTTTAGATATTCAACATATTAAAAAGAAAATAAATGCATGTTATATCTCTAATTATTTATTTTCTAAAAATTTTCTGTTTCTGATTGATATATTTCATTTCAAAACATTAATAAATGGAACTTTTAAAAATTTGTGTTACGATAGTAAAATGCTATACAAAAATAGAATTATTTTTAAGACAAAAAATATTATTCAAAATTTACAAAATATTTCAATTCACAACGTTTTGATTGCGGAATAAACACAGTCTGACAATCACTTACCAGATATTAGAGCTCTGCTTTTCAGCTCAACCGAAACAAACTTAAATTTTTGTTTATAGTTTGAATTTGGTTATTAATCTGGTTTAACCAGGTAGATTAAAATTCTGGTTATTAATTTAGTTTGGTTCGACAATTGATTAATTTTCTTATCCTTCTTTTTTTTAAAGAAACCATAACGAAATTATACTAATTCTAACAAAAATTTTATATTAAGTTTTGAAAAAATAGCTGAATTACTAGAAATAACAAAATTTAACTAAACTGAACAAAAAAGCCCAAAAATTTAGTAAAAATTTGAATGAGATTTTAAAAATCGGTTAATTTGGGTAAAATTCTCATTAACATACCAACCGAATGCCAAACTGAATCGAATGAATTTTGTTCGGGTTGGTTTAGTATAATTTTGTACTAATCAAAAACCAAATAATCCGAACTGAACTGACCGTTCCAAAGGAACCTGAATACCGACCAGAGATTCCCACATTGAACCGGAGCCACAATGGTTCACAAAGCCACCTACTGATTGATGGAGAGAGTAGAGGATCATAGGTTGTTCCACTCATCCTCCCCGAACAACACCGCGCCTTTGTGAGAGCTCCGAGTTTGGTTCGTTCCTCAACTCAAACCTCTCTCAAGTAACTGAGAATCGTGCGCAAATGGAGGTTTCGCTGTTGGGTTCCTCACGGAGTTTCCGATTATCCCCAAAGACACCCGCTAGCTCTTTGACAGAAAGAGACTCAAGTTTTCTGAAAATGAGGGTTGGTAATCCATTCAGGGCATATTCAGCTAGATCCCTAAAGTGCAGGTCTGTCCCTGAGGACCTCATTGAGAGAAGCAGCCCACTTGAGGTAATCTTGGAACTACAACTGTGTTTTGTCATAGACTCTTGGAACTTTAAACTTTGTGCATTAAGTTTTGTTTTGATTGTTAATCTTGTAGTAGGAGAAAAATCGAAACTTTATGTCATCCTTGTCGGCCTTTGCAGATTGCCTAGTTCTTAGAGAATGAGACATAACATAAACATGCTTAACTTCTGTTCACTCCTGTAAAGTCTTGTCCTTTTTGGTTGAATTGAATGAGCAAGTTTCTTGAATTGACCATTTTGGAATTCTCACTTGTTTGAAAGGTTAAGAAAGAGCTACAGACTTGCTTCGACCTCATACATAGGCTCGGGAGAGGGATCCTCTACTTAGGTTCCGCTAGAATCCCACCAAACCATTCACATTACCTGCAATCACAAGAGTTGAGCAGAGAAGTAAGTAGGATCCACAAGAACTTTAGTTTCATCAAATTAAAATGTAGAGTTTTTATACAGAGATGTGTGTATTTGATCAGGCAGCGAATCTGTTGAACTGTACTACATGGTCTGGAGCTGGACCAGGACTCATGGATGCTGTCACCAAAGGTGCTTTGGAAGCTGAGAAACCTGTAGGTGGCATCAAAATAGAAAAAGAAGCAGGTGAATGGACCGCTTCCAAGGTTCATCCTTATCTCCCTCCTCAAAACTATCACACTTGCAGGTAACTTAGCTACACAACACCTTCTTACTCTGCGTGATCCTTATAACGTGGAATCAAATGTTATAGGTTTTTCTCTGCGAGAAAGCATGGCCTGGTGGACGCAGTGGTTAGAAACAATGTTTCTGATAAGACAGCGGTTATTGCATTGCCAGGAGGCGTTGGCACGCTTGATGAGATGTTCGAGATTTTGGCATTGATTCAGCTCAAAAGGATTGGATCTGTGTTGCCGGTTCCATTCATTGTGATGAACTATGATTCTTTCTACTCGAAGCTGTTTGAGTTCCTTGAGAGTTGCGAAGACTTGGGAACTGTTTATAAAGGAGAAGTCTCTGCGTTGTGGAAGGTATGCAACAGCAACTCTGAAGCTTTGACATACTTAGCTGAGTTCTATGAAGTGCCTTATGGTTCTATGAAACCTGAAACGGAACTTAGAGAAACTGCTTGTGGATGATCATCAGTTTCTTAGCTCGTTTTGGGGTTTCAACTGTAAGAGAGAATATTTGTGAACATGAACAACACTTTTGAAGGGTATGTGGCATATGCAGAATGTAACTTTATGTGTAGTTTATGGAGTACCACTAAGATTTTCTCATTGAACTTGTCACTTCCATCTTATGTTTCTTCTCTAAGCATTACATTGTATTTTGATATGAACCTATTCTCTACTAGGCCATATCCGAGCCTCTTAATAACTAGTAACTACCCTAAAATAGCATTTAAACATTTTTTTTGTTCCATCATTAGCACACAAGAGAGAAAATTTTATTTTATTATATAAAGCTTGGTTTTTCAAAGTTACTAATTAACATGATCGCGACATCTGTCAATCGAAAATTTAAGATTGCCACATGTGTCAAAAATATAAAAAATATGTTTTTGTTTAAGATTTAAAAACATTTTAGAAAAGAGAAATTATCATTAGAAAAATATTGGTTTACTGGTTCTTTTTTAGGATTTTAGAAAAGGAAAATTACTATTAATATTCTTTTACTGTTTCTTTTTAAGATTTTAGAAAAGAATTTTACTATTACATAATATTATACAGTTATATTTTGTTTAGAACTTTAGAAAACAACTAACTATCAAATAATAATTTTAAGTAATATTACATAATGTTTTTAAATTGGTATTTTTACAATTCGTTTTTAATATCACTACTATTTTATAAATTATATTTGTTAATTAAATAGGTTTTAGTATCATGTTTATCATCAAATCCTTTAAAAAAATTTATTTAATAAACGTTTAAAATTCTCCTTGATCAGAATTTAAAAAGAAAAATGAAACAAATTATATTTAGGTTAGGATTTAAAAAAGAAAAAAATATTTCACAAAAATTTTTTGTTAGGATTTTAGAGAAAAAAATTATTATCGCATAACTTTAAGTTTTCTAATTAACATGATCAATTGTGACATGTGTTTAAGTTTTTTTTATCATAAATACATAATTACTAGGTGATTTCCCGTGCTCATGCACGGATATCAATATTTGTAAAGTAAATAAATATTATAATAATTGATTGTTCTTTAATTTAATTTTTAAATTAATTTATAATTTTATGCATAAATTATATTAATAATATAATATTACTTTAATTAGTCATATGATTTTAAATATGTTATATCTAGTCGGTTTTGTTGTTTTTACAATCGATTTAGTTATTATTTGAGTATATTGGATTGCATCTATTTCTTACAATTCAACTATAATATTTTGTATTCTAAATATATTTTTTTAAAAATATTTTTCTTATTTACATTTAGGTTGGTTATTGTCTTAGATAGGTAAATATATTTTAGAAAAATTATCTATAACGATAATATTCTGAAGTCTCATGCTATATATAAATTTTACAAAAATACTAAATTGTAACAATTGGTTAATATTTTATTTTCATTTGTTAATATGTTTGAGTCATCCTATAATTTATGTTTATAAAATAAATTATTATTATTATAAAATTATATTTTTATTGTAGTTAAATCTATGATTTTATATATAAGTTGGATTATTAGAGTCACTCGTGTTGTTAGTATATTAAATTACATATATTCTTTCAAATTCAAATAGAAGTATAATTATTTTTATTATAAGTCAAATTAATTTTATTTATCATTTAAATGTGCATGTATTTTCAAAATACATATCAAATTAAATTTTGATCTTTTTTTAATATATTAGAAAATAAAACGATGATCTATAGGAAATTACATACATAAGTAACTGATATTTTTTGGAAGCTCATGAACACATATCAATATTTACAATAATTAAAATATTTTTATAAATTCTAAATAATTTTATGCCTTTTGATTATGGTTATATTAAGTTCCAAAAACATAAAATTTAAAATCAAACTTAATATTAAGATAAAATATAATATTTCTACCCCGTTAAAGTATATAGTGTGATGTTATTTTGTAATATTTTGTAATTATTTGATCAAAAGATGTTTATTGTTAAAATTTATTTTTCATATTTTAATATCTCTTAAAAATAAGCAGTAAAAAATTGTGATTTCATTTGAGAAATCATATTATAAAGTAAAATAAAATTTAAAGATATTTTTTTGCTATAATTGAGAAATATTATAGTCAACTAAATATAAAAAAAACAAATAAAATTTCAATAATACTAATTATAAACTATTTTTAGTCAATTAAACATATATCAGGTTATGTTACTTAATTATTTTATGTAATCATCTAAAATAGATAGATATATAAAAATATTTCTATTACTTTGAAAATAAATATTTTTGTACTGTTTGAAATTATGCTTTAAAAGAAATAATTTTTTTTTAACATTAAGATTATCTGTGAAAATATAAATATAAAGAAAGTATTTTATTAGTATATTTTATGTTTTTTTAAATATTTTAAATAGAATATTACTATTTTGTGAACTTTCCTTTTAATGAAATTATATTATTTATACATATATTTTCGTTTTAAATTCAGTTTTAAACTTTAGGAATATTTCTTTTTATTATATATGTTATTTGGAAAATTTTTAAAGGAAATTAAATAAAAATTAAAAATAGTATTTAAATTTAATATTTTTTATTCATTAAGGGTATCAATGTAATCAACCATCGTGAGAGTTAACGTGAGCGCGACACATAGGAAAATGACTTCTCAAATAATATTATATAGATTACTCAAAAATATTTGATAGTAATTTTATTTAAAAAAAAAATCTTAAGCAAAAGCAGTTGCAAAAGCTATTTGAAAATAATTTTCCTTTTCTAAAATTAATAATTTTTCGCTTTTAAAGATAATTATAAGATAATTATAAAATAAATTGTAACTTTAAAATATTTAAACAAGATAAATTATAAAATCATACAAGTACTTTACCCAAAATAAAATCCTACAAATAGCAGAAGTTATTGAACAAAAATCATAAAGAAAACTAATTAAAAATAAGTAACATTTCTTTAAGAAAAAAAAATCCTAAACAAAAGAAAGTTTTAAAAGTACTCTGATTATTTTCTTACAGATAACTAACTTTACTTTTTTTGTAGATAATTGTATGTTATGAAAAACTATAAACCAAAACGAGTTACAAATATTATGTTTAAGCTTCCTAATATCACTTTCAAAGAAGACAATAGTATTTACAAAAAAAGTATTATCTGAGTGTTTTTAAGGATTAATTTGCTCAATAACTATAATGGGAAAAATATCAATTTTGTAGTAAGAGGGTAGAGAGAGATAGGAATGAAAAAGGAGGAGAGAGGAAGTGAAATGGTTAGTTAGTGAAATGAAGTTTTTTTGGTTATTGGCCCAAATTTCCTTTTTTTAATTACTTGATACAATTCAACTTTTTTTATTATCCTTACTACAACTTATGTCATAAGTTGTAGTTTTTTAAAAACTTAAACCAAAACGAATTTGTTCTTATCGACAAATAAAATTGGTTATGCTATTGTAGATTATGCTACTAAGAAATTTAATTATAAAAAAGATTTTTGGAATGGAACAAGGTTACTAATTATTGATGCAAAAATCCTAACCGAAAATTATGTGGGAAAATGGATTTCTCCGTACTACTAAGAAAATTGGTTATGTTGTTGTATTTCATGCTACTAAGAAAATTAAATCAAAAATGTTATATGACAAAACATTTTTTTTTCTAAAATCCTAAACAAAAATGTAAAAAGAGCATTTAATAGTATTTTTAATTGTAAATAAAAAGAAGATTTATAAAATATAATATTTTCCTATTAAAAAATTCTAGCAAAAAGAAAATTTAAAACTTATTTAATAAAATATTAACTTAGTAAATAAGAAAGTGTATAATGTTGTCACTGACTCGACTTTTAATTTCATTCTAATTCTTATTTGAGGTTGGATTCAATTTAAACTTTTAGGTATAGTGTTTTCTCTACCTTAAGGATAAAGTTGATAACAATTCATATATTTACCATAATTATAAAATACAAATATTAACTTGAACTTATATGTAAAAACGAATTTTTAATTATTAAATAAAATCTTACACAATATATACAAAAACAATCATAAAACTATAATAAAATGATTTTTCATTTTATGTTCTTTATTAAATCAAAACATCAAACAAAACCCGTTGCAACGCACGGGCTCATATCTAGTTCTCAATAAGTAATAGTTCAAAAAAACTTTTTAATTGTTATAAACCGGTTTGTGAATGCCATAACCAAATAGGCATATTTCATTTTTACTTAGACAGTTTCCTTTTCCTTATTACTTTAGGATTTGTATATTTTTCTTTTTTCTATGACGGTCTATGTAACTCCCTATTGATTGAAATTGCTTGTGTTTTTCTGAAAGCTAAGGTGATAGAAAAGAATTGCACGACTAGGTTAATAGAAACCGTTTGATAAGATTGATCATTCCATGTTGTTCTGGCCGTGCGGCTTGTTTAAATATTACATCATACATGTTTGGTCGTGTGACCAATTTGCATATATGATTGTCTTGTAAGCATTAAACATGTACACTTTTAAATCTAAATTATAAAACATATGATTTTAGATGTCGAAAATCAACAGCTTGGATTTTGCTGCCCTAAATCTCTCTGGAGATAATTATTTACAACTTGATGCTAAGATCATCTTGAAATCCAAGGGACTTGGTGAATGTATCACCGAGGACAATAATGTCAGTGAGAAAGATAGATACAGAGCTATCTTAATTGTTCGCCATCATTTGGTTGAGAGTCTCAAAGATCAATATCTGACTATTGAAAATCCTTTAGACCTTTGGACAGAGTTGAAATCGAGATATGATCACCAGAGAACGGTGATCTTACCAAAGGCTAGATATGATTGGAGGAATCTCAGAATCCAGGACTCTAAGTCCGTGGATGAGTATAACTCAGCCATGTTTAAAATAGTTTCTAAATTGAAGATGTGTGCTGAGGAGATCACGGATGAGGATATACTTGAAAAGACATTTTCCACCTTCCACACAAGTAATGCGTTGTTACAACAACAATACCGTGAAAAAGGCTTCAAGACTTATGCAGATCTGATCTCATGTCTATTGCTAGCTGAGCAAAACAATGAATTGCTAATGAGAAACAGTGAATTGAGACCTCTTGGTTCCACACCATTACCTGAAGCAAATATGGCCGCAGAGGATAAGAAAGAATCCAAAGAAAGTAACCACGTCCATCATGATAAACCACACGGTCGTGGCCGAGGTGGATGGAGAGGACGTGGCTGTGGCCAATACAGTTCATATGGCCGCGGGAATAGCTATGGCAGAGGCCGTGGGTATCAACCTGATTTAGGCCGTGGTCGAGGCAGAAGCCGTGGTATTTCTAAACCACAATACTCGACCAAATAAATGTGCCATAGGTGTGGAATGGATAACCATTGGGCTAAGACATATAGGACTCCCAGACATCTTTGTGACCCCTATCAAGGGAGTCAGAAAGGGAAGAATCCAGAAGCTCATTTGGTCCATCAAGATGGCGAAGGAGATTTTGATCAAGATGATCTTATGGAATATGAAACCTCAGATTGCCTAAAAGAATATGGCTGATTTCGACATCAAATTTTGTGTTTGCTTTGCCTTTGTGTTTTCTTTGTCTTTATGATTTCTTTGAGTTTATTTTATTGTCTTGTCCGATTTATATTTAATAAGATGAATTTTTTTGAAAAACACCAATATGAGTACAAATTGGGGTATATAAGCCTAGTTGAAGGCCACGGCCAGGCTAAGTATATTGTTGCCTAAAGGGCACGCATCTAGAGATATCTGATGCATTATATTCACCCAAGAAAGGTCCATTGAATTTTAAAGATATAAGAATGAATGTTTTCCATATAGAAACAATGGGCGAAGGAAATAAAAAGTTCCTTCAAATATATATAAAATTCGCCCAAGGCCATAAGAAAGTGGTCGAGACTATACCTGCATTCTCTACTGGTCTATACTATGCAAAGATCAGTATGATAGAGGCCAAATGCCACGGTTAAACAGAGTGTTTAAACACGATTTCACTAAATGGCACAACAGGCTTGGCCATCCCGGTTCAAACGTGATGCGAAAATTGATAAGTAATACAAAAGGGCACACATTGAAAGAAAGAAAGAAAGAGTTATTCCAAATAATCTCACGTGTGTACATGTACACAAGAGAAACTCATAGATAGGCCATCACCAATAAAAGTGACTAAATAAATAATAAACTGGTGAATCCATGTCCCAAGCATTTAATAATAATCGTATGTCCATGGGGGCAAGTGTGGAACATTGGCGCATGTCCATACATAAAACAGCTTGGCTGAATCTTTTATTAAACGCATACAACTGATTGCTAGACCATTACTTATGGGGGCAAGTGTGGAACATTGGCGCATGTCCATACATAAACGGCTTGGCCGAATCTTTTATTAAACGCATACAGCTGATTGCTAGACCATTACTTATGAGGTCAAAACTCCCAGTCACAGCTTGGGGCTTTACATGCATCTAAGTTAATATGCATCAGGCCATTTAGTGAGCACAGATATTCCCATCTCAATTAGAAACGGGCCATGAACCATACATATCCCATCATAAGACATTTTGATGTGCCGTTTATGTACCAACTGCTCCACCACAGAGAACTAAAATGGGACCTCAAAGAAGGATGGGAATATATGTTGGATATGGTTCTCCCACGATTATTAAATACCTAGAGCCGAACATGGGTGATCTATTTAAAGACCAGGTACATGGATTGCAAGTTTAATAAATCCTACTATCCAACATTAGGGGGAGAAAAATAAGAAGCTGGTAAGAGAAATAGAATGGCATCGACCATCATTGTCTTGGCAAGATCCTCGGCCTAATAATGAGAATTAGACATCCAAAAGATAATACATTTACAAAAAGCTAGCTAATCAATTGTCAGACTCATTTGCTGACCCTGAAAGAAAAGAAAAGAGTGAGTAAGTCATATATACCAGCTTGAAATGCACCAAATTCGAATTTGATGTCCAAGAGAGACACAGTCAAGTTGCTATAGAGTTTAGACAACGTTTGAAACGTGGTAGACCAATAGGTTCCAAAGATAAGAATCCTCGGAAACAAAAGAAGGGTGCAAAGAATGATGGACAAATCTGAGGTTAAAGGAAACCATCCCAGACATGGAGATAAGGCCGGCCGGCTGAACATCTAAGGTACCAAACAATGTAGCTTGGGACGCCATGCTGCAAGGTAATAAAGGTCCTGATAATAATAAAATCTCAATAGATTATATCATGTCTGGAATACAATGGAACCACATAAAGAATGTCGACATAAGATGATTTATTTACATACACGATAGCACTTGAACTTATGGATATAAACGAGGATCATGAACCCACGTCAATATAAGAGTGCGCACTCGTAGATCAAATTTGACTAATGAAAAACGTGGGTTATATATTCTAAAGAGAAAAGGCGTTTTGGTCTAACAATATTGACGCCATATGATAAAAACAAGTGGATATAGATGAGTCTTTGTGAAGAAGAGAAATGAAAAGGAGAAATCGTGAGATATTAGACATAATCATGTGGTCTAAGTTGTCTATGTTTTTTTCTTACAGCATTCAAGTACGGCTTATTGCACAAGAATTCTCACAGAGACCAGGAATGGATTATGAGGTGGTGGATGCTACTACATTTCGATTTTGATAAATCTGGCTATAAGAGAGAAATTAGATTTGCATCTAATGGATGTAGTAACTGCATACTTATATGCTCCACTGGGTAATGAGATATACATGAAAGTACCAAACGGTATTGAACTCAAAGATAAGAAAAACATCATTGTATAAAGCTGAACAAATCTAGTTATGGACTGAAACAAAGCAGCTGCATATAGTATAATAGACTAAGTAAATACTTAGTGAAAGAGGGCTATGAGAATGATCCAATCAGTCCATGTATTTTATAAAGAAATTTGATAATATATGTTTATTTTATACTGACCAGCCCAAAGAGGGGTTAATTGGTTTTGCTGATGCAGGTTATTTTTCAGATCCACATAATGCTTGATCTCAGACAGGCTATGTGTTTACATACGGTGGTACTTGTTGTAGTCACGAAATCAATGGTTCAACCAGAGTCTCACTAAACCTTTCCAACCGGCCATCTAAGAGGTACCACCGACCAAGGTTCAGTCCCAGGAGTGTATCTCAGCAAAAGAAAGGATTTTTGGCATGAAACCAATTTTCACGGTAATCCAACTCAACCATGCATCACTGAGGCTTGGAAACACAAAAAAATATTCACGGAGCAAGAAGTTATGAATTTTACAATTCAGGGGTTTTTCCAACCCGTCCATCTGCGAGTACCAGGTCTTAGAAGAAGTTTCAAGCCCAGACATGAAGCGGCCTTCACCAGAAATATTCATGGGCTTCAAGAGGGTTCTATCAGTTTTTCAGAAAGCCCAAAATCAGAAGAATTGGCCAAGGAAATCAGGAGTTATTGTTAATTTTCCAGAATCAGCCAAACCGAAGTCATCTATGGAAAGTCTTCAGCCAATTGAGTTTGGCTCGACCCAGAGCTATTTATGGAGACCAGGAGATCATGTTAGCCAATCAGAAAATATTCCAGGAGTTCTTAGCTGCACCAGAAGCTAGACGATCAAGCGAATCCTTGAAAGAGTTATCAAGCCAATTCGGAGCCACTTATGGAAAGATTGGACAATGGCGAGGTCCAAGTACTAAAGGTTCGGTCGAGTGAAAATTCAGCCGGCCTATTTACCAAGTCACTTCCGACTTGCACATTCAAGAAGTTTACACACCAGATTGGGATGCGTCGACTGAAAGATCTTCAGTGAGGTACAAATCAGCGGGAGTAATACGTGTTGTACTCTTTTTCCTTCACCGTAGTTTTATCCCTTTGGGTTTTACTGGTAAGGTTTTAATGAGGCAACATCCAAGCGTATTATAAGCTCTTATGGTTATAACATTCAATGGGAAGTGTTATAGACCGGTTTGTGAATGCCATAACCAAATAGACATATTTCTTTTTTACTTAGACAGTTTCCTTTTCCTTATTACTTTAGGATTTGTACATTTTCCTTTTTTCTATGAAGGTTTATGTAAGAGAGAATTAGTTGTATATACCCAAGTGAGAGCCGTATTAGTGAACTACACATTGATTGACATTAGAGGTTGGACTCATACCATTTTGCACACAAGAAGACGATTATACCCTCGCATGATAATGAAAACTCCAGTTCCGTACACAGGCGCAGCAGAAAGTAGAAAAACGTGTCAGATGAGTAGAAAGACATTCTTGTTGACATGAAGGCATCAAGAGGAGTATGCAACATAGACATAAAGGAGAGATCAAGAGAAGCTCAAGGCAGTGTGATCTATACATGTACTCGGATGAGGTTATCTTAACCTAGCTTGGCATACAAGGCAAGAAATAAGTCTGGATGATTATATATATCCCATGAGACACTTCCAAGGCTATGGGATTATTTAAATGAAGAGCAGTGACCGTTGGAGCTAGAAACCAAAGGGAGATCACATGTGAGGTTAAGGAGGAGAGAGGTTGGTAAGATGTCATTTTCACTCTTACTGGCCGAGCCAACTTGTCCCATTTGCTTGCTATTTTTTATTGTTTCTCATATTGTCTTGTTGCAACACCTTGTAGCCTATATTAGGCATGTAACCAGAAACAAATCAAGTAAGGAAAAACATTTTCCTCATCTATCTCTCTCTTAACACTCAGCATCTCTCTCTCTTATACTTGCAATGTTCTTCATCTGAATCTTATTAAATCTCATAAACTCTCATGGTATCAGAGCAACAAGCTCTTGAGACCTAATTCTTTTTACTCTTTCTCCTCAAATCCAAAGATTACTCTGATACTCTTTCAAATTTTTCCTTTTCTCGTTTCTTTTCTCACTGTTCTTGAGCTGTTCTTGCTGTTCTTGAACTGTTCTTGACCTGTTCTTGATGGAAATGGCAGAAAACTCAAAATGGTGGTCATTCCAGTCACTCTCAAAGGAGTAAACTATCTACACTGGGCCAGGCTTGCTAAAACAGCTCTTGGAGGCAGAGGACTCTGGGATATTGTTGAAGAAGGGAGGCCACAAGAAAAGACCATTCTAGGAGAGGATGGCAAAGAAGTTGTTGTTGCTGATGCTGGCCAAGAAGAAAGGTCAGGAGGATCTGCTGGTGTTGTCCATCCTTCAGCACAGCCTTGACCCCTCACTCCAAGAAGGTTACTCCTACTGTGAAACTTCCAAGGAGCTGTGGGATACACTTCAGAAGGTGTATGGAAATAAATCCAACCTTAGTAGGGTCTTTGAAGTCAAGAGGGCTATCAACACTCTTAGTCAAGAGGACACTGATTTTGACAAGCATTTTGGAAAGTTCAGGTCTTTGTGGGATGAACTTGAGATGCTCAGGCCAGCAACAACCAATCCGGATGTGCTTAACCAAAGAAGGGAGCAAGATAAGGTCTTTGCTTTACTGCTCACTCTCTATCCAAGTTATGGTGATCTCATCAAGCACATTCTAAGAAATAAGGAGCTACCTTCTCTGGATGAGGTATGCTCTGAAATTCAAAAGGAACAAGGCTCAGTGGGTCTCTTTGGAGGAGGAAAGAAAGACCTAGTACTCGCCAACCAGGCTGATGGAACAGCAAACAAGAGCTCTTACAAACCAGAAGACAAGAAGGTATGGGTCTGTGATCATTGCAAAAATAAGGGTCATGGAAAAGACAAGTGCTGGATTCTTCATCCCCACCTCAAGCCACAGAAGTTCAAGACAGGATACAATGATGGCAAAGCAAACTTCTCTGGTGATATTGGTGAGCCATCTACACACAGCACCATGCGCCAGACCAGTGAGACTTATGAGGGCAAGGGAGGAGCTTCCAGCAGTGGTTCAGCCTTAAGGAACAATCAAGATGAGACCATAAGGCGATCTGACATTGAAGCCCTCATCAAACTCCTTAAAGATAACTCTGGTAACTCATTTGGTACCTCTTTACATGCTATGGCTGGTGGTATTTCCTTGAATGCTATAACTAATTTTAATTTGACAAAACCATTAGTGATTGATTCAGGAGCTAGTCACCACATGATAAGTGATTTGAAATTGATTAAAAATATTGTTCCTGCCTTTGGAAATGTCACAATAGCTAATGGTGAAAGAGTACCAATTAAAGGAGTAGGTGATCTTAGGTTGTTTGATAAAGACTCCAAAGCTTTTTATATGCCTAGTTTCACCTCAAACCTGTTATCAGTGAAAAAAGTCACTAATGACTTGAATTGCAGTGTTACTTTCACTCCTAATGATGTCTACTTTTAGGATATTGAAACTAGTAGGCTGCTTGGCAAAGGTGTCACCAAGGGCGACTTATACTTGCTTGAAGACACCAAGCTTGCTGCTGATTTATCCCATGCTTTAAATTCTGTTTCTGATTTCCCTAAAGATGTATTGTGGCATGCTAGATTAGGACATCCTCATTCTAGAGCTTTAAACATCATGTTGCCTAGTATTTCCTTTAAAAGTGATTGTGAGGCTTGTATCTTAGGAAAACATTGCAAATCTGTCTTCTAGATCAAGCACCATTTATGAAAACTGCTTTGACCTGATTCATTCTGATGTGTGGACTGCCCCATGTTTATCTAGAGAGCATCATAAGTATTTTGTGACTTTTATAGATGAAAAATCAAAATATACTTGGATCACTTTGATGCAATCTAAAGATAGGGTCTTAGAAGCTTTCATAAACTTTCAAAATTATGTATCTAACCATTTCAATGCCAAGATAAAAATTTTGAGATCAGATAATGGAGGAGAATACACAAGCAATGCTTTTAAACAACACTTGGCCAAATATGGGATGATCCATCAAACAAGCTGTCCATACACTCCACAACAAAATGGTGTGGCTGAGAGGAAGAATAGGCATCTCATGGAGGTCGCCAGGAGCATGATGTTCCATACAAGTATGCCCCATGTTCGGAAATGCGTTAGGCGTAACGCGTGCGGCCGGCCTGCGCCTAGCGAATTGAAAAAAATTCGGAGATTAATCGGGGATTAATCGGGGATTAATTTTATACAGTTTTAGCATATATATTATTATTTGTATTATAAACATTAAGTTGAGTCGTAGTCCAGTGCTTTTGTGCGCGCACTAAGGCCCAAGGGGTCATGGGTTCGACTAGTTCGGGATGCTTTTTGCCATTTTTCTTCTTTTTTTCTTTAATGAGTGCGAAAAGACGATACTATCCTCGTCTTCTTCATTTGTGCCTGTCGAACAGAAACCCTTTTTTCCGAATCTGACTTTTTTTTCCCGCGATTCTTGACCATTTTAACTCGTTTTTCATAGATTCACTCAGTTATAATAGATTATGAACTTATCATATGATTTTAAACTTGTAAATCAGGAAAAAGTTGATTTCTGGTTTGAGATCCGATTTATTGGCCGATTTTGTTCAAAACGCCTCGGTCTCTTGCCGATTAGCATTTAGACGCCGAGTAAACGGTCAAAATCGCCGCTTTTTAGAACATGGAGTATGCCCAAAAGATATTGGGGAGATGCAGTTCTTACAGCTTGTTATCTGATCAATAGGATACCTACCAGGATCCTTCAAGATCAATCTCCTTATCAGGTACTGAACAAAACTAAACCATCCATAGATCATACCCGTGTGTTTGGGTGTCTTTGTTTTGTGTTGATACCAGAAGGTCAAAGAGACAAGCTGGCGCATAGAAGTACAAGGGCAGTCTTCATTGGCTACTCTCCTCATCAAAAGGGCTACAAATGTTTTGTACCAGAGACTAGGAGAGTCTTAATCTCAAGGGATGTGAAATTTGTAGAATCAAAAGGCTACTATGATGGAAAGAGTTGGGATGAGCTCAAAGATCTTTCTCAATCAGCCTCAGATAGAGCAGACAACCTAAGGAGAGTAATGGAGAGTCTGGGAGTCAGTATGCCTTCTCTACCAAGGGTGGAATCTGTTCCAGAGAGTGCACCATCTCCTAGTGCTAATGATATTGAGGTCACTCACCCTGATCATGAGGGGGGCAGTGAAAATGTTGAGCAGCCTGCGCAAGCTCAAGAAAACTCAATGACTCATGATCAAGATGAGAGACACTCAGAACCAGCTGCTGATACTCAAGAGGAGGCGCCAAGCACTGGAAATGAGAGCACTGGAAATGAGCCTGAACCTGAGCAGACTACTGTACCTTTGAGAAGAAGTACAAGGAACAGGAAGCCAGCATCAAACTGGATCAATACAAGAGTCTACTTCAATGCTGAAGCAGTAGCTCATCCAATCAGTGCAACCTGTTCTCTTGTGCAATATCCAGAAGAGCATCAAGTCCTTATGAGTGAGCTGGATGAGGAATATATCCCAAAAACATATGAAGAAGCTATGCAACACAAGGAGTGGAATGCATCAGTTGGTGATGAGATAGGCCATGGAAAGAAATGGCACATGGTTTGAAACTGAGCTCCCTAAAGGCAAGAAAGCAGTGACAAGCAGGCTCATCTTCACAATAAAATACCAGGCTAATGGAAAACCAGAAAGGAGAAAGACAAGGCTGGTTGCAAGGGGATACACTCAAGTTTATGGTGAAGATTATCTAGACACATTTGCACCAGTGGCCAAGCTGCACACTATAAGGATCATCTTGTCTCTTGCTGTCAACCTTGAGTGGGATTTATGGCAGATGGATGTGAAGAATGCCTTCCTTCAAGGAGAGTTAGAAGATGAAGTCTACATGAGGCCACCCCCTGGTCTTGAGAACATGGTGAAACCAGGAAATGTTCTTAGATTAAAGAAGGCAATCTATGGCTTGAAGCAATCTCCAAGGGCCTGGTATCATAAGCTGAGCACCACACTCAATGGGAGAGGATTTATCAAATCAGAAGCTGATCACACCCTTCACTCTAACCAGCAAGCAAGGTATTGTGGTGATTCTAGTCTATGTGGATGACATTATCATCACTGGTAGCAACAAGGAAGGTATTCTCTCAACTAAAACCTTTCTTAAAAGTGCTTTTGATATCAAAGACTTGGGAGAGTTGAAGTACTTCCTTGGGATTGAAATCTGCCGCTCTAAAGAGGGGCTATTTTTATCTCAAAGGAAGTACACACTTGATATTTTAAATGAGGCAGGAAACCTTGGAAGTAGACAAGCCAAGACTCCATTGGAAGAAGGTTACAAGGTGCTGCGAGAGGGAGAGTATGAATCTACTCCATTTGTTGATGTCAAGAAGTATAGAAGAATGGTGGGCAAGCTTATCTATCTAACAATCACCAGACCTGATGTGTGCTTTGCTGTGAACCAAGTGAGCCAACACATGGGAGCCCCTAAGGTGCATCATTGGAACATGGTGGAGAGGATCTTAAGGTACCTAAGAGAGGCGCCTGGTCAAGGAATATGGATGGCATGTAACAAGAACACTGAAGTTGTTGGATATTGTGATGCTGATTGGGCTGGAGACAGAATTGATAGGAGATCAACCACAGGCTATTGTACCTTTATTGGAGGGAATCTGGTCACATGGAAAAGCAAGAAGCAGAAGGTGGTGTCTTGTTCAAGTGCTGAAGCAGAGTATAGATCAATGAGGAAGCTCACAAGTGAGCTTATATGGATCAAGGGGCTGCTAAAAGATTTGGGGATAGAAATCACCACACCAATGACTATGCATTGTGACAATCAGGCAGCAATACACATTGCCTCCAATTCAGTATTCCATGAGAGGACAAAGCATATAGAAGTGGATTGCCACAAGGTGAGACAAGCAGTAGAGCAGCAAGTGATACTTCCATGCTACACTAGAAGTGAAGATCAACTAGCTGACATCTTCACCAAGGCAGCCAGCAGCAAGGTCTGTGAGTTCATCCATCCTAAGCTTGGACTCATAGATCTCACATGTCACTGATCCTCTTGCCATGAAGTGTTCTACTCTTTTTCCTTTGCTTGGTTTTTATCCCATGTGGTTTTCAAGTAAAGGTTTTAATGAGGAATGCTTCATGGACTCCAAGCTTTACCAAGTTCCTATGGTAAAGCTTGAGGGGAGTTGACATGAAGGCATCAAGAGGAGTATACAACATAGACATAAAGGAGAGATCAAGAGAAGCTCACGGCAGTGTGATCTATACATGTACTCGGATGAGGTTATCTTAACCTAGCTTGGCATACAAGGCAAGAAATAAGTCTGGATGATTATAAATATCCCATGAGACACTTCCAAGGCTATGAGATTATTTAAATGAAGAGCAGTGACCGTTGGAGCTAGAAACCAAAGGGAGATCACATGTGAGGTTAAGGAGGAGAGAGGTTGGCAAGATGTCATTTTCACTCTTACTGGCCGAGCCAACTTGTCCCATTTGCTTGCTATTTTTTATTGTTTCTCATATTGTCTTGTTGCAACATCTTGTAGTCTATATTAGGCATGTAACCAGAAACAAATCAAGTAAGGAAAAACATTTTCCTCATCTATCTCTCTCTCTTAACACTCGCAGCATCTCTCTCTCTCTTATACTTGCAATGTTCTTCATCTGAATCTTATTAAATCTCATAAACTCTCAATTCTAAAATGTAGGTTTCCAGCTGAATGGCTTCTGCTCCACTCCTTTCATCTCACCTCTACTCCTTTTCTTTTTATTTTGATCTTCATCTCTTTCCTCCTTTTTCTTCGTCTCTTTCATTTTTTCCTCACACTTTTTCTTCTTCCTACTGCGACACTTTCTCTCTCTCACACACTCTCAATTTTCTAACTGATTCTTCATCTTTTCATAATACATATAGATGTCAATTTTTTAAAAATTCAGCAAAATCCAAAGATGATTTAACACCAAATCCAGATAAAATCAGTAAATTTTATGACAATGATTTCATTGATGGTGAAGGTTGGTAACTTTCTTATGTTTGAATTTCTTGTGAATCATAGTTAGAACTCATGTTTTACTATATATGTATAGTAAAAAATGTCAACACTATATACTATCTGTTAATATACCTATTTGATTATCGAGTTAAGTGTTATTGTAGCGCGTTAAATAAATCAACGACATAATAACAATCTTTATAATTTAGTATTAGTTATTAATCTGTTATATTATTTATCCCGTAAAAGATAAGTTAGCTACTAAAATTTAAAATAACCAGTAAAATAGAAAAGTTAACATGCAATAATCATTATTGTAGGTTGTTAATAATTGATGTATCATTTAAAACATAGAGTAGCTGTTAATATATGTATTAGCTGTTACTTCTCATGTAACACATATAATAAATATACATATTAACATAGATACAATATTTTGTTTTACACGTTAAACAAGTCAATAGCTTAACAATGTGCTATATAATTCTATATTATTTTCAATCTAACTCATTATTTAACGTTACACATAAAGTTAACTAACTAATATTAAAGTTAGCGAGTAAAATAAAAAGAACTTAGCATGTTATAAAAAAAAGTTAGCATGTTAACAATAAAAATATCGTATAAATACATCACTACAAGAAAACATCACTATTCTGAGGGACATACCGAGGGAAAATGAGTTCCTCGGAATTTTCTGAGGAAATACCGAGGAAGTATGATTTCCTCGGTATATTCCGAGGGATTACCGAGGAAACAATGTCCGTCGGAAAAAACCGACAGAGATTTTGAAAATTCCGACGACTTTTTGTAGCCGTTAGAGAGCCGTTGGAGAGCCGTTGGGGGATTCCGAGGAAATTCCGAGGAAGTGTATGTTTTCCTCGGAATTTCCTCAAAATTTCCTCAGTATCTCGGCAGGATTACATCTATAAATACAGCCACCCCTCTTCATCTTCATTCACTCCATTTCTTCTCCTTCCCTCCTACTATCACGAATTTGATTTCAAAAAAACATGTCTTCTTCAAATTATTTTCGTTCTTGGATCGATCGACCTCATTTGGATCCGGACACGATATTGCTTACGGAAGAATACCAACGAGGTATAACCGAATTCATGGGGTTAGTTCGACGACAACCGGAAGCAGAAACAGGTAAGTTAAGATGTTCTTGCTCTAATTGTAAAAATAGAAAGGTTATTAAAGAGTGGGATGTTTGGACTCATCTATATTTGAGTGGGTTTACACGAAGTTACAAAATTTGGTATCATCATGGGGAAACTAATTATGAACTTGGTAGTACTAGCGAACCTCAGCCGGCAGTTAGATTAGAAGAACCAATTAGAACGGATGTAGATTATGGTGTAGGTACTGAGCAGATGGTAAATGATCATTTTAGAGGGAAGATTTACCCAATGCGAAGCTAGGAGATTTTATGATATGTTGGATGCTGGAAAGCAACCATTGTACGAAGGTTGTAGAGATGGTCATTCAGCTTTATCATCTGCTACAAGACTGATGGACATTAAAAACAGATTATAACTTGGCTGAAGACTGTATGGATGCGATAGCTGATTTTGTTAAAGGTATTCTACCTGAGGAAAATGTAGCTCCAGGTTCATACTACGAGGTTCAGAAACTCGTAGCCGGTGTTGGTTTATCTTATCAGGTAATAGATGTATGCAGCGATAACTGCATGATTTATTGGAGGGAGGATGACCAGCGGATTTCATGCAAGTTTTGTGGGAAGCCTCGTTATAAAGATACGAGTGGGAGAGTTCCAGTGCCATATAAAAGGATATGGTATTTGCCTTTGACGGAAAGATTGCAGAGGTTGTATCTTTCAGAACGCACAGCGCAACGAATGAGATGGCATGTGGAGCACTCAACAGATGGTGAGATTAGACATCCTTCAGATGCAAAAGCGTGGAAGCATTTCCAATCAAAGTATCCCGACTTTGCGTATGAGAGAAGAAATGTCTACCTTGGATTATGTACTGATGGTTTCAGCCCGTATGGGAAGAGTGGAAGACAATATTCTCTATGGCCAGTCATTGTTACACCATACAACTTACTCCCAAACTTGTGCTTGCGATGAGAGTTTCTGTTTCTCTCCATTCTCGTTCGGACCAGAGCATCCTAAGAGATCGCTGATGTGTTTCTTCAGCCACTAATATATGAGTTGCAACAACTATGGGCTGAAGGTGCTGAAACATCGATATTTCGTGTAAAGAGGACTTTCAAATGCTGGCAGTACTAATGTGGACAATAAGTGATTTTCCAGCATATGGTATGTTATCTGGATGGACAACGCATGGGAGGCTATCATGTCCATATTGTCAAGATGACACAGATGCTTTCCAACTAAAGAACGGAAGAAAACGTGTTGGTTTGATCCAGACGATTCCTACCACCTGATCATCCATACCGTCGGAGTAAGACTTTGTTTAGGAAGAACAAGCAGGTGTTTGATGGTCCACGTGAGGAAGTTAGTGGGAAAGTTTGAAGACACAACAAAGAGATTTTGGTGCAGCAAGGGCCAGGCGTCGGGGACATGAGCAATTTCCGGTAGATGCTGTTGGAGAACTACATAACCACAAAAAATGTATTTTCGGGA
The DNA here is from genome assembly GCA_016432835.1 of Brassica nigra. Lineage (NCBI taxonomy): Eukaryota > Viridiplantae > Streptophyta > Magnoliopsida > Brassicales > Brassicaceae > Brassica > Brassica nigra. The sequence goes on from CM028243.1 coordinate 52,499,669, forward strand.
TCTGCCATCTGGGAGGATCATCTGCTAAGACATAATTTAGATGTCATGCATATTGAGAAGAACTTTTGACAATCTCATGAACACTATCCTTAACGTTCAAGGTAAAACAAAGGATAATTTGAAGTCAAGACTGGATTTAGTCGATATATGTGCTCGTTCGAACTTCATGTTGATGGGAATGGTAGGGCTCCTTTTCCCATATACCGACTTGATGCAGAGGGAAAAATCGTTCTTTGATTGGATTTCAAACGATGTGGAGTTTCAGGCGGTTCGCATCTAATTTGCGTAAGCGTATCGGAAAGGAAGGAAAGTTTATTGGCTTGAAAAGTCACGATTGCCATGTGTTGATGGAGCGCCTCCTTCCGTTTGCCTTCAAGGAACTATTACCACGAAATGTTCATGAAGCAATTGCAGGGATAAGTGCTTTCTTCCGCGATTTATGCACCAGATCAGTGACTCTTGAAGGTATTGAAAATCTGAAGACTAACATAGCTGTGATTCAGTGCAACCTTGAGAAGATATTTCCTCCCTCATTTTTGATGTAATGGAGCATCTTGTTATTCACCTGGTAAGAGAATTGGAACTTGGTGGTCCTGTGCAGTATATATGGATGTATCTGTATGAGCGGTATATGTTCCATTTGAAGAAGGTGGTGACAAATTTAAGTAGGGTAGAAGGTTCTATAGTCGGATGATCAATGAAGAAATTTCAAACTTTGCGAGTACTACTTTCCAGCAGTTCAGACCACAAACGAAGACCTGCTCGGCATGATGATAGAAGCGACGAGCAACATATCATGTTAAGGTTCCAGATATTTTCACAGATGTTGGGCGACTTAGCGGAAAACCAAAGGACCGTCGACTTCGGCGGGGCGAAGTCATTTACAAACATATTTGCTCACCAACTGCGAAGATGTTCTTCAATATGAGAGGTAAGTTTATTATCTTACAAATTTTATTTTAACAAATTAACATTTATATCTTAATTAATTACATTATTGTCATCACATGTACAGGATTTTCATGGCGAAAAGCGGTTCGGATATAGATACATACGAGGAGGAACTAGAAGAAAAGCGAGAGAGAATTTGCTTGATGGATGTTTACTTATGTGAGTGCCTTAAACAAATTAAAATATCATTTATCACATATTTATACAATTTTATCACATATTTATACTAATTCATTATATATGTGCTATTAATAGGTGTCTGGGTTTAGCGGAGGTGAAACATTTGTGAATGGATACGAAATGGTGGTTGGACCAAACTATGTTGTGAAGTCATATCCAAGATTTTGTACTCGAGGATATGCATTCACAACTGAAAAGAGGAGACGTCGACCTATGATGCTGGCGTTTGTTCGCATCGAGGAGATGATGTATACTACGGACAACATGAGATTATGGAAATCAAGTATTTGGGCATGCTTGGATTGCGCTGTCTGTTTTCTATTGTGATTGGCGACAACACTCGGATCGAGGTGTGAAAACAGATGCATTTGGTGTTACATCAGTAAATTAGGTAAAGCTGCAATATTATGATCCTTTCATTCTTGCTTCTCAGGCCGATCAGGTAAGTAAATGTTAATTATTGGATGGTTGATCATAATTTATACTTTTACTAATAATTTTTAAATGTTACAGGTTTGTTATATCAAGTACCCGGGTAAGGAACAGAGATGATCCATGGGTTCTTGTTACAAGACTCAACCCGAGAGGCCGAGTTCAGGAAGTTCTGAGCTGGAAGACCCACTACAACCAATCACATCCGGCAACTTAAGTGCAGCGAAGATGTAGCTGAAGGTGGCCTTGTAGTCGATTTTACCGACTTGAGAGGAAGTCGTCGTTCACGCAGAGGATGAACCAGTTATTGGAGAGTTTCACCAAGACCAGATTCAGATTCATCCGGTGATGACTTCGGAAACAGACTAGTTTTTTTTTTAGAAATACCGAGGAAATTCCGAGGGACATTAGGTTTTCCTCGAATTTCCTCGAATTCACCTTCGGTTTAGGGATTTGATTATAAAGTACACTTCCTCGAAATCCCTCGGAAATTCGAGGACATTCGAGGAAGGTGTGGGTTTTCGATAAAGAACCCCTGTTCTCGAATTTCCTCGAAATTTCTGGAAATTCGAGGAAAGTCCTAATTTTCATTATTTCCTCGGAATTTCCTCAGAAAATTCCGAGGAAATTCCGAGGAACCAGGGGTTTTGAACCGAAAACTACGTTTTGCGGATTGAATAACACATATATAACCTTCATTAAGTGTCTTAACCAGATTATGAAGTCAAACTTTGGTGTTTGGACGATAACAAACACTTTTACGATTGCATGAAAGAAACCACACAACATAAGAGAAACACTTATACACTTTAACAAACATTAAAGAGAATACGTGCAATTATTGTTGAAATTTTGTTATTTCATAAATTATGATCATTTATACAAAGAATCTTCAATAGTATGCATTACATTTGTATAAGAAATGAAATCGCAAAAATCGAGGTTTTGAAACCCCAAACCCTTGTGTCCTCGAATTCCCTCGGAATATTCTGATGAAATTCGAGGAAAGTCATAATTTTCAGTGTTCCTCGGATTTCCTCAGAAAATTCGAGAAATTCGAGGAAAGTCCTAATTTTCAGTATTCCTCGGAATTTTCTGAGCAAATTCGAGGAACTAGGGTTTCATTATTCCGGAATACCGACGAACCGGTTTCCATCGAATCTATAAATAAAAACATCTTCTCCGCCGCATCTGTAAATCTCTCATCTCTCAAATCTCTCATCTCTCTCCTCGGTCGCCCTCTCTCCCTCTCGCCGTATCCGGCCGGTCGCCCTCTCTCCTCTCTCCCGGTCGCCTCTCTCCCTCTCTCGGCCGCACCTCTCTCCCTCTCTCCGGCCTCACCTCTCTCTCTCCGGCCGCAGCTCTCTCCCTCTCTCGGCCGCATCTCTCCCTCTCCCGGCGCATCTCTCTCCTCTCTCGGGCATCTCTTCGCCTCGGAATCATGTAAGTATAAACCTTAGTTTTTCAATGGATTAGGGTTTGTTAGATTATAATTTCGGATTTTAGGTTGTTTGTTAGATAGTTTAGGATTGAATGGATTGAATGGATAGTTTGGAAATTTTTTTGGAATTTTTTTATTTTGGTTAGAAATCAAAACGTTTTTGTATTTTAAAACGTTTTTGATTTTAAAATGTTTTTGATTTTTAAAACGTTTTCATGTTTCCAGTAATAAACTATATATAATAAAACGTTTTAAATTTTTTTAAAATATTTATAAACCTTTTCTATATTTATAAATGATTAATAATTTTTATACATATATATATAAATAAATCATGTATAATAACAATTTATAATTTTTTTATTTTATGACTTAAAACTTTTTTTAATTATTAAACTATTTTTATATTTAAATTATTTTTATGGCTTAAAAATTTCTTATATATTAAAACTATTTTTAATTATTAAAACTATTTTAAAATTATTAAAATATTTTTATATATTAAAACTATTTTAATTATTAAACCATTTTTATATATTAAAACTTTTTTAATTATTAAACTATTTTTATATTTAAACTATTTTTATGACTTAAAACAATTTCTTATATATTAAAACTATATATAGATCTTATGGTGATGATCGAGGGTCTCGACAGTGTCGTGGTCGGTGGTTCGGGAAGCCACTCCATTCAGGGTTCCATGATCGCCCCACAGCTCCTACCATACATCTCCTCTCCATTTCCCTCTCCTTCTCCTCCCGCTACTTGCTGCACCGCTCCGCTCCGCTCCTGCTCCTGCTCCGAGGATCCTCCGGAGTGATGAGAGTTCGGAGTTTGTTCGACAGCCCGGTCGTGAGCATCTTCCTATCTCACTTCAGTATCCACGTGGGCGGGTCAAACATGGTAATTAAAACTATTTTTTCATTAAAATTTGATTCCTTTTAATAATTTGTTCTTTTATTAGGTTCAACCGATTCTCGAACGGGATCAGCATGGATCAACCGTATGATGTACTCGGCCCTCGACAAGGGACATCCGACTTTCACCGACTTCCCTACCGACAAGCAGCATCTGTGGTTTCAGGTTTGCGGTAAGTATTCTAATTTTTACTTATATTTTTAATCTTTAATATAAATTTTATACTAATTGTGTTTTATTTTCAGCAAGAATTCAACTGGAATGCCGATGATACGTTGTATATCTATCACAACTTCGTCCATAAAGTTATGGACAACTATGGGAAGCAGATCCACGAGTGGAAGAAGAAGTGGGAAATAAATAAGGTTTGTTTTATTTATTAAACAATTTTTAATTTATTAAAATATTTTTAATTTATTTAACAATTTTTTAATTAAAAGGTCCCAAAGTCGATGAACCCCATGGTCTGGTTGGAGTTGGGTGTGCATTGGAGTAAGGATGAGACGAAATCAACTTCTTCCACCAACTCCACCAACCGCAGGAGGGACCGTAAAGGGAAGGGCGTCTTCAGGCATAACTTGGGTGCTCAATCTATTGCCACTCTGGGGATCGCATGGTAAGCTAGTCGCTTTTTATTCTATTATTTAAGTTTTAAATTTTATTTTATGTGCATTTCTTCTAATTACTAATGTTTGTTTAATTTATGTTTTTTCAAGGCGGAAGAAAATGAGGGCGAGCCGGTTGATGATCTCGCCCTAATGAAGAGGGCGTATACCAACAAGAAGACCGGCCAGATTGATGATGGTGTTGTGAGGGATGTGGTCACCCTCATCGACACTCAAGTGGAAGACGAGGTGTCTCAGCTTCAAACCGAGGATGACGATTCGACGGGTTCGAACTACTTGCCTCGGGTTGGATCAACGAAATCGTTGAAGAGGTAATTTTTTTAAAGTTCAATTCAGATTTTCTATTATTTAACGTTTTTCATTTTTCTATTATTTAAATTTGACAATTTTCTATTTCAGTCGGTTCCAAAGAAGAAGGGCGTTTGTTGGTTTGGGTCGTCGGTCCCGGTCAGTTCCGTCTGCTGCACCACCCTTTGTTGATCCGAAGCACTTATGGGTCAGTTACGGACAAGGATGATCGCATATTTGCGTTGGAGACCCAGATGGCGACTCAACAGGCGAGCTTTGAGGCACAGAGGAAGCTGAACGAGCAAATGATGGAGATGATGAGGAGGTTGCACCCGAGCGAGGTGTTCCCAAGCATGCGGACCGAACACCCAAAACCCGTAGTTTTTTTAAAACTCGCAATGTTTTATTTTATTTGTACTACTTTGAATTTTATATAATATGTTTTATATTTTAATTTTAATTTTATATTTTCGAATTTAAATTTCAAAAATTTAATTTTAAAAATAATTAATTTTTAAAAATTAATTTTTGGGATATTCCGAGGAAGATTTTCCGAGGGCACTGGTCGTCGGAATTTTCCGAGGGCACTGGTCGTCGGAATTTTCCGAGGGCTTGCTTCCTCGGTATTTTCCGACGATTTTTCCGAGGAACAGTTGTCCTCAAAGTTTCCTCGCAATTTTGTTTCCTCGGAATTCCGTCAGAAAATTCCGAGGAAATTCCGAGGGATATTGAAATTCCGAGGAGTTTTTTCCGAGGACAATTTTTCTCGGTATGTCGTCGAAATACGGTTATTCCGACGACATACCGACGATTTTGGTCCTCGGAATAAGCCTGTTTTCTTGTAGTGCATATGTTTACTTTTATATAAATGCTTAACCTGGTAACTTATTCACCTAAAATCAGAAATCATAGTTATTTTAGCACTTTCATAGGTAGACATGTAGAACTTTTTTTAAAGTTTAAATCGTCTCTGCCGTTGGATTAGACTCCGCCGCTGGTAGAATACCAGTTCCTGGGTAGTGAAATCCAGTTAATTTTTGAAAATCCACCATTACTGAAGAAGTTTAACAGTTCCATTGATTCGAAACTAAAAAAAAACATGACCTTAAAATTAAAGTCTTTTAGAAGAAGAAACTGAAAACTCACATGGTGATTTTTTGTTTCAATTTTTATATTGTATGGTTTCAATTGTTTTTATAATTATTTAAATTGATTTTTTGAAGGATTTTATGGGGAAGGGGAAGAGAGACGTGAAAGATGGATCTGGCACAGCTGGAGAGCATGAGGTTTCACGTCTTCAAACCTGACACCGGTTTCAGGTGTGCAGTGTAGAGTCTAGGGGTATTATGTAGGCCTGGGCATTTTTAACCAAACCCGAACCCGAACCCGGACCCGACCCGACCCAAAAAAACAGTATCGGATCGGTTTATTATTAGTGTGAAAACCCGATCGGGTTTGAATTTTCGATACATCGGACTATGGGTTCGGTTCGGTTTAAACCGATAACCGAAGCATAACCCGAATTAACCCGAAATCATATTACATACACATGTATGTATATAGATAATTAGATACTATCTACTTTTATGAAGCACGAGTGTTAGAGTTCCAAGGCATTTGCCCCTTTGTGTTTCGAACCCTAACCTAAATCGAGAGAGAGAGACGGCTGAAGTGAATACGAATCCGTTGAGTTTCTTCATCGATTCGAACTCCCTAATCTCCTATTTAATCGAAGAGTAGCAGAGCCTCTATGTTTCATATTCAAAATCTCAAACTCACACTCTCTCCTCCAACTGCGATTTCTAGAAGTGAATCTCAGGTTTGTTACCTTGAATCTTCTTCCTCTGTTCGTGATTAAACATTAGAGTTTTAATTAAGATTGAATCTTAGCATTAGCAATCCTGATTAGCAATCGAGATTGAATCTAGAGTTTCTCTGCTCTGCTTTGCTCTATGCTCTTGCTCTATTGGATGTAACTTGTTATTTTCTTTTATATTTCAGATGGATTCATCAGAAACTGTACCAAAAGTTGTGTCCGACAATAACAACGACTCTAGAGGCGATGAAGAACAAGAGTTTCAGACTCAGGACAGTATAGGCAAGAGTAAAGAGGTTGTGACTCCAGACAGTAGAGGCAAGCGCAAAGAATCACCTGAAGCTAGTGGAGCAACATTCCAGACACAAAAAGCACCGAGGTATCTTCCTACAAGGTCTAAGATTTGGGGACATTTTACAAGAACGAAGGAGAATCGTGACAGATGTATATGTCACTACTGCAACAAGACGTTCTGCTGTGCTACTAGATCAGGCACATCAAACTTGATGAAGCATCTTAGCGTATGCAAACGCTTCATGTTGTTTTCAGAGGGTCAAAGCTCTACTCAGCCTGTCGTCAGTGAAGAAGGACAGCTTAAGTCTAGAAAGATAAGTGATTCTACTTTCAGGGAAGCAACAAATGAGATGATGGTGATAGCAGAGCTGCCACTGAGTTTCATTGAAGGTGTTGGTTGGAAACACTTCTGTAAGAAGGTCAGTTATAAATTAGATAATTCTTTTGTTAAGTTTGGTATCTAATGTTCGATTTTATAATTGCAGATGGAACTAGGCAAACCAGTTTCAAGAAGGACATCAACAAGAGACATTGTCAAGATGGGTGGCTCAAGTAACTCGTAAGCAAATACTTACCTACATACCTTATCTACAGAGGAAAGCTGTGATGAAGCAATGGTTTAAAGCAAATAAGCAAAGAGTTTCATTGACTACCGACATATGGGTGGCTCAAGTAACTCGTAAGCAAATACTTACCTACATACCTTATCTTATGTGTTTAGCTTTTGTGTTTACTTTTATCCGTAAGCAAGTATTTTCTATAAGAAAGTGTTGATCCATAGTCTTATAATAAGTATTTGTTTAGTTTGATTCATAATCTTATTAGTATCCTGCTTATGTGTTTGTTTTTTGTTTTTGATCTCAGGTGCAAGCTACATGGTTGTCACTGCTCACTACATTGATCCGTGTTGGCGATTGAGGAAGCTGATAATTGGATTCAAATACATCACTGACCACAAAGGATCTACAATTTCGAAGGTTTTGTTTGATTGCTTAGAAGACTGGGGTTTACAGAAGATTTTTTGTGTGACAGTCGACAATGCAACAGCCAATTCATCTGCACTGCGAAGGTTTCAGAGTGCGTTCTCACTGGTGTCTGAAGAAGCTTTGGTTCTTAATGGTGAAATGATGCACGTGAGATGCAGTGCACATATCATCAATCTCATTGTCAAGGATGGAATGGCTGACGCAGATGAGAGTGTCACTGCTGTCCGTAATGCTGTGGTCTACATTAGAGGTTCAGGGTACAGGCTTTCATCATTTGAGCAGAAGGTAGACGCTGGGAAACTGACTAGAGGAAGCTTGCCATTGGATGTGACTACTAGGTGGAACTCCA